>OY747132.1:12199977-12799977 GCA_963556465.1 Berberis vulgaris | reverse complement strand
GAGACACTCAAGCCAAAGATTAAGAGAACAAAAGAAAAAAAATAAAGGAAATTAGTTTTGAATTTTGGTGTAACAAAGGAGTAATATGGATGAATATAGCCAAACCCACCTTTCCTATTATATTTGGTTTCCTTTTGTATTTGGTTTCCAATTATATTTGGTTTCCTTTTGTATTTGGTTTCCAATTTATATTTGGTTCCCAATTTGTTTTTGGTTTTCAATTTGTATTTGGTTTCCAATTGGGTTTTCAATAAGGAGTTGTTTCTTTCTACAATAAATACAGCAACACAGAGGGAAGAGAGGCACACAACACATCAACAGCTGAGTACGCATCGCTAATCCACCACGCGCTGCCATGTAGCTCCACACCGCTATTGCTATCATCATCTTCACCATGTGTCACTAAACTCCACGCAAGGCGAAGAGATGAACTCCTAGATGTAACACACTTAATTGGTATTTGATTCGTTTTATGCTTTCACGATGAATAATGGTATTTATGAATTTTCACTTGTATTTAATATAGGAGTTTATGTTATTTTAGTGACAAAAATTTCATCAACTTCTTCGTAGATTATTATTCCGGTGGTTGTCTTTTTCTTCTCCATATAAGCTTAGTCACGCTTTTCTTATGTGTGGAATGTTTAAGGATCAATTAATTCCGGTAGGTTAGTTATATATGATCGTCTTTTATTACGTTATTGTCTCCGGATATATCGTAAGTTTAGGATATCATATATGACCAACCTTTGTGCTTTCTAGAAAAAGTGAAATCTAAAATCCATTTACATTAGAATATATTAGTGCATTAAAGACTATTTTTCCGATTATGTTGTTTGGGATGTGAAAGACTTAATCGAGTCATCATAGCGAATCAATACTAGTTGGCACGTGAAATCTAGGAGGGATGCTTGGAACCTTGTGACTTCTCTAAACTTGATTTTTTATTAAATTAAATTCAATTTCTTATTTTAAATTTGTTAGAATTTCTTACATTTAGTTTCGCGTAGTTTTTCTTCCTTGACCTTGTTTTGTAGATCACTTTTCCTCGTGGGATCAACACCTCAATCTTTACTGCAATCGACCGCTTGTACTGTTTGGGCATAATCAAATTTTGGCGCCGTTGCCGGGGAACAAGCGTAATTCTACAAGGGAGGTTTCGGGTATTATCTTTCTTGCTCATTGTTTTATTTTATTTTATTCTATTTTTAGGTTTTAGGTCCAGTTTAATTTATTTTATTTCTAAAAAAAACAAAATTGCAAAAAACAAAACAAGACATTGGGTGAGTGTGAGTTGGAATAGAGACCACTTAGGGAGACTAATTAGGGTCCCAAATTTAGAACACCCACAAATTCACATTGAGACCAAATTAAGTTATACTTCTAATTCTAACACCATGAGTAATCACGAAAATGACCATGTTCGGTCGCTAAAGGATTATCTCCACCCCACGCGCACTGCTACTCCATCATGTATCATGTTTGCACCAAGTACACCAAAGCTAGATTTTAAGCCGGGTATGATACAATTATTACCCACTTTTCATGGCCTAGAGAGTGAGAATCCTTATATTTACATTAGGGAATTCGAGGAAGTTGTAGCCACTTTCCACAACAAAGTTGAGGCTGTAGACTCGGTTAGACTAAGGCTTTTTCCTCTTTCCCTTAAGGAAAAATCGAAGAGTTGGCTATACTCTTTGCGACCAAGGTCTATAGGTTCGTGGGAGGAGATGACCCAAACATTTTTTAATAAATACTTTCCTAACCACAAAACCAACGGTCTAAAGAGACAGATTTCTACTTTCACCCAAAAGAATAGCGAGACATTATATCAAGCATGGGAGAGGTTCAAGGATCTCTTGAATACATGTCCACACCATGGGTATGAGAGTTGGCGCTTAGTCAGTTATTTTAGGTACTCATTCTGCGGTTAATATGGAGTCTACAGTTCCAATTATTTTAGGTAGACCTTTTCTTGCCACAGCTAACGCTCTTATCAATTGCAGGAACGGTCTAATGAAGCTGTCTTTTGGGAACATGACTCTGGAGGTCAACATATTCAATATTAGCAAACAACCACGTGATATTAGAAGAGACGCTCCTGAGCGCAGATTCTGAAACCTTAGAGTACCTCCTTTCTATTTCTGATTCTAAGAGTTCACTTTATCCTGACAATGCTTTTGATATTTATGTTTTTAGGGTTAAAGGATAAAGGAGGACGACAATGGCAACCATGCTTTAAGGAGTTTCCTAAGGAAAGACATAAACCACAACCATCCACCGTGGAAACTCCAAAAGTTGACCTAGCTCCACTGCCTAAGGGACTTAAACATGCATTCCTTGGACCAGGTATTCAGCGAAAACTTCAGTTAGTTGAAATTGAGGAGTTGCGGAATGATGCCTATGACAATTCCCAAATATACAAGGCGAAGATGAAAGCAACTCATGATAAGCAAATTCTGAGGAAACATTTTGAGCCCAATCAACAAGTCTATCTCTATGACTCACGACTTCATCTTCATCCTGGCAAGCTAAGATCGAGATGGACGGGCCCATTCATGGTAAAACAAGTCTTTCCCAATGGTTCTATAGAAATTGAAGATCCAAAATATGGGAGAGTATTTAGGGTAAATGGGAAACGTTTGAAGCACTATGTGGAGCGAGTAGAGGTGCCAGAGGAGATCTCTCTGGTTGCCCCTGTATACTTGATTTGATGTTCTCCACCTTATATTTAGTTTAGGTTTTTATTTTTTAGTTTAGTTTAGGTTTTTGCTTTTATGTTTTTCTTTTAGTGTTTCAGGTTATTTTAGGTGTTGCTACTGGAGTCACTCGGAGACTCTCATCCCATGTGTTCATTTCTCCCGTCGGTATGATTTTCTTATATTTTGGTGACTGTGAGGACATTGTCTATTTGAAATTGGCAAAACTTCATCATGGTAATATCACTCTAACCCTCCTTTTTTCTTTTGCCTTCATTTGTCATGATTATTATTTTATACATTGAGGACAATGTTTGGTTTAGGTTTGGGGGTGTGGTTTATTAGATTTTTGTGCAATTTTAAAAAATCTTTGAGCTTAAAACGTATTTTACAATTAAACTGAGTCATTTTTTGTGTTCTACTCAATCTCCATTGAATACTTAGATGATTACGGTAATTGTGCAAAATCTTTATGAAAATGCATTCGAAATCTGAACTCTTGGTGAATTTAATAAAAATAAAAATTTTAAAAAGGGGTTTTGAGTCTTTTTAATTTTAGATAATATTATTGTTGCCTTTAAGTTTGAGAAAACACATACTAACACGTGTCACATAGTTATATTAGTAGAAAACATTATATTTGATAATATCCTTATGTTAGATGTATTTCGTGAGACTTTTCAACTCGACTATTTGTGCACTATAAGCCAAGTCAACATGATATGAAGTTGATTAGTGAGATATTGAACTAGAAAACCTTAGAATAATATTGGAGACTTTAACCCTTGTGAGTTTTGAGTCATTCTTTATTTCCTGAAGATTATTAATTACACTCTCATTTTCCTTGAGTCCGCATTAATTCGTTGATGATCTCATTATTCTTGACTTTCTTATTGATTGCTTTAAGAATGACATAAAAATTGAATTTTTACACTAGAACTTCTTGCTTTATTTAGTTGAGATGTCCTAGTACTAACTAGAATTTATGAAGTGATATAGGCATTTTTTTTCTTTAAACCATTTTTTTTAGCCTTTTAGCCTATCCAATAATAAATATCCATTTGCAGCCCTTTGAGCCTTTAAATAGCATTCTCTTTGTTATCCCCATTCCCAATACCTACTCCAATCAAGGAGTAATATCTCTATTATTTTATCCTTACCCAATTTTCTGAGAATGTATACGGTGAGATATATTTATGGAATGGGCAAATAGAAAGAGTTGAAAATAGATATTTCATGCGCCCTCAAAGTAAAAGTGTTTGATTGTATAAACGGGGAAAAGCATGTAAAAAAATAATAGAGAAAAAAAATGGTTGAAGAAGAAAATAATGAAGAAAAAGTTAATGGTGTACAACATTGATTTGTTCTTCAATGCCCTATGTGTTTATTCATGGGTGTAGCCATTCTCAGAAAATTTTTGTATCCTTTTTGTCCATTATTGTTTGCCATAATCCAAGCCCCATTACAACCTAGTAAAAACCTAATTGATCTTAAGTGAAAGTTGGTTTAATAGATGTGGAGATTGAATAGGCAAGAACTATGGTGTTTGGTTCAACATTCTCAAAAGTAATCAATATTCCTGTCCATGAGATCATATTCATTTCACTATTTGAAAAATTCTGTTTTTCATGATAATTACATGTGAGACGTTTGCATTTTCCATAGTTTATATTATTTTCCTCACATATAAACTGAGTGCCCAATCTCTGTGTTTTATTTCTGAGTGACATGAGAGATTTGTAGTCGAAGTGTACTTTCTAAAGGTCATCTCGTCACATCTTTATTATGAGATGAAGAGTTATGTTGATAAGGTTTCACACACACACACTTTGAGTTGAAAATGATTATGAAATTTATTTAACCTTTAGATACTATTAAAATTATTGTACTCTATTGGTATACTATTGTGACAGTTTTAGTTTGTTGTTTTTCTGAAATTTTAAGCAACTAGAAAATTACTCTAAGGAAAATAAAGGGGAATGCCCATGTTTTTGCATTATGTTTTAGAAAATAGATTTTGTTTTATTGAGTCAGCAACGTTTGGGGGTAACATTTCTAGAAACCCTCACGAGACTATAACTCGTCCTCTAGAGGTAATCTAGAGGTTTAAAGCCTTGTTGTACGTTAAGGTAAGTGCAACCGTGATTCCTAAGAAAGTGAGTTAGGATTTTATTCTTAATTTTGTTTTGCTTTAGGACTAGCAAAATATAGGTTTGGGGGTATTTGATGTTAACATAATATACCTCCTAATTTATATTTGTTAGTGTTTCAATAGTGTATTTTAGTTTAATTATTTTATTTTTGTAGGATTTGGAGTTTAAATGACAAAAGTGCATTAGTGTGGCGAATTTGGAAATTCATAGACAAATTGATGAAGTGGAGCGGGAGACACTCAAGCCAAAGATTAAGAGAACCAAAGAAAAAAATAAAAGAAATTAATTTTGAATTTTGGTGGAACAAAGGAGTAATATGGATGAACATAGCCAAACCCACATTTCCTGTTATATTTGGTTTCCAATTATATTTTGGTTTCCAATTATATTTGGTTTCCTTTTGTATTTGGTTTCCAATTATATTTGGTTTCCTTTTGTATTTGGTTTCCAATTTATATTTGGTTCCAAATTTGTTTTTGGTTTTCAATTATATTTGGTTTCCAATTTTTATTTGGTTTCCAATTGGGTTTCCAATAAGGAGTTGTTTTTTTCTACCATAAATACAGCCAGAGTATCTTCCACACATGGAAACTCCCTTCTACGTGTTGCTCTTGGATTGAGAACTATCTCCCGCATATCTAGGAGCACATAGATAATGGGAAACTTCTTTCCTACAACACGACTCCTAATTAGGGATGGATCTCCACGAAGATCTCATTTCTAAACTATGCCTATGATGACCTAATAGAACCATGACTCATTGCAATATAAATAAGACATGAGGTTGGTAAGCTAAGGTACGCTACAAATTCCCTATTACAACATTACACATTTCTCAGAGATTGGTCACCCCACGGTGGTCTATGGCTCACGTGCGTTACTTATGTAGGTCAACATGACTAGGTCAAAACACGGAGCTGAAAAAGACTGCATTATATTAATTGATTCTACTATATGTTGCTCTAACGTTCTTTTCATTTTTATTTAATACTCACCTAATGGATAGTCAGTCACAAACCATGTAGATTCCCCAAATGGTTGGACACAATTTCAAATGACCTGTCTTATATTATGCACATTACGACTCCATCTCATTTACTTGACGTTGCAACTATTAAAGAAATATCCTGACCTCTTTGAAGCTGTGATTATGCTTATTTGTTTCTCCCAGTTTGTGCTTTTGGCTGCTTACACCAAGAAGAAGCAATGGATGTTAAATTGCTCTACTATGTTGGACAAGAAAAAGAAATTACTTTGATTGTCTGCTTCTAAAATATGAATCAGTGTATGTTACACCAAAACACATTCTTTGGGGGTCAATTTTTCTCATCTGCATTTGCTACCCCCATTACTCTAGGAAATGTATCATCTCGCTGTGTTAAGACCAAATTTTGCTATAAACATTTTTCTATTAGTTTGTAGCAGGCATCACACTATACAATTTTAATTACTGAGTTTATGCATGTAAATTACATTTCTGAAAGTGATTAAAAAAGTAGCTGATTATGTTCTGTACTAATTTTCATTACTAATTTCAGTTCAGTTATCTTTTGTATGATGATTATGTTAGAGCTTATAGTTTAAGCTAAGCAAAACACACATTAATCCTTGTGGCATCTCTTAGTCTTCTCCAACCATACTCCCGTTGGTAGTCAGCATGATGAGATTCTAGAGCTTCTTAACCTTGTGAAGGAGAGCAATTAAGTGTTCGGAGGTTATTCTCCAACTTTACCAGGCATGAGCCAACTACAATGCAATGCAGGTCCTTGAAAGACCCACTATTGGCATTCATTAGTTTATACCTATTAGAGTTTGGCATTCGTTTTGAAAATTAATTGAGTAACATTCATTTTTAACGAACCGTTAAGTCCACATAATTGACCAGTCAAAACTAATTTTTGGACGATTTGCCCATACCTTGGTTTTTTTTTTAATTGTCTAATTTTTTAACCCTAAAATCCAAAATTGCCCCTAACCCCTCCTTTCTTCTCTCTTCTTTCTCCTTCTCCCTCTCTTTTCTTTGCCAACAGGAACCCCACCACCAAATCCCAACCCCCATTGTCACAAGTGCAAACCCTCTACTTCTATCTGTAACTCAATCGCAAATACAAACCCTTTTATATAGTGTCCAGGTTATTATATCGTTGAGGGGCAATTGCCATGGGCATGATCAACCTAATTAGCTTCCCAACCATTCTAATCTAATTCGATGCATGATCAGCATCATCTTTTAGAGTTGTTAGAAAAAAAAGTAGTAGGTAATCATTATATATGTGGCAGACAATCAGTCCAACACCATTAAAACCTCTTTGCTTTTGTATTGAAAAATAGAAAATAAAATTATAAAAATAAATCAAACTGTAAAATCTTCTAGCAAATTCAATGCATTGGTGGGCACCAGATCCCAATTGGTGACCAAAAATTGGAAACTAATTTGAACAGTTTCTTTATTCATTAACACAAAATACACATGAGAAACAAGTGTGTTGATCTCACACTAGTTCCCAAACCAAACATTTCTAAACAACAAAAACGAAATCAACATAAACTTTCAGCACACCTAGCTAGAGAATTCAATTCAAGAGATAGTCTGTCCCACTCATTTACAGAGTCCCAAACCCAACAGTTCAACCAAGCGATTTACTAATCATTACCGACAGAAGCAGTAGCAACAAAATTGGAGGACCCAGTCTTCTTAGGAAGCTGAAGACTGGGTAAGTTGATGATCTCGATCGTAACGACCCGATCCGCACAGTAAGATATTGTCTGCTTTGGGTCCAACCGGCCCGCACGTTTTTAAAAGGCCTCTTACTATTGGGATCCGACCTCGCACATAAGTAGCACATCCACTTCCCGCACCCAGACGTGTGGGACTATGCCCCCTTTGTAGCTCGTCCAACTCCTGTCGGGCCTATTGGGCTCCAACCCTCACCCTCGGGTTCGCCCACTCCAGGGTCTCACAGTCCACCCCCTTAGGGCCCAACGACCACGTTGGCACACTTTCGGTTTGGTCAGGCTCTGATACCATTATGTAACGACCCTATCCGCACAGTAAGGTATTGTTCGATCTAGGCCCAACCGGCCCGCACGGCTTTAAAAGGACTCTTACTATGGGGATCCGACCTCACACATAAGAAGCACATCCCCCTCCCGCACCCAGGCGATGTGGGACTATGTCCCCCTTTGTAGCTCGTCCAACCCCTCTCGGGCCTATTGGGCTCCAACCCTCACCCTCAGGTCCGCCCACTCCAGGGTCTCACACCGATCCTGTGGGATTTGGATTGGTTTTTGATGGCAGAGAGAAGAGCTGAAAGGAGAAGGAGAAAGAAGAGACAAGAAAGGAAGGGGTCTGGGCAATTTTGGGTTTAAGTGTTCAAAAAATTAAACTCAATTAAAAAAAAAACCAAGGTAAGGGTAAAATCGTTCAAAATTTAGTCTTGATCGGTTAATGACGTGGACTTAACGGTTCCGTAAAAAAACTAGTGTTAGACTCAATTAGTTTTCAAAGGCTAAACTCTAATAGGTATAAAACTCAAAAAAACCCTAAATACTATTTAAAAAATGGGGATTTTGAAGAACTAATGAGTGTTAAACTCAAAAAAACCCTAAATACTATTTAAAAAATGGGGATTTTGAAGAATTGAAGGTCTTAATAAATTTATCACATCCTCAGGCTCTACCTTATCAGTTAGGTATGAGGCTTGTCGATATAATAGAGTGGCAAACTTTTGAAGAAGATGTTGAATTCATGGCTACACAAATGAAGAATTGAACTTCACTTAAGTTAGGATTAACAATATTATGGAGAATAACTAAGATTCAGCTACTTGAGAGGATCTTTAATGTAGCTTACGCTAAACCGCTTGAAACTACTCTAATGTAGCAACACTGGCATATCATTGTCTTCTATAAAATTTTATGGGATTCTAAGTAATCAAAAAATAAAGATCAATAATGATGGAGAAAATTGATCCGTTTGATCTGCTAGAATGTTAGAGTATGGAAAATAAAATAAAAAACTATATATTGATTTGCTGGAAGTGATGGGAAGAAGAGGAAAATGTTGGATCTCAATAAGGATGCGAAAGTAGCTGAAGTAGACAGTATGTATCTCAAGTCTGAGCAAATGGATCTAACCCCAGAAGATTTTTTTTAGCATTTTATTTATTTGAGCAGAAAAAAGTTCTCCGAAAAAAAGAAGAAAATAATTTCTCTCGAGGGGAAAAACAAATTTCGTTTTTAAATTTAATATAGGTGCTAGAATATGGAGGTCATTTAGGGTATATTTGGTTGCAAAAAATTCGCAAGAAAGCAAGAATATAGTGCATTTTTAATCTCATATAGGGTTGAGTTTTGATGCTTATATAGTAATATGGATGCTAGTAGGGGTGTGGATAGCGTGGCGCTTCAGACTAGTTAGGCTTTGCTGAATTTAATAAAGGTTCAAATAATTGGCCGGATAGGTTGTATTTAGAAAAATAATGTTTGTAGGAGTTTTTCAGTTTTGAAGATTGAAATAGAGAGTTATTGACGCCGGGCAGAATAGCGATTATTCTGCAGGCTAATAGCAACAGATAATTGACAGGGAAGAACACAAGAGAATAGCCAAAAACACAGAGAAATAGCTCTAATGTTCAATCAAATTACTCAAATCAAAGGTATCTCTAAAATCAGCCCACAAGCCGGGTTTTATAGCTAAAACTCATTAATATTGGAATTTTACCAAAAATGGCAACACCCCAATAATCATGCTAAAAAAAATACGTAATAAAATAAATAAACTACCATAAATCTGGCCCAAATTGGGTTCAGAATCACTTCCTAAACAATAATTGAAATATTACTATAAAGCGAAATAAATTGCTAAATTTGTGGATTCAGAAGGGAAAAAGGTGGAATTTGGCCTCGAAAAGATGTGCAAAGAGCCTAGCTCATTGACCATGACGTGCGCGTTGAAAAGAGCTTTCCGAATTGGGGTCGTTTGCGCGATTCTGATACTCGTAGCCAAAGTTATGGCCAAAATACTAAAACTCACTCAAAACGGCCAAATTAGAAATAGAATCATGATTTCCTGCCATCCTTGCGCTAATCTGCTAATTCAAGATATCTTAGTGTTAATAATGTACTATCTGACAGCTCAACATCATCTGACTAGGATCCTCTTGCATCAGTTATGGTTTATGGAGAATTTTTTCTAGGAAATTCAATTCTCTGCAATCCAAATATACTTCTTGCAGACCTTGTCATACACCTTATGATATTCGATGCATCATGATACTGTTAAATCTGCTGCGCATAAGTTTCACTGATGCCCCTTTACAACTTTACCATATTTTCCATCCAAAAGTGTTGGTGATGTTGATTGTAACGATGGCACCACAAAGAAAATCAAAGAAGAGAATAATATGTGGGATTTGAAATGGAGAGGGATGAGGTGTTGATTTTTATTCTGAGATGACCCTTTTGTCACCAGTGCATGATTGGTCATCAGGACGCGGATTGTAGGAGACAATGTGCACGGAGAAAGAACCCTCCTCCGGTTTGCGAAAATTTGAATAAAGCCAAGACTGGCAAGGTGAAGCAGGTTTACAAACCAGTGGAGAAAAAAGTTGGGGAAGAGTTACCGTGGCAGGTCCTAGCAAAAAATCGGATGAAGGTACGACCATTTCGGACTATAAAAGAAGGAAAGATTTCAACAAATTGCTGATGACAAATCCGTTTAATGTCTTGAGAGATAAAGTGAAAGCTAGTGGCACAAAAATTCATTGGGAGAGGAAGTACCGAGTCAATAAGGTTTACCAGCGAACAAAAGTATTGAAAATAAAAATGAAGGTTTGGAGTTGGGGAACCCATTTGCTGCATTGGCTAAAAAGGAACTTGAAACCTTGGATGCTAACGACATATGGTACGAAAACGATGAAAATCAGGATGCTTCGATTAAGCATGACAAAGGTGGACAATTGAATACGGCGTTGGATGGGGTGGAATTGGCTAAGCAACTGCTGCTAGTGGGCTCAGTGGTGGTAGTGGCTTCTTCGGGGTCGAGATTGAAAAATGATTTGGAGGAGGCAGGGTATATGAGTGGAACTATCAGATTAGTGGCACATGACAAGCAGGATTCAGCGACAAGCACTGAGGCTCAATCTGAACCAAGAGAATTTGGATCAGGCTACGGTGACAGTGGGAAAGGACAAAGGAAATAACGTGGTGACTGTGCCGGTAGAGTCAGAACGTCATAGTGATGGAACAGAGATCCGTGAGGAGGTGGCAGATTCCTTTGAGCAAACGAGACAGGTTGGTATGCCTCCTATTTCTGGGAGAATAAAAGAAACAAAAGTTGCACCTCTAATGGTTCATAGGGAGGTGACGACTAAACAACAGGCATCGACACCTAGCGTTGTTCGATTTCAGCCGATGCAGGGCATTTCTGTGATTCCGATATCATTTGAGGAAAACAAACATGAGATTGATACAAATAAGTCGGATGAAAACAAAAGGAGAAATAACACTATTAGGTCAAGAACACTGGCAGGTTTAAAGGAAGATTATATACGTCTAAATGACATATTCGAAAAGAAAAACTTGAGAACAGGAAATATGTTGGGTCAAGAACACTATGAGGCCTCTGAAGAAGAGCATGAGCCAGGTCTTTCAAGTGAAGATATTGCAAGAGAATCGGCTGCTAAGAATTTTCCAAACGCTTGCACCAAAGACTTCAGGCTTAGTCCTCGCAGATCCTCTAGAACTAAGAAACGTAACAATAAGTACAGAGAATGATCCATGGGAATTGCAGAGCGTCTATTTGGATAAAAATCATACAACATATACTCATTAATGAAATGGGCGGCTACAAATTCTGGTTTGGATAAAATGGTGCAAGGGGTGAACATTGGTGCATATTTGATTCACGTCAGACTTTGTTCCAAATGACACTTGTATATCAATGGCTAGGCGTGGGTTGTAATGGTAGGGAGTCTAGGTGTGGAACGAAGGGTGTTGTTGATGGGGATTGGCTGGAAATTTCTATTGAAAATGAAGCTCACTATAGTGTTGTGCTGCTGTGGTAGTTAATTTTGGTTGCCAGGGAGTATAAAGTTTTGGTTGAGGATGGTTCAGGCTTTGTTTTTAGGAGTATTAGAGCTAGTTTAGCTTCTTTTGTTTTACATATTGCAATAGTTAAGCGAATTGAATTGGGTAAAGTCGTAACATATCCCTGAATGGACTGTAAATCTTTTTTGATGATGAATAAAGGTCCGACATTCCAATAAAAAAGGTTTCTCATTACATTTCGTTGGATATATTCTTGAATATAATTTTCTTGATTTATTGATGGTAATGACAGTACATGAGAAATCTATTATGTTTCCCTACTACCGACAAGACTTTTCGCTCTCGAAAAACCTTTTATGTTCCGGTGGTTGACATACTTTGCCTTTTTCTCCATGTACCATCTTTCTTGTCTTTTTATTTTTTATTTTATTTTATTAAACCTCCAGAAGGGAGAGGCTAATTTTGGGATGTCTGACCTTTATTACCTTGCAAAAGTTGAAGTACAATGGGGGTACGCTACGACTTTACCCGTAAAGAATGCTTTATTTTACATCTGACTTAGGGATATATGTTGTGTGCGCTCTATGCAGAATCAAAAGTGCCTTCAGTCTTTTGGGTAGAGAAGAACTTCCATACACCTTGATTTGGGTTTCAGCTTGCGCCAATCCTGCCAACGCATCCACGCTTGATTTACCTCACGGAGCACATGAATGCAAACTATCTCCATGTCTCTGATTAACTCAAAAATCTCTGCCCATGTATTTTCTAGCTGCCACGGAATTTTAGATGCTCCGTGAAACCAACCTCTTACCAACATCGAATCAGATTAAATGATACTTTTCACGATGCCCACCTGCCTACACAACCGCAGACCCTCTAACAACGCCCATACCCTTTTTTGTCGTAATCAGCTGATTCTACCATATGTTACTCTAACGTTCTTTTCATCTTTATTTACTACTCACCTAATGGAAAGTCAGTCACAAACCATGAAGATTCCCCAAATGGACAGACACAATTTCAAACGACCTGTCTTATATTATGCACATTACGACTCCATCTCATTTACTTGACGTTGCAGCCACCAAAGAAATATCCTTACCTCTTTGAAGTTGTGATTATGCTTATTTGTTTCTCCCAGTTTGTGTTTTTTGCTGCTTACACCAACAAGAAGCAATGGATGTTAAATTGCTCTATTAGGTTGGACAAGAAAAGAAATTACTTTGATTGCCTGCTTCTAAATTATGAATCATTGTATACTATGCCAAAACACATTCTTTGGGGGTCAATTTTTCTCATCGGCATTTGCTACCCCCATTACTCTAGGAAATGTATCACCTGGCTATGTTAAAACCAAATTTTGTTGTAAACATTTTTCTGTTAGTTTGTAGCAGGCATCACACTATACAATTTTCATTATTGAGTTTATGCATGTAAATTACATTCCTAAAAATGATTAAAAAAGTAGCTGATTATGTTCTGTACTAATTTTCATTACTAATTTCAGTTCAGTTATCTTTTGTATGATGATTATGTTAGAGCTTATAGTTTAAGCTAAGCAAAACACACATTAATCCTTGTGGCATTTCTTAGTCTTCTCCAACCATACTCCCGTTGGTAGTCAGCATGATGAGATTCTAGAGCTTTTTAACCCTGTGAAGGAGAGCAATTAAGTTTCGGAGGTTATTCTCCAACTTTACCATGCAAGAGCCAACTACAATGCAATGCAAGTCCTTGACAGACCCACTATTGGTTAGATATTGAGGACACCCATCAACCTTTCTGAGGTTGTCTTAAGCTATGATCTTTTTAAGGGGTAAATATTAGGGTTTTTTTTAGTTTGAAACTCATTAGTTTATACCTATTAGAGTTTGGCCTTTGTTTTGAAAATTAATTGAGTCTAACACTCGTTTTTAACAGAACCATTAAGTCCACATATTTGACCGGTCAAAACTAATTTTTGGACAATTTGCCCTTACCTTGTTTTTTTTTTTTTTTTAATTGTCTAATTTTTTAACCCTAAAATGCAAAATTTCCCCTAACCCCTCATTTATTCTCTCTTCTTTTTCCTTCTCCCTGCCGCTCTTTTCTTTGCAAGAAGGAACCCCACCGCCAAATCCCAACCCCCATTGTCACAAGTGCAAACCCTCTACTTCTATCTGTAACTCAATCACAAATACAAACCCTTTTATATAGTGTCCAGGTTATTATATCGTTGAGGGGCAATTGCCGTGGGCATGATCACAAAATTTAATATAGGTGCCATAATATGGAGGTCATTTAGGGTATCTTTGGTTGCACAAAATTCGCAAGAAAGCAAGAATATTGTGCATTTTTAATCTCATATTGGGTTGAGTTTTGATGCTAATATAGTAATATGAATGCTAGTAGGGTTGTGGATAGCATGATGCTTCAGACAAGTTATGTTTTGCTTAATTTAATAGGCAGCGACTACTTCACACAACCATTTCCTCTCTCTCACATCATTCTACTCTCTCACACCACCTACTTTTTTTTTTCTCACGCCACCATACTTTCTCACACCACCTATATAAATAAAAAAACATCCATTTTTCCCCTCACCATTCAAATCGACAACGGTTCCTCCCTCCCAAATTTGAAATCTCTTGCAAATCTCTTCCCACACTTAAATCTCTTATCTCTCCCTCGAAAACTCTCAAAATCCCCTCAAAGTCGAAACCCTTAAACCCAAACTCAATAAATATGCATAACTTAACATAACAGAGAAACTCAAACTCAAAACGAAAAAATACAAAACATGGTAACTTTCGACCAATTTAAACCCTCAATTGATACCGATTCTCAACCTCATCAAAACACAAAAGTTGTAGTAATACGAGTTATCTAATAAATATAACTTATATCACTTGAAATTTTTTGAAATGAGCAAAGTTATGATCATTTTACTAAAGTCGTGCAAATCTGTCTCGCAATGAAAATGGGATAGTGTTTCTGACTTTCAGCCAACTTATGTGCTCTATTGAGACCGATTCTCAATTTGATCAAAACACAAAAGTTGTAGTATTCTAAGTTATCTAATAAACACAACTTGAATCACTTGAAAATATTTTGAAATGAGAAAGTTATGGTCATTTTACTAAAGTTGCGCAAATCTGTCCGAAAAGTATTCTGTTCGCAGAGTGCAGTGCGAACAGGTAAAAACATTTTGTGTTCACATTGTGCAATGCGGGGTATCTAATACCCCCACAGTGCACTCTGCGAATAGAAATTTTTTTGGACAGATTTGCGCAACTTTAGTAAAATGACCATAACTTGCTTATTTCAAAACATTTTCAAGTGATTCAAGTTGTGTTTATTAGATAACTCAGAGTAATAAAACTTTTGTGTTTTGATCATCTTGTGAATTGGTCTCGATTGAGCACATAAGTTGGCCGAAAGTCAGGAACACTTGGTAGTTTTTATTTTTCGACACTACAAGAAAAATTGTGATTAATAGCGTTTAAAAACCGCTATGGTAGGCTACCATAGCGGTTTAGTAACCGCTATGACAGCCGGCGCTATAATAGACCCAGGGGATATTATAGCGGTTTTAAAACGCTATGGTAAGTTCGGCTTTTATAGCGTTTCAAAACCGCTATGGTAGCCTCTTCCATAGCGTTTTAAAAACGCTATAGTAAACTCTAAAACGCCTTTTCCATAGCGTTTTAAAAACGCTATAGTAGACTCTAAAACCGCTATGGTAGACTCTACCATAGCGTTTTGGTAAGTATACATAGCAATTTTTTTTTTTTTTTTTTACTATCAAATGACTTTTTATTACACATTGTGAACCACTGGATATTGCAAAGGCTGCACTTTATCTAGCTTCCGATGATGCCAAGTACATTAGCGGCCATAATCTGGTGGTGGATGGAGGCTTCACTTCTTTCAAAAATCTCCAGATTCCTATATCTGATCAAGTGATCATGAACTGAAACGTTCCATGTTCATCTTTTTCGCTTTACTTTCCCTGGATTTCAGTGGGAAATGAACCAATGAAGAAATTCAAAGATATTTGGTGGCTGAATTGGCACCATTTCAAGAAGAATAATAAATCTAAGATCTGGAAAATGTTTTTATTGCATCTCTAAATAAAGTTCACCCTCAATACAAATAGAATAGAAACAATAAAAGAAATATACAGTCACTAAATTAATATCAATTACAACAACATAACCTACAGTCCCAATAATGAGAGGTTTTGCAAAACTGTTAGTACCCTGACATGATTTCCCAAAAGAGTTCCTTGGGTGCTGCAAATTGGACCAAAGAAAAAAGTAAAGATCTGATAACCCAATGAAGTTTTAAAAGTGAAAAAAAGTTGTTGCAGAAGATCTTACCTGGCAAATTTGTAAACCTTTCGTACTGTTCGTTGGCCTGAAGTATGAACATGTCCAGTCCAGTGACAACAATGCATCCAGCCTCTTCAGCATCACGCAAGAGTCTGGTCATTTTAGGTGTATAAACCGCATCAAAAGCCAGGGCGTACCCTTTCAAGGCTTTCTGAAAACAAAAATACAATTAACTTGTTAGTGAATTTCATATTAAAAAATAATTATTCAAACACTAACTGATCCAAATGAAAGACAGATAATTCAACTAAATTTCACGGGGCTTTAAGACACAGGACTGAATTATTAGAAAGTATGTGAAATAAAGGGGACACAAACCTTAGCTATGGGTGACTCTTCAACTTTTGGTTGCATTCCTACAGATGTTGAATTAGCAAGGATCATCCCATCTTCAGGATGGTAATTATCTAATTCATCAAGAGTTATTGCTTCCCCTCCAACCAGATCAGCAAGCTCCTTGGCTCGAGCTTCAAAGAGAAAAATATATTCATCATTAAAAATAGATCATTATTTTTGTGAAAATGGTGGTGGAGGAGATTAGAATGGAATCTAATAGATCTGGAAAATGTACTTGCTCAAACAATTTTTAGCTCAGACAAAATAAAATTTTATCATGTGCGTGCATATTACAGCGTGCACAATTAGTGTCAAAACAGATAAACAAATCACATCACGGAATCTATAGTGATCTTTCATGAGAAGAAAACAGAATCTTACCATAGGTACGATTAGCTATGACCACTCTTGCTCCTTTTGCTTTTGCACCATAAGCAAGTGCTTTGCCAGCACCACCTGCTCCGATTACTACAAATAGTTTACCAGCTAAAGGTGAAGTAGTCCCATTGGTTATGTTCTGTGAACCTGTAAAAGAGGAGTGTGGCCCAAAGTGCCTTTAAGCAAACAATGTTCAAACAAAATTAGGCATAGGTTACAATGCGTTTGAAAAACCTCCAAGTCCAATCTCGATTGCGGAAATAGCGCCAATGCCGTCTGTGTTGTAACCAATTAACTTCCCATCACTTGGTCTCCTGATGATGGTATTAACAGCTCCTATAGACAGCAGCAGCAACAGCAGCAGAGCAGCAGCAAGCAGCAGCAGCAGCAAGCAACCTCTCTTCTTGACAGCTCCTTCAACATCTCTGCAAATGATCAAAATTTGAAATTTTTTTATGTTCTGGCCTAAAACTAACACATACTTTCAGTACCACGATTATATCGGTGTTCTAGTGCATTTGGATGAAATCATAAACTTTTTGAATCTTAGCCATGTACATCAATTGAAAATTTTATTGACTTGCCATATTGAGTCCCGACACCTTGACATCTAGCAGAGAAATCCAAGGTTTCCCTCACTGTCATTTCTCCAATGTCAAGATCATTCTGACTAATATAAGCAGAAGTTTTCCTCGGAACAAATTCATGCATTTCATGCCCATTATAGGTAATTTTTCCAGAAACCTATAGTTATTAGAGAAATCAAATTAATACCATCATATATGAAGATGAAATTAATAGCTAGTATTGAGTAGGCTTTCAATGACGAAACTCAGAAAAGGCGACGAGAAGGTCTCCATATATACCTCTAGCTTTGAATCAAGCTTCCCTGCCAAAGCTAGCAGTAAGGAGGTCTTCCCAGAGCCTGGAGGACCTAATAGCAAACTCATCCTGTATATAGGCAAACAAATTAGTCTTTTAGGCATATAACGGAATGAAAATTCCATATGAAACCCAACATACTAAGTGTCCAAGTTGTATCATTCATTACAGTCCTTTATAGAACATACTAACCACAACATATTCTTCTATGACAATCCAAAAGAACTTTGAGCTGTTCCCTTTTCTTAATCTGAGAAGAATGGAATTGATTCATCCACTAACCAGACACGAAAGAAGTTGATGAATATGATAAAGCTTTTAATCCTATCGTAATACAGTGTAAAAGAAAATCGCCAAAGTTGTCATTATTTTAACAAATGTATTACAAATTGCCTTCTAAAACAGCTAACTGTCATGCAGAACTCTGACATGAATGAAGTTCAGAATTGACAACTTACAGTGATAATATTTTCCAGTAGAGCGAGCATCGATCATGACATTTCCTATCATTTCTGCATATATCTGCAAAACATAAGTCTAATCCATTAAAGTCTACTTCACACTGCATTTCTTAAGCATACGACATACTAATTGAAATACTATGCATTCTCACACTAGAAGAAACACAAAATGTTATCAACAATAATTGTTATATCACTAAACATTAAGAATAATGTCATTCAGGAATATATCAGACTAAAGTTAAAGAGCCAGTAACTGTCAACAGCTAATAAAAACTGAACAAACTATAAACAATAAAAACTGAAAACAGACAAATCATCAAATAATAAAAACTGAACAAACAAGATTCGAGTCAATAAGATGATCACCTTGCATGCTGTATCAAATCTAAAACTTGTTGGAACCTCCTTGCATTTCAGGTTACCATCAATGGTCTTTGGGCATCCAATGACTCGAGTTCTCAAATTTTTACTCCTATTAATCCAACAAATGTACATCATATCAGTGACATAACAGAGAAAGTAAAAAACCAAGTCTAGCTCATGCTGACTGAAATAAACAGAAGCAATAAATGGATAATGGACACAGGTGACTAAAAAACTCACCAATACAAGTTTTCTTGAGGGATTCAGATATTATCAAACATTGAAAAACAAAAACTCCTTAGTCAAAGAACACGCAAAAACTCCTACTTTCAACTCTAGATAATTTAAGGGAAGGACATCTTGCACAGTCAAGTAATAATTAATAAATATACAAGACCTGAAATAATCACACTCATCAAATATTCTCATAATGTTAAATTAGTATGCATGCTTAACTATGATACATATTGGATTACACATTGCCACTATTGAAAATTTAACTTCCAGTGGATAAACCAAGAGGCCATACAACATGCGACACATGAAAGGTCTCAATAATCATTTTCTGCTCCATCTTGGAGATCTTTGATTTATAAATCAAAAAATGTGATACTATACTGGATATCAAATGTTTCAACATCCACCTCCAAGAATGCCACGTCTCTTATGGATACGCCTTCTTTAAGTTCCACCCAGTTATTATTCAGAATGAAAACAACATTAATGAACCACAAGAAACCAGTAGGTATCACAAAAAGTCTTGAAGGGTCAATGGCAATACCTGTCCATGAGTCCAACCTTATTTGACAAATTCGGGACAGAAATAGCAAAAATCTGTGTCCTACTGTTGATCCCTTTTCGGACTTCATTCCCTATTTTGCGCCTCAGATCGCTCTTGTTCCTCTTTGGCGATTTGCCTCTTCCCATCTTTCCTAGAACACCACAATAAATAGGAGGAAAGGAGAGCAGGGGGTCCAAGGATTATGGCTGAAGAATTGAAGCAGATAGGTAATTGGTATCAAATGGCAGTACCTGCTAGGGTGGAGGCCAAACAAAACCATTTGACGATGCATGAACAAGCTAAATCAAATTGTCTACCTATCCATTTGCAAAACAAAGCCAACTTACAGTGCTTGCTCTCCAATTTCTCTTGATTTATAATGAACTTACAAATAACCAAGCTTTGGTATGGTGCTTAGGTCAGGAACTAGACCTTGCAAGCTGCAGTTCCTTAAACTCCTGTAAAAACCAAACAAGACAGAAATAAAACCACATTCTACATGCACTATTCGAGATTTTGCACTACTTACAAGTGGCATAGTGGTTGTAAAATTTAAACAAGAACTGTTTTGATTACTTGAATACAAGTACCAGCTCAAAGTGCAAATGTTCCAACCAACGGTGCGACAGATCAGCGCAGCAGCAGCAGCAATTCAGCGTAGCAGCAAACAACAGCAGCAATGCGTAGCAGCAGCAGCAGCAGCAACAGCAGCACCTCAGCACAGCAGCAGCAGCAGCAACAGCGCAGCAGTGGCATCAGCGACTCAGCAGCAGCATCCGCAACAGCAACACAGCGCAGAACAGAGCAGCTCTGTTTTGCAACAGAGTGCTCTGCCAGAATTCTGCCCCTGTTTAGATGTGTCGCAACCGCAATTCCCCGCATCATCCAGGCCGCATACCGTCACTAGACAACAAAAATGTGGGTTCATTTGAGATTAACATTATGGTAACATGTGAGAGATTCATGGAGGCAATTCATTGATGTTGCCTAATCGAAGCAGTTTTTGCAATGCCATGTATTCCATGCAATCATTAGCACGTATAACAGACAGTCTCATTATTATTCTGGGCATGACAATTTCATATGCAACTGATTCATATACAGACATGCAAAGATTGTATGAATCCATAACCAAGGATCAAACTGAAATATGAAAGCCATCAACGGCCTTCCAATTTAGAACTAATACCCTTCCTGGTTTGAAAAAAAATGAAAGAATCTGATCTAATGACAATGAGGATACCATCATCAATAAGAGGCTAAATTTGAAGCTTAAAAGCACATGGTTTTTGTTTTGCACCCCGGAAAGCTCAAGATGCCAGTTGTTCAAGCATGGAGTACAAAGGATATGATTTTAAAAGACATGGACTATACAAGATCTTCGCAGTTTTGTTTCTGAAGAAGTGAAAGGGTCTTATCCCACCCCCATTCCCCAGAAATTAAGGAAGAAGACATAAGCAAAAGAAGTGTAGGAAGGTAACGGACCTAAAGCATAGATCTAAAGCTCTTGCCAAAACGAAGTAAAAACATAACCAAAAACTGACTATCAGCCCCTTATAGAGTACAAAAGTAGAACTTTGTGCTTCAACCAGGTTACAATTAGACAAAAGGCTAAACTAGGCATAGGAGTAGTGATATAGCTTTTAGACTTCACGCTTACCTATTATCCTAGCAGTTAGTGGTAAATGAAACTGCTTGTATTTAGAAAAAGAAAAAATAAAGTTGAACAAAAATAAAAGAGAACGAGAAAGAACTTGTAAATATATTGGATTGATTCAAAGTGCAATATAAGGTATCTAACTTGAAAATCAATGAACGTGTTATCATGCTTACCCCAATATTAAACTTTTTCCGGACAATCCAAGCATTTGACAGCAAGCGTCCTGGCACTAGGATGAAAATTTTGCCATAAATTCTGGACAATCCAAGCCCCAATGGACATAGCACTGGCGAAGGTCGCTTAAGCATGCAAAACTCCGATTACATCCTCCCATTTGGAGATTGAATGAGGATCAACCAAAAGTGCTGCATGAAATATTATCATGCATGTTCACAATACTGTTTAAGGGCAAATAACTGAGACCATAGATCTAGAAATTGTTAATTTGCCATATTACAGCTCATAAAGAAGGCAAAAAAGACAGCCAAAGCACATGGACTTTAGTCTCTCCATAGAAAGTATTTGAACCCAAGCGAGATGTTCACTCGATTCAAGAAAATATTGCCTTCCTATTTGGAATAAATTGCAAAGGGTGCTTTTATTCAGTTAATTCAACCGAATCATAGTGAAGTGATAGTAGGTTAGTGTGTGACTCGATACAATACCTGCATATGGTTGAGGTTATCCCAAGGGATCTTCTCCGTGACTAGCTCCCATAGTATTACACCATAGTTGTACACATCAGACCTAAAGGTTTCCAGGTCATCAAACAAACAGAACAAGAACATTTGTTGAGTCGTATAATTGCAAAATCAAAGATAGATATTTCTAAAACCTTAAAATTTCAACTTACTTCTCATCTGAGCTCTCATTACGAAGCACCTCTGGAGCCATCCATTGTGGCTATAAAAACAATAAGAGGAGGTTAAATAAACACTAGGTTGTTGCACAGATTACAACAGAAAGATCCAGACTATGATCATATTACGGCAAAGATGCAATCCAAAGAGAACTGTGTAGCTGAAACGAAGTTGTATGTAATATACCGTTCCTTTCCCCGTCTTTGATGTCAGGTATGTTTCATGTTTGAGACGTGAAAGACCAAAGTCACCAACCTGATGAAACGAAAAAGAAAGAAGACATGTTCTTCATTTTTTAAATAAATATTTAGGCGTAAAATTAGTCAAATGCACTCCCATAATTTTACTATGTCCAACACCTTGAGCGACTCCCATGCAGGACACACTTAAATGGGGTCTGAATCAAACTCATTAGGTGAATGTGTGATATGTCCAATGCTGCACACCCATGTTAGACATGGACCATGGACGCACGCGTTTGATCATGGTTAAGTAGAAAATGGCAGAAAAGGCCATTATGGACATTGTTCATAGATAAATTAAAACATACCTTCACTGTCCAATTTCTATCAACTAGTACATTTGACGACTTCATATCACGATGGACAACAGGTGGGTTGCAGTGATGAAGATAGTTCATTCCTCTTGCCTAGTAGATGTCAGTTAGAAAATTGATCAGTCTGGAGTAAACTCTTTGGGTTAGAAATACATAACCGGCTCAAAAGAATAAGAAGATAGAAATATCAGATATCAGACAATCAATGGCTGTCACCTTCATAGAAAACTAATACTCACAATATCCAGAGCTATATGAGTACGCCGCCTCCAGTCTAGTCTAGTTGTTTTCCTGTGGAGCAACTGAAACAAACTCCCACTGCACTCAAAACAAGTGTAAACCTGTTACGTCCAAATAATTAAATAGTAAGGCATTTAAGAACAAAAGACAATGTAATATAAGGGAAACAGAGGAAAAACTTCAACTGCTCCCTATTTCAATGTTTTTCAAAAGAAGCGGAGAACCAACCGTGGAAGGAATTCTGTAACAATGCCAAGACGTTGAGATGAGGTTGCTGCCCCCATAAAGAGTAGTACATTAGGATGTCTAAGCCTCTTCATAAGTGATACCTTCATGAATATAAAATTTACATTCAAACCCCACTTCCATTTCATGTACGAGAGAGCAATTAATTACAAACTATTCTGAAAAAATATTTTCTGATGGCCTTAAACACCACAAAATACAGAGCACAATGGATACATATACAAGTTTTCAACACAGGTTATTTTCGTGGGTGAAAATCATAATCCAAAGACGAGAACAGAACCTTATAAGAATCCATATTTATGGGTTTTCACTTTATTTATGTATTGTTGAATACTGCAAAATCATCTTTTTAATAAATGATTTTATCCTGAACAAGGTCACCATGCATACATATAGCATTTGAGTTATTAGGACATGACCTTGTATAGTTGTTGGCATGAGATTAACAGATTGCCCGTGTAAATCTGCCCCCAAATTCAATTCTATATTCAGTGTATAATGTACAATATGGGAAATCACAATATGAATAATTCCTGGTAACCTTGAAATGTAGACTAAAGGGAAAGTAATGAAAACAAAAGTTGACATTAGAAGGCATGATCCTGACAAGTGGCTATTTGATCGCCATATTTCTCCCTAACAAATCCTTATGCCCGTTCTATCATTCAAACCATCAATTACACACTATCTTGGAAAATTATTCAATCCTCATTGTAAGCTTGTGTTATTAATTCATCAAACAATTACATTAATAGAACACGCTTGAAGATATGAACAAGGAAATTTTCTGAATGGCAAAACTAATCATGACTAAAATGCAGACCTCTTTCGTGAAAGAATGTAGAACATCATCTGTGAACTCTTGCTTGGAGAATACCTTGATTGCGACATCCTAAAAGAAGTAGAAATCATTAACACCAAGAACAACTACCACCAGTTCAGTATGATTCCCCGAGACATCAAATTATGAAAAAAATAAAAATAAAATAACATACCGAGCCATTCCAAAGACCATGATACACAGTTCCACAAGAACCTGCGAAGATAGTCAAAATATTCAGATGTAGCGTCCCACAAGAATCTTTTAACATATAAAAGCAATGCCACAAACCAAATTGTGGATCAAAGATCAGGAAAACAAAGAATGGGAAGTACAGAAAACTACTACATTTATTGATTCTAGATTAGATATAACATGTTGAGAAATTATCATGTAAATTTTCTTGCAAAACTTGCATTCTACCAAGTTCAAAATCTATTATTATTGTGTAAATTTTCTTGTGCAAAAATAGTCTGTGACAATTAACAAAGCAGAAAATCTATTATTATTGCAAACCGATTATGGAAGAGATTATCACCTTGCCCAATTTGCAATAGATGTTCCTATTGGCCGTATCAACCCAAGAGGTGTAAAATTTCATGATGTTTTTGTGCTTCAAGGTCTTGAGAAGATGGATTTCACAGTAAAGCCTCTCAAGATCCTCAGGGCTCTGAAGGAAATCATACAGCTTGACTTGGTTCCAAGCCACTTCAATCCCTTCGAACTTATCAAAAGCTCTGTAACTGCAACACCCAAAACCAAAAAGGAAGAAAACCCACCAACATAGAACTAAATCAACATATACCCATCTCATAAAACTGCAAAAGTTCTCATAAAAAACTGAAATTTCTTCAAAATCTCAAAAAGGGATGAAAAAATAACAAATAGGGTTTTAAGTTTCTTACACTGTCTTTGAAGCTCCTTTCCCAAGGATCTCATTGTACTGAAAAACCAACATAATTAGAACCAAATATCAGAAATGAAGAACATAAAGAAGAACCCAAACAAGCAACAAAGTAGAGATTTTTAAGTACCCTTCCATATCTTCCAGTTGGATCAACTTCAACAAACTCAGACTCACCCTCATCTGGTTCATATGGTCTCATCCCAACCATTTCTCTCTAAAAAGAGGTGAATCGAAAGAGGGAGGGCGACGGAGAGATGGAGGGAGCAATGAGGGAGATGAAGATAAAGATATGGAGAGAGCAGTGAGGGCGATTGAGAGATAGAGGGAGCAGTGAGGGAGATAGAGGGAGCAGTGAGGGAGATGGCGAGATGGAGGGAGCAGTGAGGGAGGGAGATGGAGATATGGAGAGAGCAGGGAGGGAGAGATGGCGAGATGAGGGAGGGTGGACATCGAGCGCCCAGTAAAACGAGGGAGGACAGAATCGAGCGCCAAAAATCCCGCCATTTTTTTGTAGCGTTTTCATTTTTGTTTACGCCAAAAATTTCATCTTTGATAGCGTATTTAGTAAAAACGCTATTAACAAATGCTATTATTGGGCATTTGTGTTGTAGTGCGAACAGATTTGCGCGACTTTAGTAAAATGACCATAACTTGCTCATTTCAAAACATTTTTCAAGTGATTCAAGTTTTGTTTATTTGATAATGCAGAGTACTATAACTTTTTTGTTTTGATCAACTTGAGAATTGGTATCAATCGAGCACATAAGGCGGTTTAATGTCAGGAACACTATCCCGTTTTCATTGCGAGACAGATTTGCGCGACTTTAGTAAAATGACCATAACTTGCTCATTTCAAAACATTGTCAAATGATTCAAGTTGTGTTTATTAGATAACACATAGTACTACAACTTTCATGTTTTGATGAGGTTGAGAATCGGTCTCAATTGAGGGTTTAAATTGGTCAAAATTTACCCTGTTTTGAGTTTTTTTTTTTCATTTTGAATTTGGATTTCTCTGTTATGCATATTTATTGGTGGCGTGAGAAAGTAAAAAAAAACCAAAAAAAACTCAATGGTGGTGTGAGAAAGAGGATATGGTGACGTGGAGTAGTCACTGCCAATTTAATAAAGGTCCAAATAATTGGCCGGATAGACTGTATTTAGGAAAATAATGTTTGTAGGAGTTTTTCAGTTTCGAAGATTGAAATAGAGAGTTATGGTTTATGGAGAAGTTCTTTCTAGGAAATTCAATTCTCTGCAACCAAAGATACCCGTAAACTGAACTAAATGATGGAAAACTACAATCCAAATATACTTCTTGCAAACCTTGTCATACACCTTTTGATATTCGATGCATCATGATACTGTTAAATCTGCTTTGCATAAGTTTCACTGATGTCCCTTTACAACTTTACCATATTTTCCAGCCAAAAGTGTTGGTGATGTTGATTGTAACGATGGCACCACAAAGAAAAGGAAAGAAGAGAATAATATGTGGGATTTGAAATGGAGAGGGATGAGGTGTTAGATTTTTATTCTGAGATGACCCTTTTGTCACCAGTGCATGAATGGAGCGGGGCATAGGAGCACTAGAGAAAAATAAGAAAAGGCAACTCGATTAAAGGAGAAGACGACACAAGACGCTCCCTCAAAGTGAAGACACCCACAAACCCCATGAAAAATACTCCTTTTGATGGCAATTCCACACACGCACTCCACATATCAGCAGAGGAGAGGAATATGAGTTGGAAAGCTCAGGCTTTGGAGCACATGGATCCACTCACTCCACCTGACCCTGACCAGACCACCACTTGCTTACAAAATTGAAATCTCCCCTCCCATTATCTATATCTTTTGTAGGCCAAACTTCTTTGTATGGTCCCTATTCTAGGCCGAGGTTTGGATCCCTCTCTTTCGGTATCTTCACATAAAACTATTATGAACCGCAATGTATCAAATACAAATGAATACTCTCTAGCATCAGACCTTTCTTTGCCGTAGATTTTGCATGCAATGGTATCATACATTCATGCTTATAGTATAGCTTATTAGCTTATTCTGTCGGCTTTACTAAAGTAGTCTAGTCGGATTCAGCTATCAAATGGAACCTCCACTGGATGATTGCTGGTTGGAAATAAGGTAGGTTTCTACTTTTCCATAGCTACACATACTGATGATGAAGGTCAGATATCATCATCTTGGCTCTCTTTGATAAATTAACCAAAAGAAATAGAAGAGCCTCAGTTTTTCCAAAGTTACGCGTAACCCTAGAAAGGCCACTAGATTAACGAGTACTCAATATCCCTACTAATTAACAAAACAAAAATATTTAAACAATTACTCATAATGCGTCTTCATCCCCAATGTCATGAGCTCATATATACCCCGGCACTGTCACATTCATTCTTATCTCCATAATCACACTTTTGTCAGGATTAACAATGTTATATTTGATTTTGATACACACAACAATATGAACACAAGTTTGGGTTGGTGAGCAAACAACTTTTTAGTGGTAAAATGAAATAAAATTAATACAAAAAGATGTCTATTAACCTAATCAACAATTTAATCGAAAGTGGAATAATTTTTGAAATGTAAGGATCACACGTGAGACGTGTGAAAGAAGATGCCCCAAGGGCTCTACTTTGTTCTCAAAATTAATATTTTTACCTAATTATTCCTCATCTCCCCCACCTTACTTTCTCTGGTTATAATGCTCTTTATAAGTTAATTGCGGAATCCTATGAAAAAGCCAAAGATGAGAATTGGGAGGAAGAAGGTTTTGCTCTTTCTTGCTTGGAAAGTTCTATCATAATGGTGAACATGGCAAAGGAGATAGGACCTTTCGATTTTTTAACTTTTTTAATGGCCTTCTTCTTGCCTTTTGGTTACAACAACAAACATGCTCGTGGGGTTCATGCAAAGAGAGAATGTAAAATGTAGTCTTGAATAAATGAGTCTAAAGTCGGAATCATTCTGATTTAGTCCATCGATATGGTTCTGATATGATAACTCTACTCCCCAAAGTGGTGCATGATACGTACTTGTATAAAAAGGAAGATTTATGAGTTAACAAGGAATTTATGAGCATAAGCACTAAATTCTTCATAAAAGATAAAAGCTAAACCCGAAACCCGATTCGTTGACACTCTCACTTTCAAAGTAAGATACATTGTATGCCTTTCAGGAAAATAATAAAACACAAAATAATCTACTCAGACATGCACTTTGTAAGTGGGCAATCTCATAAAAAAGCAATAGTATGTTTTTATGAAAATTGTAACAAAACCAAAGTGTCCTGCTTAAGGGTTATCTCCATGAAACAATGCAAACTCTATAAAATGAAATTTTAAGTGGTTTAGCAGAGCCATGCATCCTCTCCGGACAATGAACAACTCTAAACCCTAAATCTATTAGAATTTTAGGTAGTTTCACCATTTCCTTTCCACTTGGTTTCTTGTGGGCTAGTTTTTGTTATTTATAAGAGTGAGGCTAGAGAGCGAGGAAACGGGCGAGGAAACGAGCGAGGGGAGGGAGGTGGCGGGGTGGGAGCCGTCCACTCCGCTCGGGATGCGTGCCACAATTTTTTGTGCGCGCATCCCGAGCGGGGTGGACGGCTCCCACCCCGCCACCTCTCTCTCCTCTCTCGTTTCCTCGTTCCTCGACATTTAGAATAATCCTATTTATAATTGTTTGCTCTGTTGACATGCATAAGAAAAAGTCGTGCACGTGGACCTACATAACTCTTGTAATGGCTGGTGGAACATACCATAAAATTTGTAAAAATTAGGGGATAACCATAGTTGCAAATGCTCTAATGCAATTTGAAAAGAAAAAGAAAAAAACCCTAAAAAATTACAGCTGGAGAATGAATATCTAAAGATTACAGAAAGCAGAGGACAATAACATTGTTGAAAATAATGGTAGAGCTTGATCACATATTTCTTGGTTTTAAGTCTTGAGTTTCTTAAATTCATCAGTTGACAGTAGTGTCATCTAGTCTACCAACATGAATTCAAACTTACAACTGTGAGAGCTGGAAGTCTGAGAAATGAATATAGTTACGTGCCCTTCCCTTAATAAGTCATGAGTCAAGGTGCAGCAGGTAAGGAACAATCATGCATGTATGTCTGCCTATAACATCGTGGGAACAGCCAGGCCTTTGTCACGGGGGACTTCTGTATCCCTTTGATGACCACTCACATTAACACAATACATACCATATTTTTCATTGATTGATGGGTGATGAGGGACCAATTCATATTAGCTCTCTTATTTGACCCTTTACAGAAACACAACACATATTTAAACATCCATTTGCTAGCTCCAAAACTCCTCTGTCTATTGTCAATCACGTGCCCATTCAAATACCCCATATATAAAACAATACAAACAACTTATTCTTTTCATGTCTTTTGTTTGGTTCTTTCTGCAGTGCACTGGAGCTTTCGTTTTTTCTTTCTTTATGTACACCATGCACTAAAAGCTTGGCTCCACATTCATAAAATTAATTAGATTCTTCATATTTTTTAATTTGTATTTTGGTGCCACCATGGTTAGGTTTCTCAATTTTCTCTAGTACTGTGGGTTATGTTTTTGATAGAATCAGTCTTTTAAGCCAGAGACAAATGGGAAATATACAATAATTTTGTGAAGTTTTGAGAAACTTGTTGGAAAAATTCAACATCTATGGGCACACATATGTATTTAATGTGTATTGTTATCTTAAAATATAGCCCAATGAATTGTGATCTAATATGGTTAATTGGGCTAGGGTATTAAAAGTCATGGGCTTAATGTGTAGATACACTTAAGCAATTTCTAATTTGATAAGGGACCAAAATAGAAATTGGTAAGAATAACTGATAACCCAATCAGTTATAAATACTGGGTTATGGTCCCCAGTTGTGCGTGTGTTTTGTTTCTTCTAAAATTCCATTCTATAGAGAGATATATAGAAAATATACGTTATCAACTGGAAGATCAAGACTCATCCCTTTCTTTAACTGCTATCATGGATCAAGGTACGCTTCCGCTTTATTCTTGATTGTTCAACATTGTCTTGTTGAGGTTCCAGACTGCTTCTTGATCAATGTCAGGTATAGAAACATGTACATTGTCAAAAACAGTAGTAGGAGTCGAAATCGATTCCTCCTCAAAGACAATGTCTCTTACCTTAGTTCCCGTTTAAAAAATAGACCTAATTGTGGGATCATAAAATTTGTAGCCCCTAGATCGCTCTGAATAACCAATAAAGTAGTTGCTTACTGTCTTGGAGTCCAATTTGTTTTCATTTGGTCTATAAGGCATAACCTCAGATGGACATCCCCAAATGTGAAAGTGCTTTAAACTAGGCTTTCGGCCTGTTTAAAGTTCATAATGAGTCTTGGCAGCTGCTTTAGTTGGTACTCTATTTAAGATATAAGCTGTTGTCTTTATTGCTTCTCCCCAGAGTGATTCTGGTAAGGTAGAATGACTAATCATATTCCTCACCATATCCTTCAGAGTTCTGTTTCGTCTTTCAGCGACACCATTCATGCTAGGTGAACCTGGCATGGTGTACTGTGGGATGATTCCACATTCCTCTAGGAATTTAGCAAATGGCCCTGGACGCTGTTCTCCTGAACCGTCATATCTGCCGTAGTATTCTCCACCACGATCAGATCTAACGCACTTAATTTTCTTACTGAGTTGGTTTTCAACTTCAGTTTTAAAATACTTGAATACATCCAGTGACACTGATTTCTCTTGAATGAGATAAAGATACCCATAACGTGAGTAGTCATCTATGAATGATATAAAGTATTGTTGACCATTCCAAAAAGCCGTAGGGAATGGTTTACAGATATCCGTATGTATCAATTCTAAGACGTCTGAAGATCTATTAGCACCTAATCTCTTTTGTTTGGTCTGTTTTCCCTTGATGCACTCAACACAGACATCTAAGTCTGAAAAGTCAAGTGAATCCAAAATGCCTTCTGACACAAGTCGTTCAATTCTAGATTTGGATATATGACCCAAACGCTTGTGCCATAATTTTGCTGAATTTTCTTTGTTTAGTACCCCGTGAATCCACATGCAAGGTTTCATTATATGATGCAATAGTATCAAGCAAATATAGGTTATCAAACATACTTAATGAACCAGTACCAACAATATTTGAATTCAATGAAAGACTGAACTAATTGTTTTCAAATGAACAATTATAACCAAATTTGTCCAATAAAGAAACATAAACCAAATTCCGTCTAAAAGACAGTACAACAAAAGTGTCTTTCAAATCCAAATAAAAATCAGTTCTCACTAATAACCTAAAATGCCCTATTGCCTCAACATCCACCAACTTTCCATCGCCCACAAAGATGTATCTTTCAATATCATTTGGCTTTTGGTAGCTCAGGCAACCCTGCATAGAAACACTTATGTGAGTGGTAGCACCAGAATCTAACCACCAAGTGCTTCTAGATACTGAAGCTAAATTAACCTCAGAACAGACCAAAGTAAAGAATGTACCTTTCTTGGCACGCCAAGCATGATACTTACTACATTCTTTCTTTCCATGTCCTAGCTTTTCACAAAAGAAACATCATTGATTTTCCTTAGGTTTCTTTTGCTCTGGACCCTTAGCAGCTTCATTTTTCTTTCTTTTCTTGCCCTTATCCTTAGAGGTACTTACCAGATGAGTACTTTCAAATCTCTCTTGCTTCAACCTTTCCTCTTCTTGCACACAATATGAAATGAGCTCGTTAAGAGTCCATTTCTCATTTTGACAGTTATAACTGACCTTAAACTGACTGAAATGTGCAGGAAGATATATCAATACTAAATGCACGAGCAAGTCATCAGACAACTCGAGCTTTAGTGCCTTAAGTTTGGAAGCAATGTGAGACATCTCCATGATGTACTCCCTTATGTTTCCCTTGCCTTTGTACTTCATTGAAATCAAGCTGGCTAAAAGCGTGCTTATTTCAGCCTTTTCGTTTTTTGCAAAACGTTTTTCAATTTCAGCAAGGAAATCACTGGCCTTAGTTGCCCCTTCAGATATTGCGCCTCTAAAGGCTTCCGGAATGCCGCGCTTAATGATCATTAGGCTCATGCGATTAGAGCGTTCCCACTTCTCAAAGTTCCTCATTTCTTCAGAAGAACTTTCAGCCGTAAGAGTAGCGGGTTGCTCTATCCTTAGTGCAAGGTCTAGATCCATGCAGCCAAGAACGATTAAGACGTTCTCTTTCCAATCCTTGAAGTTTGTCCTATTAAGCATGAGAATACTGTTTCCAATCCCAGATATTGAACAACTCCATGTTCATATTGAAGTAAATGTTCCAGAGGAACAAACTCAACAACCTCAAGGACAAATTCCATTAAGGTGATCCACGAGAGAAAGGAGAAATGTTATTCCGGATGATTACATAGTTTTTCTCCAAGAACATGAGGAAAATGATCCAATCAACTTCCATCAAGCCATGCAGGATTCTAACTCTCAAAAGTTGATAGATGCTATGAATGAGGAGTACAAGTTTATGCAAGACAATCAAGTTTGGGATCTTGTCCCATTACCTAAAAATACAAAGCCCATTGGTTGTAAATGAATATTCAAAACCAAGAGGGATTCAAAAGGTAATGTGAAGAGATATAAGGCTCGTCTTGTAGCTAAAGGCTTCACTCAAAAGGAAGGCATTGACTCAAAAGGCTTCAAAGAAAGTCTCATTTAGGACAATGATGGCACTTGTTGCGCACTTTGACCTTGAGCTACATCAGATGGATGTTAAGACAACATTTCTCAATGGCGACATTGATGAAACAATTTATATGGTGCAACCAGAAAACTTTGTGTCTGAAGACCCGAAAAATATGGTTTGCAAACTAAAGAAATCCATCTATGGGCTCAAGCAAGCTTCCCGTCAATGGTACCACAAATTTCATCAAGTAATTGTCTCATTTGGTTTCGAGACAAATGCAGTTGATAATTGTGTGTATCATAAGTTCAGTGGGAGTAAGCATATCTTCTTGGTTTTGTATGTTGATGACATATTGCTTGCCACTAATAACAAAGACATGTTGCACGAAATTAAGAGATTTCTATCAAAGAAATTTGATATGAAAGATCTTGGTAAAGCTTATTTTGTTTTAGGGATTCAGATACACCAAAATCACTCTCGGGGTATTATTTGATTATCGCAAAAGAGCTATATAGAAAAATGTGCTTAAAAGATTTGACATGCAAAATTGTAAACTAGGAGACACCCCTGTTCTATTGTGACAATAACTCAACAGTTCTATATGCCAACAACAACAGGAGCACATTTAGGTCAGATCATATTGATATAAAGTTCCTGGTTGTGAAAGAGAGAGTGCAGAATAAACAGATTTCCATAGAGCACATTAGGACAAACTCCATGATTGCGGATCCGCTTACTAAGGGATTACCACCCAAGGTCTTTCATGAGCACACTGCTCATATGGGTGTTATATCATTTGAGGATATTTTGGTTTAGTGTGAGTTTGTATATTTGATTGCTCTATATTGGTTTTTTGGACACATTTTGTGTATTTGGGTATTTTCTGCAGAAATAAAATATTCAGTTTATTCACACTCTTGTTTATTGTGTTAAAGTTCGATCTCAATAAAGTTTAAAGTAGGACCAGTTGGAAATAGGCATGTTTAGATCACGTTACATGTAATTTCCATGCTACGCATCCATGATTGATCTATGTCATTTGATTGTATGGGTTTACGTGACTATCGATGGATTTAGTTGCGCTAAATATGACGAAAGTTCCTTTAGTCATATACCTGTAGTCAATGGACGAGATTGTTTGGAAATACCTTCATATGTGATAGCAAATTTTGAGCTCATTAGGTATACACATTTTTAAGGTAACATATGTGGCCCAAGTGGGAGATTGTTGGAAAAATTCAACATGTATGGGCACACATATGTATTTAATGTGTACTGCTATCTTAAAGTATAACCCAATGAATTGTGATCTAATATGGTTAATTGGGCTAGGGTATTAAAAGTCATGGGCTTAATGTGTAGATACACTTAAGCAATTTCTAATTTGATAATGGACCAAATTAGAAATTGGTAAGAATAACTGATAACTCAATCAGTTATAAATACTTGGTTATGGTCCCCAATTGTGCGTGTGTTTTGTTTCTTCTGAAATTTCATTCTACAGAGAGATATACAGAAAACATAGGTTATCAACTGGAAGATCAAGACTCATTCCTTTCTTGAACTGCTATCATGGATCAAGGTACGCTTCCGCTTTATTCTTGATTGTTTTTCTTCTCATTGAATCAATATGGAGCATACATGTGTCTTATAGATAATCTTACAAAACTATCTACATACGAGTTGGGTATAGAATCAATCGACAATACTTGGTTAATTACAATTCGGCATTTATTATTATGCATTTGCTCTAGTTTTGTTGTTTTTTATGTTGAAACAGGTTTCTTTGCAAGTCGCATGGCTAAGGTCTCTCGTGATTCAGGGAAGGAGAATTGCTATCAATGAATTGATGTTATGATAAAGGACATGATATACGAGTGTTATTTTACCCTTGGATTGTCGCAAATGTGTATGATATCTCAACGACATGTGGGGTTCAAAAAACAAAATTTTGCTACATAGCTATTTCAATTAAATTATTAAAGGGGCACAAGAAGTAGGAAATGAAAAACAAATTTTTATTGATGATTTCAAATACAAACATGCAAAAGGTCCCCACAGACCTTTGTATACATATAAGTTAGGCCAAATTTAGCCAATAACATAGAGGGTCTCCCCCTGATCTCTCCAGAAAGGAAAAAAAAAATAAAAAAAACACTCAGAAGTCTAGCTTAACAATGTTATGCATGCCAAACTTGGGCTATCAGATGCTTTCCCGCCAAAAAAAAAAAAAAAAAAAAAAAAAATCGCACTCTAGATGTCGTACCCCCCTCCAAATCAATTTGGGAGCCATTTTGTGTCTCTTTCAGTTTATTTTGATACTAGTAGCAATGATGGTGCCTGGATGAGAAACTTGACCTATCTCCCATGAACAGCTCAAATTTCAAACCCCCACACTCTTATTTTCCTTTGCCAACCCTATTAAGACCCCACCCATCTCTACCTCTTTCTCCTCCTTTCATTTAACAATCAACGTTGCCATTGAATTCAATCCCCACTTCTTTAACATGCTCCATCCCCACTCACATCTATTTCACACACAAAATTATATATAGGAACAAATTCCCCTCCCTTGGGAATCTGCAACTTATATATCATCATCAGACACTAGTTTAATATAATAAAAAAAACACACCCCACAAAAATAAATAAATTGACCCACAAGCACCCCAACTCTGTAGTCTGTACCACCTTATCTACATCCCTTCACTTTGTTAAATTAATCCTCCTTAAAATTAATGAGGATTCTAGACAAACTTCCAAGCTTTTCTCTTCCCCACTCCCCTTTTTCTTTTTATTTATTTATGTTCTTTCAAGATTTGTCATCATGTTCATCACCCCATGACCAGTTATTTAGTTTTCTCCTTTTGTTGGATGATGAAGAGGATGATGAAGATAAGTCACTACTGGATTCGATGCTCATTCGAGTAGTTCTGAGCTGCCGGGGGAGTGGGGGTGGCGTGTTCGGGCCCTTGTCATCCATCACATTTTCTTGCATTAACTTGTAGCAACTGAAAACTTTCTCCTGTGAAATTGAACATTGGGTCTGGTTGATATAACTTTGATGCAAGTAAATATCCATTTAATTGGCAGAATTATAATCACTCTTACCCTTCTTAGTCCAATGCACCACTCTGGGGCCTTTTGAGGGTCTGCATGGGAGAGATTTGGGATCTCATTGGCAGCACAAAGTATGGCTGCAGCAGCAACTGAGGATGGCCAATAGCTTACAAAATTGACATCTGCTTACAATGTCAATAAAATAAGTAGTATGTTAAAAAAATGGTCAATAAATAAAACCAAATTGTGTATATGTATACCTTATGAATGTATATAGTGTATCACCTCTTATTATAGATAAGATGATTTCTGTTGCTCGTGAAACTAAAGGCCTCATAAAAGTTCCTGTTGAGTCGACTTTGTTAGCACAATAATGGATGAAATTGAAGGGTGTGATGGATCTTAGTCTCCAATCCAATGCATGAAGAACAAGAAGTTCCATTCTGCGAATTGTTCTTGGTTCAAATATGAATTTTGCGCCTCCAATCTATAAGCATAGTTTTAAAAAAAAAAAAAAATTTAAGATTAACAATAGAGATAATCATATTTTAAAATTTAGCTTGCAAAGGATGGAAACAGGGCCAGGATGGTAATGTGCATATAATACCTGAATATCAAACAGAGAAGGAACAAGTGGTTCCTCCATTTTAGCTGCCAAGGACAAACAAGCAACGGATAGGAGCTGTAGTGCCCACCCATTTGATTGCTGGGTGCATTACAATAATCAAATCAGAAATTAATACATAGAATATGTATGTATAAACAATAAGAAAAAAAGAAAAAAAAAAAAAAAAGTGTACACTGATTTATCTTGTGAAAAAAAAAAAAATGTTTTCATGTCGTTGTATGAGACATGTCACACAACATATGCCACTACAAACAGATACAAGAGTATTTCAGGATTATATTCCAAAGCATGCACCAAAAAAGATTGATAGATACCGTCATTAAGATTAATCTAAAGGAAAGAAAACAACACACAAAAAGTTTTCTCTAAAGCATAATCCATTTTTACATCTGATTTAAAAAGATATTGGGTCCACTAATAACATTTCAAAATGCGTTATTTGAGTCTTATCCTATTCTTTGGTATACAAAAAATTAATTAAGGCGATGCCTCGGTCTAACCTTAACTAGAATTAAATAATAAAAAAAAAAAATACTTGAAAATAACAGGGGAGATGTGGCTTTTAATTCACGGTAATGGAGCCTTACCGGCAAGCTGCGAGCATATAGGAAACGATCCAAGTAGTTAACGGAAAGATACGCCGTTAACGGCTGGAAACGGTAGAAGGCATGCACCTGCACAGTAGGAATTAACGTCGTTATTATTCTCTCTAACTAAGATACTAAAAGGCACAGTATCATCATCTAACGTGAACCAGCTGTTGATAAAGCTAAAAATCTGGAATCACATTAGCAACAACAAGAAAGGTAACATGCACGTGAAGCTTCCCACCAAAACCAACAGGCAACATTAGTATCCGACAGCTTCTTTATTTTGATTGGTACAGTTTTCTTGCAACTGCTAGATTCAATCGGATTCATTACAACAATTACCTTTAGAATCCAAGAAATGGAATCCTCTCGAGCTGAAGCATCAAGTGATTGGGATTGGAACATATCATGATAATCAAATCCTGGCATATAATCTCCTTCTTCATCGATGAATCCGGCAATTGTCTCTTCAATATCATCCGGAAGTTCAAGATCAAGATCTGGTGATGAGTATTCCGGTAACTCTATGGTCAAGAATATGCCAGCATCCTCCTCACAGCATAGAAGGTCGTTATCAGAAAGACAATCGGAGCAAGTTAAAGACATGATGATTGGCTATCATTCATTCATTCATTCATCATTGGTTTCTTTGCATCTTCGATGTGATCTGAAATCACACCGATAGAGATTGGATAAATGGACTAGGAAGGAAGGAAGGAAGGATGGAAGGAAGAATGTGTTGTTTGAGCTTGAGAGAGTTGGGTCTCACTCACTCTATTAATATATAAGTTTTATATTTTTATCTTATGTATTTGTTTTGGTCTATAATTTTTGAATTTATATATGAAAAGGAGAGAATATCTTTGGGTTCATGTATAAACAGTAAGTACCATGTGGAGAGTCTGGAGACTGTAAGAGTTTTTTTTTTTTTTTTTAAATATAATTCGACATTTTTTGATAGTTTGATGGCAATTTGGTAGTATTATAGAGAAGTAGCTTTTCTTTAGCGTGTCTTTTTTTCATTTTCATGTTCCCGCTAGAATATAATTTGTGGCTCTTTTTTTATGTCTGCCTTTCTTTGTGAATTTCCCCCCCAACTTAGCTCTCTATATCCTTTGTAAGAAAGTGTAGGAGAATCACATGCTCTTGGGCCTTGGTATATAGTAAGCTTTCTAACTCCATTCACTTTTGTTTGCCATGTAACATATGGTGGGTAGGTGGGTGGTACTTAAATTTCATAATCTCATCGTGACACGTAAATGATCAATTGCGATTTAGTGAGTATTTCAACGCAACACCAACAATAACTCTCATAACAAGGGATCTTCTCATGTGAAAAGCCTTCAACGCTCAAGTAAATAAACAAGTCGAGAACAGTACGTAAGAAAGAAAGAACAAAAGTTGAAATCTCTTATACGAGCTCGAAAGGGCCGAATCCCTTCTTTGACACCTAAATACCTCCATTTTGTTGAGACAAATACCAATGAAAATGTGAAACAGGAAACATAACTGTTTTGTGAAACAGGAAACTGTTTTTTGAACAGGAAACAAATTCAAGAAACAAGAAACTGTTTTTTGAATAGGAAAAAAATTCAGGAAACATGAAACAGATATTGAACAGGAACAGATTCAGGAAACTGCTGTGAAAGAATTGTTGTACAACAGGAAACAAGACGCTATATATACTAGGAACTGTAGCTGTTTTTTATATGTAGAAAAACTACGACAACCCAGGGAATATAGAGAAAGATAATTGCTGGAATTGTTTCATCTGTTGTTGAGAGATTGTATGAGAATTGTCATCTTCTTGTACCTTGTTCTTGAATATAGTGGAATCACCTCACCGTGGACGTAGGCGCAATTCGCCGAACCACGTAAACTTTGTGTCTCTTGTGGTATGTTCTTGGTTTTCTCTAATTACTTTAATTGCTAGTTGCTCTATTTAATTGATTGAGATCCTTGTGGTACTTGTGTGCAATTGTTGGTGTCTACCCGCTTCCGCAATAAGTTGCAACAGAAAACAATACCAAGAAAATAATTTAAAGCAACAATAAACGAGACACCAAGATTTACGTGAAAAACCCTTCAATGTGAAGGAAAAAACCACGGGGCAAATTCGAGAGAATCCACTAATCAAATAAGAAGAAGTACAATAATTTCTCAAGCTTTTTGCCCAAAGCTTGAGTAATACAAGAAGTAAATAACACGGGTTACCTCACATCAAATTAACCAAAAAGCTCCTTCAACTTCTTCTACCAAATCAATCGACAAAACTAAGTCGATATCACAGCCACGCGTCACACTTTGTCGCACAAAATCGCGCTCAAAGAATCAGACACAAAGTCACTGTCGCACCAAACACCAAAGAGAATATTATGTTCTCTGTTGCTTATTCACACAACAGCTTCTCTGAAAACACTATGAATAAAACTCTGTTTTATACACCTATTTATACTTGTTTGCAGCAGCCCAACACCACCTCAAATAGAACTTTGTTTCTATTTAATTAACCAGCTGCCAAAACAAAAACTCTGTTTTTATTTCTTATTGAAAACATTTTTCCTTATTCAACCAAATTTCAAATTATGTTTGATTAATTACCAAAGTTGGATCTACCCTAATGGGCTGGACCTCAACAAATCTCCCCCTCCAGACCATTAGGGAAACAATTTTTCTCTAGCACATCACGTATCCAGTGGTAACGTGTATCAATATGCTTGGTAAGTCCATGGTATGTGGCATTCTATTCAACTCAATAGCACTCTGACTATCACAATGCACCACATACTTATTCTGATTCACACCCAGCTCCTTGAGCAACATTTTCAACCATAACATTTCCTTCCCTGCTTCATTAATGGCAATATACCCAGCTTCAGTAGTTGACAAAGCAATACACTTTTGCAATCTAGACTGCCAAGCTACAGCTCCCCCTGCAAAAGTGAAAACATAACCTGAAGTCGACCTCTTTTTGTCTAAATCACCTATAAAGTCTGCATCTGTGCACCCTTCTAACACAGCTCCTGAATTACCAAAACTTAAACAAAGATTTGAAGTACCTTTCAAATATCTCATAATCCATTTAACTGCAGCCCAATGTTCTTTTCCTGGATTTTCTGAATACCTACTCACAACACCGACTGCTTGAGCAATATCTGGTCTTGTACAAACCATAACATACATCAAACACCCTACAACATAGGAGTATAGAATACCTGACATATGCTTCTTTTCTTCATCAGTATGAGGAGATAACTTGGCACTTAACTTGAAGTGATTAGCAAGTGGAGTATTCACGGGCTTAACATCATTCATGTTGAACCTTTCAAGTACTTTTTCAAGATATTTTTCTTGTGACAACCACAACTTCTTAATTTTTCTGTCACGTGTAATCTTCATCCCTGGGATGTGTTGAGCTGGTCCCAAGTCTTTCATATCAAAAGAGCTAAACAAAATTTTTTTCAACCTGCCAATCATATCAACATCTTTTCCAACATTTAGCATATCATCAACATAAATCAAGAGAATAATGAAGCTATTAGGCGAAAAATATCTGACATAAACACAATGGTCTAGAAGTGTTCTCTTGTAGCCATGTCCTACCATAAAGAAGTTAAACTTCTTATACCACATTCTCGGAGCCTGTTTCAATTCATAAAGGTTTTTCTTCAATCTGCAAACCATATGTTCTTTCCCTTTCACTTCAAAACCCTCTGGTTGTGCCATGCAAATCCCTATGAAGAAATGCAGTTTTAAAATCTAACTGCTCAATCTCAAGATCCAGGCTAGCTGTAAGACTTAACACCACTCTAATGGATGTCATCTTCACCACGGGTGAGAATATCTCATCAAAATTTATCCCCTTCTTTTGCGCAAAGCCTTTTACCACTAACCGAGCTTTGTGCTTCACATTCTTTTCATCACCATCCTTTTTCAATTTGTACACCTATTTGTTCTTCAAAGGTTTTCTACCTTTTGGAATCACAACTAAATCATAAGTACCATTCTTATGCAAGGAATGCATCTCTTCTTGCATAGCTTTCATCCAGCTATCTTTATCTTTATGATCTAGTACTTCTTGAAAATTTTCTGGTTCAGCTTCTTCTATAAGGAAAACATACTCATCATTGGGATACCTCTTTGAAGGTTGGCGCTCTCTGCTAGACCTTTTTAATTGAGACTCTACTATTTCTTGTTGAAGGGGTTGCTCTTCATGCGCAGTCTCATCTGTTTCTACATGATCATCATTAACAACTTCATTTTCTGGCATATGGTCACCAACTATATCATCTGGCATCTCTCCCCCATTTTCAACATGCGACAAAGGAGGAGGAAGTAGTGTAAGATCTGCTACCTCATTATTTATCTGCTTGGGCTTTTCAATTTTCTCAAAATCTGCAATGGTATGATCTTCATAAAATACCACATCTCTGCTTCTAATAATTTTCTTATTCTCAGGATCCCATAATCTGTAGCCAAACTGCTCATCTCCATAACCAATGAAAATACATGGAGACGCCTTTTCATCAAGCTTTAATCTTTTTTCCTTCGGTACATGAACAAATGATTTACAGCCAAATACCTTCAAATGAGGGTATGAACTATCTTTATCTCTTCACACTCTTTCTGGAATGTCACCATCTAAAGGAAATGAAGGAGGCTTGTTGATGAGATAACAAGTTGTACTAGCAATTTCAGACCAGAACTTTTTTGGCAATTTAGCCATGCGAAACATGCATCTCACCTTTTCTACAATAGTCCGGTTCATTCTTTCTGCTACCCCATTATGTTGTGGAGTGCCAGGAACTATCTTTTCATGCCGTATACCAAGCTTACTGCAATAAGTTTTAAATTCTTTTGATGTGTACTCGCCACCATTATCACTGCGGAGACACTTCAAAACTCTACCTGTTTCTCTTTCAACCTTGGCATGAAACTGCTGGAATTTCTTGATGCATCATCAATAAATGTCAAGAAATATCTACCACCACCAAGAGAATCTACTTCAATGGGACCACAAACATCAGTGTAAACCAAATCTAACAAGCCATATTTTATTTTTGATGATCTACGAAATGCAACTCTATGATGGGGTTAAGAGGAGTACCGCTTTTAAGGAGGGAATTAATTTCTTCTTTTCTAAGAGTTGCATACATTTCTCACTCATGTGTGCAAGTCGCCTATGCCACAAGTTTGTAGAAGAACAATCTTCAGCTGCATTCAAACCAGTCATACACAATTTCACTTGAGTCTTGTATAGTGAAAACAAGTCCAGAAATCAGGTTTAGACGAAGATCAGAAACATGACATACATATTTCAAAGTCAACGTGCACCCCGTATTAGTCTGGACACACACATCACATATTCCCACTATTTTAGAGTTGCTAGTGTTTCCCATCTTCACACTGCCAAAATCTCCTACTCTATAAGTAGTGAAATAGTCTTTCCTTAGGGTTGTATGGTAAGATGCACCAGTGTCAATAATTCATTCGCTTCCTTCATTTGCAACATGCAAACATTCACCTTTACCATACAAAAGAGCCACGGGTTCACCAGTAACAACAGTTGTAGCTTCTTTACTATCACCATTCTTCACTTTTCCCTCTTTCAAATCTCTTTTGTAACTATAACATTGTTTTCTGAAATGACCTGGTTTACCACAATAATGACACTTAAAACTTTTGTCTCTTGTTTGATCTCCCTATTTACTTATCACGATTCTTATCATAACCATGATATTTCTTATATTTTCTCTCCCCTTGTTTTCAGTCACAAGTGCTTGGGAATGATCAGTACCGGCAGACCTCCTTCTAGTCTCTTCATTAAATAAACTACCGGTAACCAACTCCGTGGTAAGTTGTCCATTCGGTGTCGAATTACTAACCGACACCACCAATGTTTCTCATCTATCTGGTAATGAGCTAATAAGTAATAGTTCTTGCATTTCATCATCTAATACTATCTTCATGTTGGACAACTGATTCACCACACTTTGCACCTCATTCAAGTGCTCAGCAATAGAACTACCTTCCTTGAATTTCAAGTTCACTAACTTCCTTATCAAGAAGGCCTTGTTTGTAGCGGTTTTCCTTTCATATAAATTATGGAGTTTGGTCCAATGAGCATGTGCAGACGTCTCAGCTAACACATGATGAAATACCGAATCATCTAACCATTGCCTGATGTGATCAATAGCCTTTCTGTTTAATTTCTTCCACTATTCTTCTGATATATCCTTGGGTTTAGCTGCATCTCCCTTAATTGGAGGGTACAAATCCTTACAGTATAATATGTCTTCCATCTTGGATTTCCAAATAACATAGTTTGAGCCATTAAGGCTAATCATTCTTGTATTGTTGTTATTCTTCATGTCAACTCTCTTAATTGACAATCTCCCAACAATTGCTCTGATACCACTTTGTTGGGACAAATACCAATGAAAACAATACCAAGGAAATAATCTAAAGCAATAATAAACGAGACACCAAGATTTACGTGGAAAACCCTTCAATGTGAAGGAAAAAACAGGGGGCAAATCCGAGAGAATCCACTAATCAAATAAGAAGAAGTACAATAACTTCTCAAGCTTTTTGCCAAAAGCTTGAGTAATACAAGGAGTAAATAACAAGGGTTACCTCATAACAAATTAACCCAAAAGCTCCTTCAACTTCTTCTACCAAATCAATCGACAAAACTAAGTCGATATTGCAGCCACACGTCACACTTTTTCGCACAAAATTGCACCCAAAGAATCAGACACAAAGTCACCGTCCACGTGCACACAGCTGCACCAAACACCAAAGAGAATACTATGTTCTCTATTGCTTATTCACGCAGCAGCTTCTCTGAAAACACTATGAATAGTTTTATTCACCTATTCATACTTGTTTGCAGCTGCCCAACACTGCCTCAAATAGAACTTTGTTTTTATTTAATTAACTTGCTGCCAAAACAAAAACTCTGTTTTTGTTTCTTATTGAAAACCTTTTTCCTTTTTCCTATTGGGTTGGACCTCAACACGTTTATCCTTCTCAGGTAGCTTAGAAGTCTCGATCACTACATTTGATGATTGGTCAGAAGATCTCTGAAAGCACGATCTTTGTCATGGTGTATGCACTCTCATAAACCTGCAATTCGGCAAAGTCACTATTAAGTGCCTTGGCTAGGTCGTCTTTGTTCGATGTAGTTCCTCAAACTGGATTGATTTCCTAACATGCCAACCTCTTCTCAATAATTTTATTGAACATGTTTATCAGGGGACTTAAGATCAACTAGCTCAGCCTCGACTCACCTACCTTTATTATCAGGTTAATCGCATCTATAGTCATTCGTTTGTCATGTGTTGTGGTGTTCTTCTCCATCTCATAGCTCTAGTCACGGGTTAGTACCCCTTATGTTCCTTGCAAGGGGTCCTTGCACTTGTTGACCCAATTTCATTCTTGAACTAGGCATCAATTGCTTGTATGCACAAACAATGCTCCTGACCATAGTGTGTTTGATTTTTTTTTCCATGAAAAATCACAAAAATAGTGGAGATGAGATAGTAAGTGTGAAAAGTTTTTGATGAGACATCAAACAGTCATCTGATCGTAGCTGTACATGTGGCACGGTCAACCCTAATACAAAAAAGCCTTAGCGCGGTCTCAAACAGACCCAATCATGGTCCAGCCCAGGCTTAACCAAGGCTCAGCCCAGTCACTGTTCAGCTCGTAAGTCGGTCGCCCAAACCCATATTACTCGAGCCCAAAGTGGTGCAAATCTCAGAGCTTGTCCCAGGAGAGTGAGGCCCGAACGCAGACCTCTGAGTTATCACCGGCCCAAGGTCCATTTTCATAGCTCTCGATCCAATCAAGTATTGGGTCTCAAACAGAGCCAATTATTGAAGGGAACTCACTCATGGACGGGTAAGATCCTGAGCTAGATCTCTTCCCTCCATCCTGCCCTTGACGGCAGAGTCAATGAATGAGTGAAATACTCGCTATATAAGGTGAACAAAAGGGATGAGAAATGGACGCATTTGCAACCCAATTTTGCAGTCTACATCCATCCTTACTCAGTCACCTGACTTTATCATTGAAGTGCCTTCGGCCACCACAGCGATGGTCCTTGGCTCAATATTATTTAGGGCTGAAAATCGAACCGACGGTTCAGTTTTAAAATTTTCAAACCGAAACCGAACCGACTATTAACAAAACTAATCCGAAAACCGAACCGATTCTAATTTATGCAAACCGTAACCGAACCGAACCGACTAAAATTGAACTAAAACTGAAATAAAATCAAACCGACAGACTATTTTAAACATATTGTATTATTTACATATAAAAAATATATTATTTATTATATATATTTGGTCGGTTAAAATCACATAGAAACCGAAAACCGAACAGACTAATTCGGTTTTGAATTTTTTAAAACCGAAACCGATCCGAACCGAATTTAAACCGAACCAACGGTTCGATTTAGATCGGTTCGGTCGTTTTAATCGGTTTGATCAGTTTTTTGTTCAGCCCTAATATTATTGTTCGTTATGCAGATCAGGAATCGACAGAGACGAATTTGGATGCATCAATTGTCATGCCATGATATTGAATATAGCTATGTTTTTTGAGTTTTTCATTAAAAAAAATAATAAAAAAATTCAGATAATCTCCATGTTTTGAATAAGAGAGAGAAGGAGGAATAATTTTGTAGGAGTCCTTCTAGATGTCGAGGGAAGGAGCGAGGGATGGGTGGTCCCTCGCCTCCTTTTCCTCGCTCCTTCCCTCGACCCCTAGAATTTCCGATTTTGTAGATTATCGTGTAGATGGATCATGGTTTTAAACCTAGTTACTTAACTATATTTTAACCCAAATTATGTGCAAAAAAGAAGAAGAAAAAATGCTAGCCTCAACTATCCCATCCATGTAAAATCTCTTGATTAGATCAATCTCAATGATTCAACACAAAGTTTAAAACTACTACTTTGGGATTCAATCAAACAGTTCCATCCCATCCAACTCTAGGCTCCCCTCACTACATCAAATGATACAAGTATTTCCTTAAGCTCTTAAATCGAGGAAAAGATAAGGGAAATTTTCCATTACAAGCATATTTATGCTGAAGAGGTGTGTTTTGATGTAATATCAGCAGGGTGTAAGTTATTGTCGGTAGGTGTGAGTATATATATGGTGGAACCTCTTGATATGGAAGTGTGTATTGGGGATTGTACTTGAGAATGAATCATATAAATATGGAGTCTCTTGTGTATGGGGTGCCTATCTTAGGGAGAAGAAAGTGGAGATATGTTGGAATGTGGGGGCTCTTCACTGGTTTAAACTATGGTTACTAGTGAGAGCTAAGTTCATTTAATTTCTTCTTCTCCATCTAAAAAAATATATATATCATTTTCAACTTTTCTGTCTTTCCCTTCTTCTTCTTTGTTGTCAATATCTATATATTGTCATGTTGGCCACAATAATTGACCTAATATAGGGAGTTTAAAATGATCTATTGTTAGACAAAGTGAGAGTAAAGTTTGGATTTTATTTCTTGATTGAGGAAAGAAGATGGAGACTTCTCTTCCCTAAACCATTGATTCTAATGATAAATGGCCATATTAACACAATGAAAGCGAGCACTGGACCCTAGTCAACTCTTCTTTTTGAAATTGGTCGGTTAGGTTAGATTGTGATGGTTTTGACTATTAGAGATAATTAAGTTTGGAGATGTTTAGAGGTAATGAGGGAAACATTTGGTTTTAGGCAAAAAAAAAAAAAAAAATAGTTACACAAAGAGAGATCTTGAAGGCAGCCATGTTTGATCAATTTGTCAACAATAAGATATGTCAATATTTCGATAAAGGCCAGCTCCATCTATGTTCTCATTTAAATGACTTAAAGCATCTCATTTAAATGACTTAAAGCAATTATCATACATGGAGAGACCTCAAACCATGAAATCACAGGATCGAGGGGGGCTCTTGTGCACGGTGGGTTGGATGGGCTCCTGCGCAGTTGTCTCAGCCGTTGGATCAAAATCCAACGGCTCATATCATATCAGAGGATAGAGGTTTGAAATCCAGATTTAATTCAAAATTTTGTTTCCCGCCCAAATCTCTCTCCTCTGATATGATATGAGCCGTTGGATTTTGATCCAACGGCTGAGACACCTGCGCAGGAGCCCATCCAACCCACTGTGCGCAGGAGCCCCCCTCTATCCGAAATCACATTGCTTCAACAGGGGCTCTGGGTTGTAGTTCTTTTTTTTGGCTCCTGATTTGTATTGTTGGAATCTTTTAACTCATGGCAATATTACTATTATCACTTTTCATTTATGTCTAAGTTACTATTTGATTTAGACGGGTAAGTTAGGTCAGAAGGCAGAATGAGTTATAGGCGCCTTGATATAACCTTTCCGAATTGTCTATGTCATGGTGTATAGATTTGATCTCCATCCCAAGAAATTGAACCTGCCCAATATACAAGGTTGAGTGAAGTATGAAGTAAGTTTCTTATTATAAAAGGAGTTTGCAATGGGTCTGATTTCAGACCTAATACGAGAAGAAATGAAGAGCTCATTGTCGTTGTCATCTAAGCGAATTTTCAAATACAGGATTATTAACAAATGGTGACTAGGCTGAAATTAAGAAAGGGACCAACTAGATTAGACGAATAATTGTCTTCTTTAAGCACGCGCAGCATAAAAATCCAAACATGACTTTAAAATAAACTTAACAAAATCTCTGTCTTTACTCTTTTAAGTTTGTAAGCAAACAGAGAAACTGATCTAAAGTTATAGGAAATCAGGTTTTATAATCATGTTTTATAATCAGGATGATGTGGCATCGTTCGAAGAGATTTTTTACAACCTCGAGATACATATAAACACTTTAAGGATTTCATCATTCTTTCAAGATCACGCCACGTCACCATAGTTACAAAAACATGATTTCCTAGCATTTTTGAAAGTTATATATTAAGCTCCTATGTAGCAGCAACGGTTTTTGGTGCTTTGTTTGGCATGCCAAAGACCAGCTTGTCCTATTTAGTAACAACTTTCTTTTAGCTATCAATCACTACAACAAAACTCAAAATCCTGTCTTACTACTTTAGGTTTAGAGTTTTAAGTAAGTTAAGGTGTGTTAGTTGTGTTTACTAGGAATTCATGTAATTTTTTAAATTTGTGAATGAAACCATTTCAAACAAGGGTAATGTTATTGGTCAGATGGGGTACCTTCAATTGTATCTTTGTTGATCCAACATCCTCTCTTTAGTGAGAGCTTGTAGGTTCAAACACTTAATAACTTGCTAAATATATTAAATTGAGTGAAAACATCACTTTCTCATTTTTTTTAGACCAATACGAGGCTTGGGATCTTGGGTTCAAATACTTTTTTTTTGTGTTTTTTTTTTTTAATATCCTTTAGCCCCTTCCATCTCAGATGTCAATGGCAAGATTTGAACCCAGAACCTATGATTTCATTCGTCACAAGTCTATCACTGAGCTGGTCCATTGACTGAATTCAAATACATGAAATTTAGCTTTTGATGTATCCCATTGCAAATTCTCGTAAGATGCTAGGACCAGGTAGTTTAGTTGGGACAAGCATAAATGTTACAAGAGTGGGGACTGCGACACTCTCAATCCCAAGGAGGGGGAGAAAGTTGATATGCTAGAAATGCAACTAGTTCCAAGAGGTGGTAGCCATGATTGCGCCAAGGAGTGATTAAGTGAGGACAATATTGATGGTATAAAAGTGGATCATTACACGGTGTTACTGCAAAGTTATTCAAGTTTTTAAACATGACCAGTTGATAAAATTGGCGAGGTCAAAACTCGAGGCTCTCATATGATCACCAAATACTATTTGACACAATATATTAAAAACTAAAATAAAAAATATACCTGATCCTTAAACTCTAATGTAATAAGCCATTCAAATTAAAGTAAGACAACTAATGGTACACATTGCCACTAACTCCAAAAGAAAACCTAACTTGGTTTTGAAAGGGCCAAGCCACCAGTACAAAAAACCTAATTCAATTTTCTTTAAATTGTTTCAAAGAGTCAATCAATTCAATTGATTTGGCTTGCTTTGAGAGCTCTACTTAACCTACTATCTGTTCATCGAAAGCTTATCCTCCTTCAAAGAAATGTCAAAGATGCTATATATAAACATCATATGTCTAGAGTTCTAGACCTTCAAATATTCTCTTCAAAATAATGACAAAAATTACATGCTACTGAAATTAGTTGGCCCCAATTGAATATTTGGGTCCACAATTTGTGCTAGGCGTGATATGTGTATGGTCATGAGCCCATACCGTTGTGGGGATGAGAAAATAAATGCGACTTGACAACAAATAAAAATAATTTTTAAATCCAACAACTCATTAAAAAAAAAAACTACATTAATATTTTTATTTTATATCCACATAAATAAATTTAAATTATAGTCATCGTAGTCGTACCAATGGTCGAATACTAACTTATCCCCAAGAATGGAAAATGTGAGGTTGTACTATTCATGAATGAAGAGAATGCATGCATGAGTGGTAGTGGTCACACTAATTTAGTGAGCCAAACCATTTTTCATATTTTAGGAAATAATATATTATCTTCTTATGCAAACACGATATCTACTCTAGTGCCCGTCCTAGAAGTTTCTGTACAGGGACTAAAACGGGTTTTTTACGCAATAAAAATCACATATTTTATGTAATGTGTATATGTATATATTGAAAAAAATAAAATAAAATTTGGAGCACTTTGGATTTAGGGCCCTTTTAACATAAAAACGAAAACAATGTGTTTATTAAAAATAAGGGTTATCCATTTTGCCTCCGTTAGTTTATAGTTATTTTTATTTGACCTCCATTTGTTCTTGTATTTCAATCTTACACCCATGACTGTGTATTCAATCAGCTTGACTAACAAACTCCATCTATTTTTTCAAAAAGACCAACGTACCATTAAGTTAATTTAGTCAATAACCAACATCGAAATTCAAATAGGCATCTCGAAATAAATTCCATGATGTGGATTTAAAAGATTCATATCTTGAGAACATTAAAAAAAAAAAAAAAAAAAACCTAGAATAATCTTAGTGCCACATAGGTAGAAGCTTTGAGCGAGAAGTTGATCCGTCCGGGACCGTTTTGCTGGAGGGTTCTGATGAGAATTTGCCTGAGGTTTTGGAGTCTAATCGTTCCACTGGTGGGTTGTCCGATAGTGGTCGTGGGACACAGGCCAAGTTTCTCATAGTCCGCACTGTTCTCCATCTCGCTCCAGGTCGTACCTCAGGGTGATGGAGGGTCTGTTGGACAACTCGCTTATTTCTCTTCCTCCAGATTCCGCTAAGTCGTCTTACAATATAGGATCGGTTGTTGGTGACAAAGGAAAGGTTGTGGAGGAGGGCTTGGGAGTAGTGGTGACTATGAAAGGTAGTGTTGGCGTAATTTCTCATTCGGGAGAGCTCCATCCGGATGCGCGGATAAGTCTGTTTACCCCGGACTTAGTGAAGATGAGCAATCAGGTCTGGCACCAGAAGATTGATGTGGATTGTAGGTGTCATAGCTGGCTGATGGATCACGCTCTAAAATCCGAAGAGGATACGCTAGAATGGTGTATGGATAAGGGTATAAAGAACCTATGTTGGGAATGTCTCACTTGAACCAGGTGACCATTGCTGGAACGGAAGTTGAGGCGGCTCGTGAAAGGGTGTACACCATGAAGCGTGTCTTTTTAAACATGCAGAGGTTGTATTCTAACGCGTTTTATGAAATTGAGCTGCTAAGGAAGCAGACTGTGGAAAGGAGGTTGGAATAGTCAGTTGTTGCTGTAGAGACTCAGAAGGTTCGTCTGGAAGCCCTTGATTCTGACTTAGCAGAGGCGGTGACTGCGAGGGACAAGTTCAAGCAGAAGTTTGATCTGACCCGCCGTGACCTGGAGGTTGCGCAGGAAGCTGCGGCTGAGGCGTGTTCTGAATTGCAGTCACTCGCTGAGGATAATGCCTTAAATGAGGCTGATTGGGCTTTTCAGATACAACAATTGGAGTCCGATGTGGAGTTCAGTGCTTGAAAGGCGAGGAAGGCTGAGAATCAACTTAAATTAGAGCAACATGAGCTCAGTGTTGTAAAGATGTCACGCCCCGATTTTCGAAGAAAACGAAAATTCCAAAATCCATGTAGGATTATCCGTTTCCCCAAAACTCGGGACGTGAAATTCAATATCAATAGACACATTTAGCAGCAACACTAAAACATATTTTAGAAAATAGAACAAAACTAAAAATTATAATAAAACTCTAACCAGAAAATTCCGACGTTGCTAGCCCTACTAGCGTAACTCCAGTAACGCTGCTCAAAAGTCTCTAAACCTGAAAGGCTAATTGGCTACATTCCCAAAGGAATGTACCCAAGAAGCAGAAGCTCACTTGGTTCAACAATAAAGCTGGTGTGAGTAATCTTCATTCCAAAAATCAATAAATTCACGCGTGATAGATATCAATCTAAACACAACCAACAAACCATCACACCAATAGGTAGTTTCTCAACGAGGCAAAGGTGTCATGCAAGAAAACACAGTTCAAAGAATTTAGTTCCTCATTTAGGCCATCATATCATCATCCTAATTAAGTAAAATTGCATTTACTTATACTTACACTGTAGAAGTTGACTATGGCAAGTCTGACCTGCAGAAATATTAGTGGACTTGCCTTCCTGCATGAAAATGATTAGAAACAATGTAAGCTAATTTATTCGTTTTTATTTTAATTTGATTCATCTTTTAACGAATTGATTACTTAGACGATACCACATTCGCACCACCTCCGTGCTGAACATACATGCCCGTATGCCTATCTCATATAAATGAAGACTTCTCCGTCATCCATGCCCAAGTGGGACACATCACATACATGCATGCATCACCGGATACTCCTAACTATATGAGTAACAAAAAACCACTCTTGGGCTATCAATGCGCATAAAGTCACGTCACATTTTATACGGATAAACACAGTTCAAAGAATTTAGTTCCTCATCGAGGCAATCACATTTCAGTCCCAAAACAGTCCTGATAGGAGAGCTTGACAAGTCGTCATTCAAATGTACATAACTTTCACATACGAACTCCAAATTGAATACCGTTTGGGGCTATAGAAAATAGATACAAAAAGGTTTCTAACCATATCAGGCATACCCCAATATTTCGTCATAAACAATAAATAGTTTTCAAACGAAACAGGCCATCTGGCAGCCTTTAGCAGATTTACCTCTTGTTACTAAAATGCGTATATCTTTCTGTACAAAACTTAGATTGTGATATCGTATAATCCTTTAAAAACACTAGACTCAAACAGAAAACTTTTGGTATATAGCATGATACTGTACTTGCTCAAAACCCCAATCAAAACCCTTGTAGAAACCTACACAAAATCAGTCCAACTACAAGACACCTGCTGTGAACTACTAATGCTTTTATCCAAGGACCTTATGCAAAAATCATCCTCATCCTAACGTCAAAATTAATTAAAATGGAAGCTTAAAGCATGAAGAGTATTATAACATCACCAAATCACACAAACTTCATAACTAGGAACTACTCACAGTCAACAGACAAGTGCAGAATTAACCATGCTTCCTAAGTTCTGAAGTCAAGGAAAAACTCTTACTTTGGCTTAAAACAAAAGTTTAGAAAACATTTGGGAATCCTCATTTACTGTAATACCATATCCATATTCAAGAATCAAGGGACAGTGAAGGAGTGGGAAACAAATGCAGCAGGAAAGTTTCATTGCATCATATAATGAACCAATAACTGAAGCAAAGATGCCATTGCACACAAGCAAAGATTCCACTACCTAAATATATTCAAATACTCAACATGAACTACTGTTATTAGAATCGGTATGATAGGTATCATCTGTACAAACAATAGCAAACAAGATAACATAGATATTAACAGTAACAACACCAAGCAAATTGGGGAAGGGAAACCTATTGAAAAATTTAACATAAAACTAGCAAAAACACCTAAATCAGTAAACCCATTGAATGAAATTGGGGAAGAAGATTGACTAAATACCAAAACCTAACCTTGATTCCAAGAACAATTTCCAACAAAAATATGTAATAGTATGAAGAAAACTCACCTTTGATCTTCTCTACAAAAAAAACCACACCGGGCTGTTTAATGAGCACCTTGGACCACCACACAGCCCCGTCGCCGATCGCTCCCCATCATAACCGCAAACTTCACCTACTGACCCCATCAATCGACCCACAGTCAAGCCTTCGCCTCATTTTATCGCAACCTTGATTCCCATATCACTGTCGATGGAACTCTCCCACTGTAACAACCCTAATTTAGCACATTTTCTTCGAAAATCGGGGCGTGACAATCACAGATTCCACATCGTCTTGCTCGTATTCAACCACACCATCGAAAAGAAGAAAACGTGAAGAAGGAGAAAAAGAAGAAGGAAAAAGGAGAAAAGAAGAAGTAAGAGGAAAGAAAAGGGTTTTCTCTCTTTATAAGGTGGGTGGCTATTCGCCCCCACTGAACTTCTGAAAGCACCCACCTTCTAAACTCACAAAATAAAACCCTAAAATTTTGAAATTTACATTCAATTAAATGTAATTCTATTTTATTTAATTCAAAATAAAATAAATCAGTTTTATGAAATTTAGGGGTGTTACATTATCACATGTCAAATGGAATCTTGTCCCGAGATTCGGAATGTAAGAAAAGTTAAGCGAATTTCAAAAAATACAACTTGTCAAACGAAAGAAGATTTTTTAAAAAAATACAAATTTTAATAGAATTTTCGGCACATAAATTTTTTTATTGTCATTGGAAAAATAGGGGTGTTACAGTATATACAACTCAAAAGGAATCTCGTCCCGAGATTTGCAAAAATTGCTAGTGATACAGAACCACTAAAAGGAAAGCTAGACGGAATAACGCCATTCAAATATTGACATTATAAATGAATAAATATGATTACTCACGCACACACAAGTCAATGAAGCTTCATCGTGAGATTCACGAAGAAGGTGAAACAATACTAAGTCATCTCTTGAAGGGATGCGCAGCACTCTGCATTAGTTGAGCGTGGGTTGGTCTAGCAAAAAAGAGGCAGGAACCCAATCTCTATTTAGGTCATCCGTAGTGAAGAGTCTGACTATTCTATTTTCTTTGTTGTAGAAGATACCGCTCTGATTAGAAAAGATTGTTCATCTTCTTCATAGCTCAACAAAACCTTCTTGATGACACAACCTTGGCCAAAGGCCTGGAGTTTTTCGAATACAGGTTGATGTTCGAGATTAGCTTTGTCGAAATTCGTACAAAGTTTGGGGTCCCTGAGGACCTGCAGTTGTATGTCATGACGGGTGACCAAACGCCAATGTCACCACTGGCGGGGTTCATCTATTTGCATCGCAGGATGCTTCAAACTGGAGTGCATTTTCCCGTTCTGGATGTAATCTGGGAATTCTTGGATCTCCCGGGGATTCCTCCGACCCAGTTGGAGCCTAATGGATATAGGATCATCCTCCTGATTCTGATGAGTGCTAAGGAGGCCGGCGTCAGCGTGACTCCGCGAGTAATTCAGTTGTTGACTTCTCTTCGGCTGAAGGTAACGTTATATGTAAAATGAAGTTGTCGGCTTGCTTTGTGAATCTGCCTGATGATTTCAAGTTTTGGCAGAAGTATTATTTTTTTCCCTACGGATTCCAAGTATTTTCGATGCAAGGGTCATCTGCTTGAGTGAGAATTTAGGCCGCTTCATAAGTTCAACCCTTTCCCGTGACTTTGATATGCTTGACCGCGAGCTGGCTAATCATTGCTTGTGTTTCTTCACAGGAAGGTTTTCTATTATTCATCTTACCTTAGAGGAGCAAAACATCATGGAGACATTCTGTGGCTTGCCAAAAAGGAACATGATCGATGTCATAAGGGTTTCCAACTTCATCCGTAGTAGGCTGTGGGACAACTGGCACGTTGTCCCCAATCTATACCAAATATCACAAATTAAGTTGGAAGATGGGGCCCCTTCAAGGAAAAGGAAGGCTGTTGGGGCTAAAGTTCTCGTTTTGTCTCACGTGGAAGAGTCGTCTGAAATTTTTGCCTCTTTTGTGAGGAAGAGGTCACGTGTTAGAACTGGGTTGCCTTCAGTACGACCCACTCTAGTGAGATAAGAACGTGAGTCTACTAAGCCTGTTGAGGTAGAGACTAATCTGTCCTGCTTGAAGAAAGATTATTTGCGGTTCACAAGAGTTGTAGACAGGTCGAACCTTAGCAACATGCAGTTCGAAGCTTTGAATGATCATCTGGTGCGGGTCGCAATGGCAGCTTCTACTGGTGTTGATTTGCATGGGACTGTTTCGATAGAATGCTCCTGTGAGGATTTGTCTTAGGTTGTAGAATCTGATCGTTTCGCTGGCGTGCAGTCTGAAAGTGGCCGTGGTGGCGCAGGCCAAGTTTCATGTAGTACGCGTTGCTCACCGCCTTGTTCCAGGCCACATTTAGAAGTGTTGGAGGGTCTTCTAAATAATTCACTTTCTCCTCTCCCTCTGGATCATGTCGAGCCATCTCGCAATGAAGGGTCGGCTACTGTTGACAAGGGAAAAGCCACGGAGGAGAGCTTGAGGACAGTGGCAACCGTCAAGGGTGGTGTTGGCGTAATTCCTGATTCTGGAAAGCTTCATCCGGATGCGTGGATAAGCATGTTTGCACCAAACTTGGTAAAGATGGATTCACAGGTCTGGCACCAGGATGTGGAAGTAGAGTATGCTTTGAGGAAGCATATAAGCAAGCGTCATAGCTGACTGATGGATTGCGCTCCAAAACCCAAGGAGGATACTTCTGGGACAGAAGTACCTTATGTTGAGTATGTCTTACTTGAGCCACGTGGTCGTTGCTGGGACAGAAGTCGAGTCTGCTCATGAGAAGGTATAAACCTTAAAGCGTGTCTTCTCGCACATGCAGGCATTGTATTCTGATGCGCTTTATGAAATTGATCTGCTACAGAAGCAAGCTGAGGAGAAGAGGCTGGATCAGTCAACCGTGGTCGCTGAGACTCAAGAGGCTCGTCTGAAGGTCCTTAAGCGTGATATGTCTGAGGCGATGTTTGAGAGAGATAGAGTCAAACAGGAGTTGGACCGGACTCGCCGAGATGTAGAGGTTGCGCGGGAAGCTGTGGCTAAGGCGCGTTCTGAGCTGTGGTCTCTTGCTAAAGAGAATGCTTCCAAGGAGGCCGACTGGGCTGCTCAACAACAACAGTTAGAATCCGATGTGCAGTTCTATGCTCGATAGGCGAAGAAGACCGAGGACTAGCTCGAATTGGAATGGCATGAGCTTAGTGTTGTGAAGAGCAATTTTTTCACATAGTAGACTCAGGTCGACGCGATGACTAGCAAGTTGGAGCTATTGGAGTGTGAACTTGTTGATGCGAAGGTGCGCGAGGAGGAACTTCTTCAGGAACAAGGCAAATGCGAGTTCTGCTGTGTTGTACATGGCATGTTGGAGCTGATAGTGCTGATGAAGAAGAAGCATCCGAAGTGGGATCTCGGCCGTTATAAGAAGATGTCGTATGTAGACTTATTTGTTACCTCCGCGTCATCGGACGAGGAAGACAGTTTGGGCTCTGATGTCCAAGTCGTGGGGCGTGTGGATGCAATTTCTGCTCCTTCTTCCACTAGGCTTAGCTCTTTTGTTTTTGTACCTTCTCTTGATAAGGAGTAAACTTTGTGTGTTTGTACCACTTTCCATTTTGACCATTAATGAAAACAGTTTTATCGTTTCGTGTTTGTTCTCTCTATTGCATTTTTTTCATTTCGCCTTGTCGTCTTGCGTTGGCATAAGCTAGTTGAATCAATAGGACGTTGACTGGCCGTTTTGCGTTTTGAATGACTCAAGGTCATCGCTGTGTAGTCATGTCCGATAATGGGCATGTTGCGGACAGTTGAGTTGCCCAAGCTGTGTCTTGTCCCCAAGGTAAGCTGCTTGAGGTTTGCCTCACTTGTCTAAGCAGTGGTCTTGTGGCAAGCCGTCGAAATCAGTTCGCGGCTGACTAGGCTTTCACCTTCTAGACTATTTACACCCGCGCAATGGGGGCTACAAGTCTAGGGTTGGTGATTCGGTGGCAACGCTGAAAAGCAGTGGTCCCATGGTGAGCCGTCAAAATCAGTTCGGGACTGACCAGGCTCCCATTCTCTAAATTATCTACACCCTCGCAATGTGGGCTACAAGTCCAAGGTTGGTGATTTGACGGCCACGCTTAAAAGCAATGGTCCCGTGACGAGCCGTCAGAATCAGTTCGGGAATGACTAGGCTCCCACCTTCCAAACCATCTACACTAGCGCAGTGGGGGTTACAGGCCTGGGCTTTAATCAAAAGCTTTCGTTGGCAGTCGTCACCAACTAGGCTTACCTGATTGGGTTCGGCGATCATTGACCGCGAAGGGGGCAACGATCCATGGCAAGTCGTCGTCACCAGACGTGATAACGCTGATTAGACTCCCTTTTACTTGACCATCAAGATCCGCGCTAAGCGGACTAGGTGTCGGGTTATACCAGAAGTCATCGTCATCAGCTTTAGCTGACTAAGCGGACTAGTGTCGCGCACTGTAAGGACAACATTACCTTAAAACAAACAGAAACGTAGGTATGGTCCGTCCGTCAAGGCTGCTTTGGATTTGCGCTCGTGCTTAGCCTATAACAGAATACTATTTGAATGGTGGGCCGAGTGGATCGAGCCTTTAGGCCCGCAAAGGAAGAGTTAGGGTTTCATGTTCGGTTGCACTATGTGTATGGCATAAATTGCGTGGTGACACGTGTACGGCGTAGACTGCGTGACGATTGAGTACCGGTTATTCCCCTTGAATTGATGGGATTGCGTGTAGCTCCATTAATTGAGTGAACATGGTCTGCGTAATTTCGTCGGGAACTGTCATCTCTTCGTTTCCCATACGGTATTCTATTCTTTGCAGTTAATGCAGAAGGCCCGTTTGGTGAACTGTTACGCCTATATAATGATGTTCTCCAATCATTGTAGGCACTGTCTTTCGTTGAGTTCATCTCCTGTAATGTTCTTGCTTGAAGAACAAGTAACACACGTGAGCCGCAGACCACCGTTGTGGTGCCCGATGGCACTCCGATGCTAAAGTCAGACCCTTGTCTGAGGAATGCGTAATGTTGTAAACAGGGAATTTGTAGCGTACCTTAGCTTACCAACATCATGTCTTATTTATAGTGCAAGGAGTCCTGGTTCTACCAGGCCATCGAGGGCGTAGTTTAGGAAGGAGATCTTCATGGAGATCCTTATCTAATTAGGAGTCGTGCTGTGAGAGGGAAGTTTCATGTTAGCCTTTTGCTTCTAGATGTGCAGGAGATAGTTTCCAATATGAGAACAATCTGTAGAAGGGAGTTTTCATGTGTGGAATGTACTCTGGTATTTGCTTCCTAGTTGGAAGCAGATAGTTGCTATAGTTGCCCGTCCGAAGCTGATCCTCGAGATACTTGCCTTAGTAGGACTTATAAGTATTTATGATAGTTGTGAGACGTGTGGGCCTAACATGTTGTAAGAGCTCAGGTCCGTTCGACGAACTGAATAGGGCGGGCTTAGAACCGCTTACGCCGGATCAGTGTTGGGCTGATGCTGGGGTCCGTAGTTCCTCGAGATCATCTTGACACGTGTGCGACTCAGGGGTTTGATCATTTTTATGTATCATCACTTAGTTACATCTAATAGTGGGCTTTCCGCGGATGTTCAGAAGCGGGCTATGCTACCCAGTTGTAGTCCATCCTTAGGGTAAGCCACTGGGGCTTGTTTCACCTATTGGACTGTAGGTCGTGGTTGCTGGCATGAGTGAACTATGATAGTCGAGCACATGCGTTGTCCTTGAGCTAGAGCGCTTGTCCCGAGTCAAGTTTCGCAAGCTTGGGCTGGCATTTCATGTAGCACTCGTGCTCATGTTGGTGGGACAATTTATGGGTCTGCATGAGCAACCTTTGCTGGTAATAAAATGTCAGCTCGTGTGAGCGTGAAGGCGCTACTTGAGCTGTGATTTATCTCTGTGGTCGCTGTTTCTAAATAGAGCGGTGGTCGCATGGCGAGCCGTCTAGGGCTCCCACCTTTCGAACCATCTATGTCCGAGCAGGGTGGACTATAGTTTCGGGGAGCAAGGATTCAGTGATCATGGTCTGTTGAAGAGCAATGATCCCGTGGCGAGCCGTCGACATCAGTTCGGGACTGACTAGTCTCCCACCTTTCAAACCATCTACACCTATGCATAGCGAGCTACAAGTTTGAGACGAGGGGATTCAACGACCATGCTAAAGAGCAGTGGTCTCGTGGCAAGCCGTCGAAATCAGTTCGGGACTAACTAGGCTCCCACCTTCCAAATCATCTACACTTGAGCTACAAATTTGGGAGTTTTCGACAGCCATGGTTTGTAGAAGAGCAGTGGTCCTGTGACGAGCCGTCGAAATCAGTTCGGGACTGACTAGGCTTCCACCTTCCAAACCATCTACACCCGCGCAGTGGGGGCTAAAAGTCCAGGGTTGGTAATTCGGTGACCATAGTTTGTAGAAGAGCAATGGCCACATGGCGAGCCATCGACATCAGTCGGGACTGATTAGGCTCTCACCTTCCAAACCATCTACACCTGCGCAGTGGGGGCTATAGGTTTGGGCTTTGATCAAAAGCTATCGTTGTTAGTCGTCACCAGCTAGGCTTACCTGATTGGGTTTGACGATCGTTGTTCGTGAGGGGGCAACAGTCCCTGGCGAGTCGTCGTCACCAGGCGTGATAGCGTTGATTGGATTCCCACTTCCTAAACCATCATCATCCACACTGGGCGGACTAGTCGTCAGGGTAAATCGGAAGTCGACATCGTCAGCCAAAGTTGATTAAGCTTGCCCAACTAGGTAGGGGCTCCGCCAACTGTGGGCGTGCGAGCCTATATCCGCGTGCGGAGTGTGTTGTGCAGACGGGTTATGAAAAGACAGGAGTACCTTGAATCGGCTGGTGATATGCAGGTGTGATCCGTGTGTCAGGAATGACTACAGTTTCTAATGCTCGTGTCAGGCATGTGGTAGAATATTGTTTGAATAGTGGGCTGAGCCCATGGGCCCGAAGAGTGAAAGCTAGGATTTCTTGACCGAAATATGCTACATGTACAACGTAGATCGCATGGTAACATGTGTACCGCGTAGATCGCGGGACGGTTGAGTATTGGTCACTCCCCCCAATTAATGGGGTTGTGTGCATCCTCGTTGATTGGATGAACGTGGACTTGTGCAATTTCCTTGGGAATCGTCGTTTCCTCGTTTCCCATACAGTATTCATTACTGGCATTTAATACTGAAGCCCCCGTTTGGTGAACCATTATGTCTATATAATGGTGTTTATTCATCATTGTAGACATTATCTTCTGCTGAGCGTATCTCCTGTAATGTTCTTATTTGAAGAAAGTGCTTTGGATTTTTCAAAGGCTGAAAAGAGATCTCCATCGTTGGAGTCTTCGAATGTTCTGACATTTAAGCCAATGAGTCATGATGATAATCTTTGTTATGTGTAGTCACCTGCTTTGGGTGAGCACCTAATTGGTTCACTGATATCTCGTAATTTCTTCTCATGTTGCGGAGAAGAATCACACACTCCCTCCTAAAGGATGAGTCGGTTGGTTATTGCACTTGCGCATTGGTGTTACCTTGTGCCATTTTGCCCATCGATAAACGGTTCATGTGGCTGGTTTATGGTTGATTGATGTGTTGGCAGATGCATCGTTGCTTCCAATGGTGGTATCTCTGAGTCACCTCGAGTATCACGCATGGGAGAAGCGCCCTCGCTTGGCAGCATTGTGAGACCTTGACTGCTTCTTCGCTTGCGACCATCTTTGTATGTCCCCTTCTACCTCATTCGAGAGGTCAAATGTCATTTGAGGAAGTCTGCAACTCGTTGCAAGGTCAGTATTGCCATTGTCAGGTCACTTTCTTGGGGTGATTTGGTGGAACAATCGGCTGTTCTGTACTTTCAGCCCCTTTTCGTACATTTGTCCTTGATCTTGGGACATGCTTCTCGGAGGAGTCGCTGAGTGAAGTTTACTTAGGGTACCTTTGTTTTCGCTTCCAAGTTTTCTTATGCAGTCAGACTGTTTAAGCATTTTATGTCGCATCAGATTCAGATGCTGGTAATATGTAGTCTTTTGTATCCGCCTTAGGGCGCCCGTTGTCACATCTTTCCAGTAATCAATAGAGTTGTTTGCGTAATTTTTCTTTTATTTCTTAAATGATTGCAAATCACTTAAGTTTCTAAGAACTAAAACTCTACATTGTCTCTGGAAAGGAAAATAAACAATTGAAATAGACTAACCGTTGGCGGAGAGAAGTCGACCCGACCCTGAAGTAAGTTCGCATGGCCTTTGTTGGATTGTTGATACTTTCAGCGAATTGTCGAGCTTCGTCGATGTCTCTGAGGTTACTAAAGAGTAAACCTCGTGTGGTAGTTCATCTCCGCGTAGATGGAATGTCGGGGGTTGTACTCCCGTCTGCATTAACCTCTCCATTATGTTGGGTTGAAGAGCTGATTGCTCCTGTACTGCTTGATTGTCCCCTGTTTCTAAAATGAGCCATCGCTGTTGGAATCTCATGCGAGTGGAGTGATGCGTCCACAGTCGCAAGGTATGGCTCTAGTTCCAATTGTGTTGTGGGGTCTAGTTGATCTAGGAACAGTCTATTTGCTTCAATGCGGCATAATGAAAGCCTCATGCCATAGGCTGGTCCCCACGTATCGTTCCTTTAGAGTGGTTAGCAGTGTACTTAACGCATTGGTAAAGGGTGGAGACTACTGCTTCCATCCCGTGGAGCCATGGTCTTCCCAACATGAGGTTGTAGGTAGACAACGCGTCCACTATCATAAAGTCCAGGAACATGACCTCTTTCAATTGTGGCTCTCCTGCCACCACTGCTAACCTTATCTTCCCAATCGGGAAGCATTTCCACTCCGCTGAATCCAATCAGCGGGTAGTCAGTGGTTGGTCGTGGGATTGGTTTTATGCGTCTGTCGACTCTGGCTACTTCAATTTACAGGGTCTTCAGATTGTAAGGTCTTTCCGAGTTCCTATCAAGCGTCGAAATTTGCAATTGACCGCTGAAGAACAGATTATCAGCGAGCGTTTCCTAAAGCTTTCGGTAGTTCCACTGGACGCCTATCTTACTGATGATATGGTGAGATGCAGTAGTCTATACAACATGAATGAGATCGAGCATGCTTTGTTAACCGAGAGGCAAGACGTGAAGATTGCTGCACGTACTGCTGCTGTTGAAGGTGATGATGTTGTCGTTGATCGGAGAGTGAGCTCGGGTGTTACGGATCTCAATACTCTTGTCCTTAGTGCTATCGGTCCTTCTTTTAGGAAGAGAAAAGGACCAAGGCCTGTTAGTCTGTTAAAGTGGTTGTTTTTACCTTCTTACCATGTTTCGAAAAAGAAACGGCTTGTTTCGCACATCTTTGTTTTGATTTTGTTGATAGAGAACCTTCGAGGGAAGACGTTGCTCTCTGTAGGAGAATGGAGAGATGAAGTTGGCTTTGGAGAGGAGTGGGAAAGATACCGTTCATCTACAGGACGACGGAGAAAAAAACTTATCTCTACTTATGGCGGCCTTGATGCTGCCAAGTGTTCGGATGAGGATCCTCGGTCCTTAGATGACAAGATGCTCCAGTTAGCATTGTTCAGTCTAAGGAGTTTGGCAGTCGTGATCGGGTTCCTGATGTGCAATCTCGTCCTTCTTCTTCCCCTCCTGTTGATGGAGGGATGGAGATCCCTCTTTCAATAGCCTACTTGAGTTCTTCTACTCTTGTTGGGATTGTCATTTGTTCCGTTTATGTTGAACGACGAGAGGGTGATGGAGATTTTTCTATCGTTCCTTTTTCTTTCTTGGCTGTGGGTGGTGGTGGTTCCTCCATACTACCGGATCCTCGCATTCTTCATTCGCGGGTCAGTTTGAAGGAACCTACTCCTGAAGATATTCGAGTCAAATCAGATGGGACGTTCTGCTGGTTTTCTCGTTTTGGCGTGCAGGATGGCGCACATAAGCTGATTAATGAATGGCACAGATGGTCGGTAGAGAGGTATTTGATGTCCGTGCTGAACTCGAACCTTTATCTTGAGGATGGTATCAGGCTTATAATGGACGGGATGACCCATATTGCCTATGCATGAGTGATGGGTTGGGTCATCAGGTTAACCATAATCTTATGGTTTCTTTGGAGATGAAGCTTTCCATACTTTTATCGGTATTCTCCCATGTTCTTTACCAGTATGACGTGTTAAAAGCACGATGCTCTGAATGGATCAAAATGGTCGAGGTTGCTCAAGCTTCGTTGGCCGAGATAGAGGGTGCGCGAGATCGGTCTGTGGCCGCGCTTGAGTCCTTGAGGGCTGACTTAGACGACATCCACACACGTTCGCATGATGTGGAGAAAAAACTTTCTCTGAAAAGGCGCTTCATGAAGAGGCCGCGTGTGCCATGATAGAACACTCTAAAAATCGTGATGGTGATGAAAAAAAGTGGAGCAATTACTAGCTTTGCTTGATGAGGTCAAGGCTGATTCTTCCGTGATGCTCACTACTGCTGAGGGCCAACTCATTGCGGTAAGAGGTGAGCTTGCTTCTGTTAAGGATGGATTCTGTGTTATGAAGGTGGCAGATTGCCAGCGTGTTGTTTATGGTCGGACTGAGCTTCTGGATAGATTATATTGAGGGTCCTGGTGTCGACTTGTCTCAATATCGTCATCCGATCTATCAGACCTTCAAGGATGACGAATGTGTTGAAGACCCTTCGGGCGATCCAATGGCTGAAAAGTCGTCTCCTCCTTTTGAAGAAATAGTTCATGTTGACGATCCGACTCCTGCAGATGGTATTGCTGAGGATGTTATAGATATTTCCTTTATTGCTACATTAGAATGTAATTGAATAGATTTTGAATGAATGACAAGAATTATCTCCTTTATTTTTCTTCATGTTGACTTTGTTCGTCTGTCGTTGTCGTGACAATTCGTATTTGAGCTTTGATGTTTCACAGATATATCTGTAGCAATCGTTTGTTGATTTGAATTTTCCTATGTTTTAGCATGCATGTCTTGATCTTTTGTTTGTCGTCTCTAAATCTTTGTTGAAAGTTGTTTTGTTTGCTTGTCTTCTACTTTGTTGATTTGGTACGTTAGTTAATCCAAGGTTTTCTCGGGCTGTGCTAACTTGCTATTTTGTTTGTTCACTTTGATCAGCCACGAAATTTTTTTCCTTCGAGTTGGTTTGTTGATTCGGTGGTCTCGAGGTTGCCTCTACTTCGTTGAATCAACTGCTCGATTTTTATTTCGCTAATTTGACGTTTCAGTTGACACGAAGTTGTTTTACTTGATTGACTCGTTCATTCAATTTTTACTTCGTTAATTTGACTCTCGGTAGATTCAAAGATTTTGCGTTTAGTTGAATCGTTCGCTCAACTTCCACTTCGTTAACTCGACATTTCAGTTGACTCGAAGTTGTTTAACTTAGTTGACTCGTTCGTTCAACTTTTGCTTCATTGGTTCGACACTCTAGTCTACCCGAAGTCGTTTTACTTATTTGACTCTTTGTCCAATTTTTACTTCATTGACTCGACATCTTGGTCGAATTCGAAGTTTCTGTGTTTAGTTGGTTCGTTCGTCCAACTTCTACTTCATTGGTGCAACACTCTAGCCGACTCGAAGTTGTTTTACTTAGTTGACTCGTTCGTCCAACTTTTACTTCGCTGGTGCGACACTCTAGTCGACCCGAAGTCGTTTTACTTAGTTGACTTATTTGTCAAACTTTTACTTCGCTGGTGCGACACTCTAGTCGACCCGAAGTCGTTTTACTTAGTTGACTTATTCGTCAAACTTTTGCTTCGTTGGTGCGACACTCTAGTCGACCCGAAGTCATTTTACTTAGTTGACTCGTTCATCCAACTCTTACTTCGTTAACTCAACATCTCGGTCGATTTGAAGTTTTTGTGTTTAATTGACTCAGGTGTCCAACTTTTACTTCGTTGGTGTGACACTCTAGTCAATCCGAAGTTCTTTTACTTAGTTGACTAGTTTGTCCAACTTTTGCTTCGTTGGTGCGACACTCTAGTCGACCCGAAGTCGTTTTACTTAGTTGACTTGTTCGTCCAACTTTCACTTCGTTAACTCAACATCTCGATCGATTTGAAATTTCTATGTTTAGTTGACTCGGGTGTTCAACTTTTACTTTTTTGGTTGATCAGACTAGAATTTTATTGTGAATATACGACTTGTGTCCTGATTCCTTCGGGCTTTTTACGCTGATTGTTTTATATAGCTTTGCTACGAAGTTGTCCGCCTTTGTGGGATGTCAATTCCAAAAATCAAACTTTATTGACTCTTTTACCATTTCTAGCGATCATTTTCTGGAGTGGTTGCCTTACATTGTAGAGCGTTTCTTATTTTATTCTTGCGTGGCTGATGCTTATCCTCGCGTTGGTGTTTCATGCCTCTGCCGTTCCTTTTAATTTATGACTTCCCTTGCTTGAACCGTTATTGCTCCCCTTTGGCATTGCTTGTTAGGGCCTGATAGAGTTTTTCATTGTTAATTCCCTTATAAGCAATTTTGGCTGAATTTGTATCCGTTGTTAGAGTCCTCAAGTTGGTTGGCGTAGCCGTCTTTAGAGTGTTATCCTTTCCACTTCGATATAGGTCTGCTCGGGTGGGAGGTGCTTCTTTACCGGGGCGGATGCAGTATAGAGCATATATCAGTTCCCTGGACCGTTTTTTTGATCTCGTGGCTACAACGTCCGTTTTTTCTTTTCCTTTTGAACTGTTTGTCTGGTATGCCCATAAATTCGTCCAGTCTTAATCTTTGGACCCAATGTTTGATTTCTTCTTTTAACTTGTAGCAGTCATCAGTATCATGTCCGTTTTCCTTGGGATAAGAGCAGTATCTACTCTTGTCTAGTCCTTCCGGGTCTCTTTTCATCCTGGTTGGTCAGTTGACGTTTTCCAAATTTTCTATGTTTTAAGATGTCAGTTCGACTTGTTTTTAGGGTTGTGTATGGTTTGTACGCTTTCCTCATTACAATGGTTATTGGCTCATGACTAGGCTGTGCCGATTGCGATTTTCTGGATTCCCGCTGGTTGGACTGAGTATGCCTGTCGCTCCAAAGTTTCTTTGAATGACTGTTATCCTCCCGTGATCCATCATCTCGCTTTCTTTCATCTTTCCTTTCCCGTTTCCTCGAATGGTACTCCCTTTCTTGCTTATTCTTTCTCCTCCCAGCTTTCATTTCTTCAAGGGAAATATGTTTATGTGCTATTTTTAGCAGAACCGCCATGCCTTTTGGAGGCTCCAAGTTAAAGACATCGAAAATAGGGCCTCTCTTCAATCCAGCGACGAAAGTTGTTGTGGTTGTGTCATCGCTGCTTCCATCAATCATTGTTAACTCGTTGGTGAAGCGAGCGATATATTCCCGTATCATTTCTTCGGTCTTCTGTCGGATGTGCAGGAAGTAGTGGGGGTCATTTCCTCATCTGCTGGCTCCCAATGAATCTGGTAATGAAAGCGGTAGCTAAAGCTTGGAAAGAGTCTATCGACCTCAAAGGTAGGCTATTGTACCAGTTCATTGTTGTGGACGTGAGGCTGGTTGGAAACATTTTGCACAGGATCGACTCTGTGATTTCTTTTATAACCATCATGTGGTGAAAATGTCTTAGGTGATATGTTGGGTTGGTGGTATCATAGTATACTTCGAACTTTGGCAGAGTGAACTTTTTTGGCATTGCCTTCTTCATGAGTGCGTCAGAAAATGGTGGCTTGGCTAACTCATATAGTACGTTGGGATCCATGACTCCAATCTTGAGTGGGATCTTATAAATCGTTCTGTCGCACTGCAGAGTCTTATCTTGGGGGAGCTCGCTGCTATCGATGTTTCCCTATTGAGGTTCTGCTAGGGTTTCGTCGCTTCCTTGAGTTCGAATAGTGGAATTTTGTTGAGGCGGTGCTGGAGCAGGGTCGGCTGGCTGAACACATTCCTGGGTGATCTTCTCCAGCATCTTCGTCATGTAATTCATCTAGGCCATGAGTAAATCCACCCGAGGGTTCGTGGCAGTGTCATCGGTTGTTTGGGCTGTCTGGACTACTGCGTGCAACGGATCCACATTCTCGGATGTTATTGGTCCGATGATCTGAGTTGTTTCTTCTCCCTGAGTTATTAGTGATGCATCGGTGGGAGAGTTGTCGCGATCATTAATGGATTGGGGATTTGCAGACTGCATTATTTTCTCTCATGGATTGTCGATCTTTTGTTAGGTTGTAGTGAGCTTTGTCACTGTGTATTTCGTTTTTAGAAAAAGAAACTTGTCGTTCCCCACTGACGGCGCCAAACTGATGCGTCAAAAAATTGTCCTCCTGTGAGTTTTACCTAGAAAACTATTGTTAGACAGCCAAGGACCACCTTTTTGGTGGCCGAAGGTACTCCGATACTTAAGTCAGTAACTTTGTTGGAAGAATGATGTAAATCTGGACAAAACTCAATTAAGGTTGCATACCTGTGTCGAATGTTCTCTTTACCTTTTATAATGGTCGTGGTTAACTGTTTGTGTGACTGAAGCATGTGAGGCGCAATGAAAGAAGATGTTTCTTGTAACAGTCTCTTCCTTTATGGAGATGCGTTCGGAGAGGCGTAACTCCCTCCACGACTTTTTTTGGTGCAACGTTCCTATTTTTTATGAAAGAACTCGTGTCGGGTCTGAATTCAGGCTCTGATTCGTTTGAGCCTGGATTTAGATCCTGTTTGTTTTTCCTTATTGGCAGGCCTCATCCAGGACTCTGCAATCGACTTTATTCTTCCTGGGCTTTATGAGCTGGTTGGGCATTGTATTCTCGCGATGTATATTTATGTCACGTGTACTGCCGTGATGATTGGTCTATTTTGATATATCATTAATGCTTGAGTTCAATTTTCTATCTTTATTTGCATGTTTCAAAAGTGATTGTATGTTTTGTAACCCTAACCCTACCTAGTTTTGAAGTGTTTTCATTGGTATTAGAAATGTCACCCTAACCCTACCTAGCTTTGAAGTGTTTTCATTGGTATTAGAATCAGAAATAAGTTAATTACAAAGAGTTCGAGATATTGTTTTTTAACTTGAACATAAAGTTTTTCAAAGTTCAAAAGGTTTTTTAAAGAGAGTACTCACCCCTTCTAGTTTCCCTCATCTTGTCTTATCATAATATTTTTCTAGAGAGCCAGGCCGGATAAGTTAGGCCCATGCAAAGCCTGGCCCAGTATTGTCCATCATCCTCAAGATGCACATCTCAAAAATGATGGACAATATTGGGCCAGACTTCTCCTGCCTGGCTCTCTAAAATTATGGTCATCTAGAACGAGTCTCTCTCTTCTTTTTTGTGAATCCAACTATTGTGATGGTGAAATTAGTTGTGGGTATTAATGTGTAGAAATATTGTAAGATTTTGAAGAAATATATATTGGGGTTGGTAGACAGAGTGCATTATGTGATCCAGTATAATTAAAACAGCCTAAAACATGCATTTAGTGAGTGCATGTCTATCGAGTATAGGTAAATGGTGAACTTTGAATTTATATGCATATTATGCATGTCTATGGTGGTAACCAATAAATTAATTAAAAATGTATGCCATAATTAAGAGTGATTCAATAAGTGCTTACCATACTTGGACAATATGGAAGGCACTGGTTAGAACAACCTAAAACCTGCTAGTGAATGGTAGGTGTTGTATTACTATAAACCCAGAAATTCACATTAGGGGGGGACTGGATGTATATGCGTCGAAAGTGCAATCAATTAAATGTTTACGTAAAATTTTACTTAGTCATTTTATTGAATTTTCTATTATTGCAAAAAAAAAAATTAATTCATTTCATGAAAAATGTTGCAACACATGGATTTTTCAAATTTAAATATATGAACTTACGAACAATTAAGAAGGAATGAAACTCCAATAAAATGGAAAAATCTTGTCCTCCTAAATTTCACTACTAAAAATATATAAAATTAAGAAGGAATGAAACTCCAATAAAATGGAAAAATCTTGTCCTCCTAAATTTCACTACTAAAAATATATATATATATTAGGAAAGTTATACATATAGTTTCGAAAAATGGGTCAAGTGGTTAGTTAAGTGTTGAGGCTGTGGTCTCCAAAATTTAAGGAGACGTTGTAGAGAAGGGAAGAGTTGTGTTGGGGAATGAGAGAAAAATATGGTTGAGAGACATGATCGATTGCGACATTCTTCTTCAAAAAATTTCTTTCTTCCAATATGTATTTGGTTTAGAGATTTTATTTGTTGGATGGCTTAGTTAAGTGGTTGAAGTATTTAGCTAAGTACTAAAAACAATTCTGAAAATATTACCCCTGGCCGCAGCGAGGCGGAGTCCCCAAGTGGATCACCCATGATTTTTATGCATTTCAAAGTTCGTATATATGCTAGGCGGGGAATTACAAGTGCATTGATCAGGGAGTGTGCTATAATCTCATATCTGCATTTTGTATCGAAATAATGATCATATAAGAGACTTCTGGTGGCAACATTCAGAGGATAAACACAAATTATTCTCCCCAAAGCTAAGGGAGGGCTTAATATACCCAATTTAGAGATTAGGAATCAAGCAATGATGTCCAAAACCTTTTGGTATTTGTTGTCCAAACCTGAATCTCCAAAGTCCACAATGCTTAAAGCATTATATTTCCCTTATAAGTCTATAGCTAAAAATAAAATTAAACAAGCAAAACATATCTTTTCAAGCTAGACGTCTTAACTTATTAGTTGATCAATTTTCAAAGGGGTATTCCTAGATAGTTGATGATGATACAAATATTAACTTCTAGGAAGAACCTTGGCGACCAAACCATCAAAAGCTCATTTCATATGCTCAAAGAACTCCCCCTCATAACCTAGACACAGTAGATTCTTTGTTAGAATCAATAACAGATTCAGATGGAGCACTCCTCTTTTTTGTTTCTACTTGCCTTCTTCCATCTCATTATCTATTCAAGCTCTCCTTTGTTATCCTGATATTGCTCAAGATTCACCTACTTGGAGTGTTACTAAATCAGAAAATTTCTCAGTGGCTAATGCTTATAGATTTTACTTCAAACTTCATATCTCATTGCTCTCATTAGTATGGAAAGCTAAAGTTCCTGAAAGAATTATATTACTCTTATGGAAGATTTTGAATGGCATACTTCCTACCACTGATCAATTGAACAAGAATCATATTAAAGTGGACATTCATTGTAGCCTATGCAATTCTCCAAGTGAATCCACTACGCATCATTTTTTCCAGTGCCATACTGCTTGGTAGCTTTGATTATCCTTTCGTTGTCCTGTCAATTGATGGCAAGTTCTTGTGAGGAATACATTGATTATAAAATGTGCTTGCGAATTATGCCAAAACTTCATAGTGATGGGATTTTAGGCTTTGCAATGATCATTTAAAGGATATTCCACTCATGAAGACCAAGTCATAGCTGTAATGGCCGAAGCCGAAACAAGAAGTCAAGCAATTAGTCTCTTATGAATCAGCAACAGGAAGGCTGCTAGGGTTTGCCGGCTCTGCTAGGGTTTGGCGATCGATCATCACCACGATGCTCCTTGCTGATCCGTGCCAATGAACGAGGAGCAGGACTCGCGGACTTCCTCCACCCCCCCTTGTGGAGGACCTCCAACTTTTGAAAGGGGATCTGCATCGACCACTATTGCTGGAAGAGATGAAGAAGGCGGCGCAATGCATCTGTTGCAGACTTGTTTAAGCTCCCTGAATCAAGAGAAAGCAGAGATTGCACTGCGGATGCTTCAGGACCCTAAACTAGGGCTAGTTAAGAGCGTCGAAGAGCGCACTCACACCATGCCACACAATACAATAAATGTTAACAACCCAGGGAGTAATGCTGGTGACAAACCAGGGAGCAATCCAGGAAGTCCAGGAAGCAATCCAGGGAATCCAGGAAGCAACCAGGGAACCAAAACAGATACCAATCCAGGAAGCAAGGTCGCATAATGGGCTTCAAAACTGCGACAAGGAAGATATGCTGGAACGACCAAGTTACAATATGAACCACCTACGATTGTGAATGGTAAGAAGATTGTAACAGTTTACACATCAGAGTTTGCTCAACGAATCTATGAATGTGAGAAGCTCATAATCGGACGATTTGTGGGAAAGAAGCTACGCTACAGTTTTGTCAAGGACACACTGATCAAAACCTGGGGAACCAGGAACTTTGAGATGAGTATCCATGGCGACAAGAACTTTGTTTTCAAGTTCAAGGATGAAGGCGATAGGAACAAGGTCTTAGAGATGGGTTCCTTGCACATAGCAAGCAGACTGTTCATTATTCGTCTGTGGTCTCCTACAATAGACGAGGAAGCCGAAGCTCTCACCTCGATCCCCATCTGGGTTACGCTCAAGAGAATACCATTATTCCTATGGATTCCTGCGGGAATTCAATGGATTGCGAGCGTCATTGGGGTACCCATCATGCTAGATAAGGCAACCGAAGAAGGAACCAGGAAGGCATACGCGAGGGTCTGTGTTGAAATCAGCGTCCAAGCTCAGTTGCCAAGAGAAGTCCCCGTGGTGATAGATGACTCGAGCACGAGGATAGTGGTCGTCGAGTACGCATGGGTTCCAACCAAATGCAACTCATGTGCTGTTTTTGGCCACTCCAAGCAGCAATGCATTAAACCAATCTCAAACAAACCCACTGAGCACATCTGGAAGCCAGTGAGCAGGGAACAACAACCCCAACAGGACAATGCGGGGTGTTACTCGTGCACCACTGCCAGATACTAGTGAGGTGCCTAGCACCAATGTCAATCAGCTAAGTACCCAAGTGGCAGAGCAGTCAAATGGCCCAATGAATGTCGACTTGCAACTAGCAATACGGGATGCATCTTCACTACTGAGTGGCTCAACACCAGTTCCAGTACCAGAATCAGCAAGTGGCTTTCTAGTCACTCATAATGCTTTTGAATGTCTAGAGCAGGAGAATGAGCCAACTACTCTAGCCTACCCTATGACGTCCTTGACGAGAACTCTTCACGGGATTGCTGGGGACGTAACAAAGCCTAATCAGGGAACAGGTTCTAGTACCACAGGAATCAAGCAACTCCTAAGAAATAGTGACCCCATACCCATTGCGCAAAATGAATCTCATGAAGCTTTAACAATTGCAAATCCGAATTTGCAATTAGCAATTGTAGAGGAGACTGAACAAGTCACAAATACTCGGGCTCCTCTAGTCACCGCCAACTCATTTGAGTGTCTTGCGCAAGAGAATGATGCACCTAGCTTATCAGATACAATGAAAACTCCGAGGAAGATAGGTGAAGCACCATGGACTGAAGATGAAGTAGTACGAGAGGTGACTGATGGCAGACAGGGGGAAGATCGCATGAATTCTCCGACAACGCCCATGGGTTGGATAACACCCCAAGACATCAATGCTTTGAATGCTACAGCGCCCATAGATTGGCTAACACCCCAAGCCATCAATGCTTTGAATACAACAATTGAAAGAATAGGCAAGGATGCATTTCTCACCGAAATTAACGGCTTACTTGAAGCGAACGCGGCAAAGGAAGGGCAAAACACCATTGGAGAAGAACATGAGGTTAACACAATCCAGCCTCCCACGGAATATGTTCCTCGAAGGTCTTCTCGAAGCAAGAAGACAAATCCTAAATTCAGGTAACTGATGATGATAATACAGGTAGAGTACAAATGCTTCTCAGAACCTTGTGGGGATAATAGATTGGTGCTCGCATTCAATGGTTTCTATATCATAATTCATTGTGTTTCGATTCTCTACAACGACTTCTCCTACATCCTGGGGCCCACATTAAGTATAAATCAGGTCATGAGAGTGATTAAAGGAGTGATTGGTAATTATGAGGAAGAAAAGTTATGGCAGCTATATCATGCAACCACTTTAGTAGCAGAACACTTTGCAAGGTTACTCCCCAACCTGGAGACGGTGAATCTAGAACTATTTAGGTTCTTTGTTGAAGCTTTGACGCAAGTTTATAATTCTATAGATGATGTATCGAGTGAACGTATGAGCGATTGTAACCTTTATCATCATTTTTTTAATAAAAGGTTCGGGGATCCTAAAAACCCCAGCTCACTTTCCAAAAAAAAAAAAAAGTCAAGCAAGTCAATATCCAGACAATCCAAGAAGAAGGCATGCATCATTGATGCCTTGAAGACTGTTGAAACCCAAGCTGAAGCAAAAGGACCAACGAGTCAATGCCTGAATAAAGAATGAGAAATGTTTGAAAACATTTGGACATCAATTCAGATGCCTCCAAAAATTGTCATCATGTTTGAAAAAGGAAGTAAATTTGGACAAAACTCAGTTAAAGTTGCATATGTGTGTCGAATGTTCCCTTTACCTTTTATAATGGTAGCGGTTAACTCTCTACGTGAATTAAGCATGTGAGACGCAACGGAAGGAGATGTTTCGTTTAACAGTGTCCTCCTTAATGGAGATGCGTCCGTGGAAGCGTAACTCCCTCCACGACTCTTTTTGGTGCAACGTTCCTCTTCTTTATGAGTGAATTTGTGTTGGGCCTGGATTTGGGCTTTGATTCGTTCGGGCCTGGGTTTAGGCTTCGTTTATATTTTCTCATTAGTGGGCCTTGTCTAGGCCTCTGTGATTGGTTTTATTCTTCTTGGGTTTTATGAATTGGCTCAATAAATTGGGCGCCATGTCCTCATGATGGATGTTCTCTGCCATGTGTACGACCGTGATGATTGGTCTATTTTAATGTATCATAAAATTCCATGTCAAAGGGAAATTAAAAGAAGAACAATAAGAAGATTCAAAAAATTGGAAATGAAGGACAAAATTTGACCAAAAGTCAAAGACACAATCAAGGTCAAAGTTAGCTGAAGACCAATCAACTAAAGTCAAACATCCAGGAAGACTGAAACAAGTCTCAAAGAAGGTTGAAGTCAAGTAAGAGTGAAAAAGTCCAAGAAGATGGACTAAATGGGTGGTGGAAGACCAAGAAAAAGGCAAGTCAAAGACACTTCAGGTCAAGGAAAAAAATCTCTACAAGTTGGTTGGAGGAAAATTTGAATTTGAAAATGAAGACAAATGAAGATGAGTTTTCCTTCGTCAAGGAGACAATCCCATATGAGTATGTGACACAAAAGACAAGTCCATGTGACATAAAGTATATGTCACATGTGACCAATACATGGCCCATGTGAGAAAGGATCTTCACACTTTAAAATTCAAATATGACCATAGTAAAATTGACTTCACTCCTTGAGAAGTCAACATCAGCAAGTAGTCATTCTGAATATGGTTGTTTGCAGAAAGCAAAGACTGACATTAGCAAAGTCGATTTCACCCCATCAGATCTGGTCTATAAATAACAAAGCATCTCATTTGCTCATTTCAACTTGATAGAACTATTGAAAAACAATTGAGAGAGCATTTTCAACAGGAGAAGAACAAGTTGTATCCCCTCAAGTAAAATCTCTTTGTATTAACCTAGTGTGCTTAAAAAAAAAATTATTTAGGGCTTGATTTGTGAGCTAAACATAAATAGAACAACTTCTTTACATGATATCTAAAAGCCCAAGAGAGAAACCTTTTTCATTCTCACCCCAAACCTTCATATTTGTAAAAATGAAACCTTACTTTTATTTTAAAAGAAGTGAGAGATCCAAGCTGAAATCTTTATCTAATCCGTCTATTTGAGAGACATTACTAGAGAAGCCCAACGAGTGTTATGTTGCTAAACTCATCTTACCACATGTGGGCTCTTGAATTCGTGGAGTGGATTCGTACAAGTAAGAATCACCTTGGTGATCCCAACAAGGTGGTAAGACTTGGTTGTGTCGCATTCCATGGTCGGTGATCCTTGGCAAATTGATAGTTTAATGGAGCATTATCATAAAACCATATGGCATCTCCGTAATCCGAAACACACGTTTGTAAGCCTTGGTTGTGTTGCATCCCATAGGTGATCGCTAAAGTGTTTGTAAGACTCATGGAGCAGAGCACTTGGTGACGGTAAGTCTCGTAGGAGCGCGACGATTAGACCTTTTGAGTCCTTTCCACCGAGGATATAAATAGTCGGAGCTAATCAAACTTCAGCTTAGGTGAACCTTGTTATATCGGTGTCTTTGTCTGGTTTGTTTTCTTCTCCCCTTGACTATATTTACTTTACTTGCATGCTAGATAGTTGTTTTACTTATGCTATTTGATTGTTCATATAGATCTCACAGCTTGCATGCTTTATTCTTATTTGGGGGGTTTTCAAAATCAACATTGCACCACACATATCTTCTTAAACTAGGACTTAATTTTGTTTCAAGGCTATTTCAAATCAACCCATTTTATCCGAAGTCTTGAGACCTAGAGTTGAGCTCAAATTTCTCATACTTTACTCTAGGATTTTAGCCTAATAGGTCTTAAATTTCTCTTTGACAAACCTATATTTGACCTAAAGTCTTGAGACCTAGAGTTGACCTAAAGTACAGTTGAACTAACACGTTGGTGATTCATATTTTGAGGTGTTGGTGAGATCATATTTTGTTTGAACATTCTTACGCATATTTCTTCAAAGAGCGAACCATTTTAAAAAATACACAATTCACCCCCTCTAGTCTTGATTAGCCTAGTGTTAGCACACTTTCAATTAATATCAGAGCAAGGTTTTCTATTTGGGCTTAACATCCCGAGTTAGATCTTGTAATTTTGCACTATGGCTAATTACTTTGGTGACTATCTTGTGTGTCTTTACGTCATGCTATGTGATTTATTTAAATCATTGATTATTGATCGCTATACATGCAATGACAGAAATGATAATGCTTCTAGATTTTGCCATGCTCTATTTGTGATGTTTCTCTTTTGTCTAAAAATGCATTTCATGCTTCACTATGCAAATTTAGATCTGAAAATTCTATTGAATCTGTCATGCCCTCTCATAATGTTTGCATTTATATTATTGATGATGATGATAAGATTTTAGGAATGAAATGTGAGAAGCTATTTGAGAAAAATCTGGAAATGCAAAGGAAAAATGATCTAGAAATACAAAACCTTAGGCTATCTAATGACACTATAACAAAAATAGCCTTTAATAACAGTTATATGATGGAATTTTCACTCAAATGCTATGACACAAATTTCACATTGAAAGGGCTCATAACATCTATTATGCTTGTTAATTCCAAAAGTTATTACACCAATATTTAGATAGCGTTATTGAGGGAATGTTATAATTATTTCATTAATTAATTAAAAATGCCATTATAGACTGCTAGAGTGAATTATGTTAGGGTTATTTCATGACCAAGTCAAGCGTTCAAGTCTCGGTAGCAACATAAATATTTTTTTAGTATTTCAAGTCTCAGCTCATTAGAAGTAACTAGTTCTCTCTCTCTCTATCTCTCTCACTTTCGATCTCTCTAATGGAGCTAAAACCCTAATTGAGGTAAGTCCACTTCACAGCTTCGAAGCCTCTTTGTTATTTCTTTTGACTCTTTTTGTTGTTGAGCGTCTCTTATTAACCGTTACAGAAGTTTAGATCTCATGTCAAGGTGAAAGAATCGTGAAACCCAAGAACTCTTCGTCTTTCATTTCTTTACTTTCGATCTTACTGTTTTACTATGATTTCGTTGTTGGAGAGTTCAATTTGGTGATTGAGGTGTTCAAGGTCGAGTTATTCAATTCGATTTGGTGTGAAGAGTTGAAGTTAGGGTTTTGTTTTTACTTCATTTGCACTTTTCTTGTTCGGTATCGTTTGATATTTTCGATTGTAATCGGTTTGCGATTGTGCCTATTAAGTTGTTTGCTTGAGTTGGTGAACTGATTTGGAGAGAGATGGAGTACATCAAGAATGAAGGTTTTGATGAGGCGATTGATAAAGGACTTCCATTTATGCTTGCTAGTTCTCAAATTTCTTCTTCTAAGGGTCTCGACTTGGTTCTTCCGAAGTTTGGGCCGGTTCAAGGGTATAAATTTCTTTTTACTTGTTTTTTCGGTTTTAAACGATGTGATGTATGAGTGTCAATTGATACTTGAATTGGAAAAATTATATTTGGCGTGATTTTGTATAATTCTAGCATGTATTCACTCCTTAATGATTAGTTTCGAGTGTATGTGGATTTTATTGTACTAAATTATGCCAATAATTGGTAGTTGCATGGCATAGATGCACTATTTTCAAAAATTTGGGTCTAATCATTGAGGTATTTTGTATTACTGGCCCTAATTACTAGGGAATTTGTAGGACTGTGTTAATTATATGCATAGTAGTTTCCACGTAGGTTCGATAATTGATTAGACTTGAGGGAAATCCGGTTAATGTTGGCATTGTAGCGTGATTATTGTTCAAATAACTTACTTTATTTGTAGGAGAACAACAGGTCCAACCAGACGCTCAGTGAAGGGAGGTTGGACTAGAAAGGAGGTTAGTAGCTTATTTACTATGATTTGCTAATTTTGAATAATATTTTGGAATTGGGATGGAAGGATGCATTGCTTGTAAACTAATTAATGAAGCAACTGATGAGTAACAATCATGATATCGAAACACGAGCTTATTCTTCTCAAGTATGTGGTTGATAAATTTAGAACAACTTTTTTATATCGGAAGATGATTTTGATACAAGACGATGTCCTTGCTCTAAAGCTTTGTAAAAAAGAAGGAAATTTCAGTCAATTGGGCAAAAAATAAAATCATTCGTAAAGAACTTTTTTGAAAGAGAAAATGAATGTTAAAAGTTTGGATATTCGAAATTCTTTGGAAACCCCAAAGTTCTTCTACAAAGTATCACCGTAGTGATTGCTCTAAACACTTGATTAAAGACAAAGAAGATAAGGGTATGGACATCAATGATGAAAATGAATTTGTCTCATATTTTTTGCATATGATTCTTCTGATTATGATTGATGCATTCATTTTTTGCTTCCTGCTCCGATCTTGTTCATGTTGACTTGTTGACTTGCACAAGTAGCAAACGTGAGCCACAGACCACCGTTGTGGTGGTCGATGAAACTCTGATGCTAAAGTCAAACAGGGCTATGAAGAAGGTGTAATGTTGTAACAGGGAATTTGTAGCATACCTTAGCTTACCAACCTCATGTCTTATTTATAATGCAATGAGTCCTGGTTTAACCAGGCCATCGTAGGCGTAGATTAGGGAGGAGATCTTCGTGGAGATCCCTCTCTAATTAGGAGTCGTGTTGTAGGAGGGAAGTTCCTTGTTAGTTGTGCGCTCTTTAGATACGCGGGAGATAGTTCCCAATTCAAAAACATTTCGTAGAAGGGAGTCTCCCTGTGTGGAAGATACTCTGGTGTTTGCTTCCTAGTTGGGGGCAAAGAGCAGCTGTAGTTGCCCATCCGAAGCAGATCCTCAAGATACTTGCCTAAGGAGGGCTTACGGGTATTTAGGACAGCTGTAAGACATGTGGGCCTAGCATGCTGTGAGAGTTTGGGTCCGCCTGGCGGACTGAATTGAGCGGGCTTAGAACCGTTTGGGCCTATTCAGTGTTGGGCTAATGTTGGGGTCCGTATTTTCTCGAGATTATCACGACACGTGTACGACTCAGGGGTGTGATCTTTTTATGTATCATCAGCTACTCCCCTCGAGTTAGTGGGTAGTCACATCGGTTCACTAAGTCATCTCTTGAAGGGTTGTGCCACTCATGATAATTGAGCTTGAATCGTTGCTTGAGCCGCACGCCGCATTAATGGCACGTGCGTTGATTCGGCGAAAAAGAGGCAGAAAACCATCATCTATTTAGGTCATATGCAGTGCAGAGTCTGATTCTTCTATTTTGTTCACTTTCGAAGATATTGTTCTGAAAAGATCGTTTGTCTTCTTCATGGCTCAAGAAAACCTTCTTGATGATGTTGTTTTGGCTGAGACCCTGGAATTTTTTGAAGACAAGTTGCTGTCCGAGCTTGATCTTGCCGAAATTCGTACAAAGTTTGGGGTTCTTGAAGACCTGCCATTATATCAATTAACGGGCGACCAAACGCCTGTGTCATCTCCTGACGGTTTCATCTATTTGCATCATGGGATGCTCCAAACTAGAGTGCATTTTTTGGTATTGGACGTGATTTGGGTGTTCCTGGATCTTTTAGGGATTCCTCCGACTCATTTCGGGCCTAATGGATATAAGATCATCCTCATGATTTTGTTCAGTGCCAAGGAGGCTGGTGTTAGCATGACTCCGCGGGTGATCCAGTTGTTGACCTCTCATCGGCTGAAGAGCAGTGTTGTCTGTAAGATGAAATCGCCGAAGTGCTTCGGTAAACTGCCTGATGATTTCAAGTTCTGGCAGAAGTATTGCGTCTTGGCTGCTGCGGATTCGAAGTATTTTCGGTGCAGGGGTCGTCTCCTCGAACGACAATTGACATGCTTGGTAGCGAGCCGACTGCTCATTACTTGTGTTCCCTTGTAGGAAGGTTTTCTACCACTTCTCTCACTTTAGATGAGCAAAACACCATGGAGATGTTCTGTGTCATGCCGCAAAGGAAGGCGGTCGATGTCATAAGAGTTTCCAACTTCATCCGTAGTGGACTGTGGGACAATTGCCATGTTGCCCACACTCTGTATCATGAATCGGGCATTAAGTTGGAAGATGGGGCCCCTTCTAGGAAGAGGAAGGTTGTTGGGGCCAAAGTTCATGTTCTGTCCGATGTGGAGGAGACACTTGCTTTCTTTGTGAGGAAGAGGGCTCGCATTAGATTTGGGCCATCTTCGGCAATAACCACTCTAGAGAGAAAGGAGCTTGAGCCTATTGAGCTTGTTGAGGTAGAAACAAACATTTTTGTCTTGGAGAAAGATTAACTGCGGTTGGCAGGAGTCAATGACTGGTCGAACCCTAGTGACGCGCAGGTCAAGGCTATGAATGACCGTCTGGTGCGGGTCGTAATGGTAGCTTCTGTTGGTGCTGATTCGCGTGGGATCATTGTTGTTGGAGATTCCTATGAAGATTCGCCTGAGGTGGTAGAATTTGATCGCCCTACTGTTGATTCACCTGAATGTGGCCGCGGTACCGGCCGTGTCTCTTATAGTCCGCATTATTCACCGTCTCGTTCTAGGCCACAATTGGAAGTGTTGGAGGGTCCTTTGGATAATTTGTTCCCTCCTATCCCTCCGGTTCCCATTGAGCCGTCTCGCAATAAAGGGTCTATTGTTCTTGACAAAGGAAAGGTCACGGAAAAGAGTTTGAGGACGATGGCAACCGTGAAGGGCGGCGCTGGCGTAGTTCCCGATCAGGGAAGGCTTCACCAGACGCACGGATAAACTTGTTTGCACATGACTTGGTAAAGATGAGCTCACAAGTTTGACATCAAGAGGTGGATATAGAGTATGCTTCGAGGAAGCACATAAGCTGGCACCACAGCTGGTTGATGGATCATGCTCTGAAACCTGAAGATGATACGTTGGAAGGATGCATGGATAAGGGTTATGCTGGGTATGTCTCATATGAGCTATGCGGTTGTTGCTGGAAAGGAAATCGAGGCAGACTGAAGAGAAGCGGTTGGATCAGTCAACCGAGGTTGCTGAGGCTCAGGGGGTTCATCTGAAGGACCTCGTGCGTAGTCTGACAGAGGCGGTGTTTGAAAGGGATGGACTCGAGCAGGAGTTGAGCTGAGTCCTCCGAGAAGTCGAGGTTGCACAGGATGTTGTGGCTAGGGCGTGTTCTAAGCTGCAGTCTTTTGCTGAAGAGAGTGCTTCGAAGGAAGTTGAATGGCCTGCTGAGAAGCAACGGTTGGGATCCGATGTGGAGTTCTACGCCCATGAGGTGAGAAAGGCTGAGGACCAGCTTGAATTGGGGTGGCATGAGTTTAGTCCTGTGAAGAGCAGTCTGGCCACAGAGCTGTCTCAGGTTGACACGTTGACTAGCAAGTTGGATTTACTGGAACGCGAGGAAGAGCTTCTTCAAGAGCAAGGAAAGTGTGAGTTTCGCTGGGTTGTACATGGCCAGCTAGAGCTGTTGGCACTGAGAAGGAAGAGCATCTGGAGTGAAATCTTGGCTGGTATAAGAAGATGTCATATGTTGATTTGTTTGTTGCCTTTGCATTGTCGGATGAGGAAGACAATGTGGGCCCTGATATGCAGACCACGGCGCGTGTGGATGCTATCCTTGCTCCATCTTCCACTAGGCTTAGTTCTTTTGTTTTTGTACCTTCTCCTAGTAGGAGTGACCTTGGTGTGAATGCACCCCTTCTAGTTTTGACCGTTAATGAAAATAGTTTTATCAGTAATGTGTTTGTTGTCTCTATTATATGTTTTTTTCTTTTGCCTTTTCGTCATGCTTAGGCTGGTTGAGTCAATAGGATGTTTGACTAGTCTGTCTGTGATAGAGAGCTTGATCGTTTTGTACTATGAGCAACTCGGAGTCGTTGTTGCGTAGCCATGTTCGACAGTAGGCATGTTGCGCATAATTTAGCTAGGGGTTGCTCATGTTGCGTCTTGTTCCCGAGGTAAGCTGCTTGAGACTATTCCTGTTTGTCTGACCGGTCGGCTGCAGTTGTTGCTAAGAGCGAGTTGCAATGGCCGAGAGAATGTGTCAGAGCGTTCGTGTCGAGTCAGGTGTCGTAAGCTCGGGCTGGCATCCTAAATAGCTTTTATCTGGGCATTGGCCATACAATCTTTGTATCGGCACGAATCGCCTTCGCGAATATTAGGATGTCAATTTATTTGAGCGTGAAGACGTCGATTCGGCTAGATTCATGTTTGGCGACCAGGCTGATTAGCAATGATCTCGTGGCAAGCTGTTGGGATCAGTGCGGGACTGACTAGGCTCCCACCTTCCGAATCGTGTATGACCAAGCAAAGTGGGCTACAAATTTGGGAGTAAAAGTTTGGCAAACCGTTGAAATCAGTTCAAAGCTAACTAGGTTCCGACCTTACGAACCATCTACACCCTCCCCGCGCGGTGGGGGATACGAATTTGAGAGAGGTTTGGCGACCAGGCTGAAGAGAAGTGGTCCCGTGGCAAGCCATCGAAATCATCTCTGGACCGACTAGGCTCCCACCATCGAAATTATCTACACCTAAGTGCACCAAGCTACAAATTTGGAAGGGTTCGGCGGCCACGCTTAAGAGTAGCGGTCACGTGGCAAACCGTCGGGAGCAGGTCGTGGCTTACTAGGTTCCCACCTTCTAGACTATCTACACCCTCACAATGCGGGCTACAAGTTCAGGTTTGGTGATTTGGTGGCCACCCTAAAAAGCAGTAATCCTGTGGTGAGCCATCGGAATCAGTTCGGGACTGACTAGGCTCCCACCATCCAAATTATCTACACCTAAGTGCACCAAGCTACAAATTTGGGAGGGTTTGACGACCACGCTAAAGAGCAGCGGTCCCGTGGCAAACCATCGAAATCAGGTCATGGCTGACTGGGTTCCTACCTTCTAGACTATCTACACTCTCGTAGCGCGGGCTACAAGTCCAGATTTGGTGATTTGGCGGCCACGCTGAAAAGCAGTGGTCCCATGGCGAGCCATCGGAATCAGTTTGGGACTGACTAGGCTCCCACTTTTCAGACTATCTACACCCTCGCATTGGGGGCTACAAATCCCAGGTTTTGATCAGAAGCTTCCGTTGCTAGTAGTCACAAGCTAGGCTTACCCGATTAGGTTCGTCTATCATTGGCCACAAAGAGGCAATGATCTCTGACAAGTCATCATTACCAGGTGTGATAGCGTTTGTTGGATCATTGTTCGGCTTGCTTTAGGCTGTTCGGGTTGCTTGCGCGATCGAACAGCAAGTCCTCACTCCATGTTGATTAGATGCCTTAGCATACTATTTTGCGTATCACATTCGCTTATCTTTGCTATCACTTGCAGTTTGCTCGCATCGGAGGGTTTGCAAGTTTTCATCGAACGTTGTACGTAGCAGAATTGCCTGAGCGAGTCTTTTACTTCAGTTCGCTTTGTATTCAGATGCTTAGTCTTTTGTATCCGCCTCAACGCGTTTATAATATGTAGTATTTTGTATCTGCCTCAAGGTGTTTACTATTACATCTTTCCAATAATCAATAGAGTTTTTTTTTCGTAATTCTTCCTTTATTTCTTAAATGATTGCAAATCACATAAGCCTTTTAAGAACTAAAACTCAATATTGACTATGGAAAAGGGAAACAAACAACTTAAAGCAAACTAACTGTTAACGGAGAGAAACTGATTCTGGCCTTGAAGTGAATTTAGGTTGTTCTTCACAGATCATTTTAATGGACTGTTGAGGTGTTACATAGGTCACTGAAGAGTAAACCTTGCAGAGGGGTGGATCTCCGCGCCGACGGAATGTCGGGGGGATGTGTTCCCGCTTGCCATTGCCTTTACGACTTGCTAGCTAGGCGGGAGAGCTCATTGCTCCAGTACCGCTCGAAAATGGTGTATCTCCTGTCTTTGGGTCTTGCACTGGGTCAGGCTGCTCTGCATGATGTAGCTGAATCTGGGAGCACTCTATCTGTTTCAGTGTGGCGTAGTGGCAGCCTTATGTCGTAGGTTGGTCCCCACGTATTGTTCCTTCCGAGTGGTTAGCAATATACTTAACACACTTGTGAAAGGTGGAGACCACTGCTTCCATCTAGTGGAGCCATGGTCTTTCAAGGATGAGATTGTAGAATGATGTTGCGTCTACCACCATGAAGTTCAGAAATAGGACCTTCCTGAGCTGCGATTTATCTGCTACCATATCTAATCTTATCTTTTCAATGAGGAAGCATTTATCCCCGTTGAATCTGACCAGCGGGTGTTCTAAAGACGTCAGGTTTTACTCCTTGAGGTCCATCCTACGGAATGCGTTGTAGAACAAAATGTTAAGTGAACTTCCTGTGTTCACTAGAGCTCTCTTTACCTCCCACCTTGCTATGGAGACCGAGATGACTAAGGCGTCGTTATGTGGCGCTTGGACTCCTTCGAGGTCCTTGTCCATAAAGGTCAATGTAGGAATAAGGCTCTGGACCCTTGAGTGGCAGATGTGCCTATCCTCATCCGCAGATTGTGTCCGCATATCCAACAGTGTCTGTTTGCGGGACCTGTGTGACTAGTCTTCATTTGGTCCAACTCCATGAAGGACGTATATTATCCCTAGAGTCTCCTTTTCTATTACGTTAACTGACTCCCCCATTCCTTTGTCTGCTCTGCTGGCTTCTCGAACTGCAGGAACTCTTTCAGTTTGCCCTTGCGGATCCAGTACTTAACCTCGTACCTAAGACTCTTACAGTCATTGGTGTTGTGGCCACTTTATTTGTGGTACGCGTAGTATTTTCTTTTTTCGCACTTGGCAGGATCTCCGCGTGTCTTTGGGGGACACTTCAGTTCCTCCCAGTTTTTCATTAATTTGAGTACGCCTGATAGGTTAGCGGTTAAGGGAGTCACTGCTCTGGATCCAACATAGTTGGATGATTTCTCTAGCCTGAATCGACCAGGGTCTAGCCTGTTGTCATCGCGTTTCCTCTTGCTTCGTTCCTCACTCGGGGGTCTCTTTCCCTCCTTCTTGTCTCTAAGCGCAGAGGGCCTCCAGTCCCCTACGATTTCTTTCTTTAAGGTCCTCAACTCTTCCAGGGTGATGTGTCTCTGGACTCTCTTGAGGAGCTCCGCCATCTCCAGAAAGGGCTCCAGGGTTAGATCTTCGCAGAGTTTTCCCTCTTTGAGGCACGCAGTGAAGGCTGTCACGGTTGTATCATCACTGCACCCGCTTATGAGGGTCAACTCATTGTTAAAGCGGGTGACGTACTCTCGAAGTGTCTCGCCAAACTTCTACCTCAGGGAGAGTATGTAGTGCGCGCCTTTTCGAAAGCGTTGGCTTCCGATGAAACAGGTCAGGAATTCCTTCGCCGAAAGGCTGTGGAACCACGTCAATGCAGAGCTTTTCAGACTAGTGGGAAAGGTCCTGCACATTACGGATTCGGATCCCTCTTTAAGGGCCATTATGTGCTGGTAATAGCACAGGTGGTCGAAGGGATCGGTGGTTCCGTCGTAGGAGTCGAGCTTTGGAGGAGTGAATTTCCTCAGTAGGGCCTCATTCATGATTCAGTCCACAAATGGCGGGATCGAGAGGCAATACAGTACGTCCAGGTCGTGCGCCCCTCTGCGGAGGGGGTTCCCAGGGCCGAGCTTCTTTGCCATGGCGTTGAACTCAGTGTTAGCCGCGTAGCCTCCTTTAGTCCAATAGGAACTGGTGGGTGCTTCGCTTTCCTACGCTTGCTACCTATCGTCTGTCGGAGGTGGAGGTTCGTGCTGCTCCTGGTCTCCATTGGCGGGTGGTGGATTCTGTCGCGTGAGAGTCTCCACTACTTCGGCAATCCGTTGTATTTGGGATGCCAGCGTATCAATTCTGGAATCTGTCACCGCTGTTGTTTGTTCGGGAGCGTGAGTTGGCTGCACGTGCAAGATAGGAGCTGCTGGAAGAGGTGGTATAAGAACAGCCGCAACATTCGACGTGTCCTCTGTTTCTTCGTTGTTTCGTGACCTGGGGTCACCATTTCTCTATGTTTTGAAAGGAGACGTCGCTAAGTGTAAAGTTACAAGCTATGTAGTCCCCACGGACGACGCCAAACTGATGCAGTCATTTTTCGCTCCCTGCTCCGATCTGGTTCATGTTGACTGTTGACCTACACAAGTAGCACACGTGAGCCATGGACCACCGTTGTGGTGGCCGATGGCACTCCGATGCTAAAGTCAGACAGGGCTTTGAGGAAAGTGTAATGCTATAATAGGAAATTTGTAGGGTACTTTAGCTTACCAACCTCATGGCTTACTATAGTGCAAGGAGTCCTGGTTTAACCAAGCCATCATAGGTGTATATTAGGGAGGAGATCTTCGTGGAGATCCCTATCTAATTAGGAGTCGTGCTATAGAAGGGAAGTTCCATGTTAGCTCTACGCTCTTAGATACGCGATAGATAGTTCCAATCCAAGAGCATTCCGTAGAAGGGAGTTTCCCTATGTGGAAGATACTATGGTATTTGCTTCCTAGTTGGGAGCAAAGAACAGTTGTAGTTTCCAGTCCGAAATAGATCCTCTAGATACTTGCCTAAGAAGGGCTTATGGGTATTGAGGACAACTGTGAGACGTGTGGGGCTAGCGTGCTATGAGAGTTTGAGTCCGCCTGGCGGACTGAATTGAGCGAGCTTAGAACCTTTTGGGCCGATTCAGTGTTGGGTTGTTGCTGGGGTCCATGTTTCCTTGAGATTATCAAGACATGTGTACGTCTCAGGGGTGTGACCGTTTTTATGTATCATCAATGATTATTCAGATTCTAACGGTTCTTCTTGCAGGGTTCTAGTGATTATTCACCACAAAACGAAAGAAATCAAAGCAAAAATCGATACATGAAAATAACCTCAAGGAAAGAGAAAAAATAGTTCGACATAGAAATGATATAAAATGTTTGAATTATGGTGGTGTAGAACATATATGGGTGTAGAAAATATATGCATGGTTACTCATGAGGATGAATCTGACACATCTACGTCTAATCATAGTTTTTCAGTTACCGATAGTTTTTTTGTAGGACTTCTATTGTTCACAAATGTAAAACATCTCAAGACAATGATTATGAATCAAATTGTAGCAGCAATAGTGAGACAATAATGCAAATAAGTGCGAGTATTGACACAATCTCCTTAAAAATATTTCTTGAAATTAGTTTGAATTCTTGTAGTAGTGAAAAAGGAAAATGGACAACTTGAGTCCATAACCGAAGACCTTAAGGTAAGTGTTTCTAACTCAAGTCATATTGAAAAAGTGCTCATGGTAAGTCAAGCTTCCATAGTTGACTTAAATGAATAGTATGAAAAAAGGAAAAACGAGTTCTTGAGCAAAATCAGGTTTCTTGAAGTTGAGTCGACCACTTGAGAAAAATTAGAGAGCGTCTCAACCAAACTTGAGAAAAATTCTCTCAAGTTGCAAGCTTTCCAAGTTGGCTCTAAAAAGATCGATAAGTTGTTGAGCTTGACTCAAACCAGCATAAGAGGACTTGGTTACAATTAAGATGATCCTCCTTAAATAACCAAGTTCGTGAAAACTTTAATTGATATTCCTTCAAGCTCAAAATATGTAAAACCTCAAAGATTACATCACGTACATTAGTTCAATCAAAAAGTACCAGGAAATCTTCTTAACCTTTTTTTTTGTTATTATTGCAATTGTTATGTCACAATGATTTGAAATGCTTTTTTATCATAAATGTGACTAGCAACTATTCTGATATCTCAAGAAAAACAAGTCATTCTTGGAACAATAACTGAAGGAACGGTCATAGATGATTTTAAAGTGCACATTCTTCAAGGAAAGTGAATCATAAAAGAATCTACAAGGGAAGATGTCAAGGAGTAAGGAACTCTTATGGATTGCAACATAATCCTCAATTTCAATAGAAAAATCACAGGAACTTCTGGAAACCATCTTTTTGTGAATACTGTGATCGGTATGGTTATTATGATGCTAATTGTTTTTATCAAAAGAATGATCATCCACATAAATATTCCTATGGTTATGCATTTCCAAAGTGGAAACGAAGCTACACACGAGATACCAAGAAAAATTTTGGTGCCTTGCCTCCAAGACGAGTCAATCCTAATTACAATGCAAATTATTGAATATTGCAGTGACCAAAAGACTCAAACTCGTGAAGATGGCATAAAGAATCTTCGTCAAACTCAAAGAAGGAAGTACCCAAGGTCATGCAAGTTTGGATAAGGAAAAACATGCTTCAGAACCTAAGGGTGAAGGTAACTTGTACCTAATTTGTTTTTTCTCATTTGCACTTCAATGACCATATCATTATTCTGAGGTAAATCGTGCTTGAATTATGAAGTTATGCCTTGCTCTTTCCTTTTGTCTTGTGTTTTTGGATTCTAGTCTTTTTGTTTGGCTAGCAGCATTCAGTGAAACTACACTAGCTTGATTCCACAAATTGGGTATGTAGATAGCCTTGTGCTTTAATGATCATATCTTTTTGGTTCAGCATGTTTAACATGACTAGAATGTTACAATGTTTATCATTTTTTACTCTCATGCTACTTTATGTGTTTTTATGCATGCTTTAATTGGAATATTATATTGATTGCTAGAACTTACATTTTTTTATGGCCTACAAACTTATTGACGAATATATTTAGACCACCTAAAAGTTTTGAATTGAATTTGCAATTGAAGTGCATTTAAGGCCAAATATCAAGTTCACCATTGAATTTTCAAAATGCTTCATTTCATGTATCTTGGTGAAATATCTAATCACCATGCTTAGAATGTGTTTAACTTCAACATTTATGCATTTTTTGGCATTTTTCTAAGCATGCCTATGTGGTTTCAATCTTGTTTGAATGCCTAAATTGTTATTCAATTGAATTCATGTTTTAATATGTGTGATGTTATGCTTCAAAACATTGTTATATCTATTTGAGCATGCATACATATCAAACATAGGTTTTAAGCTCAAAGAGGTTAAACTTTCCCCAGTAGAAGAACAACTTAAAACGTAAATATTATAAAATAAGATTTAATTTATAAGAAATCAATTTTTACTTTTAATATTTGAAATTGATTATTTAGAAGATTTTCTAAAGATATTGACCATTTATTAATATCTAAATAAGGAAATAAAACACCAAATGAGTATATATAAATATGTGTGTTCGAATATTTTCTTATCATTCAAACAGTGTCAAAGATCAAATATGGCTAAACTCATGCTAAGCTCAAGTTTAATCCTTGTCCTCATTGCGTTTGCATTAGGTGTATTTCCTTTCTCATCCCATGAAGGTTTTTCTTTTCATACAATAGTATTGATTTATGTTGAAAGTTGTGTTTGATTAAAAAAAAAACAGAAAACAATTTAAGTAGAAAAAAAAGGTTAAGGAATAAATAACATTTATTTGATTTTTTTCATATTTTATGGTGAAAATATTTTTAGCCTCCTTTCCCTCCCTCCCTCCCCCCTCAAACCCTCTCTCTCTTTCTCTTCTATTTTTTATTACTATTTTCTTTCAACAAAACACTTCATTATTGTTTTCTATCCAAATTGTTAATAAATTATTTTCTTTCAACAAAAAATTATGTTATTGTCTACGACTGTAGGACATCCCAAAGCAAGTTAGTCATCCCTAAATGCTTCATTTAATGGAAGAAGAACCATCAAGACTAAATCTATCACGTATACATGTTTGGTCAAGATTTGTTAGAAATATATATGATAAAAACTATGTAACCTTTTGTGATGAATACGTCTGTGTACGAAAAAATAATTCTAAATTGTTTCGTTATCCCTTTCTGCCTAAGTGAATATTTAAACAATTTGTTTCCCCCATTTAATAATATACTTTGGTTGATACATGAAAAAATTTAGCGGAGAACTATTTTCACTTATTTTATGTTTATTTTAAATGACATTAAAAATATATCTCATGCCTAAAGTAATACCTTTTGTTTTTATTTACTAGAAAATTACTAAAAACATAGAAATAACCAAAATGATAAAATTAGTCATGATATTTAAACAAATTGGATTAGTTTCATAATTGAACATTTTCTAATGAATTTGATTGTGCATTGCATATGAATAATATGTGCGTTATTGATATGACTCCTTATGGGGGATTGCATATATGATACAATTTTTGTATATTACTTACCATCTTTGCTCAGTTAGAAATATTTTCTAGCGGGACATAATGATTTTGAGATAACTTGTGCACAATCTTACTTTTTACTCTGACTCTATTTTTGTACTAAAAAACTTGTAATGATGATGTGGCAATATTTGTATCATCATCACAATAGAATTGGGTATCACAATGTTTAATTGTGTGGTACAAATGTTACTATGTCATTGAGTACAAGTTTACAAGTACAAAACATCGAGTAAAAAAATAGAGTTTTTGATCTTATAATGATGCATGTTAAGAATAATAGTTTATATTTTGCAGTTCAAGAAATGGCAACCAAGGTGGATGCAGGCGATGGTTGCATTCCTTCACTAGGAATTTGTCGTGATCTCGATGATTGTGTTACTGTCGTACACATTGTTGATCTCTCACATGTAGCTTTCGAATGAATATATAATAAAAAAATATCATTTTCATTAAAAGTTATCTTAATTTTTTTATCTATTTACAACATTTTTGAATCATGTATTTAGAGGCCCTATGCGTACAATAAATTTTGTTACAATGTTCATAGGTGAGGATTTGTAACATGTATCCATAACCTTGAACAAAAATAAAGTATTTCACTTTCAAGCTCTAGCATAGATCTCAGTCGCAGACAATTTTTATTTGCTTCCTAAATATGAAATCAGAATAATTATAAATTTGAACAGTCTCAATAAAAAAATCCATTGAAGGACTACATGATCATGGCGTTCTTAGTTTACAAATGTATACTTCAGGGCAAAAAAGAGAGCTTACAATTTACTTGATTCCAAAAATTACGTCGAACTACGAGAGGATCTACACAAACTCATGTAAAGTGAGAATTACACATGAAAATTACATTAAAACACTAGAATTTAAGCTATTGTGAGGTCTAACCAGATAAAAAAAAAGGTAATGCAGTTCTCACAAAATTAACAGTTAAAAACAAAATTTTCATACAAATAAACCAAAATTCTTATAAAAATCACGCGCCGTGAAAAATCTCAATAGAAAATTCGAAAAATCAACTTTGAAAAGAAAGACAAGACACACTTTGAACTTTTGCATGATCTTCGTGCGGTGACAACCCCAACATATCATCAAAGACGTTATTTGTAGTTAGCTTTGTTGCTCTAGACAAACCACACTTCACATCATTGTTTGCACACAAAAATCAAAACCCTAGAAAACAAGAATAGTTGTAGTGAGATCGAAAAATCGCAAAACTAAGAGTGAGCGAGATAGTGAGATGTGATTGTATTCAAACTCCATCATTGTTCCATTGATCAATAAAGAGTAAGTTGTGATCAATGGTTATCAAGTGAAAGTTGAATTGACATCGAAGATCTTGTAGGCCATCATTTTGTTTGTCTAACACAATCATCATTGATTAAGTTGGGTGAGACATTAGGTTGAACAAACAATAAATATTTTTAGGAAAGAATGCCATTTTAAAGAATAATCATTGTTCTTGATGATTTGGGGGCAAACCTAGTGTTGGTCTTATTTTTGTGGTATTCTCTAAACCTTTAAATAGGGAAAATCTACTTTAATATTCAAAATCTACATTCATTTTGACATTTGCTGATGTGACATGTTTTTATTAGGTGAGAGTTTTTATTAAATTACTTTTTGAAAAGTCAAAAAATGTGAACCAACGAGAACATGTTACACCACTGATGTCAATATCAATGCATGTAGATTTCAAATGTTAGAGGAGGACCCTTTAAATGGTGTTTATTATGGGGGCAAAGTCTAAGTAACCCAAAACAAGCCCCACAAAATCACTTCTTCATCCTCTATTTCCCTCCTTTCAAATGGTCATTCAAACAACCAATTTTCACAAGTTTGCAATGCAATTACTTGTTTCCCACATTAATCCATGATTCTGAAATACCCGTTTAACAATTCATGTTTTTTAAGAACAGGGTGGAAATGGGTTTTCTGTTTTTGCAGGGAAAAAGAAGAAGAAAGGTGGTAGTGGTGGTGAGAGTCTCATGGAGTGGAGGGTTTTGATGAAAATGAAGAGGACGATTGTCACGACCCAATCCACATGAAACAATATTGTCCGCTCTGGACCCAACCTAATTATTCGCACGGCTTTAAAACGCATTGTGTCAGGTAGATCCAAACTCGTACATATATAACACATCTCTATCCCTCACCCAGGCGATGTGGGACTATAACACCGAGGTAGCCTACCAGCCTCTGAGCCCGCCCACACTTGGAAGCCTACCAGCCTCCTGAGCCCGCCCACACATGGAGCTACCAGCCTCAGCGAATAGTTTGGTTTCATGTGGATCGGGTCGTGACAGCGATGATGAGGCAGAGGGGTTTTATTTTCCATTTGGGGGTATGAAGAAGTTGTTTGAGAAGAATCCCTCTAGGTTTAGAGTAGGAAAGGAGTATGATACTGCAGTTGAAGAGAAGTTGCTTGAAAAAATTCAGCAGAGTAGAAAGGCTCAACTTGCCAACATTAATAGGCTTAGCACCGAAGCAACGGAATCAAGAGTCAGCTCATTCATTTGAGTAGGCGAATTGTACTGTACTTTCTTAGCATAACATAATAAGTAGGACTCATAAGTGGGAACCAGTTCTTCAACTCCCAAATTCTTCCAAATCGTTTGAGGTGAACACGGATGCTTCTGACTTTGCTATTGGGGGAGTTCTCATGCAGGAAGGACACCCCATTGCTTATGAAAACAGGAAGTTGAATGACACAGAGAGCAAAAGTGGCTAAATTTGATTTCCTTCAATAGCCACCGATGGAAATTTCACGTGGAGTCTTCAAATCTTCAATCAAACACACGCACTAGGTGCTCCTCGAAAAAGAAAACTACTCACGAAGACGGATTGTGATTTGAGTTGTGAGGGATATTAAAATATTTGTAAAATTAAAATTTTATACCCACCTAAATTAAAGTTTAAGATTAATATTAGAAATATCCGCCTAAATTTCACTACTAAAATGTAAGAATATTAGGAACTATATACATATAGAGGGTGTTGTTTTTTTGTTCAGAAGTCGTAATAAGAAGTAGACTACTTTAAAAATAGTGTTTATTTTTACTTCTAATAAAAAAGTTTAAGTTCTTATTGGAGTAAGCACCATGTGAGTGTTGATCACTTAGGTGGTGTTTACTTTTTTTTAAGTGGTTAGAGCTAACTTTTAACTGGAGTTAGAAGTTCTAAACGAGCTTATGAATGAATTGTTTGTTTTGCTTCTGAATGAGCTGCTGATTAGAAGCTGTAAAATTAAATGGTGTTTGTTTTAGGTGTTGACTTAAATATTTTTTACATTTTTGCCCCACCACCACAAACCACCAACATTAACCACACTCTCTACTTGTTTTCACTCCTCCAAATATCATTGAGATCACTTTCCACCACTATCAGAAACCACCCTATATCCCTCTCCATTTTTAATACAATCTTCAATAGAAAGGAAGAGAAAAAGGAATAGGGGGAATAAGATGAGGAGTAGGAGGGGAGGCTAGGGAAGGTGGTGACGACAGTGGTAGCATTGCTGTGGAGAAAAGATGGGATGGTTGGTAGAGGAGAGGGGTAGTAGTAATCATTACAAATTTATTATGAGGTTATTATTGGAATGAATTTTCATTAAGCACTCAGTGCTAAGTGAACAGCACCCCCATAGTGCTTACCCCAATCAGAACTTCAACTTTTGATCAGAAGTAAAAACAAACACTCTTTTTAAAGTGGTCCACTCCTTATTAAGACGATTGAGTCTATCAAAACGAAAAACAAACACCCTCTTAGTACTGAGTGTTTAATAAAAAATCATTCCAATAATAACCTCACAATGAATTTGCAATAATTAGTACTGCCCTTCCTTCTACCAATCATCTTGTATTTTCTCCACCTCCTTTTTATCATGCAAGCAATGTCACCATCGTTGCCACCACCTTCCTTGGCCTTCCCCCTCCACCTCTTTTTCCTCCTATTCCTTTTTTTTTTATTTTTCTTCCTCTCTATTGAAGATTGAATGAGAAATAGAGAAAGATATAGAGTGGTTTCTGGTAATGGTGGAAAATGATCTCAATGATATTGGGAGGAGAGAAAATAAGTGGATAAGGGGGTTAATGTTGGTGGTTTGTGGTGGGCGGTGGGAGTTGTGATGGTGGGTAAAAATGTAAAAAAATTCAAGTCAGCACTTAAAAACAAACACGATTTAATTTTGCAACTTCTAATCAACGGCTCATTCAGAAGCAAAACAACCTGTGCATTCAGAAGCGCGTTCATAACTTCTAACTCCAGTTAGAAATTAGCTTCTAACCATTTAAAAAAAATTAAAAAAATAACACCATAGTTTGGAAAAATGGGTTAAGTGGTTAAGTGTTGAGGTTGTGATCTTTTAAATTTAAGGAGATGGGAAGAGTTATGTGTTGGAGAATGAGAGATAAATATGGTTGAGAGACGTGATCTATTGCGACATTATACTTCAAAAAGTTTTCTTACTTCCAATATGTATTTGGTTTAGAGATTTTATTTGTTGGATGGCTTAGATAAGTGGTTGAAGTAATAGCTAAGTACTAAAAAAATTATCCTTGGCTGTAGCGAGAGGGTGTCCCCAAGTGGGTCCCCCCATGATTTGAGTACATTAAAAAATTGTTTAGTTTAATAAAAGTTTATTTTCAATCTTCTTGGAATGTATGATTTTTGTATAAATCATTAAAAAATGAATTGTTTGTTCCAAGTGATATAAAACCTCAAAAATATATTTAAATTAATATCTAAAATAATAACTATAAAATTAAATGAAAATATATACCATTAGACAAAATTTGAAGCTCACATAAACCATTTTTTCTATGAAGTTGTATAGGATCATATTATGTCCGCAAATTTCAGATTTTTTAAGCTTCAATTAGATACTTATCCTAATAATTTTGTGATTTTAGTTATATATTCTTGTTTTTCCCTTGCTAAGGTTATCGATATTGTAACCTTATTTTGGCTTAAAATTGGATTACATTGGATTCAATTTTGTATATACAATGTACTTTTAGTTGTATTTTTTTATTAATTACTAGATCGGGTAGGAATTTATTTTTTTTGCTCCGCCCTTGATAACTAATAATTTGGTAAATTTGGTCTTTAGTAAATTTGGCTTTTTTTTAAAAAAAAAAAAATACAAAAACCAACTACTAAAAGTTTACTGAAATTTTTCGTAGTTTTATTCTACAATTTTTTGTGTTTTTTCGTAAGTTTCAGAGTTTTTTCTATTTATCATTTATTCTAAAATTTATTGATGTTTGAAACCACCCTCTAATTCGTCTAATTATATATTGATATTTGTGTGTGTGTGTGTGTGTGTGTGTGTGTGTGTGTGTGTGTGTATTTTTTCATGTATCTCAAAATTTTTACGTTTATTTCTTTACAAACCGAAATATTTCTTAAAATCAAGATATCAAAATTAACTCGAAAAATGAAATCATAATCCTTGCATATAAGAGACTTGTGGTGGCAACATTTAGAGGATAAACTCACTCCCCATTTATGCAAATGGGACCAAATTATTCTTCCCAAAGCTAAGGGAGGGCTTAATATTCCCAAATTAGAGATTAGGAATCAAGCAATGATGACCAAAACCTTATGGTATTTGTTGTCCAAACCTGAATCTCCATAATCCGTAATGCTTAAAGCATTATATTTCCCTTATAAATCTGATGATACATCAAAATAAACTGATATCGCAGCCATACACGTGGCAGAGAACATCTATCATGAGGATTTGGCATCCCATCTACTGGGTCGGCTCATAAAAACATAAAAAGGTTAAAAACAAGCATAATGGCCCAAATTAGTCCCATTAAAGGAAGAAGTAATCAAAGCCCACACTCAGGCATGCACGAATCAAAGCCCGAATCCAGGCTTGATACGAGTTATCTCATAAAGAAGAGGAATGTTGCACAAAAAGAGTCGTGGAGGGAATTACGCCTCCATGGACACACCTCGATAAATGAGGAGACTGTTACAAGAAACATTTCCTTCCATTGCGCCTCACATACTTAAGTCACGCAAAAAATTAACCACGACCATTATAAAAGGTAGAGGGAACATTCGACAAAGGTATGCAACTTTAACTAAGTTTTGTCCAAATTTATTTCCTTCTTCAAATAGAGTCGCTGACTTAAGCATCGGAGTGCCTTCAACCACCAAAAAGGTAGTATTTGGCAGTCTAACATCTAATTTCCAGGTCAAACTCGTAGGAGGACGAGATTTGGATGCATCAATTTGCCACTGTCGAGTTTCCTTTCTAAAAAGAAGATCCACAGTAACAAAGTTCACCAAAATCTGATAAATGATCAACAGAACAAATGACACACTCTACATATCATCGACCCAGTGACAATCACATTAACCCTCCTACTGGTAACAATGTATCACAAGCAGCTCACGAACAAGACGCAGCTAAGACCATCGAGCCAATTGCACCCGACAATCGAGATCCACAGCACGCAGTAACTAACACAACCCAAACATCTGGTGACACTGCCACGGATTCTCAGGTAAACCTACGTATGGTCCAGATGAACCACATGACGAGATGCTAGAAAAACTCATCCCAGAGTGCATTCAGTCAGCTGATACTATCCAAGTGTCGCCCCAGCAAAACTCCACCAATCGAACTCGAGAAAGCAACAAAGTTCCAGCAGAACCTCAATAGGGAAACCTCGAGAGCAATGAACTTTCGCAGGGTAAGACTCCATAGAGTGACGGAATGCTTGCTGAAATACCGTTCAGAATCAGAGTTATTGATCCCAACGTATTATACAAACTAACCAGCTGCAATTTTTCGACGCCCTCATGATAACTCCCATGCCAAAGAAGTTCACTCCATCAAAGTTCGAAGTATATGATGGCACCACTGACCCAACAGATCACTTGAGGAACCACATGATGGTGTTGAAAGAGACTATAGAGTCAATCTTGTGCAGAACATTCCGACTAGTCTGACCTCAACATCAATGAATTGGTTCAACAGCCTACCATTGAGGTCAATAGACTCCTTCAGATGTTAGCCACCGCCTTTATCACAAGATTCATTGAAAGTCAGCGGAAGAGGAAAGGATCACACTACTTTCACCAACGAATGAGAATACGTCACTAGTTTCACCAACGAACTGATGATGATCGATGGAGGCAACCCACTACTTTCACCACCGGGCTGAAAAAATGTCATTTTTTTTACGCTCTCAACCTGGAACCTCCAAAAAGCATGGCGATCCTATTGAAAATAGCCCAAAAACACATTTATCTCAAGGAGATGAAAGCTGCCAGGAGGAAAAATGACCAAGAAAGGGAGAATCACAAAAAACAGGAAATGAGGGAAGAAAGAATACGAGATGACGGCCCCGGGAAGATAGCATTTAGGCGAAGAGACATCGGAATGGTGGAAAGACCGAATCCAACCAGAGAGAATCCGGGAAGTTGCAGTCGGCGTGGCCTAGACACGAGCGGATAACCAGTGTGATGAAAAAGACATACTAACCATACACAGTCCTGAAGACAAGCCGGTTCAATATATGGCGAATCGGGAGAACGTCAACTGGTCACTCAGAATGAGAGGAGCCCCAGAAGGAAGAGACAAAAGCAAGTATTGTTCATTCCACAAAGATTATGGGCATGATACTGAAGACTGCTACAAGCTGAAAGATGAAATTGAGCATTGGATTCAAAGAAGACAACTCGATGAATTCATTGGAATGCCAGACAAGCAGCTTAAAGGAAAAAAATGGCATATACCTCTGCCACGGGATCAAAAGAACAATCTATGGAACTAATATACGCCTTACACTGCATGGCTAGGGGGAGCAAAACGAACAACCCTAGCAAAAAAAAACCTCCTGCTCAAGCAGATCTATATCGAAGTAGGAGTACTAACACTTTTACCAATACTCAGAACATGGAGAAGCTTGCGTCAATCAACTCACACAATTCAAGGACCCTACCGACAGATGCAAGCCCAACCTGAATTATCGACGATAAAATTGACGACAACAAACTCGATCAAACCTCGGCAAGCGATGCTGAACACGGTGCTAACATGAGCATGATCAAACAGTTTGGTGCTGATGTGAGCATGATTAAATAGTTTGGCGTTGATGTGAGCATGATCGGTCCAATCAATACTGCTCAGCTATGGGATCAGAAAGCACCCCGAGTTCATTAACTACACTCAGCTACGGGATCAGAAAGCACCCCGAGTCCATTAACTACAGTGATGAACAACGAAACATGATCAATAACAAATCTAACGACTGAAGACGTAGATATACGAGATAAAGCAACAAAGACATGAATCTCTAACGCGAGGATAGACATCAACCAAGCAAAGATCAGGAGGACAAAGCAAATCACCCGTCAATATAACATAACTGCTAAAAAAACAACCGTTAGGGATGGTCGGAATATCCAAAAAAAAATATCAATAAAATTACAAATTCAGAATCCCCATTTTATGCGTAGACAACAGGATAAATACGTCAAAACTCAGCCATACAAAAAATCGGCATGTAAATCCAAAAGAGATCGTGACACAAGTCGGATATATATAATAAACTTCTGGTCTGATCAACCACGAAATAAAAGTTGGATGGACGAGTCAACTAAATATAAACAACTTTGGGTTAATTCGAACGTCAAACCAACAAAGTAAAAGTTGGACGAATGAGTCAACTAAATAAAAGTAACTTCGGGTCGACTGAAACGTCGACCAATGAAGTAAAAGTAGGACGAACAAGTACACTACATAAAAGCAACTTCGGGTCGACTAGAACGTCGAACCAACAAAATAAAAGTTGGAAAAACAAGTCAACTAAATAAAAAAAAACCTTGGGTCGACTGGAACGTCGAACCAATGAAGTAAAAGTTGGACGAACGAGTCAACTAAATAAAAGTAACTTCGGGTCGATTGGAACTTTAAACCAACAAAGTAAAAGTTGGACGAACGAGTCCACAAAATAAAAGTAACTTCAGGTCTACTGGAACGTCGAACCAACGAAGTAAACGTTGGACGAACGAGTCAACTAAATAAAAGCAACTTCGGGTCGACTGAAACGTCAAACCAACGAAGTAAAAGTTTGACTAATGAGTCAACTAAATAAAAGTTACTTCGAGTCGACTGGAACGTTGAACAAAACAAAGTAAAAGTTGGACGAACGAGTAAACTAAATAAAAACAAGTTCAGGTCGACTAAAACTTCGAACCAACGAAGTAAAAGTTGGACAAACAAGTCAACTAAATAAAAGCAACTTCGGGTCGACTGGAACGTCGAACCAACGAATTAAAAGTTGGATGAACGAGTCAACTCGATTAAAGCAACTTCGGTTTGATTAGAGCATCAAATCAACGAAGTGAAAGATGAAGAATGAGTTAACATAATTCAGAGAGCCTCGGGTCAACTAGTGCGCTAAATGAACGAACAAACCAACTTTCCCATAAAAGCTTTGAGACAAGCAACACAAGATCGAGACAACTCCGTCAGAGCGTAGGAGAATTCAGATCAATGAAATTCAGACAAGATAAAAAAATGTAGCTGTAAAAATCAAAGCTGGAGATACACAATGCATCTCATTTCGACAACTGTGACTGACCTACAAAAGGTTTAGGCAACATGAACGAGTCAACAAGACGAACTACGAATACGAAGAAAAGTAAGAACACCAAGGAGAAAATTCATGTTCATTTATAAAACTATTCTATTACATTCAAAGAAAAAGGTAAAGGAGTAGGAGATCAAGCAGAGGCATCCATAACATCATCGGCGGCACCATCTGACAGACGAGGGGCGGCCGGATCAATGGCAGGAGCTCTCTCTTCAAGAGAAGATGAAGGCAATGGCTCTTCAACTGTTGGGTCGTCTGAAGGACCCAGAAGGTTTTCGTCACCATCTCCATCTTTAAAGGTTTGATAGACCAAGTGACGGTACTGAGACAAGTCAACACCAAGCCCCTCGATATAGTCAAGAAGCTCAGTCCGTCCATCAACGATTCGCTGCCAATCTGCCACCTCCATAATGTAAAGCATGTCTTTAATGGAAGCAAGTTCATTCCTAGCCGCAATAAGTCGCCCTTCAGCAGTGGTAAGCATCACAGAGGTATCTGACTTGACCTCATCAATCAGAACCATTAATTGTTTCACCCATTTTTCGGCGACGTCGTGGTTGGTAGATTGCTCTATCAAGGCACGGGCAGCCTCATCATGAATCGCATTCTACGGACAGTTCCTTATCCACATCATGTAAGCGAGCACAAACACCGTCTAATTCAGTTTTTAAAGATTTGAGCTCAACTACAGTCTGATCTTGTTCATTCTCCGCTTTAACCATTGAGGCTTGAGCAACCCCAGCCATTTTTTCCTGTTCCGAACATCACGTTCTTAATGCGTCGGATTGACAAAGGACGTGGGAAAACACCAACAACAGCGCAGCGAACTTCCTCTCTAGAGAAGCCACTAGGTTATGACTAGCTTGGTAACCTGAACCCATCACCCCTGCGTAGGCAAGACGATTCATCCCATCCATTATATGTCTAAGGCCATCATCAAGATGAAGGATCGAATCCAACACAGACATCGAAGGCCTCTCCACCGACCGTCTGTGCCATTTGTTGATCAGTCTACGTGTGCCATCCTGCACGTTAAGTTGGAAAAACTAGCAAAACTTCCCGTTTGACTTAATCAGAATCTTTGCAGAGGTAGTTTTCGTCCAACTAATCCGCGGATGAAGGACGCAAGGCTCTGGAAGCACAGAGGAACCACCACCAACAGCTGGGAAGGAAGAAGAAACAACAAAAAAGTCATCCTCACCCTCTCGCATAGTAATCGCAGCAAAAGTAGAATGAGTCGTAGTCCCAATGAGGATAGAAGAACCTAAGCAGGCATAGGAAGGCAGCACCTCCGCCGCATTATCAACAGGAGAAGAAAGAAAACGAGGACACTGCACCTCGAGAACTCGATCATGGCCACCAAGCTCCTTAGACTGAACAACCTCCAGTTGGAACATCTTATCCTTGATGGCTCTAGGATCGCCATTGGAGCACTCGGTAGCATCAGGACCGCCATAAGCATAAAGGAACCTCTTTTCTCCATCATCCAATGGGCGAATGGTCTCTTTTTCACTCCTCTCCAATGCAAACTTCATTTTTTCAGCCTCTTCCAGAGATAAGTGATCCTCCCTTGTATCAACAGAACTCAAATAAGGAAAAACGCGACGAGTAGAATCGAGGAGCTGCTTTCTCTTTAGAACACGGTCGGAACTTATAAACAACCGCTTCGTCAGATTAACAGGCCTTAGAACCTTTCTTTTTTTAGAAGTTTGACCAGTAGCGCCAATGCTAACAGGAGCATCGAGATCCATAACATCCGAGCTAACTTTCCCATCAATGACAGCATTACCACCGCCTACAAAAGCAATGCGAGCATCAATCTCCACAGCTTGCCTCTCAATCAGCAGAGCCCGTTCAGCTTCATTCATACTATACACACCGCCGCGCTCTACCATGACATCAGAAAGGAAAGTGTCCAAAGGAACCTCAGGAAACTGCAGAAAATGCTCACTGATAATCTGTTCTTCCGCAGCCAATTGCAGATCCCTCTGCTTGTTGGGAACCCGAAAAAACCTCACTATTTGCTGACCTCACAAATTGAAGTAGCCAAAATGTGCAGAAGCATAGAACCAGTCCCGTGACTAACCCTTGATATCATCGTTCAAATTACCAAAACAAGCAGGAGAACGAAAAAACAAATAATCTTGGTCACCAACAGACCGACCACTGAGTGCAAAGTTCTAGTAGTCAAAGGAATACCAAAAGAATGGCTCTCACATATGTGGAAACCATAACTCTCGAACCGTTTGGACCCATCTGAGTAGGAGGAATACCCAGAAAGTCTAAATAAGCCCAGAATAACTCTGAAACTGGAATCGAATGTCGAATTCAAACATAAGTGGGTAAAGTGCAATATACCCCTTCCTCAAACGACAAGGATTGTCGTTCTGCCGAGGTAAAATGATCTCAAGGTCGGAAGGCAAAGAGTAGTCAGAACGGACACTATCCAAGGTCGCCTGAGAAACCTTCTTGGGAGAAAAATGAGTTTCGCAAATAGCAAGCTGCTCACCATCGAGTAAGTCACTGGTAGGCATCGTGAATAGGCAAGAAAAAAAGAAAAAAGATGATAGAAAGAAGAAACAACCCTAATTTCAAAGATGGTGTAAAGAGAAAAACACACCCGTCACGTTCCCCTTTATAGAACCTAACAACGAAGAGACTGCTCATGGGACAACGTGCGAGATACAATGGTGCGCAAAACTTCAAAAAATGTGTGTGAAAACGAACGGATAAACAAGTGATCGAAGCGACCGACCCACCAAAAGTTGCTAACAACATTAAATTAAAGGCAATGATAGAATTGAAAGACCAACCGTCACGAAGTTAGTGGCCACATCAACATACCAGACTGCTCATGGGACAACGTGCGAGATACAATGGTGCGCAAAACTTCAAAAAATGTGTGTGAAAACGAACGGATAAACAAGTGATCGAAGCGACCGACCCACCAAAAGTTGCTAACAACATTAAATTCAAGGCAATGATAGAATTGAAAGACCAACCGTCACGAAGTTAGTGGCCACATCAACATACCCACTAACTAAAAGGGGATTAGCCGATGATACATCAAAATAGACCGACATCGCAGCCATACACCTGGCAAAGAACAACCATCACGAGGATCTGGCATCCCATCTACTAGGTCAACTCATAAAAACCCAAAAAGGTTAAAACCAATCATAAAGGCCCAAACTGGGCCCATTAAAAGAAGACGTAATCAAAGCCCAAACTCAGGCATGCACAAAAAGAGTCGTGGAGGGAGTTACATCTCCAAGGACGCATCTCCATAATGGAGGAAACTGTTATGGAAAACATCTCCTTCCGTTGCGCCTCACATGCTTAAGTCACGCAGAGAATTAACCACGACCGTTATAAAAGGTAAAGGGAACATTCGACAAAGATATGCAACTTTAACTGAGTTTTATCCAGATTTATTTCCTTCTTCAAACAAAGTCGCTGACTTAAGCATCGGAGTGCCTTTGGCCACCAAAAAAGTGGTTTTTGGCAGTCTAACATCTGTGTTGCAGGTCAAACTCTTAGGAGTACGAGATTCAGATGCATCAACGTCTATAGCTAAAAATAAATTAAACATGCAAAACATATATTTTCAGGCTAGAGGTCTCAACTTATTAGTTGATCAATTTTCAAAGGTGTATTCCTAGATAGTTGGTTATGATACTGATATTAACTTCTAAGAAGAACCTTGGCTACCAAACCATCAAAAGCTCATTTCATATGCCCAAAGAACTCCCCCCTAACAGATTCAGTTGGAACCCTCCCCTTTTTATTTCTACTTGCCTTCTTCCATCTCATTAGCTATTCAAGTTCTCCTTTGTTATCCTAATATTACTCAAGATTCACCTACATGGAGTGTTACTAAATCAGAATATTTATATGTGGCTAATGCTTATAGATTTTACTTCAAACTTCACAGTCCCAATTATCCATATTCATCTATTTAACCTCTTCATATCTTTTTTTAATCCCTTAAACCGTCCACCCCAAATGCCGCTGGCAGGTTTCGAACCCTGGACTTGGGATTCAATCCATTACAAGTCTACCGTTGAGCTGGTACCCCATTGGCAACCTTTTCATATCTCATTACTCTCATTAGTATGAAAAGCTAAAGTTCCTTAAAAAATTATATTACTCTTATGGAAGACTTTTTATAGGCATACTTCCTATTGCTGATAAATTGAACAAGCATCATATTAAAATGGACACTCATTGCAGCCTATGCAATTCTCCAAGTGAACCCACTACGCATCATTTTTCTATTGCCATGCTGCTTGACAACTTTGATTATCCTTTTGTTGTCTTGTTAATTGGGGGCAAGTTCCTTTTAATTCTTGTGAGGAATACACTGATTATAAAAATGTATTTGCGAATTATGCCAAAATTTCATAGTGATGGGTTTTAGGTTTAGACTTTGCAATGATTATTCAAAGGATATTCCACTCATGAAGACCAAGTCATAGCCACAATGATCGAAGCCAAAACAAGAAGTCAAGCAAGTCAATCTCCAAACAATTCCAAGAAGAAGGCAAATATCAATAATGCCTTGAAGACTAAAAACTAAGTTGAAGCAAAAAGACCGATGAGTCAAACCTAAGCCTGAATAAATAATGAGAAGATGTTTGAAGACATTTGGACATCAATTCCATGTCAAAGGGCCAAAAAAAAAGAACAATAAGAAGATTCAAGACATTGGAGATGAAAGACAAAAATTGACCAAAAGTCAAAGACATAGTTAGACCAATCAACTAAAGTCAAACATCCAGGAAGGCTGAAGCAAGTCTCCAAGAAGGTTGAAGTCAAATAAGAATGAAAAAGTCTAAGAAGTTGACTTCACCAAATACATAGCTCATGTGAGAAAGAAATCTCCATACTTTGAAATTTAAATGGGATCATAGTAAAGTCAACTACACTCCTTCTGAGGTCAACATCAGCATGTAGTCATTCTGAATATGATCGTTCGCGGAAAGCAAAGACTGACATCAGCAAAGTCGACTTCACCCCTTCAGATCTATTCTATAAATAACGAAGCTTTTCATTTGCTCATTTCAACTTGGGAGTTCAAAAGAAACTTGATAGAGCTATTGAAAAACAATTTGAGAGAGCATTTCCAGCAAAAGAATAACAAGTTGCATCGCCAAGTTCAAGTAAAATCTCTCCATAAAAAAAATAGTGATATGTAGGGCTTGATTTGTGAGCTAAACCTAGATCAAAAACTTTTTTTATTTGAGATCTAAAATCCCAAGAGAGAAACTGTTTCATTATCACCCCGAATCTTCATTCTTGTAAGGGTGAAACCTCACTTCTATGCTAACATAAGTGAGAGATCTGAGCTCAAAATTTTCTTTGGTCCATCTATTTGAGAGACATAGCTAGAGTAGCCCAACGAGTGTTAGATTGCTAAACTCATCTTACCCCGTGTGGGGTTTTTTTAATTCGTGGAGTGGATTTGTATGATTAAGTATCACCCCGGTGATCCCAACTAGGTGGTAAGACTTGGTTGTATTGCATTCCATGGTCAGTGATCCTTGGAAAATTGATAAGTTTAATGGAACACGGTCATAATATCATAAGGTATCTCCGTAATCCCAAGCACATGTTCGTAAGCCTTGGTTTTGTTGCATCCCATTGGTGGTCGCCAAGGTATTTGTAAGACTCGCGGAGCAGAACACTCAGTTTGTGTTAGTAGTCTCGTCGGAGCACAGGAATTAGATATTTTGATATTGTGGAACGTTTATTGAGGGTGGAGTTTTCAATTAATCAAGTAATAGAAACTTGAGGCTTGCGAGCCCTTTTCATCGAGGATGTAAATAGTCAGATCTAATCAAGTTCCAGCTTAGGTGAACCTTGTAACATCGGTGTCTTTGTGTGGTTTGTTTTCTTCTCCCCTTGACTCTATTTACTTTACTTTTAGTTGCATGATAGATAGTTGTTTTACTTGTGCTATTTGATTGTTCATATAGATTTCACGGCTTGCATGCTTTATTTTTATTTAGGGGTTTTCAAAATCAACCTTGCACCACACACATCTTCTTAATCCAAGACTTGAATCTTGTTTCAAAACTATTTCAAATCAACCCATTTGATCCCAAGTCTTGAGACCAAGAGTTGAGCTCAAGTTTCTCATACTCTACTCTAGGATTTTTAGCCTAACTTCAAAGGTATTAAATTTCATCTTTGAAGCCTAACTTCAAAGGTATTAAATTTCATCTTTGAAAAACCTATACTTAAAGTGTTTTATTGGTGTGTGAACTAAATTACAATTGAACTAATACGTCGGTGATTCATTTTTCGAGGTGTTGGTGAGATCATCTTTTGTTTGAACATTCTTACACAAATTTCTTCAAATAATAAACCATTTTTAAAAAAATAGACTATTCACCCCTCTAGTTTTGATTAGCCTAGTGTTAGCACACTTTCAGTTAGTATCAGAGCAAGGTTTTCTATTTGGACTTAACATCCCGAGTTAGATCTAGTAAGTTTGCGATATGGCTAATTACTTTGGTGACTATCTTGTGTATGGTTACATCATGCTATGCGACTTATTTAAATCATTAATTATTGATCGCTATACATGCCATGATAGAAATGATAATGCTTCTAGATTCTTCCATGCTCTATTGATGATGTTTCTCCCATGTCTAAAAATGCATCTCATGCTTCAATATGCAAAGTTAGATCTCAAAACTCTATTGAATCTGTAATGCCCTCTTAAAGTTTGTATTGTTATTATTGGTGATCATGATATGATTTTAGGAATGAAATGTGAGAAGCTATTCTAGAAAAATCTAGAAATGCAAAGGAAAAGTGATCTAGAGATACAAAACCTTGGGTTATCTATTAACTCTCTAGAACACGAGCTTATTCTTCTCAAGTAAATGGTTGGTGAACTTAGAACCACTTCTTTAATATCGGAAGATGATTTTGATACAAGACGATGTCCTTGCTAAAAAGCTTTGTGCAAGAGAAGGAAATTCGAGTTAATTGAGAAAAATCAAAGTCATTCGAAAAGAACTTTTTGGAAAGAGAAAATGAATGTTAAAAGTTTGGATGTTCAAAGTTCTCTGAACACCAAAAATTCTTCGACAAGGTATCATGGTATGGACATCAATGTTGAAAATGAATTTGTCTCATCTTTTTTGCATATAATTCTTCTGACTGTGATTATTCAAATTCTAAGTTCTTCTTGCTGGGTTCTAATGATTATTCACCAAAAAGGGAAAGATATCAAAGAAAAACCGATCCATGAAAAGGATCTCAAGGAAAGAGAAAAAATAGTTCGACATTAGAAAGGATATTAAATGTTTGAATTATGGTGGCTTGGACATATATCCAAAGTATACACCAACAAGCCTAGAAAAACTATGCATGTTACTCATGAAGATGAATCTAACACATCTACTTTTGATCATAGTTTTTCAGATTGATATTTTTTTTTTGTGACTTTTACCATTCAGAAACATAATACATCACAAGACAATGATTTTGAATCAAGTTGTAGCAGCAACAGTTAAGACAATGGTGCAAATAAGTGTGGGTAGTGACACAATCTCCTTAATATTTAGGGGTGACAAAGAAAAATGGACAACTTGAGTCCATAATCAAAGACCATAAGGCAAGTGTTTCTAACTCAAGTCATCTTGAAAAAGAACTCATGGTAAGTCAAGCTTCCATAATTGACTTAAATAAAAAGTATGAAAAAGAGAAAGACGAGCTATTGAGAAAAATCAAGTTTCATGAAGTTGAGTTGACCACTCTCATGGAAAAGAATGAAGCTCTAGAATCTAAATTAGATGGCGTCTCAACCGAACTTGAGAAAAACTCTCTCAAGTTGCAAGCTTTCCAAGCTAGCTCTGAAAATATCGATAAGACATTGAGTTTTACTCAAACCAGCATAAGAGGACTTGGTTACAATTAAGAAGATCCTTCTTCACAAACCAAGTTCGTGAAAGCTTCAAGGAATATTCAAAAACTCAAAGATTAAACATCACGTCTATTAAGTCCAATCAAGGAATACCAGGAAATCTTCTATACCTCTTTTTATTATTATTGCAATCATTATGGTCATAATGATTTTCATACAAACAAACCAAAATTCTCGTAAAAATCACCCGCTGTGAAAAAATCTCAATAGAAAATTCAAAAAATCAACATCGAAAAAAAAAGATAAGACACACTTTGAACTTCTAAATGATCTTCGTGTAGTCACAACCCCAACATATTATCAAAGACATGATTTGTAGTTAGCTTTATTGCTCTAGACAAACCACACATCACATTATTATTTGCAGACAAAAATCAAAACCCTAAAAAAAAAGAATAGTTGTAGTTAAATCAAAAGTTCGCAAAACCAAGAGTGAGTGAGATTGTGAGTTGTGATTGTTTTCAACCTCCATCCATTCATCATTGCATTGAGCAATAAGGAGTAAGCTCTGATCAATGGTTATCGAGTGGAAGTTGAATTGACATTGAAGATCTTGTAGGCCATCATTCTTTCTATCTAACATAACCATCATTTCTTTAGTTAGGTGAGACATTAGGTTGAACGAACATTAAGTATTTTAAGGAAGAATGCCATTTTGAAGAAAATTCATTGTTCTTGTCGATTTTAGAGGCAAACCTAATAAACTTTTAAATGGGAAAAAAATTCCTCTAACATTCATTTCGACATTCGCTGATGTGACATGTTTTATTAGGTGAAGGGTTTTTTTTATTACATTACATTTTGAAAAGTCAAAAAGTATGAACCAATGAGAACATGCCACACCACAATGGTCACTATGAATGTACTGTCGGCTTTGAATGTTAGAGGACTCTTTAAATGGTATGAGAAAATCAACATGTGGGTGAATAGTGATAAGGGATATTTCAATTTTTTAAGCATGGGAGGACTCTTTAAATAGTACGAGAAAATCAACATGTGTGTGAATAGTGATATGGGATATTTCAATCTTTTAAGCATGGGTGAACGGTTCTAAACAGTAAACACTATTAAACACGTTTACTATATTATCCTTACATTTTATAAATTTACAATTCAAAATAGCCTCTCATACATATTTGTAAATTATAAATAAGACCCTATCATAATAAACTCCCCCCCCCCCCCCCCCCCCCCCCCCCCCCCAATTTCTATATTTTATAAAGAGGCCATTAAATCTAACTTTTTTCAATCTCCCATTTAGCCCATCATATTTTATAATTTTACAATCAAAATCAGTCACTCTTAAATACTAATTAAGCCCCTAACACAATTTATTTAAAGTCCTCCAATTATTTATAAATTATACATATAAACAATTATTTTATTTAGAAATTTAAAAATAATTTTACTTATTATTGAATTTTTGTAGTAAAAAAAAATATTGAATATCCGCGCATGCAAAGCGCGTCCACCCCTGATATAATTAATGAATGTTTTTAGTTTAACTTTAGAAAGGTAAAATCATAAAAAAATGTATTATAGTGTTTTTCATTTAAATGACATAAACACATATTGTCACTTTTTACCATCTTTTAATTTTTCTTGTAAATATCATAGAGTTTGGAAGGCAAATTTGAAAGAACATTTAGAGTTTGAAGACATTCTCAAAATTAATATTTTTTGCATTTACACTGCATATACCATAAATAACCTCCCAATATTTTTGTTTTACTGAAAGTTGATTTGGCATATAATCAAATATCCAACTTTTGTGAAGATATATTTGAAAAACCAAAATATTTTTATTATTTAATATACTTAAATAGTTGTAATGATCAAATGGAAAACATGTCCCTCAAGGGTTTGTCTAAACAGCGAGGGAAGGGGCGAGGAAATCAGCGAGGGAGGGTTCACCCCCTGGGGTGAACGGCTTCACCCCCTCCCTCGCTGGTTCCCTCGCCATTTAGAATTTCCCGTCCCTCAAATTCAGTTGTCTTTACACGTACTTAAACCCATTTTTAAGTGGGGCATAAAAGTTAAATCTCATTTTTATAAGGGCATTATGATAAGTTCAAATTTTAGAGTTGAAGACATTCATTTTTACTATTCATTTGGGGTTACGTAGTTTAGATTTATGATGGGGGCAAAGTCTAAATAAACCCTTTTAAATTTGTGATAAGCTTTGCCGGTGAATCCGCGCAGAAGAGACTAGAGAGAGCACAGAAGCAAGGAAGGTTTTCAATTTCAAACCTGAAGAGATGGAGATGTTAAGCGTTAGCTCCTTCCAGCCGCCTTGCAATTCATCCTCTATCACTCTCATACCTATCTCCCATAGCATCACCACATCATTTCCTCTAACCCCAAACAAGCCCCACAAAATCGCCTCATCATCCTCTGTTTCCCTCCTTTCAAATGCTCGTTCAAACGACCAATTTCCACAGGTTTGCAATGCAAGTACTTGTTTCACACATTAATCCATGATTCTAAAACACCCATTTAACAATTCATGTTTTTTATGAACAGGGTCGAAATGGGTTTTCTGTTTCTGCAGGGAAGAAGAAGAAGAAGAAAGGTGGTAGTGGTGGTGAGAGTCTCATGGAGTTGGAGGGTTTTGATGATGATGAAGAGGAGGATGATGAGGCAGTGGGGTTTTATTTGCCATTTGGGGGTATGAAGGAGTGGTTTGAGAAGAAGCCCTCTGGATTTGGAGTAGGAAAGGAGTATGATACTACAGTTGAAGAGAAGCTGCTTGAAGAAATTGAGCAGAGTAGAAAGGCTCAGCTTGCCAACATTAACAAGCTTAAGAACAGTCCCCCCATTGCTAGTTCTAAGAAGGAATTGATTAAAGGTCAGTTTTCAGTAAATTGGGCAATTTGTTATCTAGAGGAAATGCCCATGTGTTCATCTTTTTATGTGTTTTACCAATTTTTGAACTTGTTAGAAATTTGTTGGTTGTTCATCTCTTCAACATACTCGTGTCATTTGAAATTGTAATTCACTGTTTTACTGCATATTACATGAACCTTAACCTCCATTCATTGAGCCTTTTGTTGAAAGTTGCAGTTGTTATTGAAAGCAAAGTACCAGATTAGTTATACATAATGAGTGTGTAAATGGTCCAGTTCTTTAGAAAGATAAATGTGTAGGAATGAAGTCTCCCAAGAGTGAAATTAATTAATGGTGTTGTATGATAGATTTGCCCTGTAGAATACATGACAGTTTAAACAATTAGGGTGTGTTTGATTCTAAGAAAAAATTCCGCTTCGCAAGAGATAATGAAGACATGAATTTTGTGATGATCACTACCTCTTGGTCATAGTTGTCAAAACGTTTTTCTTATCGCATCTCGGAAACCCAAATTTAAGTTATATATATCGTATTGTGATGTGACCTCCTCGGAAGTCCCCGTGTTGCACCCCTCATCCATATAGCAGAAATGCGTATGTTAAGGTGGATGTGTGGTAAAATCCGTAAGGATAAAATTAGGAGTGAAAAAATTAGGAGATACTTAGATGTAGCACCCATAGAGGACAAAATTAAGAAAGGCATTTAACTTGGTTTGGTCATGTGCGGAGGAAACCAAGCACGGCGCCAATTAGAAAATGTCTAGATTGACAAGTTAATGGAGGGTGTAGACGGAGGGGACGACCATTGAAAACTTAGATGAAGACGGTGAATGAAGACATCATTGAGCTTGGATTAGGCGAGAATGTGTGAAAAGACCGCATTGCTTGGAGAACCAAAATCCATGTAGCCGACCCCGAAAATATCGGGAATGTGCTTTGATGATAATGATGATGATATATCTATGTATATTTATGCATATCAAAGACACAAATATACATATTTAAGCAAATAGGTCCAAAACAACACTTTCATTTATGTAATACATGTCAAACGTATGCAAGTAACTTATCTAAAAGGACCTAAACATACCTAGGCACCACATACAAAAAGTGGCTAAATTTGATTTCCTTCAATAGCCACTGATGGAAATTTCAAGTGGATCCTTCAAACCTTCGATCAAACATATGCACTAGGTGCTCATTCGAAAAAGAAAACCACTCATGAAGACAGATCGTAATTCCGAGTTGTGAGGAGTGAGATATGATGATTTTTCTACAAAAGAGTTTTTTTTGTCTCAAAAGCTTTCTTAGAGAAGATGAAGTAGTATTTTTCAAGCTAAAGGGGGTAGATAAGGGATAAGAGAAAGGTCAAAAGTGGAAAAAGCAAAAAATGGGCCCAACCGGTACATCCGATAAACTGGTATATACTGGTTGGTGCATCACTTCCTATTCAAAAACGATAAATGTCACCATATGCACCGATTGGTATATACTACCCGGTATACCAACCAGCAATGTAGTATGAATCAGTCCAAATCGGTGATTTGAATCGACTCGATACACAACCGATTTGAATCACACAGTGAATTGTGATTCACCCAAATCGGTTCAAATCGTTTCCGAATTTAAGAATTATATCGCTAAATCGCGATTGCGTAACAATTGTGCAGATGAATCCATACAGAAAAATACAAGAAAAAAAAGGAAAATAGATGAATACATGAAAAAGGAAGAACAGGGAAATACATGTCCTCGAATTGAATCAATTCCACCCCACGCGATGCGATAGATCTCATTGTTGTTGTCTCAACAGAGAAATACGTTCCTGGTTCACGATAGAAAACCCATTGTGTTGCTCGTTTGTTGCTTTGTTTGTCTACAAACCAATAGATCTCATTGATTTTTGTTTTGTTTGTCCGTAGATCGATAGATCTTAGCCCTAGATCTCATCGATTGTGGCTTTGTTTGTCCAGAAGGGGAGAGTGAGATTTGTTGTTGAAGGTTTGAGAGGGGAGAGATGAGAGTTACAAAGCGTGGAGAGTTCCAGAGAGTGTTGCTTTTTTTAGAGTTCCAGAAAGCGTGGAGAGTTCCAGAGAGTGTTGATTTGTGTGGTCTTATTAGCCTTAAAACCTTAAAAAATGTTATTTATTCTTAAGCCCTTTTTTTTTGTCCCAACCAAGACCAACAAAACAAACAACGTATATGTATATAATATATAACATAATATATAGTATTATTAATATATAACATATGATATAATATATATATATATATATATTATATAATATATAATATTATTAATAAATCTTAAGATTTACGATTAAATCTAAATCTTATACGTTACGATTTACAATACGATTCACTAACACTGCCAACCAGCACATCCAAGATTAGTAACTATGTTCTTAGTTTGTTACAAAATATGGAAATTATTTTTTCATGTAGGGGGGGGGGGGGGGAGAATTTTTTTGCGAAGTCATCTTCAACCTCAAGATGAAAAACGTTTCCACTTTCTCTCCTATTTCGTCTTTCTTTTTGAAATTTTTCCAATGCAAAATTTCCTTTAAATCAATTTCACCCTTAGATCAAAATAATTTCATGAAAGAAAAGAGAGAGAGAGGCGGTAAAGCAATCATTTAGGATGTGGCGAGATTTTGTTAAAGACGTTGTACTACAATTACAGAATAAACAGTTTTGATTGATTTTCATGAAACAGCGTTGAAGTTGCTCTATCTACTTGGTGTTTACCATCCCATAAGGGGTAGAACCGAGGATGTACATAAACATTAATAGGTGGGGTATTGGAACACTACCATCTGAAGAGATCTACAACACCCCTTTCACATCCACAATTCAGACTCTATCTAGAAACAACAATTCTAGCCAGCCTTGTTTGCTGGCCTCTTTTGGGATTTTTCTTGGCTTTTTTACAATTTCTCCCCTTCTATAAGTGGTGTTTGTGGTTGTGTTTTAAAGAGGAGGGGTAAAAAGTGTAAAAAAATCCAAAAATGCTCAAAAGGAGCTAGCAAACAAGGCTGGCTAGACTTACTCATCTAGAAATAGATTCCAATTATTGCTAGAGAAAGAGCAATGAAGTGGAAGGTAGTTGACTCATTGTAATTTCACTGTGCCAAACAGTAGCAATCATTTTCTTCTATTTGTTGCAATGTATTGTATTTAGATTTAATTCTAAATATGTAAACTAGCAGAGAAAGGTATCTTATATCTTAGAAGGGGTTCAAAGCTATACATGCCTGAAGCCAAGTTCCTCTTCAAACTAGAGTTTAAGGATATCATCTTCAACAAAGGCTAAAGGTATTGGAAAAAAGGGGAGAAAATGCATGTAACCCCCTTAATAAGAGAGGTTGGGAAGTGTTTTGTTTAGGCTCTAGTTAGAACCTCTAGCTCATATTAAATGACTATTTTGTTCGCAATGTACAATTCACATTAGTGGTCCTTCAGTTATAATATGTTAATAATGTTATACAAAAGGGTAATAGTAAAAAGTACTTGTTAGAGGAATTTCTAATCAAAACTAGGGGTAGGAGAATGTCTAACCAAAACTAGAAGAAGGACAATGTCTATCCAGTAAAAGTTTAGGGACGGACCAATTAAGTGGGGCAAAACAAACATCGAAATAGGGGGCCACCTCTGATTCAGATATTCTCATCTAAATCAAAGTTAGTACCCTCGCGGTTGGTGTTTGTTTTGCCCCTATTAATCAGACGTGATCCCCCCTCTCCCAAACTTCTACTTTTGGTTAGATATTTTCATACCTCTAACTTTGTTAGATATTCCTCTGCCAAGTAAATATTTTTACTTGGCTACCCTCTTTGTATAGCATAATTACAATGAGGGACAACTAATATGAGTTGTCCATTGTTGACAAAATAGTGATTTTACTTTATTTTTACCCTCCAGTTAAAGGCTATAACTAAGAGCTTAAACAAGAGTTCTAATCCTCCAATTTGAGCTTCTTGTTAAGAATTTAGAGTTCCCTCTTAATAAGTGGTTATTATCTAAGATTGTTGTGATTTTGTTAGCATAAGAAAATATCCAACTACTTAAAAGTTGTTGGAGGTTTTTTGCTTTTGTATATCAATAATTTTATGTTATTACAGCTTTTTTTAATTTTAATAAAGAGCTTTTGTTTGAGAAGTTCAACAAAACTTGTATTTTCACAGGTTATTGTTCAAGGATGCATTTCTCCAATCTATGATACTTTTCATGAAGTTCTAAACTTCTAATTTATGTAACTTCCATATGTAAAGTCTAACTTTGTGATAATATGATGGAGGTTTGCAGAACCTGAAGTTGTTCCAAAAGGGATTCGTGTTCGTGTCGGAAATCTTCCTAAGAAAAGGAATATCCACAGAGATCTACAGTCAGCATTCAAAGGATTCCCTGCCATAGTCAGTATAAGCCCAGCAGTTTCTGGAAACAAAAAGACAAGGGATCCTATTTGCAAGGGTTTTGCATTTGTCTATCTAGGTTCTGAGGCGGCTGCCAGGAGGTAATAATTGTTTCTTTTGTGGTCACATTGTAGAATGCGTCTAGCATTCCTTGCTGACATTCGCTACTCGACTCCTATCTTTCTGACTTCCATGTTTGATCCATTGATATTTTGCCAACATGATTCTCAAAAACAATCAAAGTTTATCAAGCAAAATGGAAAGAGATTTTGTGACTTTTTTTTTAACAAATGAGAAACCCATTCTCCATTCTATCATTACGATAGTTAGGCTATGTTTTGGATGTTGACATCATCATTCTCTCTTTTTCTAAGTGTTACTTCCCTGGTTATCTTCTTATCCTTGAAGAAATTCTACAATATTAAGTCAATAAAATTAAATTTTGCCTTTATCACTTCCTGACTTGAAAAAATGAGCTCTGGGTGATTCTTTTGTTAATTATTAATAAATGCAGTTACTTCATGTGGTGGGGGTGAGAATGAGAAATTTCCATTCACAATTTCTAATTTTTTGGATCATATTTTTGGGCGTATATGGTAAACATAACTCCTAATTCGTATATTATGGAAGAACATATTGTTGACTAATAGATATGTTTAGGGAAGCATTGAATCACTCTCAGAAAAAATTGATTGTGTATCGTTGAATATACCTCCTCATTTCCTGCTAAATGTTGTGTCTAATTCTTTTATTGCAGTTTTGTTCAAACATATTCCAAAAAAAGTATTACTTTTGGCAAAGCTCAAAAAATGATAACATGTGAGATATCAAAGCCACCCAGTTCTTCAGATTCTGCTACTGAAGATTCGACAAATGTTACACGCACTGTCACTCCCAAACATAGGCACCACAATGCAGAAGTCAAGGCAGTTGTAGATTCTAGCATAGATGACGTTTCCTCTGAGTCACAGGAAGAAGACGCGGCAGCTATCGATTCAAGCATAGACAAGGCTTCCTCTGAGTCATGGGAAGAAGATGAGGCAGAATCATGGGAAGAAGACGATATAATTATAGATTCAGCCCTGGATGAGATTTCCTCCGAGTCATGGGAAGGATCCTCCCCTGATGAATCCATTGGCATGGATGATCAGTATATTTCAGCTAGTTGGGAAGAGGCCAGATCGGAAGAGATTAAGCTAAATGGCGATGAGATCGTGATGCCAAAAATAGTGGATAAAATTGATTATGCAAGCCCAAAACATAAGAAGACCCCTGCAACAAAGAAGAAACCAAAGGTCAAAGGAAAACCTGAGAAGGCCCCGAAGTCCAACATTCCCGGATCTACGAAAAGGTGAGACATGCATATTCAGGTCCAAATGCATACAGTATGTTAGAGATTGGAGTAAAATTTTCATTTTCCTTTTGTGTTTTGTATTGCAGATTGAAGGTCAAAGATAAGGCTGTTCTAGCTGATGTATTCTCCAAGTATGGGGCAAAGGCTTCTCTGGCTCTCAAAAAATAAAGCTAATGAATGACGCTCTAAAGAGTCAGAAACCGATATTTGAGTAACGTTTGGCCAATTTATGAAGCTGTAAAATGTAAGAAACTGTGGTGTTTGTGCAATGTTTGGCCTTTGTTACCCGTTGATCGAGTTGTGCAAGTGGTGCAATACGATAGGGTCGGTTCCGAATTAACTAAGATGATTGGAATTGAACTGCTAGCAATCAGCAGAAGTTTATGAATTGTTTCTTGTACATCTATTTTGTATGGTTTGTAGAAATGAAGACCATTTTCTTACATATCTTGCAACATTGTGTAGTTTGATGTGTTTACCATTGCACCGACAAGTAGTTAGCATGTCCATAATGCAGAAGAACAATTTATTTCGAATAAAATAATAACATCAAACAGAGTTGGAGTAACTTCAAACTTTTTTTAATAAACAAGACAACTTAAAAGCCTGATCAAGTTCAGTGTTTGTTCAATAAACATGAGAAAACCTGATATCATCGGAAGACATGAAATAAAAGGGAGCTTATAAAAAAAAAATCAAAGCTTGGAACCGGCTGAGATGGTCCAGGAGAGGTTATAAAATGCAAGAGAACATCAAATGGTGTACAACCTATTTTTTCTATTTCTTTTTTTTTTCAACAAAATCAAATTTTGCATTGCTGGAGCTCCTGTAGGCGTTTTTTGTTTTAGTCATATTATGGGATGCCGCATTGTTGTTGAAACTGACATCTTAGCAAATATGGTACTGAGGCTTCTTTTTTTTCTTTTCTTTTTTCAAATACCTTAACCCCTCCCATCCTAGTTGGAGCCGGCAGGGTTTGAACCTTGGACTGTGATTCCATCCACACAAGCCTACCTCTGAGTCGATACTCCATTGGCTAATATTGAGGCTTATATAGAATGTCGATACTAAAAAGAAAACTTAAATAGTAAATATTAAGACTTGGAAAAATTGTTGGTTGGACTCATTTTAATAAAAATAAACTTTAATCAAACATTTAAATATGACATTGATGTTAAAGATAACAATATAAGAGGAAAATAAAAGGTTTGGAACACTAATAGTTTTTATTTAAAAAATTAGTTTGCTAGAGACCCGAAACATAAAATTATCAACAAGCTTTCTAGTAGGTATGAATTAGGAATTTGAGGGACTCCAAACCCAGTCACCATAAATAAAATGAGTGTTTAACAAACATGCTCTTAAAGGTTTTTTTTAGCAAAACTGATTTAATATCGGAAATAAATGGAGATTGCAACCAACTAATATGTTTTCTTTCGTTGGAACGCTTCAACCACATCTAGACAGTCAATGAAAAAGATTGCTTCTTGCTGGGCAGCGCATAAATTGATTGTTAATTTTTTTATTTTTCAAAACCATAAAATAACATTTTACTAGGGGTGGGCACGGGACGGGATGGGACGAGATATACCCATCCTTATCTCATCCCGTTCATACGGGATCGGGACGGGACGGGATGGGAAAAATCTCATCCCGACCTCGTCCCATCCCAAACGGGATCGGGACGGGACGGGACGGGACGGGATCAGCAGCATCCAAAAAATTTAACTATCATTTAACTGCAGTGCACATATATGCATACAACTATCAAAAAAGGTATAACTTTTATATGATACCTTTTTTTACTCATCCAAAAAATGACTTCTGGACTACAGCCAGAATTTAACTATCATTTCTTAGTAATCTTTATGAACATTGTAACAAAGAAAAAGATGCTTTCAGTTATTCAATCAACTAGGAATTTATGCCATCCTTCAGTATCTGTTCAGCTACACAGCAAGCACATCAAGTTGTCAACTATTGAATGGAACCTACTAAGGGAAGCTCTCAGCCCAAAGTCTCTATCTGACTGAACAATCCTAAACCTTGACCACATTCAACTCTAGAGGAGTTTTAAAAGTTACGCTACTTAAATTACCAACGTTGTGTATAAAAATCAGTTTTAGCCATCTTTTGAGTTAGCTTAATTACTTTCCCAATTTGGACATTTATCTATATAATTTGAAACATTGCAGGGAAGTGATTGTTGGATATGTAGCCCAAAATGATTAATGGTATTCAAAACAGTCAATATCATAATGTAAAAACATATTTGTGTTAATAAATAATTAAATAAAAATATTAATAATTAATATTAATAAATTAGTTCGGGACGGGACGGGATTGGCGGGATTGAAAATCTCCATCCCATCCCATCCCATTCTAGATCGGGACGGGACGGGATCGGGATGAAATTATTCAATCCCATTAAGACCCGGAAAAATCGGGACGGGACGGGATCGGAACGGGAACGGGATCGCGGGATGGGATGCCCACCCCTACATTTTACCCAATTTAATTTTCTTTGTTTAACCAAATTGGGAAATAATATTGCACCTCTGGAAATAGTTGACTACAAGTGATTATCCACCAACGTGTTTAACCAACTAAATTGAAATCAAGAAACCGATTAAAACACAAATTATGGTATAAGTTTGTAACACTCGTACCTTTTCAAGAACTGTAATAAATATTTTTGTAAATAAAGTTTCAATTTATTATTTTTGTGTTCTTGTTAAAATAATATAGATATACGCATGTAACAGCCTCGTGTCTATGCATGTTTGGGATGAAATTCTCTATAAGTATAAGATCTGAGTAACCTCTCATCTGAACATGTATTTTTAAAATCTCATTTTGTTTTCCAAGTTGTATTTTATTTTATTTTTTTCAAAATTCATATGACTCTCTTAAGATTCTTTTGAGGTGTGTATATTGTAATACTCGCCTAATTACATAAATATAAATAATATTTATTTATTATTTTAGTAATATATTATAATTTTATATATTGTATAATACCTTGTTTTATTTGTAGTGGTTAAAGAAAGTAGAAATTGTGTTTGCATAAAGAGTGTTGATGATACATTAAAATAGACCGATCATCACGCCCATACACGTGGCAGAGAACATCCATCACGAGGATATAACGTCCAATCTATTGGGCCAACTCAAAAAATCCAAGAAGAATAAAAGCTAATCACAGAGGCCCAGGTAAGGCCCACAAATGAGAAGGTATAAACAAAGCCTGAATCCAAGCCCGAACAAATCAAAACTATAATCCAGGCCCGACACGAGTTCTCTCATAAAGAAGATGAATGTTGCACCAAAAAGAGTCGTGAAGGGAGTTACGCTTCTACGGATGCATCTCCATCAAGGAGGAGACTATTATAAGAAACATCTCATTATGTTGTGCCTTACATGCTTAAGTCACGTAGAGAATTAACCGCGATCATTATAAAAGGTAAAGGAACATTCGACATAGATATGCAACTTTAACTAAGTTTTGTCCAGATTTACTTTCTTCTTCAAACATAATTGCTAACTTAAGCATCAGAGTGTCTTCGAGCACCAAAAAGGTGATTCTTGGCAGTTTAACATCTGTTTTGCAGGTCAAACTCACAGGAGGACGATTTTTGGACGCATCAGTTTGGTGCCATTCGTGGGAAACGACGAGTTTCCTTTCTAAAAAGAAAATCCAGTAACAAAACTCACTGAGATTTGGTTAACAATCAAACAGTTATCAAGATCAATGGAGCACTCCACAAATCCTCAATCTGCCGGTGAACAAAACAACATGTCGCTTAACATTGATCTAGCGACAACCGTTGAATCAACCACACCTGTTAGAAGAGATCTTCAACAGGTAACAATTCAGACGTCTCTGACATCTTGAGAAATCCCCCTGGTTCCCCGAGTAGAAATTTTTATGGCTCAGATGGTAGACAGACTCATCCGAGACCTGGATGCCAACAAGCCTTGAGAAGAAATCTCCTAGCTTAAGAGACATCGGGCCAATAATAGTTCCGGATTCAATCAAAGAAAGTTTGGAAAACTACAATCAAACAAGCCTAACACACGAGTGAGCGGAAAAATCGTTTGCGACCTTGATAGCGAATCGGAGCGAGATCCTTAAAGCTATGACAGGAAGGGAAGATGTCAAATGGCCACAAAAAATGAGAGGAGGTCCAGATAAGCGGAGAAAAAACAAATACTGCCTCTTCCACAACGATTACGCCCACAATACTGAAGATTGTCATAGTCTGAAGGACGAGATTCAACGCCATATCAGAGAAGGGCGACTCAGAGAATTCGTCGAACTCGAGGATGAAACAATCATCTCAGGGGAGTGAGCAAAAGAGACAATATACGTCTTGCACAGTGCAGTAGGAGAAAATGAGCAATCCAATCGATCCCGAAAACGTATAGTCAGAGACCTGCGAGTAAATATCAGATACCAAGAACCGTCAGCACAGTGCAAAAAATGATACAGAGGACTCTAACTTTCTCAAACGAAGATGCAGATGGGGTTAATTTCCCACATAATGATGCTTTAGTAATCTCGGTCATGATAGCTAAATGGGAAATCAAAAGAGTGTTGATCGGCATCGGCAGCTCGGCCAACCTTCTATACTTGACAGTTTTCTGAAGGATGAGGTTCACCAATGAGATGCTTTTACCTAGCGATCAATCTATAGTGGGTTTTAGCGGGGAACAATGTCATCCGTTGGGAATGATTCAACTACCTATCGAAGTCCAGGAAAGAAGCGAGTATTATTGACAGACTTCCTTGTCGTCACTGCTCCTACTGCGTACAATATGTTACTCAGGAGACCGTGGATACAAAAAATATGCGCAGTCTCTTCCACTATGCATCAATGCTTAAAGTACCATACCGACAATGATATCGGAATAATCAAAGGAGATCAACCAGCAGGTGATATTCACATAATTATTACATAATATACCTCCTAACTTATGTTTGTTAGTGTTTCGAATAGTGTATTTTAATTTAATTATTCTATTTTTGTATTTTTGTAGGATTTGGAGTTTAAAAGTCAAAAGTGCATTAGCGTGGTGAATTTTGAAATTCATGGACAAATTAACGAAGTGGAGTGGGAGACACTCAAGCCAAAGATTAAGAGAACCAAAGAAAAAAATGAAGGAAATTAGTTTTGAATTTTGGTGGTACAAAGAAGTGATATGGATGAACATAGCAAAACCCATTTTTCCTTTTATTAAAACATAATCCAAACAAAAGGGGTGACCCTTTTGTTTCCAATTGGATTTGGCTTGGGGATCCACCAACATAGAATGGGCATTTTGGTTGCTAAGTTGGTCCCAATAGGGCAAGGAGGCTTTTTAACCAAAAAGAGGACAGCACAGAAAAAAGAAAAAAAAAAAAGAAGTTTTGGATTTTATTTGTTTTCTTGGCAAAAAGAGGACGGCTGGACAAGAATAAAGAGGGCAGCAGCAGCAGCAGTCGAAGGAGGCGGTTTTGCTCCAGAAAAGAAAGCACAAGAAGCTGCCATAACGCAGCAGCAGTAGCGAAAACGCAGCCGTAGCGAAGGCGCAGGACAGCAGTGCATACGCTGTCCAGGACAGCGTGAACGCATGCAAACACAGCAGCGCAGCAGCAGCAGTGTGCGCAGCAGCAGAGTAGAAACGCAGCAGCAGCAGGGTGCGCATCACTGATTCGCCACGCACCGCCATGCTGATGAAGTTCCACGCCGTTGTTGTTGTTCTCACCTTCGCCATGAGTCACTAAACCCCACGCAAGGTGAAGAGGTGAACTCCTAGATGTAACACACTAAATTAGTATTTGATTCGCTTAAAGTTTTCACGATGAATAATGATGTTTAATGATTCTCACTTTTATTAAATATAGAAATTTATGTTGTTTTAGTGACAAAGATTTCATAGATTTCTTCGTAGATTATTATTATTCCGGTGGTTATCTTTTCTTCTCCATATAAGCTTAGTCACGCTTTTCTTATGTGTGGAATGTTTAAGAATTAATTGATTCCAGTAGGTTAGTTATATGTGATCGTCATTTATTACGATATTGTCTCCGGATATATCGTAAGTTTAGGATATCACATATGACAAACCTTTGTGCTTTTTTAGAAGAAGTGAAATCTAAAATTCATTTACATTAGGGTATATTAATGCATAAAAGATTATTTTTCCGATTACGTCGTTTGGGATGTGAAGCACGTAGTTGAGTCATTATAGCGAATCAATACTAGTTGGCGCGTGAAGTCTAGGAGGGATTCTTGGAACCTTGTGATTTTTCCAAACTTAATTTTCATTAAATTAAATTCAATTTCGTATTTTAAATTTGTTAAAATTTCTTAACTTTAGTTTCGCATAGTTTGTCTTCCTTAACCTTGTTTTGTAGATCGTTTTTCCTCGTGGGATCAACACCTCATTCTTTACTGCAATTGACCGCGTGTACTGTTTGGGCGTAATCAGCAGCCGTGAGTGTCGTTTCGCAGCAATAAAGACCCCTCATAAATAACAATTACTGCAACGACCGGATGAACCTTCACAACAACTTGATGAAAAGAGTTTGGACTCTCCGGGCGACAATACGAATCCAAGACAACCGAAAAAAGAAACGATCGAAGTCTACCTAGACAACAAAGCGGAGAAAACAGTCTGAATTGGCACCAAGATTCATCCCGAACTCGCCAATAAACAAATACAGCTGCTAAAAGATAACTAAATGTCGGAAAGACTCATCCATCATCTCTCACAAACTACAAGTGAACCCAAACAAGAGGCCGGTTTGACAAAAAAGAAGATCAGTGGCCCCAGGGCATAATCAGGCAATAAACGAGGAAGTGCACCGACTACTCAATGCAGGGATGATAAGAGAAGTTCACTATGCGGACTGGTTGGCGAACACGGTGCTAGTAAAAAAGAAGAACAACAAATGGAGGGTGTGCGTGGATTATATAAATAAAGCCCTCTCTAAAGACAGTTTCCCACATCCGTAAAAAGATCAGATAGTGGATGCAATTGTCGGGCATGAAATGCTAAGCATCATGGATGCATACTCCGGATAAAATAAGATAGACATGTACCCTCCCGACCAAGAAAAAACATATTTCATAGCAGAAAGGGGTACATATTGTTATTGGGTAATGCCCTTTGGATTAAATAACACGGGAGCGACATACCAACGGCTAGTGAACAAAATGTTCAAAGATCAAATTGGCAAAATAATAGAAGTTTACATTAATGACATGCTTGTCAAAAGCTCACGCCGAACAGACCATGTCATAGATCTTGAACAGGTATTTTCCCAACTGTGAAAATATAAGATGAAACTAAACCCGGAGAAGCACACCTTTGGAGTAGAATTAGGGAAGTTCATTGGGTACATGGTTAACCAAAGAGGAATTGAGGTTGATCCAAAGCAGATACAAGCATTTTTCAACATGCAGTCTCCAACAAACGTAAAAGGTGTCCAAAGTCTAAATGAGAGAATATTAGCTCTGAACAGGTTCATCTCCAGATCATCAAACAAATGTCTGTCTTTCTTCAAAATTTTGAAGGGGAACAAGACATTCGAATGGAATGTTGAATTCAAGGAAGCCTCTCAAAGCGTTAAGACGTACATGTGAAGCACAAAGCTACTAACGAAACCGAACATGGGAGAAGCACTGTATCTATATCTATTTGTGTCTGTTAAGGCAGTAAGGTCGGCGTTGATACGAGAAGAAAAATGCGTGCAAAAACCAGTGCACTACATCAACAAAACACTCGCAGATGTAGAAATCAACTATCTGATCCTAGAGAAATTGGCACTCGCCCTAATCACGTCGTTAAAAAAATTGCAACCATACTACCATGAACACCCAATCACGGTTATGATCGAATAGCTGCATCGGTCGGTATTGCACAAACCAGATCTATCGAGAAGAATGGTGAAGTGGGCAATAGAACTCGGACAACTCGACATCAGCTATGCCCCCAGAACCACTATCAAAGCTCAGACACTAGCAGATTTCATCGCCGAGTTCACAGGAAGCAGCAACCAACGGACAAAAAATGAGAGCGGAGAAGAACGATCTAAACCAATCACTGACGGATGGATCCTCTGTTGTGATGAAGTGTCCAACGAGGCAATAAGCGAAGCTGGACTAGTCTTGTACAACTCGAAAGCATCGCATTAGAGAATGCGATAAAATTCAGCTTTAAAACCTCCAACAACGAAGTCGAGTACGAAGCTATGATAGTGGGGCTACAGTTAACAAAACATTTGGGAATAAAAGACATTAATGTCTTTACTGATTCCAAACTGGTGGTCAATCAACTAAATGAAGAATTTCAAGTCAAAGATACTCGAATGAAATCCTACCACCACAAAACCACAGAGCTAGTAGAAGGCTTCTGGAATGCTACCATTCAACGATGTGCAAGGGCAGAGAACAAAAGAGCCGACGAACTAGCAAATAAGGCATCAACAACTAAGGACAATGATAACTCACTCATCATAACACAAGGAAGCTCTATACTTGAAAACCAAGCAGAAAAAGCATGCGTCGTGAATTAAGAAAACAACTAGATAACTCCAATCTTGGCATATATATCAAACGGAGAACTCTCAGCAAATAAGATGGAAGCCAGAAAACTACGAAATTGAACACCGAGATATACAATGATCAATGAAAAACTATACAGAAGGTCTGCCACGAGCTCGTTGCTAAGTTGTCATCACCAGGAGATGCTAAATACGTTCTGCAAGAAATCCATGACGATACATGTGGAAATCATCCAGGGGGAAGAACATTGGCCCATAAAGCTCTCACACTAGGTTATTACTGGGCAACGATGCAAGTAGATGCTCAAAAGCTTGTTCGCAAGAGCAACAAATGCCAAAGATTTGCCCCTAACACTCACATGTCGGGATAAAACTTGATCTCGATGAGCAACCCCTGGTTCGCGCAATGGGGAATGGACATCGGAGGACCACTCCCAGCATCCGATAATAAGAAGTTTATCCTCGTAGCAGTAGACTACTTCACCAAGTAGGTAGAAGTAGAACCTCTCACAAAGATAGGAAAAGTCCAAGTCGAGAAGTTTATTTTGAGATACATCATATGCAGATTCAGGATTCCAAGGGTAATTGTCACAGACAATGGGAAACAATTTGAATGCAAGAAGGTTAAGGAGTTATGCAACAATTTGAATATCCAGCAACACTTTTATGCACCTGCTCATCCATGGGCAAACGGACAAGCCGAGGTCACCAACAGGACAATCTTGAAAGCAATCAAAACAAGACTCAAGACAGCAAAACTATTGTGGACATCCGAGTTACTCGGTGTCCTTTAGGCATACAAAACAACAAAACAAACTTCGACAGGAGAAACACTTTTTACCCTCGTGTATGGGTCCGAAGCAATGACACCCGTGGAGATCGGAATGCCAACATTCCGAACTGAAGAATTTAGCGCTCGGGACAACATCGAAACACTATGAGTCGGAATGGACCTCCTCGAAGAGAAGCGAGAAGCAGCAAAACAGCAGCCTACCAACAACAAATGATAGGATATTACAACAAGAAGGTGTGAATCCGCACTTTTAACATTGGAGACTGGGTATTACAAAAAGTCCAACTCAACACAAAGGAACCTGGTGCAGAAAATCTAAACCTAAACTGGGAAGGACCGTACCAAGTAATAAAAATCAACCGACCAGAAACATACTAGTTGGAAAACAAAGAAGGTGAAATGATACCTCAACCATGGAATGTAGAACACTTTAAAAGATATTATCAATGAAATCTTTCACTCCCCAATCCAAAACGACAAAAATTCAATCAGGACAAGGGAGTTGGATTAAAAATCCAACTCGTGAAAATACTCGGCACAACTAGAGTATTGAGCAAAAACAAATATATGTACTGGACGAATGAGTCACACATAAAAACAAAAACTCCTAGCCTGATAAACCACGAAGTAATAAAATACCAGGACATAAGAGCTGGAATTTTTCTCGTCAATGTAATGTACGACACCGTAATTTGAATATAGAATCGGATTTCGTAAACAAGAGCTTATACACTATTAGAATGCCAAACATCGAAGCCATTCATGAAAATCTGGACGAACGAATCAGAAACCTCCCAGGAATGTCGTAAATAAAAGCTGATAAGTTAGACATACTGGACACAACAAATGAGAAATAAAAAATTTCCATTGATCTTCTTAAAAGGAGATTACAAAAAACCAATTAAGAAAGAGCATCAACATCAGCAGCATCTCCAGGCAGTATGGGCTCAGAAGGTTCTTCGACATCCGAATCACCCAATGAATCTGGAACGACTTCCTCGACATCATCGAATTCCTGCTCAACAAAGCAATGGTACTTGTACATGTCTAAACCTTGCGTCTCCATGAAATTCAAGAAATCGTGGCGACCATCGACCACTCTTTTCCAATTCTCGACCTATGTCGCCTTCAGCCTTTTAGTAACAAATAACAGCTCGGCTCGGGTTGACGCTAATTCTCTATCAACATCCGCAAGTCTAGCAGAGACCGCAGACTTGGTCTCGACAAACTCAAAATTTAACTGAGTGATTCGAATAGCAAAAACCTTAAGATTGGCAGAACATTCCTCAGCAGAACGAATGGCCTCATCACGTTCAACCTTTCGGTCCGACAACTCTTTCTCAGCAGCATCCAGACGGGATTGCAACTTGCCCAATACTTCAGATGTCTTGAGGTCAAAAGCAAACATATCACGAATAGCCTCAAGTTCCCTCAGCGACGTCTGTGCAGAATCTGCAGCCCTTTCATGCTCTATGCACTACGCATTCAACAAATCAAATCGGCAGAGAACATGAGAAAAAACCAGGATATGTCCTGCTAATTTTTACTCAATGTGCGTCACCTGGTCATGAGAAGCCTTACAATCCGACCCCATCACGGCCGCATAAGTAAGGTGTGTCATCCCCTCCATAAGGTGTTGGAGACCCTTGTCAATATGGCGATGTGACAGACGTACGGGCATAAGAGCCCTATTAGCCAACCGCCAATGAGGTTGTAAGCATTGTTGTACACATCAACCTCGGAAGGCCAGAAGATCTCCCCGTGCACAGTTGAAGTAGGATGAGATGCGGAGGGAGTAGCAGGCGACCCCGAGGTCCAGCCACAATAGAAGAAACAGTAAGCTTGAAGTCTCAAGCTCGGGCAGCATCTCGGTTCTCCATTGACAGATCGTACTCGAAGTCATCCAAGGTCTTAGTACCATTCGAATTCTCCGACTGCCAAAGACCAAACTGAAGCATTTTATTCTCGATAATGTGCGAGTCATCAATAGTCAGGCTAGTGGAGGTGAGCAAACCATAAAAGGCAACAAGATTTTTCTTGTGGTCATCTAAAGGACGGGAAACTTCATTCTTACTCCTCTTGAGAACTCGGTTTACCTCCTCCTCCTCTCGAACAAAAGAATCATCCTCCGAGCCACGACCTCCTTTTCAGAGAGAGGCAAAATGAGAGGGAGCCCTAGCAGCGTCAAAAATTGAGGAAGCAAGCTTCTTCCTCTTCAACACACAGCCGAAACTGACAGCCAACATCTTGGAAGGATTAGGAAATTTCCTTTTCCTAACAATTGAGCCGGTACTCCCAGAACCTCGGGCAACGACTGAAGTAACTCGACCTACACGCTCATCAACAAAACCCTTTTGGTAGCCGACTTCCATATCACTAACGCGTGCAACAGTCAAAGTGTGACCCATTTCACCCGATGAATATAAGCCATTACGGATAATGACATCCGTAGTGAGAAAATCTTCCACTGAGACTTGGATAAAAATTGCCAAATCGACTGTAGAACTCATGTTCTTCCAAAGACAACGACAAATCGACTCTCTTAGGCTCTCGGAAGGACCGCAAAATCTGATTTCCACGAAACCTAAAGTAATTGAAAGAAACGAACGCGTAAAACCAAGGCATTGACCAGCTCCCATACTCCTCTCATAGGTCCTTGAAACAAGAAGAGGAGTGAAGACAACAGGTGCAATTGAGGTTTACGCTAAACCCCACCAAAGAATACAAAACATGGCGTTCATAGGGATATGAGTTGCGACAGCCCTTGCTAAGGTCAAAATCATTACTTTCCAACCATTAGAGACCAGTTGGGCCGAAGCGATACCAACCAAATCCAAGTACTCCCAGACGATTGCAAGAGCCAAAAACCTGAAACCAGAGTGGAACATACCAGAATTCAAAATGATGTACCCATGTTTTGGACGACAAATACTGTCACCCTTTTCGGGTGTAATGATTTTCAAATCAGCTGGCAACGAGTAATCATGACGAATGTTGTCAAAAGTCGCATGCTATGTCCGCTTAAGAACATCATCGCTCAAAACCCTGAAGTTAGACATGACTACAGAACAAACTCGAGGAATCAATGAATCAAAAGAAAGTAAAACACACTCAAAATTTTCTTTTTATAAGGATGAGCAGCAAAATGTCCGCTCTTGGGAGAACGTGCAAGATGTGACAGTCGCAGAAATTCCAGAAATCGCGCCAAATAGAGTAGGCGGACAGAACATTGGAGAGACAACAACAACAAAAATAGCAAGAGCACTAATGTGCCGTAATGTTGAAATTGAAAACAAAACGTCACACAGTTAGTGGATACATGAACGTACCCACTAACTAAGGGGGAAGTAGATGACGATACATCAAAATAGACCGATCATCACGACCTTACACGTGGCAGATAACATCCATCACAAGGATATGACATCCAATCTATTGGGCCAACTCATAAAACCCAAGAAGAGTAAAAGCCAATCACAGAGGCCAGACAAGACCCACTAATGAAAAGGTATAAACAAAGACCAAATTCAAGCCCGAATGAATCAAAGCCCAAATCCAAGCCCGACACGAGTTCTCTCATAAAAGAAGATGAACGTTGCACCAAAAAGAGTCGTGGAGGGATTTACGCCTCCACAGATGCATCTCTATCAAGGAGGAGACTGTTACAAAAAACATCTCATTCCGTTGCGCCTCACATGCTTAAGTCACGCAGAGAATTAATAGTGGCCATTATAAAAGGTAAATGGAACATTCGACACAGGTATGCAACTTTAACTGAGTTTTATCCAGATTTACTTCCTTCTTTAAATAGAGTTGCTAACTGAAGCATTGGAGTGCCTTTGGCCACAAAAAAGGTGGTCATTTGCAGTCAAACATCTGTTTTGCATGTTAAACTCACATGAGGACGATTTTTGGACATATCAAATGTATTTAACCAAAATTAGGAAACCCTAAATTAGAATCTTATAAAACAGTTTGATTAGGGTAAAATACATAGCCACTTTCTCTTATACACACAAAAACAAAAGGGAGAAAACTTTGCGTATAAGAAAAGGGTGAAAGAGGTGAAAGAAGAAGACGAAGAAAAAAATGCATAGCACTAGTGAGTTTTATTCGTTCTCTTTTAATTTTTTAGATTAATCAATTGATTAAGGTTAGAGTATAATACGGATATAACTCTAAAATATGAAAGTTTTTATTGTATTTTCATAGGAATTGGTTGACTAAAAATAGCAAATCCAAAACTAGATTTTTATTTAAATCCCGTAATAATGACAGCTATGCGCAGTCTTAGTGTTTGCAGTGGATCGAAACCTTCTAGTGATCAAAATTCTTTCAAATAAAATTTTTAGATTCATAATACACGTATAAAAACATATCGTTGGTTTATAGTTCATCCAACGGTTAGCTCTCCCTCGAGGCGGAAAAAAATGCCGCTGATCGAATTTTAGAAATCCTTGTATATAAATTTTTTTAGTAGAAGTTAGCAAGTCTTCCCATTATCTGACATGATATTATCATTTATTTTGATTAGTAAATTGTATTTCTAAAATTGTTATATGTTAGTTGAGGTGAGTATTTCTCACCCTTTATATTATTTTCATTTTAAACTTTTTATTTGCAAATAAAAATCACATTTAGGCGAGTTTCAGGAATTATAATACTATGTTTAGAATAGAATTATTGCTGAACTTTTATACATGTGGAGTGACTATATCTTTGAAACTAAACCATTAAAGTAATTTATTCTTTGTGTGAGAATTAGATGAATAGATCATGTGACACTATTGTGAATATGTTAATAAATACATTTTTACTAAAATTAGATGTCTACATTATAAATTGTGATAATATTTGCGGATGTATATTTTGTTGCGTTTTAACGTTTAGTGGATGAAGTTGTAAAGTACATTGAAATTTATTTTCAAGGATTCATCCCTTGATGAGATGAATTGAGTATGTATATTGTTATGCAATTTGGTATGAACATAACATGACTTGAATTTGATTGGTATGCAAATTGACTTCTGGTTTAATAGTGATCTTTGAAATGTTAAGGGTCGGATAATATATGCTAATGCATCAGGGTGAATGTGAGTATTTGATTGTGATGCACTTGACCTGCTAAGCTGCATTTGAGTTTCGTTGATTTTTGTGCTCTTTTCCACAACTCCGAAAAAAAATGAAAAATGTATTTTTGTATACAAACTTGCTTGTATACGTGGTATATAATATTTGTATGCAGACTTGCTTGCATATCGGGTACGCCGTTCTATGTGAATTCGTTAGTACATGTAATGTTTAGAAAATGCTTGCCATGGATCGAACTTTGGGGGATATGACATGTTCCTCGATGTGACACCCCACTTGAAACATGTACACTTCGAGTGGTTTCGAAGGCAAATGAGGCACATTTTGGTGAGGTGTGTTCGACGCAGAAGGAGAGTGCAGTTGTGGAAAATAAACGAAATTTTTTTCTATGTACATGGTTGCCTTAAGGGAAGAAAATGTTCATTCAATCATTGAATGAGAACTACATTTCTTCCTTAAAGGTAAAATGTATTTTGTTGATATTTAAATAATGGTGTATTATGAGTATGATTTGTATTTGACTGAAAATAAATTGTATTTATGAAGACTGATAAATTAGGAATTTTATTCATTTGTTTCTAACTGTTTCGTGCAAGATGGTAAATCTATAACCTTTATGCATGTCTGACTTATCATGTTGTGAGTGTTGCATAAATAAATGTTTACTTGAAGATAATAAACTTATTAATATGACATGTTTGCCTCATGGAGGAACTACTAGTCTGTGATGTTATTTACTATGTGTGAACTTCTCATGGATGAACTACCAATCTGTGATGTTATTTAGCATGAAAAGTTCACACACGTTAAATAACATTACAGACTGGTAGTTCCTCCATGAGGCAAACATGTCATAATAGTAAGTTTACCATCTTCAAGTAAACATTTACTTATCCAACACTCACAACATGATAAGTGAGACTTGCAGAAAGGTCAGATATTAATTTATATATTAATTAATTTCATATAAAATTACATATAAGTTAGATATTAATTTAAAATATATTTTTAGAGGTTTTATACCACTTGAAACAAACAATTCATCTTTTTTAAATGTTTGCAATTACATATAAAATTGCATTGAAAACAAAAATAATATGGGCAGGTCAAATGACAAAAATAGTAATTGTCAATAGCCATAAAAAAACATAGGCTCCAAGAAGACCGAAAATAAGTTTTGATTAAACTAAACAATTTTTTAATGTTTGCAATTACTGATAAAATTACATTGAAAATAAAAATTAGACTAAAAAAATTCTTATGCTCCAAGAGTATCGAAATCGGGTCGTTTACCAAAAATGCCAAATTTCCAACCACTACACCAACAAAGACATGCAAAAATAGTTGAATAAAAAATTATCATATTTTATTATAATTTTATAATTGAGTTTTTAAGGCTAAGTATTTATTAAAAACATTTTGAAAGTTGGGGGAGGGGGTGGCAACCCTCCCCCCTTAGTAGCTCCGCCCCTGATGGGAGTACCAAAAAACGTTGATCCTCCCGTTATCACGACTCTTATAACCATTTGTGTTAATCCTTCAGCCACGATAGAGAAAAGAAAGGGAGAGATGGGATCTCCTTGTGTAATTCTTATAGTACAATGGGGAAAAAACAATGCTTGTTTATGCAATTATATTCAATGTAAGAGAATTAGCCTACAACATTGATCATTTTGTCATGCACAAATTTCTTTTTATTATCAGTTTACTAATGTACACTTACATGGATTTGATGCCTTGATGGTGTGTTGTTTCACCATGATATAACCTCAATTAATGATAAAGTATGTGCCATTATGAATGCTATGAGTAGAGCTCCTAGTGACGTTGTTTTCGTCTTCCAAGACCATGTATCTCTTGGTCTCTAGAATGAAAATATCTACATGTCCGTAAACAACACACAAATAAGAAATGTGCATGTTGTTTAGTGTAGACATGTACATGTTAAAACAAATTAAAATAAATCTTTTTTTTTTTTTTTTGCTTGAATCCACCATTGCATATAAACATATGATTTTTTCCATCCTTGTTTTAAGGGGAAATGTCAAGATAAAAAAAAAACCCGAAAAAATTTATTATCAATTTGGTATTCGTACATGAGCAATCCGTGGCACGTGAGGAGCACATGCAACCATGTAAAGCTATATAAATTAGGGTTTAGACGGTTGAAAATGGCGGCGGTGGTGGCTGGTTGGTGCAGATCTAATTCATAAGAGGTCGGATGGTAGTGTCTATCGGTGGTGAGTGATGGTGGCCGAAAGTGGCTCGTTGGTGCATACAAGTGGTGGTCGGAGGTGGTTAGTGGAGGTGGTTGAATTAATTGGTGAAAATGAGATGAGAAAGAGGAATAAAAAAGATTTCACATGCGATGGTTTTGAAATTTTTTGAAAATAAGTACTAAATTGTAAATAAGTTTTTGTAGTAATAAATAGGAAAAATAAAATATTTTAGGTATCATTGTGTACTTTTCTATTGTTTTAAAGGTTAAAGAATAAATCCTCACGTCCTAGATTGGTTGCATAAACTCTACTACAAATCATGTCTCCATCCTCAATTGACAAGCACAATCGTCTGGATTGATGAAAATATGTAGTCGCTCTTTATACACTCTATAGTAATAATGTTTGAACCCAACCAATTTTACTACTATAAGGAGTTATAACTTAATGGAGGTGTAACTACAAAAATTATTCAAATACTGCATATTTAAGATCTGGATTGTCGATGAATTGCAAGTTACAAATGAAATAGATCAAGATAATGAAAGAGTCATTGAAGAGTTTGAGAACTTCACTACACTAATCCAATTCGACAAGTCGCGAAGTAGATCAAATTTAGAAACTAGGCTACACTAATCCAATGCTGAGCAAGGATTGTGATTTCGCGAAATTGAAATTTACGTTTTTTTAAATTACCAAAAGAAAAAGGGAGAAAGAAAAAATTACATTTTTCCGAGAGTTTTTTAGTAAATTTCGAAGCTTTTTCGTAAATTTCATTTTTTCATAAAAATACAAAAACCAACTACTAAAAATTACATATTTTTCGTAAATTTTGAGTTATTTTTTTCTTATAATTATCATTTATTCTAATTATTTATTGCTTTTTGAAACCCCCCTTAATTCTCTAATTATCACTTTTTCTACTTATATATTGATTATTTAAACTACCCATTGGTTTTCTAATTATAGATATTTTGGTTCCATTTAATGTGTTTAATACATATATTTACTTGCAAATTATTTTTTTCACATATTTAATATACCCTCAAAATTTATTATATATTTAATGTATCCTCGAAATTTTTATATATTTTCTTAACATACAGAAATATTTCTTAAAATCAAGAGACCGAAATTAGCTCGAAAAATGAAATCACAATCCTCGGTGGTGAGCAATGGGCTTGTCTTATTAGCGAGGGAACAGGGTGCAACCCTCCATCTCCCTCGAGATGCGCAAAGGCACACATCTCGAGGGGATGGAGAGTTGCACCCCCTCCATCGCCCGTTTTCTCTCTCGTTTCCTCGCCAATTAGAATTCCCCGGTGAGCAATATAAGACGTGTACACTTTGAGGAAGAAATCCTTGTTGCAATCGGTATCTTTGTCGTTAGCAATTGTACAAATGGACGAAGTCAACATAATTGACTAAATAGTCAAAGCTCAAAGCTCAAAGCTCAAATTGGATGTTAGACTGAAGAGATAATCTAAAAGAGGGGCCACCAAAACCCCCATCATCCTCACTCCTTTGCGTCCATTCCATTGCTCAACTTGTTCTTCTTCTGCAACTCCAGCGAGCGAGCGAGCGAGCGATTAAGAGGAGGTAATTTTAAAGTTTCTCCTCGCACCCAGCGTATCTATTTGGCATTATTTGATTTTCTCAATTTAGGGTTTCAAAATGCAAATGCTACTTGTCTAAAACCTTCCTGTCCACTAAGTTTTTGCTTTCAATTGTTTCTTTCTTTTACTCAAAGCTGAAACAGTAGTAACCTCATGTAAAATATTTCTGACAGAAAACAAACAATTGATGTGATGTGATGTGATGAACCGTTTCTTGTTCGTCTCTTCTTCTTCTTCGTCTTCGGCATTGTTTTCAAAGGCTTCTTCGCATTTCATCAACACAACTTCTTCTTTCTCTTGTTTTTCTAATTCATTGCCATCGTCCTCATTCTCATTGTTGTGGAGAGGAAGGGTCAATTTTGCTGCTATTAAACCTACTACTTTGCATTTCCCCTTGACGACGAGATTTCACGTTCAGCTCTTCTGTTCCGCGTCGTCCCGACCTCGTAAATCGCGCAAAGCAGTTCCAGGGGTGGATCCAATGGAAGAAGAAAAAAATGCTTTCTATGTTGTGCGTAAGGGTGACATTGTTGGTGTTTACAAAACCTTAAGTGACTGCCAAGCCCAAGTTGGATCCAGTGTAATTCCTTCTTCAAAACCCGGTTATATTGTTCTGTTTTTTCTTTCCATGCCTAAGAACCTGAATCATGTTTTACATATAGGTATGTGATCCTTCGGTTAGTGTGTACAAAGGATATTCACTGGCTACGGAGACTGAAGAATATCTTAGGGCATGTGGACTGAAGAAGGCTCTTTATTCCGTCCGTGCCGCTGACGTAAATGAGGACCTTTTTGGTGAGCTCATTCCTTGCCCTTTTCAGGTAATATACTTATCCTATATTTCTTTTATGCAAGCTAAAATGTTATTTTGTTATACTTTGTTAGAGTTATTTGATTGAATAGTTATGTAAAGAGGCAAAAATGTACTAGACGTACTACCTCACTTGAAAATATGTTGATTTGCCGAATCTGATGTGGTGCACAAATCAAGTAATTTCCTCTTTCTCTATATTGAACTATATGTCTTGTTCTTATTTTCAGTTCTTATTGATGCTAAAGAACATGACTCCTACAAAACTTATTGTTCCTTAGCTCTAAGGATTAGGAGATTGTAAAATACATTCACAAAATTAAGTTAACAAGACGCACAAGGAAAATAATGTCCCTGTTCAACCACTAAGGAATAGCTACCATAGATGTTTTGTTAGCATAACACGTCTTATTCTCATAGGAAATGTGACATCATAGCATGGAATGCTTTATATATATATATATGCATTCCAGTTATTCTTCTCATATTTAAAAAAAATGATTTTTGGTTATTTACTCTCTCCTTTTTTTCTTCTTCAAGCAACCAGATTCAAAAGGTACAGTGTCAAACAAGCCTTCCACAACACCAGCTTCCAAATGTGAAACATCCAAAAAGATCTCTCCATCAAAAAGAACACAGGACATGTTAGAACTTGGCAACAATGCTGTAAGTTATAATACCCTTTACTTCATTGGAGCATATTCATAGAAGGAAAACATTAGATAAAACACTTCACATTTTCCTATGATGGTTTTTGGGTTCTACTGTAACATTCTAACTTGAAATGCTTATTCAAATCAAATAACTTTGTTCATTAGATCATGAAATTCCCATCTTCATATCTGTGAATTCATGCTAAACTAATGAAAAAAAATACTGGGTTCATCATATTATTAAGATTAATAAATTTTGTAGTGTACCACCAAGTGCATCTCCAACAGAGCTGAGGGATGTGTTCTACAAAAGCTTCTCCAACAACTCCCCAAACCCTTGAAAAATAAAATAAAAAGTAAGAAAGAGAAAAAGATCAGATGTTTGAAGCTCTTTCCATCACCAGATTTGAGCTCGCTCGGTCAAATTTGGTGCTCTGTGCTGCCATCTCGTGCAATAAAGTTGTTTATGCAAGTCTTTCTTGCATGAGATTGTGATCAAATATGCATAATGCATGAGAATGTTTTGAGGACCCCCAAATCTTCATATTAATCTAAAAAACCCAACTCGATGAAGATCTTTCTTGGCATCAAATACCTGTTCATTTTTCTGTAAAATCTTTCATCTAGGTGTTTCAAGCACGTATAAAGGTATCTTCTGGAAACTACGTAGCTTATAACCTGCATGTGGACATCAGTAGGAATTTGGCAGATGGGCATTTAAGTCTCTCTTATCATGTAGTATGGGAGTATTAAACTTAGATGACCTAGCCTGATATTGCTAACTGCCAAGGTCACTGAGAGGTTTTCTGTGGAGAACTTTATGTTTAGGTGAGTGGGGGTGAGTTTCTTCTGGAATAGTTTTCTAGTGGTTTTTGTTTTCTTGTTCTGTTAGATTCTATCTCACACCCCTAAAAAAATTGATCTTGACTGTGTCTTCTGCAGAAAATACCCTTTTCTCACCTTCAACCAATATCAACTAGGATATTTTATTTACTGAAACATTAATCTCATGCTTGTCTTGTAACTAACATCGCATACGAAAAGAAACCCATGTATTATTTAGATTAACAATGTATTTCGTTGGTCTAATTGTTAGTGAGGATCTCTCTCACAAATTCGCCATTCTTTTAATATATCTCTGCATAAATAGAAACTGTCAGCAAATGTCATAGTCCGTAATTAACTGAGGCAATTCCAAAGTTAATGCATGGATTTTTTTTTTTTAAGGAGACTTCAGAGATGTCATTGATTAATTTGGCGTTCAAGATTTTCTGGTCGTAAAACTAAGGGAAAAAAACTAACAAGATAAATTATAATGTACATCATTCCACACTGTATCCTCTGAAGGCGTGCGGGCACTAATTAGATATTTTCTTGTTAACTGGAAAACATTGAAACTGGTTAAAGCATAATCTGGAGCATATATAATTCTTACACTAGTTGGTTTTGCTGAACTGCAAAGGATGTGAACTTAACAAGGTAACATTACTTTCGTCACCAGGTTCACTATTTTTTATTTTATCTTTATTTATTTTTATTATTATTATTTATTTATTTATTTATTTATTATATTATTATTATTATTATTTTTTTTTTGGGAGGGGGGGGCAGGGGTCCAACACACCTTAGGGTGCTAGGGATCCATTAAAAATCACCTATTTACCCTTAGAAAAGCCTCAGGTCTGAGATACTTTTCCTAATATAACCATTTTTGCAAGTGTTTTGATAATTATTTACAATTCCAATCAATTGAAGGGAGTTTCCCTCAAGTCACTTTCATATCTTTTGTGGGAAGCAATTTGGGATCATCTTGCGACTAAGGACACTTTGGCTAGGAGGCGCATGGATGTGGATCTGGGCGGCTTGGGTGACTGACGACCGTCGTATGTCTGTTTTATGAGCTGTGCTATTAATGCGGCCTAAAATCGGCCAAAAAACGGTATGCGGGGCTGGACCGAATCGCACAAGGTTGACTCGGTCGGCTTTAAACGGAACCAATAAAAGCGGTCAAAAAACGGGAAAAAACGGTAAAAAGCGGTCCAGGTAACTATAAGTGTTCCAACCTGCAAAATTAAATTCATTTGATTAATTAGTAAAATAATATATGACTATGATTACATAGTTACACCCTTTTGATTAATTATTTATTTTGTAATCTATGACTATGATTAAATTTTAAAAATATATACTTTGAAAAAATTGTCCGCATAATTCCGCTTAGTCCCGCATAATTATGAAAAATCGTAATGCGGTTTTGACCGCTTTGCGACCGCTTTCCGCATTAACTGCATAGTTTATGAGTGGACCAAGCCATCATTAGGGCAAGGAAAAGATAACTTGGTCGCTAGTTGCACATTCTATTTCTCAAGCAAGAGAGAAACAAGCGAATCTTTGGGGGATCTCCTTCATGTGGGACCATTCTTTTAGCGATATCTTGGCTTGTCTTTGCTACATGTGTTCTTCACACTTTAGTCTCAAGGTCACTAGAGTAGAGTTTGTTTTTGTAAGTTATGGAGAATGTCATTGTTCGATAACCTCGTCATTGTGTTCGGTTATTACAACTAAACTTTGTAAAATAAAAGTTCTGATAAATTCGGTGACATTGGTTTGCTTAGTTTTTCTTATGTTTGCTATTACGGGTTTGCAGGTAATGTCAGACCCTAATTACTTTTGGGCCGAAACCTTGAGAAAGCAAGCAAAATTAGATAATTCAGTCACAACACAAGCAGTAAATCAGAAATGTGTAAGTCAATGTCTACGTGATGCTTGATTGATAAAAGATGTAATTATTGTTTTGATGTAAAGAATCATGAATCGTGCTTTCTTCTATCTTTTTATAGTTTGGCTTTGGTATAAATAAATTAATATTTTCAATGACCCTGTGTCACATTTCTCGATATGACTTTATATCAAATACATTGTTTTTTTAGACTAGTAAAAGTTTATTGCTTATTACACCTTTTGAAGGCTATTATTTGTCAATTTGTGGCAAAGCCTTATTTCCTGATTAATGTCTATATTTTATATGGTAAATGACGATGTTCCAAGTTCATTTCTAGATTTCACATAGATGCTGATTAGAAATTCAGATGCATGTGATTGTTTTGAGTTTCTTTTAACAAGTGAGAAAGGAGTATCATCTTGAGTTCAACCTTTGGCACTATGGCATCTACTTTGAAGTATTACTTGAATGATTATATATATATATCACTAAGGCACCACTAGCAGCCGGGGGAAAAAACAAACAAACTATGGCACCATGGCATTCCGGACCTCCGGAGTCCGGACTAAGCTGCAATACCTATGTTAGCCATTTCAGTGTTACTTATGTAAATTGTTCATTTCATGATATACCATTGTCATAATCAGGTTACAAGGGAGCACTCAGTTTATTCTTGCGATAGAATCTTGTGCCCAATGACTAAATCAAGTTAACTTTAGGTCTTATAAAGTGAGTTTAATCAAGATATCATTCTATAGTTGGAGCTGCAGAGTTAACACAGCACTAAGGGCGTGATTGATTTCACAGAGCTTTATGGGAAATTAATTTTTTGTTTGATTATCGATATGAATGGGTGAATTGTTTTACTTATTTGCCTTTATACGTTTACCCCTCCTATTTGCCTTTATAAGTTTTCTCCTCCTATTTTCAGACATACCCTTTTCTCCCTTTATTTTCCAACCCACCCTTATTATTATTATTATTATTATTAGTATTAGTATTAGTATTAGTATTAGTATTAGTAGTAGTAGTAGTAAAGTAGTAGTAGTAGTAGTAAGGAGACGGTAAAAGAGAGCCCATGAAAATGCTAAAAATAGATCCCAATAAAAACTAAACTTCTTAGTCTGCTTCCTACACACTTGCACAACAACGTCCGTTCCAAGGGCATTGACCTCAACTGACATTACTTCCCCATCCGCTGTGTATCTATTATCTTTTATGTGAAAAACAACAAACAAAATTAGGAGAAACCTAGAGCTATCCTTTTTTATATTTTATTTATTTAACTTTTATCATTAGTTTTATTTTTTAATAGGCAAAAATGCACAAACCAAATGCATATGAGTGAGAGAATCGTGGGAAGAGAAGATAAACATATTAATAGGATTACATTTGGAGTGCACTAGTGCAATTGAACATACAAACATGAAATGGGATGTCTGAAAGGATATTCAATGTGGAACTTCTGAACCTCGCCAATGACTTGATGTCTTAAGATAAACCACACCAATGATTTGTAAGTAGGACAATCTTGTTTGGTGGTGGTGGTGGATTATCGACTCAGTTTAGTGGCTTTGATTTTCCTCGAAGTTTTTGCTATCATAAACAGGAGTTTGGGTGGTCGTTTGGCGTTTCTAGAGCCATGTCTTCTCTTGGAGCAGTCCTAGTCTCGTCTCGTCTCCTCCATCTGGAGTTACCAGATGACTTGCTCTTCATCAACTGACAAGCTTCCTATGTTGGAGTTGGTGGCTTTTTGGGGAGCTTGTAAAGCGGGAATGGGGGAGGCGGGTTGAGTTGGTCGAGGGATGACGTCAAGCTGTGTTGTAAAACTACTTGTCCCACATGAAGGTGGGTTTCATATGTTGGTTCGAAGCTCACAGGTGCGATGTGTCTGTACCTATTCTACTGGAGAAGTCACACCAAAATTAAGCAAATCTAATGCTATTGGAGGGTTTTCCAGTGGTGCCAGGGCCATCTTCTTTGGTTGATCTCCCCAATGATCTCTTGTAGGTTGATTGAATCAAAGAATTTATTTGTTTATTTGTCTTTCAGTTATTGTGAATTTATTTCAATTTCTTCTTTATTTTCAATTTCCGTTTATTTGTAAGTTTAATTCTGTCACATCTAGAGTGTGAAGTTTTGATCTTCCTTGTTCGTGGTGGTTGGTGATGGGTTTGCTCCTTGAGATGAGATTTGTAGAGTATGTGTGTTTTTTGACCTTGTGTCAGTTTAGGGAGGGATTGCATTGATGAGCAGAGCAACAGTAGTTTCAGTAGCTTTTGAAGGGAGAGGTTTGGAATCTATTTCCCAAGTATAGTGTGGAAGAGAGATAAAGAAAGAGGCTTTCTTAATTGATGTGTATTTTTGTTTTAGGTTGGATATGGATTTGCCTGGATGAGCATATCAAGATTTTCCAACTAGTTTGGTGTGGAGAAATGGATTGCCTTCAAAGGTATATGTTTTCATGTGGATGACTGAGTGGATTAATATCGTCCAATGTAGAATTAACTCATAGTCACAGGGTCACGTACATTCAACTGGAATGTCGCTTTTGTGTGTTGATTCAGAAACCTTAGTTCATTTGCTAATGCATTGTGGATGGGTCTATAAGGTACCCTATGGATGCATTTTTGTGGTATGTTTGGCGTTAATTGGGTGATGCTTGGTACCATTGAGACGTTGTTAAGAAGTTGGACGTTGAACTATTTGTCTTCTAAAGGGAAAGATATTTGGAGGTTACCATCTTCTGCAATATTTTGGACGGTATGAAAATAACGCAATAATAGTGTTCTGCAACAAAGGGATTTTTTTTTTTTTGGAGAATGTGATTGTGTTCTAAGTTAGGTAAGTACAACGATGCAACTTGGCTGTGTAATGGGAGATTTGTAGCAGCTTGCCAGGCGAAATAGATGGGTGAGAATCACTTCAACTTTTGGTGGCTTATCGATCAGATAGGATGGTGTGTGACTCTGGTTTGGTGAAGGTAGGTGGTGGGGTGCCATTGAAACATTTTAATGGCGGAATTTAAATTGGTGGAGGATGATGGTTAGATTCAAAGAAGTATGAGGAACAAGTCATTTGAAGTGGCAATTGATGACAAGAGGTTCTTGTTTGAGAGGGGGTCTTGTGATTCCATAAATATTAGTGGAGTCAAATGCTTGCCTCTCCTTTTTGTTCTTATTCTTTTGAGATGGGTGTCCGAGCTGTGCATGGAGCTCGAGTGTGGGGTTTGGGAGGCTGGAAATTCAGAGTAACAAATGGAGACATGGGTCATGGTGGATGATGACCGATGAATGCCAAAATATGAGTGATGTTTAGGTGCACATCTAGTGGATAATGGATGGAGTTCGAGCTATTTATGTGATCTTGGTGGCTTTGATTGTGCTGGTTGGAGGAAATTTTTGTCATTGCTGTGGGAAGTGAATGGTGGATTGAGGCCTGTTAGAAGGCCTTCAATCTTGAATCCTACATGGGTGCAATCTAAGCTCAAATCCACCATCTACGTTGTCCAAGGGGGAGGGTGACTCAGAGGTGACTCGCTCAGAAGCGGGTTTTCAGTGCATCTGTGGAGTTGGTAATGTGCATGATTTGGAGTTAAGTCGCATGCTCAACTAGAGGTGTCTCATCTTCCAGGGTCGATGGAGAAATTTTCTCTTTCACGCAAGTGGGTGGCCTTAGAGGGCCTTCTCCATGGGACCTATCTCGTACTACAATGATTCCGGTGGCGCTTCTCATTGGTGATTGAAAGGAGGAAGTTCTCAGCTGACTCGGCTTCTGGTGACCCATGACTCATTGGTGGTGGTGCTAGTCGACTCTTATCGAGCCCTTGTTTTGTGAGGCTCGGTTGAGGAGGCTACTAATTGGATCGAAACAACCAAAGAGGACAATCCTTGGCATGTTTCAGGTTGCTTGTGGTGGGTGTTGTTAATGGGGAACAGGTGATTGAAGTGGGAAGGATGGTGGAGGAAGACAAGGGCAAGGATGCCTTTTCTAACAAGATGAACAGCTTGAGTTAGATCGGTGAGGTGGATGGGAAAGGTGTCCTTCTTGATGGGAAGGCTGAGCTGGAAGCAGTGAACAAGGACAGTCGGGGGGGCAGCTTTTGGGTGGTACCATCGGCCACAAGTCTTGCTAGCTCTACTGAGCTAGCGTTGGGCATATAATCTTATTTTTTTGTTTTTTACCTTGTATTTTAACTATTTTTGTCCACATTCTGCTAGTTACTGTGTAGTGAAAGTCCTTCCACTCAGATTTTCTGTCTTCTGTACTTAGCTTTCCTGACAAATTTCTACCATGACCTTACTATTTGCATCATACAGAAATAGTTCCATCAGATTTGTAAGTAGGTTAGTGACTTAGTGCCATGTTTCTCAAGATGTACCGTTGCGTTACCATCTCAAGCCTGCTCATGTGTTTTAAAGGTGAAGTTTAGTTAATGCAGTGAACTCATTGTTGCACTTTTTTTATTTTTTTGGATTCCCTTCTGTTCCTAATTCATTAATTATTTCCATATTGAGTTTTTGAATTTGCCTAAACTCTAGCCACCAACTGTGAACTTACACGGGCACAATTTAGCTCCTTTTTTGTGGTATTACATTTGCAAGTCATTTTGATTCACATTAGAAAATTGAAGCTTGGCCCTTTTTAAATTTTAATTTAAAATTGTAAGTTAAATTTTTTTTTTTTTTTTTTTTTAAGTTCATTTATCTTCATTGTTATCGGTAACTTGGTGTTGGGGTGATTGGATCCGGGTCTGTGGTATCACCCCACCCCTTCCCCTCTTCCTATGTGCTTTTGCTTTGGACCTGAGTGAACATAGGGAGCATGTGGTAGAAAATAGTGACGGCAACAAAAATATCAAAATCGTATGCAGATTCTTCTTTTTTGCACAAGCCGTATGCAAATATTTTTTGTATAGTTTCTGGATTCTCTTTACAAACATAAAACCTGATTACTGATAGCAACAGGTTTCTTGTACTCTCGAATTTGATGGTGCTTCAAAAGGAAATCCTGGACTAGCTGGTGCAGGAGCTATTTTGCGAGCTGATGATGGAAGTTTGGTATGTTCCAACGGGTTTCATGATTTTAATATATTTATGATCTTTGCTTTTCGCAAACTTTGGCTCTCTAACTCTTGTTGTTGCGAAGGTCGGTAAATTGCGTGAAGGTCTTGGTATTGCGACCAATAATGTTGCCGAATATAAGGCTTTTATTTTAGCATTGAAATATGCTCATAGCAAAGGGTTTAGACAAGTTCGTATACAAGGCGACTCCAAACTCGTCTGTAATCAGGTGACTATCTCCTTCCTATGCATCAGTCTGCAATAAGCTTCTTTTATCTAGTTGCTATGTAGCAACAACATTAGTATGTCTGTTGCTTCTGACACAAATACAAAGTGTTGGACTTGTTGACTAAAGTTCCATCAATACGAGGACAGGCAATTAACAAGTTCTTTGTTTCTTAAGCTACAAACTTTATTTTATTGGTAATTTTTTACTTGTAAATTGATGTGGCAATATATGTATTACTAACTAGCTATAGTATACTTGTAACATCTATAAAGAATCGAAACATTCAAAAGATATGTGAAAAGGTTGGTGATCTAAGCATGGATTGTTTGTTGGAGTTTCCAACACTTGTCCAACATGGGATTTTTTTTTTTTGTTTTTTTTTGTTTTTGTTTTGGAAGATGAAGTGCCCCTTTTATATGTTTTAGTTTCTAAACAAGGTAGAAAGAAAAAATACATTGTGAATCTACTAGTTATATACGAGTCATTTCTTGTCTTATTTTTAATTACTAAAATTGTTCATGTTAATCTCAAGTCAATATCGTTGCTTCATTCTGAGGGTTGCATTATGTGATAACTTTGAATAGCTGACCACGTTAGATTAGAAGTACTCATATGGGATACTATTGCTTGTATGGAACCATTGAGGTATCCATGACCGTTTGTAAATGAAGTCATGAGATCTCTAACTTGACTGATAGACCCCCAATCAGATTTACTTATACAAGGAAAAGGCATAAAGAAACAAAACAGTGAATGGGGAGCAATCTGTTGATTGCTCTGTCAGTGAAGGGTGCAGTTAGTTGCTCTGTTAGTGAATGGTGGAGTCTGTCAGTTAGTGCTCTGAATGGTGGAGTCTGTTAGTGCTCTGTTAGTGAAGGGGGCAGTATGTCAAGATGTTCTGTAGTATGTCAAGTCTTATAACTTCGGTTAGTTTTCTCCACCTTAGATACTACTATAAATGTAAGAATAGTAGGAGCAATTAGGGATCCTTTTACTTACCGAATTCTATTGTACATTGAGCTCAGCTCTGAGGAGATTTGGCATCTCGAATTAGCCTATACATTCATTCAATAAGAATTTATTCTTTTGCTGCCAATAGATCTTGTGTTTGTAGTGTGCATTGATCTGTCAATTTCTGTTGTGATCATAACTCTGTGTTGAATCTTGATTCATGTTTGGCCAAGCTCTTTGATTATCTGTATGTGGAACTGAATTGTGGAGATCCATATTGCAGATCATATCAAACTGGTATCAGTGCACGTCGATCTTAAGGTAAAAAATGGTGGAAAAGGTGGACCAACAAGCACTAATGCAAGAATTGAAGCCGTAGAAGAAGCTGTGGTTAGTGTTCAAGAACAAGTAGAATCCTTGAAAGGGGGTTTTCAAGAAGTAATACAAAAGATGGATCAGATGATCAAGATGCATCAAGAAACCCTAAAACCTACTTCCACGGTAGAGAAAGAGCAAATACCTCAAAACAATGTTGAGGCGCAGAGTTTGAATGGAGCAGGGGGTGGGGGATCTTCTTCACAAGGTTACCCATTCGATCGGAAACCTAGAAGGTTGGAAATGCCAATCTTTGAAGGATCGAACCCAGATGGATGGATTTTAAAGGCTGAAAGATTCTTTTGTATACAAAGATACAGTAATGAAGAAAAGATCGAGGCAGCAATGATTTCATTCGAAGCAGATGCTTTACTTTGGTATCAATGGGAAAGTAGAAGGAGACCCATTCTCTTTTGGGAGGAACTCAAAGGTTTACTGTTGAAGCAGTTTCGAGCAAACCAAGAAGGTTCACTATGTGAGCAATTTCTTGTTCTTAGACAAGATGGTTCAGTAGCCGATTACCGAAGGAAGTTTGTTTCTCATGCTGCGCCATTGGAGACTCTCACTGAAGATGTGTATCTCAGCAAGTTCGTTAATGGCTTGAAGCCATCTATTCGGGCAGAAGTGAGGATGCTCGACCCGGGTCATTTGGGTCGAGCCATGGATCTCGCCCAGCGGGTGGAAGAAAAGCAACGACAGTTGGGCTTCTCCAAGTCGGGCTTTCAGGGTTATAACAGCCGACCCATGAACGGCCCAAGACTTGTTGGAAATGGCCCAGTAGGGCAACCTTATCAAAGTTCATCCAGAGATTTCGAAAAGGTTCCTTTCAACCATCCAGTTCTCTCCTGAGAGATCGAGAGAAATGGCGCCGCAAGATGTGCAATCCGACGTCTTTCGGAGGCCGATTATCAAGAAAAAAGGAGCGAGGATTGTGTTTTAAGTGCGACGAGAAGTACGCGCCTGGTCATAGGTGCAAGAAGAAGGAGATGAGTGTTCTTATCACATAGGAGGAAAGTGACGGGGTGGAAGAAGAAGTTCAGGAAGATGAAGATCCGAAGGAGCTCGATGTAGCCGAGATAAGTCAGGTGGTAGAAGTCTCTCTAAGCTCAGTCATGGGTTTGACAAACCCAAAAACTATGAAGATGGAGGGTGAAATTTCGGGTCAACCAGTCATCGTCTTGATCGATAGTGGAGCAACCCACAATTGTCTCCCACAAGGTGGTCGAACAAGCACAACTGCCGGTCACTTCTACGGGTGTGTATGGGGTAACTATGGGGTCAGGAGACTCGGTTTAGGGAAGTGGCATTTGTCAGGGGGTGAACTTATTGCTACAAGGGGTGGAAATTTTAGAAGATTTTCTTTCATTAGGGTTGGGAAGTTCAGATGTGATTTTGGGAATTCAGTGGTTGGAGAAATTGGGTACTACTTTCATCGATTGGAAAGAGCAAATTTTGAGATTTCGAGTTGGTTCAGACACTCTCACTCTCAGGGGTGATCCCTCTCTGGGTCGAAGTCTGGTTTATCTTAAAGCAATGTATAGAGCGATAAAGCAGGAAGGTCAAGGGTTTTTGGTAGAATTGGGTAGTATTTCATCGATTGTGGAGCAACAAGAAGGGGTACCAGAAGTGTTGACTGAGATGCTGCATCGGTATAATGAGGTATTTCGTGAGCCTTCAGGGTTACAACCCAAGCGTGGATATGAGCATAACATTGTATTGCTAGAGGGAGCCGGACCAGTTAATGTTCGTCCCTACAGATACCCACAATTTCAGAAGAATGAAATAGAAAAGCTGATCACCGAGATGTTGGAAGCAGGAATCATCAGACATAGTGTAAGTCCCTTCTCAAGTCCTGTGTTATTAGTCAAGAAGAAGGATGGGGGTTGGCGGTTTTGTGTAGACTATCGTGCACTGAATAAACAAACAGTGCCCTATCGTTTTCCAATTCCTGTCATCAATGAGTTGTTGGATGAACTTCATAGAGCAGTGATTTTCTCAAAGTTGGACCTTAAAGCTGGCTATCATCAGATATGGGTTCAGGAAGGAGACGAAGCCAAGACTGCTTTTCGCACACATGAGGGACATTACGAGTTTTTGGTGATGTTGTTTGGCCTTTCCAATGCACCAGCAACGTTCCAAGCCTTGATGAATTCGATATTTCGCCCATACTTGCGAAAATTTGTGCTTGTCTTCTTCGACGACATATTGGTGTATAGTCCGAGCCTCGAAACACATGTGGAGCAGTTGGAGACTGTGTTAGGCTTACTACAACAACATTGTTTGTATGCAAATAGGAAGAAATGCGAGTTTGGGAGCTCGACATTGGGTTACTTGGGCCATGTTATTTCGGCTAATGGGGTAGCTATGGATCAATCAAAGGTGCAAACCATTTTGGATTGGCCTCGACCTACGACTATCACTGAATTACGAGGATTCTTGGGTCTTACCGGCTATTACCGAAAGTTCATCAGAGAATACAGTCAAGTAGCGTGGCCGTTGATGTCGCAGTTAAAGAAAAATGGGTTCGCTTGGAATCAAGACGTAGAGAGGGCATTCTTAGGATTGAAACGAATTATGACTATTGCTCCAGTATTGGCCATGCTTGATTTCTCGAAGGAATTCGTTTTGGAAACCGATGCTTCAGGCTTTGTGGTAGGAGCTGTCTTAATGCAAGAAAAACGTCCGATAGCTTTATTCAGTCAGGTATTGGTGCAAAGGGCTAGGCTTAAACCGATCTTTGAAAAGGAGCTTATGGCCATAGTGTTGGCAGTGAACAAGTGGCGAGCTTATTTGTTGGGAAGACAGTTCATCATACGAACTGATAAAAAAAGTTTGAAGTTTTTAATGGAGCAAAGGGAAATCGGACCAGATTATCAGAAGTGGGTCAGCAAGTTGCTCGGGTATCAGTTTGTCATTAAGTTTCGATCAGGTTCTTCCAATGCCGCGGCGGATGCTCTCTCTCGAATTTTGCAGTCTCCAACGTGTCTTCAATTGAGTTTGCCTACATGGCGTGATTGGAAGTTACTCAAGTCAGAGATTCTGAGCGACTCAGATATTCAAAAGTTGAAACAAAACGTCTTGCAAGGCTCAGCAAATCAGAGATTCTCTATTATTCAGGATCTTTTGTATTACAAAAACAGGTTGGTAATACCTAGAACATCATCTCTTCTTTCCATTCTTTTCAACGAATTTCATGGTTCTGCGGTTGGAGGGCACTCGGGTGAGATGAAGACCTATCAACGTATAGCTAAGGAATTATTTTGGCCTGGGATGAAGACTGACATCAGGAAATGGGTTAGTGAGTGCGAAATCTGTCAGCGTAACAAGAGCATGGCTACCACTCTAGCCGGTCTTTTATAGCTGATTCCTTTGCCTGCTCACGTTTGGGATGAGGTCACCATGGACTTCATAGAGGGCTTGCCATGTTCCGAAACAGTTGATACTATATTGGTTGTGATTGACCGTCTTAGCAAATATGCCCACTTTCTGGGACTGAAACATCCTTATACGGCAGCAAGGGTGGCATCCATATTCTCTAGAGAAATCATTCGGTTGCATGGGACGCCAACTTCCATCATCTCAGATAGAGATAAGGTGTTTATCAGTCAATTTTGACGGGAGTTATTTCGGCTTCAGGGGACCAAGTTGAAGCACAGCACAACATATCATCCTCAGACGGATGGACAGTCTGAAGTTCTAAACCGTTGTCTTGAGACGTATCTGCGGTGTTTTGTTTCTGAGCATCCTAAACAGTGGTCTAAGTGGCTATCATGGGCTGGGTACTGGTACAACACCTCAACACATTCGGCGACAGGATACACTCTTTTAAAATCTTATATGGAAGGGATACACCACCTCTTCTTTGATGCAAAACGGGGTCTACATCTGTTTCTTCAGTGGAAGAGTTGTTGTTGGACAGGGACAACATTTTAGACTTTCTGAAAATGCATTTATTGTGGGCGCAACAACGAATGAAGCACCAGGCTGATAGATCTAGACGTGAGGAGACGTTTGAGGTAGGGGAGAGAGTGTTTTTGAAAGCCCGACCTTATAGACAGAACTCTTTGGTCAGTCGCACCAATCAGAAGTTGTCCGCACGTTATTATGGGCCTTTTGAGGTTTTGGCTAGGATTGGTGCAGTTGCTTACAGATTGGACTTACCTTCTTCTTCTCGGATCCATCCTGTTTTCCATGTTTCACAGCTGAGAAGAGCTAAGGGACCTTGCTCTACCATTACTCCTCTTCCCCCTCAACTCCACAGTGAGGTTGATTTGTTAATTCAACCTGAATCGATATTGGATATGCGTCACACAGATACGGGTACATCTGACGTTCTAATAAAGTGGCAGGGTTTACCTGATTATGAAGCTACCTGGGAGGATGTCCATCTGTTGCAAAGTCAGTTTCCGTCTTTTCACCTTGCGGACAAGGTGCATTTCTGGCGCGGGGGTATTGATAGACCCCCAATCAGATTTACTTATACAAGGATAAGGCATAGAGAAACAAAACAGTGAATGGGGAGCAATCTGTTGATTGCTCTGTCAGTGAAGGGTGCAGTTAGTTGCTCTGTTAGTGAATGGTGGAGTCTGTCAGTTAGTGCTCTGTTAGTGAAGGGGGCAGTATGTCAAGATGTTCTGTAGTCTGTCAAGTCTTATAACTTCGGTTAGTTTTCTCGACCTTAGATACTACTATAAATGTAAGAATAGTAGGAGCAATTAGGGATCCTTTTACTTACTGAATTCTATTGTACATTGAGCTCTGCTCTGAGGAGATTTGGCATCTCGAATTAGCCTATACATTCATTCAATAAGAATCTATTCTTTTGCTGCCAATAGATCTTGTGTTTGTAGTGTGCATTGATCTGTCAATTTCTGTTGTGATCATAACTCTGTGTTGAATCTTGATTCATGTTTGGCCAAGCTCTTTGATTATCTGTATGTGGAACTGAATTGTGGAGATCCATATTGCAGATCATATCATTGACATGTTAACGTTGATGTTGAATTCCATGGTGCTATCTATTACAATGAAGTAGGTTTTAAATGAAACCACTGCAAGTGCAAAGAATTTTATGTATTTGTTGTGTTTCTTCTGATTTACATGTAAATGTTGATGTTTAACTCAGTAGTGTTATTTGTCACTGCGAAATTGTTGTTTCTGTTTTTAATCTATTGTAGTTCACGTATGCTAGTCCTTTGTGCTCAAGGCTCAGAGACCTTGATATTTTTCCTCCATATTGGATTCCTAATTGTTGTTGTTGCTATTTTAATCTATTGTAGTTCACCTATGCTTGTCCTTTGTGCTCAAGGCTCAAAGACCTTGATATTCTTCCTCCATATTGGATTCCTAATTGTTGTTTGTGCTGTTTTTAATCTATTGTAGTTCACCTATTGCTAGTCCTTTGTGCTCAAGGCTCAAAGACCTTAATATTCTTCCTCCATATTGGATTCCTATATCTTAAGTTAGTTTTTAAGTATATTGTGATATTTTTATTTAGTGGGAGTTTTCTATAAGCAAAGATAATTTATGTAACAGGTACAGGGTCTTTGGAAAGTAAAGAATGATAACATGGCTAAATATTGCAATGAGGCCAAGGAACTCATGAAGAAGTTCTCTTCCGTCAAAGTCAAGCATGTTTTAAGGGTACTCTTTTTCTTTGAGCCTTTATCTGTTTACCTTATTACAAATGCTTTTGCTCTATATGTTACTGTTTTCAATTTCTTTGGAACTGCATTCCAAGACCTGAATTTATACACGCAAGAAAGCCTTCCATATGACATAATCATCTGTGTTCACACTTCATACAATGTCCAGACCCTAGTGCTTGGTTGAAAATGATTACATATTTTCTTATAGCTGGGTCAGTAGATTGATTCATAATGGCCACTGCAGCAACCCTACTGTGTTAACAAATTATTCTTTTATAAGAAATCACTTTTTAATATTAACAGCTAAAAGAAGGGCTTGTATAAAATGAATGCATTTTTTAATCTGGAAAATTTGTGGAACCGCTCAAATGATTGATATGTCTGTTGCAGATGAAAGATTCATTCACCGACTGCACATAATATTGTTGGGAAGTAAATAGAATGTTATTTAATGGTGCCACTTTGAAAAAATTAGGAGAAAAAGAATGTATCTGGTCATATAAAAATCTTGGGGATACCAATATAAAGGAGGCTACAAGAATAAGAGCAAAAGAAAGGGGAAAATCAAAAGAACATTAGGTATAACTAACACATACAAAAAAGGTAACATAATGTAGCCTTTTGCCCATAGACTCAACTAATGAGGTCTACTACTCGTATCTCCTCCATTTTGGTCTCCAAAGAAATTCCATAGATGGTTTTCTCCACTTTTACAGAATACTCGAACCGAGAGTAGCATCATTTTCAAGCCCCCTAATGTTGCACGCCAAAATGTCAGACTTCATAAAGAACATTGTCCACCTGAAGATCACCTCCCTGTTGAAGAGTACCTTTTCGCCATGTATATTTTCCTGCAACTCCTCAGACTTGTCTGTCTCATCCCACTATTTGACCATCTATTTCAAGCTGACCTTCAACATCATTATGCCCACCCGTCCTATATTCGTACTGTTTATTTTTTCCCAGTGTTCTAAAAATCGCTAGGCGCTGGGCGGGCGGCGAGCAGGTGCCTAGCGCCCAGGAGCCTAGGCGGGCACCTAGGCGGTTTTAGGTTTTGTATTATTACTTTAATAATTTATAAAAGTTAAGCATAATACATTATCAATTACATCCAATTTAATGCCAATATACATATGCAAAATTTAAAAACATGAAAAATTAACAATCGTGAACAAAATTTATTAAAATTCAAATGACTGAAGTTGGTCATGATGGGTACTTTATATAAATTTGAATTTGTGCTCTTTTATTTTTCTTCAAATTGCATGAATAACCTCAATTATGTTTGATAAAATCTACATTAGTAAAATTGGTACCGGCAGATCCTTTGAGAATTCCATTAAGTAATCATCATTTGCTACATTTAGACATATATTGAATAAAAAACAATTAAATAGTTTATTTCTAAAAAAATAGGAACACAATCAGCCTTATTAAAAAATAAAAATAAATAAAAAAATTTAAAAAAAAATCGCCCAGACCGCCTAGACCCGCCTAGAGGCTGCCTAGTACCCCGCCTAGGCCGCCTAGACCCCACCTAGGCCGCCTAGACCCCACCTAGATCCCACCCAGACCCGCCCAGACTGCCCAGAACCGCCTAGACAGCCCGCCCAGCCATTAATCTGGGCGGTTTTCCACCTTCTAGCCGATTTTTAGAACACTGTTTTTTCCTCTACAAGTTCAAGGAAGAACTATGATACTGCCTCAGTCATTATCACCAAAAAATACAATTTGTCAGTAGCATATGTCACTTTTTTCGAGTTTAGCGAAAGTATGCAACCTCATTTCTATAGCCCATTTGATCCTCACCAGAGGCTTCCCACTTCATTGGAGAAATAGAAGGTTTTGGAACCCCAACTTTTTCAAAGGCAGACCCAACATGTGCTTTTTTAAGAAAGTTTGAGGAATATCCCCTCTTGTTTAGATTATGGCACCACCTCGACCCAAATTGAATTATTGACTTCCTTATTTACACTTACCTAACCCTTCTACCCCTACTCTCATCTCTTCTCCCTCATTCCATTTCCTCCATTAAACTTCAGTCTCTTTCTCGCTTTTTTCTTCATTTTCCTCAACTCTCATCTTCTTACCCAATATCTTCATTTTCTTCAATAAACCCTCCATATTCTCTCACATTTCCAAATCTCTTTTCATCGTTTCCTCGCTTCCTTTTCTCCATCAAACCCTCGCTTCCTCATCTTGTCTCTCCACTCTCTCCAAATTGATTCCTTACAAGGAGAACTTGGTTTGAGTTTCATTCTCTTCCCAACTTACCGAAACCAAGAACTAGTGTTTTGAGAAGTTGTTGTCATCACATGGTTTGCTCAAATCGTGAGAATTCAAGTTTCATGATTAGGCCAACCGGGTTATCTTTGAAATCCACGGTTTAAGCCAATCGTGTGGCTGCAAGAAGTTTACCTCATAGCAGGTTTTTGGGAAGTTGTTACTTCAAATCATAAAATTTTCAATTTCAAGGTTAGCCTGTGGCTACATAAAGTTTCTCGAGAGCAAGGCAAGTTTTTTAGAAAGTTGTTTCAATTTTCATGGTTAGTTCAGACCACATGAATTCCAATTTCACGACTAGACTAACCATGTAATGTTGAAGATTATGATTTGATCCACACGTAGGAACTGGCAACAACCTTTGATTTCAAGCTCATTTATGGTTGTCATCAAACGCTCTTAAGCAAGCTAGGGAAGACACCATGACACATCTCATGGTTCTAAACAGAAGTCCTCAATTAGTCCAACATCACCACGAAACCTTAGAGGTGGGGAAGATAAGAAGGGTTTAATGGAGAAAATGGAGTAGGGAGAATATGACAGTTGGGAAGAAGATGGAGAGAGATTTGAAAGAGAGTGGAAAAGGTTTAATAGAGGAAATAAAGATAGTAGAAAAAGTTAAGAGTTGGGAAGAAGAGAGCTTGAGAGATTTGAGAGAGTTGGGAAATAAAAGAAAAAAAAATTGAGGAAGGTTTACTGGACGAAATAGATGGAGTGTGGAAGTAGATGCGGGGTTAGAGATAAAACGTTTTGTTTATTTTAGTTAACCAAGGTTGATTAACTTAAGTTGGGTCTGCCATGGAGGTCTGCTATAATCGGGGTCTCATATAATTTTAATGGGGTATGTTTTTATGAGCTGCCTTTCAAAAGAGTAGACTTGAGTGTTCCTCGATGCAATTTGCAAGTATTAAATATGCCCTCAATTTGAACTTTTGATCTTGTATGTTGGCGTATCCCTCAACCCAATGAGCCACATTGTCATCGTCTAAGTTTACCACTTTTAGTTCTAATTAGAGTCTAAGTTTACCAAAATATCCATTCCCTCTTTTCATGGATTATGCCTTAACATAGTTATCATATCCTATGATATACAAGATACGTATGCACATTGATACATATGCAACAAATACACCAAGGGATTATATTGTATCATATGGTTGTGTCCATGCTTTCAAACATTAATTTTCTTTCTTTTATTTTTTAATATTTCATTGTTTAACCTTCATTTACCCTATTTCAGGGTTTAACTATATAAACTCGCGAAACTTTTTATAGTGTTTTTGAGGAAAAATAAAGACAAAAAAAAACCTCTCGAAACAAGGGTAAAAGAAATAAAAGAAGAATGAAACATGTGGATGGGAGATATGGCTTCATACCATTTCATAGTTGATACTTGATAGGACGTAAACATGATATTATATATAACGTTTTTTACATTTCATGAAGTGATTAGTACTTAACGACTTTTTTGTATTGATACTTTCAACTCTCTAGGTGTTGAACTATATTTGGGTGTGTTAATGTCATAGGGAGGTTCTCTTTTGGGAACAGATATCATGAATAAGCAATAGCTTACTTATTTATAAAGGAAGTGTTTTTTTATACTTTGTTTGAGTCTGCTTAATTATACAATATCTAGACTTAAAATTTATATATATATATATATATATATATATTGCATCGTATTTTACAATACACTAACACATAACGATATGTATATCTTAAAATTTTATTTATTTATATTTTGAAAGGGGGGAAATTATTTTTAGTGGATCTGTGAACCATAAATGCTTTTGCCATGCTTCAAACTAGACTTTGTGATACCCTATTATCTGCCTCAATCTTTCTAGCTAAGCAAGCATTCATTGGCTACGCCTGGCTTATAGTTAAATCCGTATTCCAAGTTCCATAATGATAGAACTAACAGAAAATATGTTTTGCTGCCTGTGGTTTGTGGTTGTTCATGCCATGTTACTGATGCTCCAATGTACTTTTGTATTGTGGTTATTAGATTGCAATTAGTCATGTTGTAATGCCTGAATGGATGAAGACTGAGAAGCTAAATGTTGCCGATGCTCCAATCTCTCCATGATTTTTATGCATTTATTTATTTTTACTTGCTGATCTGGAAATTACTTCCTTTATTAGCTCTGAAACTCATCTCATTTTTGATTCTTTCAAGGATTTTAATTTTGGAGCTGATGACCAAGCAAACCTGGCTGTTTATCTTGCTGGTGAGTTGAAACTTTTGACCCTGTTGATTCTTTTCCATTAGTCATACTGAATAGTCACCAAATGTTATGGTATCTATCCTTGCAGAAGGTCAAGTTGGGGAAGATTGGGAGGAGAAATAGGATAAATACTTTGAGGCGGCTGGATAGTGTGGTATTGTTATTTTTTCTAAGTACTGTAATGAAGGACCAAAATTCATGTATAAGCTTCTGACGACTGATATGTAGCTCAACTCTGATTCTATTGGCAGGACGCCTGAGTTTAGGATACGAGAGTGTCGAGATATGCAGTGGATTTACCAAGGTTAAATAGTCCTGTGTTATCACTTGCTAATCAGTATAATATTTATCTCCACAATATCCAGGGTACACTGTCCTATTTCACATTAATCCTTGGTAACCCCTGAATACAAGGATTCCCATTTTGTTTTTTGACCAACAAGTGCAGATAATTGTTGTGGGGTCTGCTCTAATATGTTATCACCATTTTTTGGCCATTTGGTAGTAAAGTTACAAAATTTAGTTCGATGTACTTGTACCTGCACTAGTGATACTCTGCTTCTTCCAAATTCGTTAACTACCAAGTAGTGTTAACTAAAATGACGTTGCCTCTGATTTATTATGTGTACCTATATTGCCAACTTCATGGTGATTGTATATAATGCTCTTGCATTGGGGATCACTTTATTAGATCTACAATTCTAAGCTCCTTTTTCATTATGTAATAGTATGAGTGGTGCCTTCTCCAAATACTAATTCGACTCACACTTTAGTGTGAAATAATCTTTTACGTTGGTGATTATATCTGTGCATAATGTTAATGGCGTCCATACATTTCAATCAAAGCAAATCTTCAAGGATTTTCTTAAGATAAGTTTTGTTTTCAATCAAATTAAAGAGTTTTTTTTTTTTTTTTTTTCCATTTATTTTCTCTTTTAACATAATAAGGTCCAAAACACACAATTGGCTAAGAGCCTTTGGACCATACACAAGTGTAAGCACAATCTCTGTTAAACCTAGTAGTTCTGGGTAGAAATTGGTATCAGAGCCATCTTCTTTTTTTTCGGGGTGAATAGTAGTGAGTCCAAGGTACTGTTGGTTAGCCGTTGATAACGTTGGTCAGCCTTAGGATATGTTGGTCAGCCGTAGACTCCTAGGTAAGTCGCCAAGTTGAGCGCAGTTGAGCGGAGTTAGGGGGTCTCATATCAGGTGGTCCAATTGTAGGTGGTCCGAGTACAGTGTTCCTATCCTATCCTCAGAGATATAAGAAAATGTATTTGTTTTCAAAATTTACTCGTTCTTCTAGTTCTAGGTCAATTAATCCCAATTTACAAAATAGAATGGAATGTATAATTCTAGAATTCAAAAGAATTTACAAAAATGGTCTATACCAGAAGTCCCTTACAAAAAAATTTATGAAGTTTCTCAATCTTTGTTTTCTCAAAAATCTGAAGATCTCATAGACATTGTTAAACAGACAGTGCCTTTGAATGGATCTTTAGAATCCAAACAATTGTTTTCCAATCAAATACTTGATTATTTACAAAGTCAAGGATACAAGTATGTTAATATAGGGTTGATCCAAATAAGACTCAAACCTCTTACAAGAACAGGGTTAGATACCTGTGCCTTGATCGCTCTTCGCGATTGTAGACACAATAGGTTTCATGATTCTCTGTTTGGAATTGCATATTCAACCTTGGCCATGGGTCCAGTCTATTTCGACTGTTACCCCAATTTCCCAGTGTCTCTCAAGGATCCAAATATCCTTGAAACACGGACTCTCAATCTTCAGACCAACAAGGAAAAAACTAGTGTTATTGTTCCAAAAACAAAACATTGGAATCAAGTCACCCTACCTGAAACATGGCAGGTTCAAGCTGCACCTAGAAAACCTCCTTCTAGTCAGCTTAATCAAGTTGTAACCCTACCTGATGGTACGGTCGAATTACAATTCTCTGAAGCTAGGATCACTAGACTTCATCCCCAAGATTTTCAATCAGGGCGTAGATCTGAAGCATCCTTCAAGACCGCTCCTTCCCGTCCTCCTAGAACACCTACACCAAATGTTCTTCCCCATCTTGATCTAGCGAACATTAGGACAAATCCTCCATATCCGCAGATCCCTCAACCTGTTTACAATCAACATGAACAAGAAAATGAAAATCAATCACCAACACAATCTGAAATGAATTTTCCTCCTCAATTAAATGTTTTATCTATTCCGTTTGAATTAAACAAAGAACAAATAAAACAAGAATTTGTGCAAGAAATCAATAAGCAAAAACGTCAACTGTTTTATGATCAAACAACTGATTCTCAAAGAACAGATTTAGGAAAGCAGTTTTATGAATGTTGTGAAGAAATGAAAGAAAATTTACCTTTCCTTGATTGGTATTCTAACATCTATCTTCAAAACATTAATGTCATCAAAACTGATTCTAAAGTTTGGCGTACTTCTGAGAATCAAAATAAAGAATCAATCTTGCCCTCTCTTGAGGAAATTCAATTCTCAATTTTGGGTCATGAATTAATTGCCTCACCCTTTAAAGATCCAGCAACGGATAACACATTTAAAGGATTAGGTAAAATAATTCAACAAAATAATTATACAAACATTTTACTTCATGAAATTGGAGATAAAATGATACAAGATCAAATTCAACAAAATCTTTCAAACCAATAACAACTTTTACAAAAACAATCTGTTGAAACAAAGCCAATAACATATTTCACACCTATGTCTATTGACCAAAATGTTTTAACAACACCAAATCAATTGATTCAACAAATTGATGCAAAATTAGCTGCATTAAATATTGAATCAAAGTTGAAAATCAGCAATTTGTCTAATCCAGACATAAGTTCTGATTCTGATAACAATGATTTTGATCCTATGGCAGAATTGGATAAATAAAATTTTATTCAATATCAGGCCAATCCTAGACCTTCTTTACCTGACATGCAGTATGAAGAAAAGTATCTCCATACCTATGGATCATTCTCTATAGGTAACCTCTATACTTCGAATATAGATGGATTAACTGAAGAGAACATCATTGAGTTAACCCAAGAAATGGTCATGATGGCATCGGCCCATCGCAGCGAGAACAAAAATGATAGAACCATTGCATCTATCATCATCGCTGGCTTTTCTGATTTACTCAAAGGATGGTGGGATAATTATTTAACCACTGGTGAACAACAAGCCATTTTACAAGCTGTTAAAGTTGACAATAACGGTTTTCCAATTAAGACAGAAGGAGGCTATGACATCCCTGACTCTGTCTCTTCCTTAATTTTCTGTATTTTGAAGCATTTCATTGGCAACCCCAATGAATTTCAAAATAAGTCTAAAGATTTGCTTATGATTCATAAATGTCCAACCTTGAGCCATTTCAGATGGTATAAGGATATCTTCCTCAAGAAGGTTATGCTTCAAGTTGAAGCCAGTAACCCCTTTTGGAAGAGAAAGTTCATTTCTAGTCTGCCAACAATCTTTGCTGAAACCGTTAGGAGCAAATTACAAGAAATCTACCTAAAAGACATCCCCTATGATCGTCTTACTTTTGGAGATTTAATTGCTTTCATTAATAAACGTGCATTACAAATTTGTAATGATTTGAAATTAAAATCTCAACTTAAGAAACAAAATATCAATGGTCCTAAAGAATTAGGAGATTTCTGTCAACAATATGGATATGAAGATTTTAAGATTCCAATAAAAAATCATCTCAATCCAAATTACAGTATATATCTCATCCTGCTCGACAGTACATATCTCATCCTGCTCGACAGTACAAGTCTAAGAAGCCTTATTGGCCTAAACAACCCAAAGACCTTAGCAAGTACTATAGCAAGCCCAAGAGGCATGAGACTCATAAGCCCAAGCCCAAACAGTTTAAGAAACATAATGAACACGGTCCAACATCTAAGCTCGTTTGCTTTAAATGTGGACGTTCAGGTCATTATGCTAAAAACTGTAGAACAACCCAAAAAAATACAAGCACTTCAAGCCCCTGAAGATATTAAGCAGATGTTTTTACAAGTTCTGATTGATTCAGAAGTTGAATCTTCAGATGAAGAACTTCAAATTTTTAATTTGAATCATTCTTCTGATTTTGACATTTCAGAGGATTCTGATGAATGTGCAGAAGCTTGTCATTGCAATACCATCAATATGTTATCAACAATCAAAGAATCTAGCATTCTTTTAGACTTTGTTGATAAAATTGATGATCCCAAGCTTAAGACAGAATATCTTCAACGTATTAAGTCTTCAATAACAAAACCAAAAGAATCTCCAGAAATCATTAATCCTTTCTATAACCACAGAGAAATCATTGATAGATTTAAGAGATCATCTCAATCTTCAAATACGGCCAGTCTTTCTGACCTCCAATATGAAGTAAACAATATCAAAAAAGAAATTGTTATGCTTAAACAAAATCAAACTCTCCTTGATTTACGTTTGCAGAGTGTGCAAACGTCTGTCAATCCACAAGTAGCTTCTTCTTCTGAACCTCCTCCTCAGACAGAAGAACCACCCCTTTTTCTTAATACAATAAACAGAATCAAACATCAGAAATGGTATGTTGCTGTTGATTTGGTAATTAACAAAAAATTAATTATCCCAACAATAACACTTGTTGATTCTGGTGCTGATTTTAATTACATAGCTGAAGGATTAATTCTTGCTAAGTATTTTCAAATCACCAAACAAAAACTTTATACAACTGACAATTCACAACTACAAATACAATACAAGTTGCCTAATGCTCACATTTGTAAAAACAAAGTTTGCATTAAACAAGATTTTGTACTTGTCAAGAATATGGTTCAAAAAATGATTCCTGGAACTCCATTTTTTACAACCATAACCCCGTTTTCAGTTTCAAAAAATGGATTAAAAACCCAGATTTTAGGAACTGATGTTGAATTCAAATTTTTGTTCAAACCTGAAATTATAGAGATAAATCACATTAAAAATTATGTTTGTTTTCTTAATTTCATTTCTCAAAAACAACAACACTTACAATCTTTAAAAGCTGAAATTGCGCATAAATGCATTGATAATCAAATTCAAGATCCTAAGCTCCAGACCCAAATTGTTCAATATCATGAACATTTGAAAAAAGAGTTATGTGCTGAACTTTCCAACGCTTTCTGGCATCGTAAGAGACATGTGGTTCGTCTCCCTTATGAGCCTTCCTTCCATGAAAGCAAGATTCCAACTAAAGCTAGGCCTATTCAAATGAATGCAGAGCTTATGGAATATTGCAAACAAGAAATTCAACAAATGTTGGATAAGAATCTCATCCGCCATTCTAAGTCTCCTTGGAGCTGTTCTGCTATTTATGTTAGAAAAGCAGCAGAACTTGAACGCGGAAGTCCTCGCTTAGTCATCAATTACAAGCCTCTCAATCAGGTCCTTCAATGGATTAGGTACCCTATTCCCAACAAGAGAGATCTTCTTAAGAGATTACACTCAGCCTGTGTATTCTCTAAATTTGATCTGAAATCTGGATTTTGGCAAATTCAGATTCATCCCTTTGATAGATACAAGACAACTTTTAATGTTCCCTTTGGTCATTACGAATGGAATGTAATGCCCTTTGGTCTCAAGAATGCTCCTAGTGAGTTTCAAAACATCATGAATGAGATCATTTCTCCCATCTCCTCATTCACAATCGTGTATATCGATGATATACTTGTTTTCTCTGAGTTTATTGCAACCCATTGGAAACACTTGTATCAATTTGAAAAATGTATAAAAGAAAATGGTTTGGTTTTATCACTTACCAAAATCAATCTGTTTGACACAAATGTTAGATTTTTAGGTCACAAGATTTTTCATCGGACACTTACTCCCATTTCAAGAGCAATTGAATTTGCAGACAAGTTTCCTGATGAAATTTGGGATAAAACCCAATTACAAAGATTTTTAGGATCTTTAAATTATGTTGCTGATTTTTATAAAGGCCTCCGTGTTTTACTTAAACCACTGTTTGCTAGGCTTAAGAAAAATCCAGGCCCATGGACTACAATCCATTCTCAAGTTGTTCGACAAGTCAAAGCCCATGTCAAGAGTCCTCATTGTTTAGGAATCTCAGATCCCAAGGCTTTCAAGATTGTAGAAACAAATGCGTCTAACTAAGGGTACGGTGGTATTCTTAAACAGCGTCTTCCTGGTTCTACCACAACCCAATTGGTCCGATACCATTCTGGTATCTGGAACTCTGTCCAAATCAATTACTCAACAGTTAAATAAGAAGTTTTATCAATTGTTTTGTGCATCATGAAATTTCAAGATGATCTTACAAATCAAAATTTTCTTTTACGTGTTGATTGCAAATCTGCCAAAGAGATTTTAACAAAAGATGTTTTAAATCTCGTGTCCAAACATATTTTTGCCAGATGACAAGGTCTTTTATCTGCATTTGATTTTGACATCGAATTTATAACAGGAGAAGACAACTCTCTAGCTGACTTCCTCACTAGAGAATTCATCGAAAAATGAGTTCGCAGAGCTCATCCTCTTCGCAGGTTCCCTCTGCAAAACCCCAATATGCTATGCAACCTTCTGCTACACAGCACAAGCCACCTCTTTCTTATGTTTTTTCCTTAACCAATCCTTATCAGCCCCTCCAAGAAGTTGATTCAAGCCCTTCAATGACTTCGTTCCCGAAGATTCAAGCACCAAACCAAAACCCTTATGTTACCAAGTCATGTCTCGAGCCTCTGTTCATGCTCAAACCATGTTTGTTTTCTCTTTCCAAGGATCCTCAAGCAATCGCAAGACATGTTTTCACCCCCAAAGCACTGTTTGAAGAATCAGACAGTCTCAAGACTCAACAATTTTATGAATTCATCTTAGTGGACACCGATTCAATGGTGATCACTCAATAGAGAGAAATCTTCTCCAGAAAAGATTTCTCATTCCAAGTGTCAGATTTTGAAGATTATGTCAGAAGCAGACTGGAAGCAGCATCCTGTCCACCCCAAGAAGTTCTCTGTCAATTATCTTCCTCAATCTTTCAATTATGCCGACTACAAGCAAGCCTGGTCTAGAGCATTCATCGTTCCCTATCAGAAATACTCTCATTCTTGGTTTTTCTTTTTCTACAAAAAGTTCAAGAAGCTTCAATCCCTCTTTGGTTCCAACACACATGGTGGAATCACTTTGGAGCTCAAGATGGTATCCTTCCACCTCCGGTGAACGAAGGATGGAAAATTTTCAAGACTAAGTTCAATCCGCCAACTCCTGTCCCTCAACAGGTTTTGTTCTTATGGTTTTTTTTATCAAGTTCAATCTTACTTGGATTTGCTGCTGGGATTTCTCCGTTTCAGCTCTTACAAGTATCAATCAGTCGATTCAACCTCCCTTATGGTTCTGTCGAAGATTCAAAATCAAGTGGTGGCCAACTTTTGACCACAGTCGAAGATTCAGAACCATAAGGGAGGTTGAATCGACTGATTGATACTTGTAAGAGCTGAAAAGGAGAAATCCCAGCACCAAATCCAAGTAAGATTGAACTTGATAAAAAACCATAAAAACAAAACCTGTTGAGGGACAAGAGTTGGCGGATTGAACTTAGTCTTGAAAATTTGCCATCCTTCGTTCACCGGAGGTGGAATGATACCATCTTGAGCTCCAAAGTGATTCCACCATGTGTGTTGGAACCAAAGAGGGATTGAAGCTTGCTTGAAATTTTTGCAGAAAAAGAAAAACCAAGAATGAGAGCAATTATGAGAAGGAACGATGAATGCTCTAGACCAGGATTGCTTGTAGTCGGCATAATTGAAAGATTGAGGAAGATAATTGACAGAGAACTTCTTGTGGTAGATCGGATGCTGCTTCCAGTCTGCTTCTGACATAATCTTAGAAATCTGACACTTGGAATGAAAAATCTTTTCTGGAGAAGATTTCTCTCTATTGTGAATGATCACCACTGAATTGGTCCACTAAGATGAATTCATAAAATTGCTGAGTCTTGAGACTGTCTGATTCTTCAAACAGTGCTTTGGGGGTGAAAACATGTCTTGCGATCGCTTGAGGATCCTTGGAAAGAGAAAACAAACATGGTTTGAGCATGAACAAAGGCTCGAGACATGACTTGGTAACATAAGGGTTTTGGTTTGGTGCTTGAATCTTCGGGAACGAAGTCATTGAAGGGCTTGGATCAGCTTCTTGGAGGGACTGATAAGGATTGGTTAAGGAAAAAGCATAAGAAAGAGGTGGTTTGTGCTGTGTAGCAGAAGGCAGCATAGCATATTGGGCTTTTGATTGGGGTTTTGCAGAGGGAACCTGCTAAGAGGATGAGCTCTGCGAACTCATTTTTGGATGAATTCTCTAGTGAGGAAGTCAGCTAGAGAGTTGTCTTCTCCTTTTATAAATTCGATGTCAAAATCAAATGCAGATAAAAGACCTTGCCATCTGGCGAAAATCTGTTTGGACACGAGATTTAAAACATCTTCTGTTAAAATCTCTTTGGCAGATTTGCAATCAACACATAAATGAAATTTTTGATTTATAAGATCATCTTGAAATTTCATGATGCACAAAACAATTGATAAAACTTCTTTTTTAATTGTTGAGTAATTGATTTGGACAGAGTTCCAGATACCAGAATGGTATCGGACCAATTGGATTGTGGTAGAACCAGGAAGACGCTGTTTAAGAATACCACCGTACCCTTGGTTAGACACATTTGTTTCTACAATCTTGAAAGCCTTGGGATTTGAGATTCCGAAACAAGGAAAACTCTTGACTTGGGCTTTGACTTTTCGAACAACTTGAGAATGGACTGTAGTCCATGGGCTTGGATTTTTCTTAAGCCTAGCAAACAGTGGTTTAAGTAAAACACGGAGGCATTTGTAAAAATCAGCAACATAATTTAAAGATCCTAAAAATCTTTGTAATTGGGTTTTATCCCGAATTTCATCAGGAAACTTGTCTGCAAATTCAATTGCTCTTGAAATGGGAGTGAGTGTCCGATGAAAAATCTTGTGACCTAAAAATCTAAATTTTGTTTGAAACAGATTGATTTTGGTAGGTGTTGTAAATGCTGTAAAGAATTCAAATTAAAACATAGGAACGAAGGTACCAATTGTTCTTGGGTTGAGTCGCGGACTAGGTCGCTCTCTTTAAGACATTTCGCGGCTCTGCCCAAAATTGTGCAAGCAGTGTATTAGCCCCGCCGTCCCTAGGATAAAACAGCCCAGAATCTTCTCTGTCTCGTTCAAACAATTGCACAGTTGATGAACGAAATACTATCCACCCTTAATCTCTTGTTTGCTCGGAATCACCAATACAATTGATATAAATCAGCAACAAGCAAAAACTCTTCTTTGATTGAAATGCTAAACGAAAACTGATTGCAAAACCAAAATATTGTGTTCTCTCTTATTTCGAAAGAAAAACTCTTGTTTTTGCAAAATGATTTTTTTTTTTGAAACTGTAAGTTTGTATAGTATTTTTAGGGAGAAAACCGTATAGTCGAAATACGAAATACAAGCTAAATACATTGGTTAGAGAATGCAATTAAAAGAAACATGGAAAACGTGTGGAATTAAGAAACCGTCTAGATACATGGACAAAGTCCTGTCTAGATGCATGGACACAACATTTGCATGAAAAACGTGGGAGAAAATCACGATGCTGTTGGCGCAACACATGGAGGACAGAGTCAGCCAAAATACCGTCTAGATGCATTTGACTCAGCCTCCCTTCAAATTTATTTTCGTTTAAATAAATTTTCAGCAAAAAGAATGGGTTGCTCTCTAAATGACCCGACGGACGGCGGCGGCGGGCACGAGAGTCTATCTCTCCCCTCCTCACAAAAGTGTGGTACCCCCAAGGGGTCCAAACCCAAGTCCAAACAATCTCCTTATAAACTCTTCCATTATGAGTTGTATAGAAGATGTGAGACTAAAATTAGAGAGAGATCCATAGATCAAAATTAGAGAGATCCAGGGTTCGAACCCAGGTTCACACCCATTTTATTTTATTTTAAAAAACCATATTTTCAACAATCCCCCACTTGGATTTTTAAAATAAATTTTCATCGAGCAATCTATAAAATATAAGATTTTGCATAAGCAAAAGTGTCTTTCGACTTGAATTCTTGCGTAGTGTTCATGCTTTAGATTATACTAGAGTAACTCGTAGTTTTGAACTCTATCTCTAACAGACATTACACGCACAACCTTACCAGGGCGAAGTCTAAAAAGCCCGTGCCTTACGACCATGCATGTATATCCCAGTATAGTGAAGGCTCTAGGAATTTTGCCCACAAATTCCATAGGAAGTGGCCAAACTTCCACAATCACTTAGGTGAGTGTATCAAGAGTACTCCTATAGCTAGGTACTCCACTCCACATAGAGTATAGACCTCATTAAGAGTTTTTAACTCATCCTACTATCGCTTCAGGAATTCATGCTTTAATCTAGGAATGAGATTGCTATTTTGTCAGCATGATTCACATCATATCATTCACGACTTGTTATTACCCATTGAACCTATTTCTTGGGATCTCCAGTCTATAGGTTGGGTTACCATCATGAATAACTCATCAATCTAAGGGCATTAGTCCCATTCCTTTCGAGGTTTTGAAAACCTTCTCTCTAGCTAGTCCTTTTGTCAAAGGATCAGCCAAGTTCGCATCAGTTCGTACATGATCCACTCTCACAACACTAGTAGACAAAAACTCTCTAACTGTACTGTGCTTACAACGTATTTGTCGTTTCTTGCCGTTATAATAACGGTTAGTATTTTCACAATAGCCGCGGTACTATCGCAATGGATCAAGACAGCTGGAATCGGTATTTCCCATAAAGGGATCTCTGCTAGCAGGTTTCTTAGCCAACCTGCTTCTTCACTAGCTGTGGCTAGTGCTATAATCTCTGAATCCATCGTGGACTCTGCCAAAATGGTCTGTTTCTTTGATTTCCAAGAAACAACTCAACCAGCTATATTGAAAATATAACCACTGGTGGCTTTGGAGTCATCTGAAAGGGTGTTCCAATCAGCATCGCTATATCCTTCAAGGACAGTGAGAAACTTCTGATAATGTAATCCGAGGTTCTTAGTCCTCTTAAGGTACCTCATGACCCTTTCAATTGCATGCCAATGTTGTATACTAGGTCTACTAGTAAATCTGCAAAGTAATCCAACGGCATAAGCTATGTTGGGTCTAGTGCAATCGGTAGCATATCTAAGACTACCAATGATGCTCGCATACTCAAATTGTCTAACATCGTTACCGGTGTTCTTGAACAACTTTACACTAGAATCATAAGGAGTACATGCAGGTTTACAATCAGAGTAATGATATTTAGTTAGGATCTTCTCTATATAGTGTGATTGATCCAAAGAAATTCCCTTTTCAGACCTAGTAATCTTGATACCAAGGATTACACTCGCTTCTCCAAGGTCTTTCATATCAAAGTTCGCACACAATAAAGCTTTGACTTTATTCACGGCATGGATATTAGAACCAAAGATAAGCAAGTCATCCACATATAGACATATAATAGTGCAAATGCCATTTTCAATTTTATAGTAAATGCATTTGTCACTTTCGTTCACTTTAAAGTCATGTGCGATAACAAGAATATCAAATTTTTCATGCCAATGTTTTGGAGCTTGTTTCAAACCGTAAAGTGATTTATCTAGTTTGCAAACTTTATGTTCTTGCCCTGGACTAGCAAAACCTTCAGGTTGGTCCATGTAAATTTCTTCTTCCAAATCGCCATTAAGAAACGCAGTCTTAACGTCCATTTGGTGCAATACTAGATTATGTATTGCAGCAAGAGAAATTAACACTCGAATAGATGTAATCCTGGTAACAGGAGAATATGTGTCAAAGAAGTCAACATTTTCTCTCTGTCTATACCCTTTGGCTACGAGACGAGCCTTGAACTTATCAACATTACCATCGGGTTTCAATTTCTTCTTAAATACCCATTTACATCCTATTGTTTTGCAACCTAGTGGCAAGTCAACTAAATGCCAGGTTCTATTAGACTCAAGAGAGTACATTTCAACATCTATAACATCTTCCCAAAAATTGGCGTCTATAGAAGATAAGGCTTCTTGAAAACTAAAGGGATCCTCCTCGACTGAAAAGACATAGTAATCGGGGCCAAAGTTTTTAGAAGTTCGTTTTCGTTTACTTCTCCTAGGCTCAGATTCTGTGGCTTTATCGGTTTCATTAACCCTGATCAAGGGCACGTTATTTGAGGATGTACCCCCACTATTCCTCGAAATAAAAGGAAATTTATCTTCATAGAAGTCAACGTCGTTTGATTCTATAATAACTTGATCTTTAAGATTATAGAATCTATAAGCTTTGTTGTTCATGGCATATCCTATGAATACACATTCATATGCCCTACTGGCAAGCTTATTCCTTTTAGGATCAGGAATTCTAACATAAGCTAAGCAACCCCAAGTTTTCAAATATGACAAGTTTGGTTGTCTATTTTTCAAAATCTCATAGGGAGAGGTTTTACTTTTCGATTTAAGGAATTTATTTAGCACATAACAGACCGTCAATATAATTTCTCCCCACCAGTGCGATGCAGCACCGGAGTCAAGCAGAATGGCAACTACTAACTCGGTTAGAGTTCTATTTTTCCTTTCAGCTTTGCCATTCATCTCAGAAGAATATGGTGCAGTTGTTTCATGAATAATTCCTTGAGAATTATAGAACTCTATGAAAGTACTGCTGTCATATTCAGTGCCTCTATCACTCCTAAGTCTATTAATCTTTCTATTATATTGATTTTCAACTTCAGTCAAAAATAATTTAAACATGTCAAAGGCTTCACTCTTATTTTTCATTAAGTAAACGAAGGTATAATCAGAACAATCATCAATAAACGTAATAAAGTAACGTTTTCCATTTCTAGTCAAAACACCATCAAGTTCACATATATCTGAGTGTATCAAATCTAAGGGTTCAGATTATCTAACAACAGATTTATGTGGTGTTTTGGTTATCTTAGCTTGACTACAATTTTGGAAATCATTTAAGGACAATTTTGGAATTAGTCCTAAGTTACTCATGTTTTTAATAATACGCTTATTAACATGACAGAGTCTAGCATGCCAAATATTAAAAGTACACAACATGTAAGCAGAACTAGAAATTTTATTTGCTTCAACATTTAACTTAAACATTCCATCAGTGGCATACCCTTTCCCCACAAATACATTATTCTTTGTGATAGTATATAAATCAGCCCCTATAATTTGAGTAAACCCAGCCATGTTCAGAAGATAATCAGAAACTAAGTTCTTCCTCATCTCTGGAGTATGCAGGACATCCTTCAGGATAACAGTCTTTCCAGAGGAAAACTTCAGTTCTACTGTTCCAGTTTTAGCAACGATAGTGGAGTGGGAATCACCCAACAACACTTTCTTGTCCTCAGCTTCAGAATAGGACTTGAACATTTCTCGATCATAGCAGACATGTCGAGAAGCACCAGTGTCAACCCACCATCCCTCAGATCCACCAACAAAATTGATCTCAGAGATCATGGCAATAAGTTGGTCTTCGGTTAGGTTCGCCTGAGGTGCAGGGCGAGATCCGTTCCGGCAGTTCCTGGCCATATGCCATGGCCTACTACAGGTGTAGCATAGGAACTGTGTTGATTCAGTTCTTGAGGGGTGTTTTTGTCCATTCTGATTTCACGAAGGATTCTGATTCTTTTGGTTGTGGTTTTGGTTGTTCCGATTCTGATGGTTCTGATTTTTATTTTGACTTTGATTTTTCATAGTCTTTCCACTGGGTTTCAGAGCCACAGGAGTAGATTTCTTTGAGTTTGAAATAATCAGAACTTCATCTTTTTGATCTTGTTTTCTGGCTTCCTCCTCAATACGAAGTCGGGTAATCAGGTTTTCTAGGGAAAATTCTTTGGTTTTATGCCTAAGGACATTCTTAAAATCTTTCTAGCTAGGGGGCAGTTTGTCTATCACAACAGCTACTTGAAATTGCTCATCTAAAGTCATTCCTTCAGATATAATTTCATGAGCAATCTTTTGAAGCTCGTGTGATTGGGTTTCCACATACTAATCATCAGTCATTTGGAATTTCAGATAACGACTGACAACATATTTCTTTGTACCAGCCTCCTCAGTGTCATATTTTTTCCTAAGGGCTTCCCAAATATCCTTGGCAGTTTTTTCAGAACAATAATAATCATATAGATCACCAGAAAGACCATTCAAGATAAAATTCTTACACAAAAAATCATCTTCAATCCAACGGTCTAATTCTTTAGTTTGGGTTTCATCAGGTTCAGCAGGCAATCTAGGTTTTTCAGTATTACAAACATATGCAACCTTTTGTGTTGTTAGGAAAAACAACATTTTTTGTCTCCATCTGAAGGGCAGTTTAAGGTCTTTTGCAGCAAGTTCAGTAAGTGTAGTCATGGCAGAAATAAAACGTCTTAACATTGTTGTAAATGCTGTAAAGAATTCACATTAAAAGATAGGAACGAAGGTACCAATTGTTCTTGGGTTGAGTCGCGGACTAGGTCGCTCTCTTTAAGACGTTTCGCGGCTCTGCCCAAAATTGTGCAAGCAGTGTATTAGCCCCGCCGTCGCCAGGATAAAACAGCCCAGAATCTTCTCTGTCTCGTTCAAACAATTGCACAGTTGATGAACGGAATACTGTCCACCCTTAATAACTTGTTTGCTCGGAATCACCAATACAATTGATATAAATCAGCAACAAGCAAAAACTCTTCTTTGATTGAAATGCTAAACGAAAACTGATTGCAAAATGAAAATATTGTGTTCTCTCTGATTTCGAAAGAAGAACTCTTGTTTTTGCAAAATGTTTTTTTTTTTTTTTTTTGAAACTGTAAGTTTGTATAGTATTTATAGGGAGAAAACCGTACAGTCAAAATACGAAATACAGGCTAGATACATTGGTTAGAGAATGCAATTAAAAGAAACATGGAAAACGTGTGGAATTAAGAAACAGTCTAGATACATGGACAAAGTCCTGTCTAGATGCATGGACACAACATTTGCATGAAAAACGTGGGAGAAAATCATGGTGTTGTTGGTGCAACGCATGGAGGACAGAGTCAGCCAAAATACCGTCTAGATGCATTTGACTTAGTCTCCTTTCAAATTTATTTTCGTTTAAATAAATTTTCAGCAAAAAGAATGGGTTGCTCTCTAAATGACCCGACCCGACCAGTCGGACGGCGGCGGGCGCGAGAGTTTATCTCTCCCCTCCTCACAAAAGTGTGGTACCCCCAAGGGGTCCAAACCCAAGTCCAAACAATCTCCTTATAAACTCTTCCACTATGAGTTGTATAGAAGATGTTGGACTAAAATTAGAGAGAGATCCATAGATCAAAATTAGAGAGAGATCCAGGGTTCGAACCCAGGTTCACACCCATTTTATTTTATTTTAAAAAACCATATTTTTCAACAGTAGGTGATAAAACCAAACCATTTTCTTTGATACATTTTTCAAATTGATACAAGTGTTTCCAATGGGCTACAATAGACTCAGAGAAAAGAAGTACATCATTGATATACACGATTGTGAATGAGGAGAAGGGAGAAATGATCCCACTCATGATGTTTTGAAACTCACTAGGAGCATTCTTGAGACCAAAGGGAATTACATTCATTTGTAATGACCAAATGGAACATTAAAAGCTGTCTTGTATCTATCAAAGGGATGAATCTGAATTTGCCAAAATCCAAATTTTAGATCAAATTTAGAGAATGCACAGGCTGAGTGTGATCTCTTAAGAAGATCTCTCTTGTTGGGAATAGGGTACCTAATCCATTGAAGGACCTGATTGAGAGGCTTGTAATTGATGACTAAGCGAGGACTTTCGCGTTCAAGTTCTGCTGCTTTTCTAACATAAAAAACAGAATAGCTCCAAGGAGACTTAGAATGGCGGATGAGATTCTTATCCAACAATTGTTGAATTTCTTGTTTGCAATATTACATAAGCTCTGCATTCATTTGAATAGGCCTAGCTTTAGTTGGAATCTTGCTTTCATGGAAGGAAGGCTCACAAGGGAAACAAACCACATGTCTCTTATGATGCCAGAAAGCATTGGGAAGTTCAGCACATAACTCTTTTTTCAAATGTTCATGATATTGAACAATTTGGGTCTGGAGCTTAGGATCTTGAATTTGATTGTCAATGCGTTTATACGCAAATTCAGTTTTTAAATATTGTAAGTGTTGTTGTTTTTGAGAAATGAAATTAAGAAAACACACATAATTTTTAATGTGATTTATCTCTATAATTTCAGGTTTGAACCAAAATTTGAATTCAACATCAGTTCCTAAAATCTGGGTTTTTAATCCATCTTTTGAAATTGAAAAAGGGGTTATGGCTGTAAAAAATGGAGTTCCAAGAATCATTTTTTGAACCATATTCTTGACAAGTACAAAATCTTGTTTAATGCAAACTTTGTTTTTACAAATGTGAGCATTAGGCAACTTGTATTGTATTTGTAGTTGTGAATTGTCAGCTGTATAAAGTTTTTGTTTGGTGATTTGAAAATACTTAGCAGGAATTAATCCTTCAGTTACGCAATTCAAATCAGCACTAGAATCAACAAGTGCTATTGTTGGGATAATTAGTTTTTTGTTAATTACCAAATCAACAACAACATACCATTTCTGATGTTTGATTCTGTTTATTGTATTAAGAAAAAGGGGTGGTTCTTATGTCTGAGGAGGAGGTTCAGAAGAAGAAGCTACTTGTGGAATGACAGACGTTTGCACACTCTGCATACGTAAATGAAGGAGAGTTTGATTTTGTTTAAGCATAACAATTTCTTTTTTGATATTTTTTACTTCATATTGGAAGTCAGAAAGACTGGCCGTATTTGAAGATTGAGTTGATCTCTTAAATCTATCAATGATTTCTTTGTGGTTATAGAAAGGATGAATGATTTTTGGAGATTCTTTTAGTTTTGTTATTGAAGACTTAATATACTGAAGATATTCTGTCTTAAGCTTGGGATCATCAATTTTATCAACAAAGTCTAAAAGAATGCTAAATTCTTTGGTTGTTGATAACATATTGATGGTATTGCAATGACAAGCTTCTGCACATTGATCAGAATCCTCTGAAATGTCAGAATCAAAAGAATGATTCAAATTAAAAATTTGAAGTTCTTCATTTGAAGATTCAACTTCTGAATCCATCAGAACTTGTAAAAACATCTGCTTAATATCTTCAGAGGCTTGAAGTGCTTGTATTTTTTGGGTTGTTCTACAGTTTTTAGCATAATGACCTGGACGTCCACATTTAAAGCAAACGGGCTTAGATGTTGGACCGTGTTCATTATGTTTCTTAAATTGTTTGGGCTTGGGCTTATGAGTCTCATCCCTCTTGGGCTTGCTATAGTACTTGCTAAGGTCTTTGGGTTGTTTAGGCCCATAAGGCTTGTTAGACTTGTACTGTCGAGCAGAATGAGATCTATACTTTAATTTGGATTGAGATGATTTTTGATTTGAAATCTAAAATCTTCATATCCATATTGTTGACATAAATCTCCTAATTCTTTAGAACCATTGATATTTTGTTTCTTAAGTTGAGATTTTAATCTCAAATCATTACAAATTTGTAATGCACATTTATTAATGAAAGCAATTAAATCTCCAAAAGTAAGACGATCATAGGGGATGTCTTCTTGGTAGATTTCTTGTAATTTGCTCCTAACGGTTTCAGCAAAGATTGCTGGTAGAACATAAATGAACTTTCTCTTCCAGAAGGGGTTACTGGCTTCAGCTTGAAGCATAACCTTCTTGAGGAAGATATCCTTATATCATCTAAAATGGCTCAAGGTTGGACATTTATGAATCATAAGCAAATCTTTAGACTTATTTTGAAATTCACTGGGGTTGCCAATGAAATGCTTCAAAATACAGAAAATTAAGGAAGAGACAGAGTCAGGGATGTCATAGCCTCCTTCTGCCCTAATTGAAAAACCGTTATTGTCAACTTTAACAGCTTGTAAAATGGCTTGTTGTTCACACCAGTGGTTAAATAATTATCCCACAATCCTTTGAGTAAACCAGAAAAGCCAGCAATGATGATAGATGCAATGGTTCTATCATTTTTGTTCTCACTGCGATGGGTCGATGCCATCATGACCATTTCTTGGGTTTACTCAATGATGTTCTCTTCAGTTAATCCATCTATATTCCAAGTATAGAGGTTACATGTAGAGAATGATCCATAGGTATGGATAGGCTTTTCTTCATACTGCATGTCAGGTAAAGAAGGTCTAGGATAAAAATTTCTGGTGGTTAGTAATGGATTTTTATTTTGTCTATAAGGCCTAGCGTACCTTATAGAATTGGCCTGATATTGAATAAAATTTAATTTATCCAATTCTGCCATAGGATCAAAATCATTGTTATCAGAATCCGAACTTATGTCTGGATTAGACAAATTGTTGATTCTCAACTTTGATTCAATATTTAATGCAGCTAATTTTGCATCAATTTGTTGAATCAATTGATTTGGTGTTGTTAAAACATTTTGGTCAATAGACATAGGTGTGAAATATGTTATTGGCTTTGTTTCAACAGATTGTTTTTGTAAAAGTTGTTCTTGGTTTGAAAGATTTTGTTGAATTTGATCTTGTATCATTTTATCTCCAATTTCATGAAGTAAAATGTTTGTATAATTATTTTGTTGAATTATTTTACCTAATCCTTTAAATGTGTTATCCGTTGCTGGATCTTTAAAGGGTGAGGCAATTAATTCATGACCCAAAATTGAGAATTGTATTTCCTCAAGAAGGGGCAAGATTGATTCTTTATTTTGATTCTTAGAAGTACGCCAAACTTTAGAATCAGTTTTGATGACATTAATGTTTTGAAGATAGATGTTAGAATACCAATCAAGGAAAGGTAAATTTTCTTTCATTTCTTCACAACATTCATAAAACTGCTTTCCTAAATCTGTTCTTTGAGAATCAGTTGTTTGATCATAAAACAGTTGACGTTTTTGCTTATTGATTTCTTGCATGAATTCTTGTTTTATTTTTCTTTGTTTAATTCAAACGGAACAGATAAAACATTTAATTGATGAGGAAAATTCATTTCAGATTGTGTTGGTGCTTGATTTTCATTTTCTTGTTCAGTTGATTGTAAACAGGTTGAGGGATCTGTGGATATTGAGGATTTGTCCTAATGTTCGCTAGATCAAGATGGGGAAGAACATCTGGTGTAGGTGTTCTAGGAAGATGGGAAGGAATAGTCCTGAAGGATGCTTCAGATCTACGTCCTGATTGAAAATCTTGGGGATGAAGTCTAGTGATCCTAGCTTTAGAGAATTGTAATTCGACCATACCATCAGGTAGGGTTACAACTTGATTAAGCTGACTAGAAGGAGGTTTTCTTAGTGCAACTTGAACCTGCCATGTTTCAGGTAGGGTGACTTGATTTCAGTGTATTGTTTTTGGAACAATAAAACTAGTTTTTTCCTTGTTGGCCTGAAGATTGAGAGTCAGTGTTTCAAGGATATTTGGATCCTTGAGAGACACTGAGAAATTGGGGTAACAATCGAAATAGACTAGACCCATGGCCAAGGTTGATTCTGCAATTCCAAGCAAAGAATCATGAAACCTATTGTGTCTACTATCGCAAAGAGCGATCAAGGCACAGGTATCTAACCCTGTTCTTGTAAGAGGTTTGAGTCCTATTTGGATCAACCCTATATGAACATACTTGTATCCTTAACTTTGTAAATACAAAGATTCTAGAGGGCCTGGGTTTCACGCCTGGGAGGCTGCCTGGACCCTCCTGGGCACGTGCCTGGGATGGTCTTTGGCACGTGAAACCCATTACTTGGCTCCAAAATTGGGTTCCAAATTTGAAAGAGAGAGATTTTCATCTCTATCTCGCTCTCTCCCTCCAAAACCTCCATTTTCTGTTACTTGTGCTTCTTCTTCTCTCCATCATCAATGGATCTCGTAAACGTATGGGGAAACACTCCACTGAACGAAATGGACTCAGAGATTTTCGATCTAATCGAGAAGGAGAAGCGAAGGCAATGCAGAGGAATCGAGCTAATCGCATCAGAGAACTTCACTTCCTTGCATCGAGCCTAAGTGCTTCTAACGAATAAACTACTCTAAGACAAGTATCTTGAGTCCATTTTCTTGCATCGTCTTCCTTGGTTTTATAACATCATCTTATTTAGGTTTGTTTCGTTACTCTGTATGAACATGGAGACACTAAACTCGACTAATTTCCTTAATCCTAAGTGGCATCAACATGAGCTTTCTTTAAACTTCTCTACGGTGACTATTTTGGTTTCATTATTGTCTTCTACTAGATGTGTTTTAGTGGGTGTTACTATGCAGATGCTTGAGTAGATCTTGGAAATTAATCTTTTACTTGTTTCTTTAATGTTCGAGTTTTCCTAGGATTAGGTTGTATGAACTTTCTGTTTCTTTAAATGCCCAAGTTCTATACCTAATATCTGAATGATAGGATTAGGTTATATGAGGACTATGATTGAGCATCTACATATACCAGTACAATATGAATCTTAATTGAAAATCAAAAGTGAAGTTTCTATCACTTGCAAGGTTTCCTGTATATTATACTGAATGTGTTTATTAGTAAAGCTAAGTCCAACAACATCTTGGCAGATAGCTTATTTGCACAAAAGTTCCAAAATGTTTGAGGTATTGGGGACGTGACACAGAAGAAATTTTATCAATCCACACCAACAATTGAACTCCCACCATGTTGGTGTAGGATTTGATTGAAAGGAGAGGTCTTCATTGCTTATGAGTAAACATCAAGGTGTTAAATAATTGCACATTTGACCTAAAATTGATTATTCCCTGTGGGAAGTAAATTTAAGAGTAAAGGTAATACATTAAAAAAAAACATATCAACTGTTGTAATCTCAACTCCACAATGTTGAAGATTGATCGTACAACAAGAGGAAAAACTACAAAAGGAAAATAAAGTACAGGAAAATGAAAACAAGCAAACGAGGAAAATTATGCTTCAAATGTAAAAGAGCTTGTAACGTGTATTTTCTTCCCATCTAATCCTTGAACTTCATCTCACTCATGAGGAAAACCCAGGCGTGTCAAAGGAGGAAGATAACTTCTCAACAACAGCTTTAAGGTCCTCAATGTCCTTGTTGTTCACCAGACCTTTGTTGAAGTCCTTCAAAAGCTTCCCATACTCCTTTTGAATTTTCAGTGTGAGCTGAACAGCCTGGTGGAGGAACTCACCGATCTGTTCGAAGTCCTTCTCAACCAAACCTCTTGATGTCATTGCAGGGTTACCTAACAGCAGAACAACATGGCCAATCAGTCATATGTGGCCAAGTGGACGTAGGTCCCATAGGATCAGGTGGTTCTCTGTCCCACCGGTGACAATGCTATAATTCTTGCTCATCAGGAAGTTCCCAAGGGCAACAACATTAGCCTTAACCTGCTTGGCATATGCTTTAAAGCCGAGAGTCATAGCTTGCTTCAAGGCAACTGCCAATGCTCCGATTTGGTGGTTGTGTGGTCCACCTTGGAGGGAGGGGAAAACAGAAAAGTTGATCTTATCCTCTAAATAGTAAATGGCATCCTCGGGCTGACCCTTCTTGGGAGGCTTAGGGCCCTTCCTGTAGAAGATCATACCAGCCCTGGGTCCCCTCAAACTCTTGTGGGTTGTGGTTGTCACAATATCACAATACTCAAATGGATTGGCGACTTCCTGAAATAGAGAAGAATTAATGTCATGAATTAAATAAATAAATATGAGAACCTTTAAAAAAAAAAAAATCAAACATGATACTTGTAACAAGTTCAACTTTATTAGTAATAATTTAGAACCAATAACTCGGTGTGTTATCGACAACAAAACAAACAAACAACCAACAACATACTCAGTAGAATATTTCAGCAACTCAGGTGATAGGCTTCGAGGATTCAAATCAAAACCAGATCTTATGTATTGAATCTACAACAGATTCCTAATAATATAACTCCCTACATAAAATTAATAATAGTATGGAACTTCAGTAGCAATGAGAGCTTAAATCGATTTGCAAATTAAATGTTAGGAGGCCATCCGAGGTCCACACAATATCCAGTGATTCATGCGTTGCAGTCAGATCCATGTAACACAGAAAGTTATAAAAGCACTAATTGGGAGTCTATGGATCTTGATATAATACCTTCTGCTCCAATTCCAAGTACTTTATATATTACACCAAGATATGTGTTACACCAGACCATAAAGCAGAATCAATTAAAGATCATAAATAGGTCCCAACATGTAAAGATCTAGTTAACAGTCTGGAAATCCATAAAGTTTTATCCTCTATCAAATACATAGACAAATCACGTTGCAAAAATAGAAAAATAATACCTACACAATGCAGATCTACTACTCTTCGCATCTACTATCAATCAGATCCAGATCAAATACAAATAACCCAAACAATCAAATAAACCAAGAAAGCATTTCATCAAACACCTTAAAGATAGAAATTTAGAATTTATACCTGAGCTGCAACAAGACCACTGATGTGAGCCATGTCACAGAGCAACAAGGCACCACACTTATCAGCAACAAATCTGAACCTAGCGTAATCCCAATCTCTGGGGTAAGCACTACCACCACAAATAATCAACTTGGGTCTAAAGTCCAAGGCTTTCTCCTCCAACTTATCATAATCAATATACCCAGTGGTGAAATTCACCTTATCAGGCAAACTCGAAGTAAATCGAAGTTGCAGAGATCTTCTTACCCCCAGAGGTGTAAGACCCATGTGTCAAATGTCCACCAGATGGCAGATCCAGACCCATAATCCGATCATGGGGGTTGAGAAGAGCAGTGTATGCAGCGAAATTAGCAGGAGATCCCGAATAAGGCTGAACATTAAAACCCCATTTAGTGGGGTCACAATGAAAGGCCTGAAGAGCACGAGATCTGCAGAGGTTCTCAATCTCATCGATGAATTTGTTCCCTCCATAGTACCTGTTGCCTGGCATGCCTTCAGAGTACTTGTTGGTCAAAGCACTGCCGAGGGCTTCGATTATAGCGAAGGAAGTGAAGTTCTCCGATGCGATTAGCTCGATTCCTTTGCATTGCCTTCGCTTCTCCTTCTCGATTAGATCGAAAATCTCTGAGTCCACTTCGTTCAGTGGAGTGTTTCCCCATACGTTTACGGGATCCATTGATGATGGAGAGAAGAAGAAGCACAAGTAACAGAAAATGGAGGTTTTGGAGGGAGAGAGCGAGATAGAGATGAAAATCTCTCTCTTTCAAATTTTGGAGCAAGTAATGGGTTTCACGTGCCAAAGACCCTCCCAGGCACGTGCCCAGGAGGGTCCAGGCAGCCTCCCAGGCGTGAAACCCAGGCCCTCTAGAATCTTTGTTGTAAATAATTAAGTGTTTGATTGGAAAACAATTGTTTGGATTCTAAAGATCCATTCAAAGGCATTGTCTATTCGACAATGTCTATGAGATCTTCAGATTTTTGAGAAAACAAAGATTGAGAAACTTCATAAATTTTTTTGTAAGGGACTTCTGGTATAGACCATTTTTGTAAATTCTTTTCAACTTCTGGAATTCTACATTCCATTCTATTTTGTAAATTGGGATTAATTGACCTAGAACTAGAAGAACGAGTAAATTTTGAAAACAAAGACATTTTCTTGAATCTCTGAGGATAGGGTAGGGACACTGTACTCGGACCACCTAACTCCGCTCAACTGCGCTCAACTTGGCGACTTACCTAGGAGTCTCTACGGCTTACCAATATATCCTAAGGCTGACCAACGTTATCAACGGCTGACCAACAATACCTTGGACTCACTACTATTTCCTCCGAAGAAAAAGAAGATGGCTCTGATACCAATTTCTTGAAGTTGTTTATGGTATTAATACTTTGCTTGAAAGTTCAGGCTGAAGGAACAATGAGTGATTTAGCGGTTGATAAAGTCAAGAGTGCTTTGGAGGTATGTTCTTGCAAGTACATCAAAATTTAAATGGATTTAGGGTTTTTGTTTTGTGTAAAGCCAAATTGTATCTATGTATGTATTCAAGATAGTGGTATAAAGTTATATATTGATCTTTTACATTTAAGATTGTTAAAAGACTGTTTTTCTTTGTTTGTAGCAAGTAGAGAACGTCAGCGAATTGAAAGTTGAAATTGTCGAGGGAATTGCAAGTGTCCAGAGGTACATGGACGAACTTTGTCACTTCTGATTACACTCCTAAATATGAGTTAATATCTTAATTACTTGATTTCATTGTAGATAAACAAAAATGTTCCTCAAAGGCTCATGTTTCGTTCTTATGACCTGCCCTGCCTTGCCAAATTTTTTATGTTTTATTTTTTGGGAATGTTTCGTTTGAATATCCTGCCTTCTATATCAGAAATATTCGAGGCTACAAAAGCCACCTAAAAGTAAAGCTTGGGTTTTCATATTTCGTTCCAATGGGTCACACAACACCAAACATTTTAACAGGGGGGAGGCTATATGCCATTTTTTAGAACTAAAACAGCTAAAAGAATTGGATCATTTCACATATTAATCAAGGGCAATGTCCTTGATGAAGAAAAACAAGATGTGGGATGAGCAGAGGATAAGATTTTACTGGTCACAACACCAAACATTTTAACAAGAGGAAGGCTATATGCCATTTTTTAGAACTAAAACAGCTAAAAGAATTGGATCATTTCACATATATTAATCAAGGGCAATGTCCTTGATGAAGAAAAACAAGATGTGGGATGAGCAGAGGATAAGATTTTACTGTTAGTGTGGAGTAGATTATTGGTAGCCTGAGCTAGTCATATTAATGGAAAATGATGAAAGAGATTACAAGGGAGAGTTGAGATTGAAATGCAGGCATACAAATTATAGTCTCCCACAACCCCCCCTCCAAAAAAAAAAATATATATTGTTCCTTCTTCACTGGTGGAAATATTAGTCAATTTAATAATATGCTAATACTTGTTTCACAAATGATATGCTGTATGAAACGGCTAATAATTTAAGCTCGCCCTAATGGAGGTATATGTATGCATGATGTGTAACGCCTAAATCCTTCTGTATCATGTCCGCCTATGGTAACAAAACCTCCTATATGTGATATGTGCTAACAACTAGTTTACTAATTATTTACAATATGTTATTTTGTTTTTCAATGACGAATTAGAGAAGCAATATACTAATACATATTATGTAGATTCGTATTTGAAAAATTGATATTTGCTATTGTATTCACGTTTGAAACTAATACCATACTCGTAGCGAGTATCCATAGTTATGTGGATCTTACGATATGGACAATACATATCTTATCTAAGCCACATCCATACGTATCACAAGATAAATTGGCACACCAATACAAAGATGATATAGGGTAGTATCGTCCTTGTATAAATGACATGAATGAATGGATAAATGATAGACACTAGCTTACTTGTATATGCTAAACAAGTTATATCAATAGAAGTTTTGTTTGAACCTCGCTCCTTGTTTGAATATGTACTTTTCATATATATATATATATATATATATATATATATGTCTATATATTTTTCACCATATCTTATGATACATGATATGTTTAGATATGCGTATCTCAAATTAGGTTTTTGATACACGATATGATAGCTATGCTAGGATCCATATCTCTTTTTTTTTTTCTTACATTTTAAGTCGGATCCAGTTACCGCTTGTCATTGTCTATCCCTCTATCCATTTTCAAGGATCATAGATTCATACCCCATGTCCCCCTATCTGTTGAGAGAAAGTTTATAAGACATGAAGCAATCCCTTTTAAGTGAGCCAAATGCAAGGAGATTTCCATTGGAACGTCCTCTTTATTATGTGGATTACATCATCATAAATACCTTGAGAGTAAGAACATGACAGTTAAGCTGTAAAAACTGGAAGTAATAAAGATGGATACATACAGCATCCATTTTGAAGCATCTGGTCGACATAGGATGTAGTAACTCATGTTGTTTCCCTTTTCCGTTTTTAGCTAGTTATTAACTAAATATCTGTTTGTTGTCGGTTCTACCTTCTCGACATGGGGCTTTTATTATGTTGCAATTCGTCATTGTACAATATGTAACGCAGCATATAAGACATACTGATCATGTTATTAGGCACTATTGATTTTGTTTGTGGGGAGTTCACATTACAAGTTATGCTCTACATTCATGGACTTTTTACGGTTAGCCAAACCCAGCTCTTAGGAATTCCATCACACTCTTCGACATGTTTCAGTGTTTGATACAACGCATTAGATAAGCTCCATTATAGATGATATCGACTTGGTCACATGTTTATTTTCTGTATTCTGGTTATGTTAGTATATAAAAGTTACACGAGCAAAATGACATCCTTTTCCCCATTTTCTTCTGTTCAGTTAACAAAGCAGACTACAGTTCAAGCTACTGGAGTGGCTTCCAATTTGGTTGAGGTTATTCAAGGATGTGACTTCAGGCTACAAACTTTGAATCTAAGGGTGTGTTTGGTTGCATGGAATCTCATATCATGGGAATCCATTAGGAAACCCCAATATTTTAGGCTAAATTGATGTATCACTTTATATCTACTATTTGATTTGTGATCAATGGTGGGAATGGAAGTCCCATGAACATGGGAATCACACTCATTGATCCCCCAAGGCATGTGATATCCATGTTCATTGGACTTCCATTTCCACTATTGATCAAAATTAGATGGTGGAGCCTTTCAAAAAAAAAAAAAAGCCTTTCAAAAAAAAAATTAGATGGTGGATGTGGAGTGATACCTCAATTAACCTAAAATATAGGGGTCCTCTCATAAATTTCCATGACATAGGATTCCATGCAAACAAACACCCTAAGGTTTGAGGATGAAGAGGATACATCTGCCTAAAGTCTGCAGTAGCGAAGTTCAAAACTGTTTATCGCTAACACTTGGTTGCTGCTGATACCATTAATTGGGTTTCATTTTTGTATCCACTCGTCTAAAATGTTTTCTGTCAAGGGATTGGTTATTTAAGCTTGCTTTCAGTTACCCTCATTCAAGTACCTGTAAAGTCTACGAGTCATTTAAGATCTGGCAATTGTTATGTATCATACGGTTGATATTTGCAAAATCTTGACTAGAATAATCGGAGATCAATCCATATGTTAAGTTCAAGACATTGTTAATAACCATTTTCTGCTATTTTGATCCTTATGTCTTATAAATGTAGCAGAATATATTGTGTAACCATTCATCAGAGTCTGAGAGATGAATACCAAACGTATAGATGTGCCTTTGATAGTGTCAGGCGGGAGCTTGTACATAACATCTCCTTTTGACAGTCAAATAGGGTGATTTATACATCCCTGCCTCATGAGTGAAGTTGAAAATACCTTCGTCAATGAGATGACCAAAATACCATTTGTCATGTAGTTAGATATTGTGTAATAATTGGGGTATAAAAGGAATAGTTAGGGGTACAAAAGTAACATTGATACAGTAATTAATTTTTGAAAAAACAATCAAGCTTCTAAGCCAAGCCATACAAGCAATGGTATTAAATCAAATTATATAAGTCATAAATGTCTCTTGGGTTGTTACCGAAAAGTCCAAAAATTATCCATGAAAAAATACAAGTACAAGTACAGAAAGCTCAAGTATGGGCCCAATGCTACTCAACAGAAAACTCTTTTTTTCAGCAGATGAATAGTATTCGGCGCTGGCCAACATGCTTACCTGAGCACACGAACCTGCAGGAGAAGTCTCTCCAAACGGTAAGTTATAACCATCAACAGAAAGTTACAATTGTCGACGGAAGTTACAATCATCTACGAGAAATTATAACCGTTGACGGAAGTTACAACAATCTATGGAAGTTACAATCATCAACAAGAGGTTACAACCATTAATGGCTCTGACATGCCACGTGTCTCACTCGTCTACGAGCAGTTGACTCTCAACCTGCCACACAGTGGCGAACCCAGGAATGTAATTAAGAGGATGTGAAATGGCAAAAGGTTATTGATCGGTAATAATAAATTATCCAAGGCGAAGCCAATAATTTTTCATGCCTAGGTTGATAATTTAATAACAAACTCCAAATAACGTCTACAAGTAGACACAATAATCATAAAATATTAATTATGATTTAATAATGTGCATTTATCTAATATGTACAACTATAAAAAAAATGTACAAGTGTATATATCCAGTTGAACCCTACAATCTTATTTTAAGTAATAAGGTCATTTCATCAACAATCATAACAAAGACAAATTAGTGTAATAACTAGAATACATAATTAAAAATATAATATAATTAAGATTAAGTTTAAAGTAACAAAATATGAAATGCGTGAACATGATAAGATCCTAATACAATTTTTATAGGAAAAAATGAGTTTTATCTAACCCTCAAATTTTGTATGAGATTACTAATGGTATATATTTTGATTGTGTTCTATAGATATTATTTTAGATATTTATTTCAAATAAATTTTTTGTTATGGGTTTTATACCATCTATGAACAAACACATTTGATAAAGAATCGAATATAGATCAATTAGTAAAAAGGCTAAAGAGACATTTATGATAAAACTTTTATAAATGTTTTTATGACCTAATTTTGTGTTATATATTAAAGTTTTTTGGAAATGCTAGATATATAATCAAACTATTTTGAAAGTTCGGAAGTTTTTTGCCACATGTCTCACTCATTTGTGAGCAGTTGGCTCATCTATGCCTTTATAAATAGCCAAACACAAAGTTATTTTCAGGTAACACTTTCTTGAATCTCAATTCTCTCTAAGAACATAGATAAATAAATAAGTTTTTTTTTATACACTATTATAACTTTGGCATCGGAGTCCCCATGGTAGACACCACACCAGTGTCAAGAGTCTTTCTTCATCTTATGCAGATTATTCAGTGTGATCAACACGTTATCCGATAAAAAATTGCATCCACAAATTGTTGTTTTCAATGTGAGCTTGAATCAAACTCATTGCAAGCGTTTTTCCTTTGATAAAATAAATTTCATTCATTCACTTTAAATTTTCTTTCACAAACACTTTTATTTTCGAAATTCTTTTTCAATACAATGATGGGAATTCGAAACCAAACTAAAAAAAGTAATGTTGCAGAGTCCTCTACCAGTACTGGGCCGCCATCGTCACCACAGGTTCATCCTCTATCGGCCGGACAACTAATGGTAATTAGGTCTGCCACCGCCGGCTGACGATCAATTGCAATCTTCTGCCCAACAACCAAGCCCAATGGAGATGAAACAACAAGAAATTCTTGCAGGTAAAACACCAATTTGACTAAAATATTGGAGGAGAAAACTCGAGTGGTAGAACGATTAATGAGTGAACAACCAAGGCAGAAGACACAATGTGGTATGTTAGTAGACCATGCGCATGGGAGTGGAAGTAGTCATTTGTCAAAGGGAAATAATCCTTCTAAAAGCATTCATTCAAGATTTGGGCCACGAGTAAATATGCACTCTAGGCTCAGGCCTTAAACGAAAGTCTTCTCAAGGTTGGACTCCCAAGAAACTATGCACTCAAGGCTGGGGTCGCTGATGACGCTAGATATAAGTGGTCAGCGCAAAAGACAGAAACCCGATGGATGAGAATGGTGCAGAAGAATATGATGATTATGGCAACCGACCATTTCACAAAGTGAATTGAAGCTGATGCTTCCTAGCTTTTTAGAAAAGAAAAAAAAATATGCAATGTAAATATGAGAAAAACTTGATTGTATTGTATCTCTTTAGTGTATTTTATCCCTTCAACAAGAGACTCCTCATCCGGTTGAACATGCACAAAGTTCTATGTTTCGGTCAATTAAATTTTCAACGAGATAAAGAACCAACCTTGACTGAAGAAACCACCACCAATGAAGGGAGATCCTGAAAAGAAAAAAAATTCGAACAAATATTTACATATACCTCAGTAGAGGATATGTTATCTTGCTTTTCAGCAGAGAACACACATTCTTCAGTTGAAATAGTAAAATACGAGAATTCTTTCTACATGTCCTTCAGCAGAAGACATTCAGAAATACAAACATTTATATACACCTCAGCCGAGGATGACACTTTCCGTAGTGGGTAATTCAGTGCATAGAAACATCTTACTCAAGACTACTTAAATCCATTTAAGTTTAGTCAAGTGGTTAAAATACCACACAAGCAAAATGCCGCAGTAGAAGATTACACCTCGGTAAAAGATGACACTTCTGTGAGTGTATTCAAATGCATAGAAGCATCTTATTCAGTACTACTTAAATATGTTTAAGTTCATCAAGTGGTCAGTAGACTACACAACAAAAATGTCTTAGTAGAGGATGACACTCTCCGTGAGTGGGTAATTCTGTGCATAGAAGCATTTTACTCGAGACAACTTAAATTTGTTTAAGTTTAGTCAAGTGGTCAGCAGACCACACAAGCAAAATGCCTCAGTAGAGGATCACACCTCAGTAGAGGATGACACTCTCCGTGAGTGGATAATTCAATTAATCAATCATGAGTATAGAAGCATCTTACTCAGGACTACTTATATATTTTCAAGCTTTGTCAAGTGGTTAAAAGACCACATAATATTCCATGCAATTTCCAAGATAAACAAATTTTAAGTCATTATTAATTTCTAAATCCTCAAATTATGCTTAAGTTCTGACTTAACATGTTGGAAACTCATGAAGGATGCCATTCAGGCTTTTGCGCCCTCAATGAAAATATTTCTAAGTCAGCAGACTAAAAGCAAAGTTGAATGAAATGCTATATTGCTTCAACATAAGTTCGATAAAAAGATCAGCAGACCAACCAACATACATGAAGTTTGAGGATTGTAAAAGCAAAGAAAATCACTATTTGACATGAAGTCATCATCAACTCCAACAAAAATTCAAAGTCTTACCAGTAGAGCAACAACTTTGAATCGATTCTTGAATAGATCAACAGACAAATCCAGTAAAAGAAATGTACATCTACTTGGCAGTTTCAAATGTAGCAGTTGGCTTAGCTCTCATCAGAGAAGAGTTGAGGGTACAACTTCTTCCTGAATGCTTATCAAAAAATCATGAAATGGGCGATAAAGTTGAGCCAATACGACTTGATTTACCGGCCGAGACAACTATAAAAGGCTCAAGCCTTAGCAGATTTCATAACAGAATTCACTCATTCATCAACCAGGGAAACAAAGTTAGCCAGCATAACAGTGTCATGTCGTGTTATTTAACAATGGAAGACTCCTCAACTTGTGATAAAATAGGGACATGTCGGCCCAAAGATATGTGACATTTATGTGTGAATGGGTCATCAAATCACAAGGGTGTCGGAGCATGAATTGTCTTATTAACACCCGATGGAACCATAGTAGAGCAATCCATCACACTTGATTCTAAAGCCTTCAATAATGAAGTAGAATATGAGGTCTTGCTAGCTGGTCTACGCCTAGCAAAGGAATTGTCAGTTAAAAAGTTAGTCATCCATTCTGATTCTAAGCTTATAACCAGTCAAACATCTAGTAAATACATGCCAAAGCACATAAGGATGATCATCTACTTAGAAAAAGTTCAAGAACCTCAGAAAGTACTATGTGTGACTCATCCAGTAGATCAAATTATCTTTAGCAGAAGACTCTACAGGCAGATCATTTTATCTTCAGCATACTACATTTCAACAGTAGAAGAAACTTCTACTTTTGCAGATGACTCCCTCACGACCAAGGTGGCCAATCCAAGAAGTTTTTTTTTTCTTTTTTCTTTTTAAGAGATATTTCCTCCCCAACGGAGAAGTTGACCTTAACCCGGGTAGATTTCTTGGAATTCCATTTTGTTTTTAAAAAATTTCTCGGAGGAAGCCTCATCAATAGAGACGTATAAGTCAGCAAGATCAGGGGTTCTAATTTTGGCGGGGCTCTTCATTGAAAATACATCTCCTATGCTTTTAACTAAGAAGAAAAAAATTCCATCTCAAAAGCAACGGAGATGAGAGGCATATGTGAGAGCCAAAAATAATTCTTAGCCCAGTAGGATAAGAAAGCCAAAAGTCGGGATCGTTCCAAAAAATTACCCATGAAATATACAAGTACAATAAGCTCAAGTCTGGGTCCAATACAACTCGGCATAACACTTTTTTCAATAGAGGAATAGTGATTGGTGCCGACCAGCATGCTTAGCCGAGCATAGGGGTGGGCACGAGACGAGATAGGATGAGATGGACCTCATCCCTATCACATCCTGTTTGTTCGGGATAGAGCTCATCCTGACCTCGTCCCATCCCAAACGGGTTCGGGATGGGATGGGATGAGCATGGCTCAAAGGCCATAAAAATTTTGTTAAAACTTTATATCAAAAAATAAAAGCGAGACTTTTTATTCCAATGCGACTAAATATTCAATTTAAGAATACAAATTCATTTTATTATTGAATACCCAAATTAAAAATAACAGGTCCTTTTATTATCGTAAGGATTTAACAATGTGGTATCCTATTTTAGTTATATGAGACAAAAACAAGTCCATCATTAACAACATAGTATCATTATTGACCAAAATGTTTATTCTTATCAATTGTTTAATAATGCAAGACAATTTTGGGAGATTCTTCTTTATGTGCATAATAATGAAAAATCATGTTTTTCATTTTGTTATGATGGAAAATGTCATGATATTTCTTCCATAAATTAAATCTCCACATCTCAATAAAGTCCATTTAAAATAAATGGTATTCTTAGTTATTATGTTTTTTTGTTGTTGGAATAATAATTTCAACTTTATATCAAATTGACTTATCTTTCGATTATAAAATTAAAATATTAAAAATAATAATAATAAATGGTAAGTAAATAAGTTCAGGATGGGTTGGATTGAAAATCTCTACCCCGATCTCATCCCACTCTAGATCGAGACGGGACGGGATCGGGATGGGTTTGATCAATCCTAAAAGGACCCAAAAAATCGGGATTGGATCAGGAACACGGGATGGGATGCCCACCCCTAAGCCAAGAACCTGTAGGAGAAGTCTCTTCAAACGGTAAGTTATAACCATCAACAAAAAGTTACAACTGTCGATGGAAGTTACAACCATCTACGAGAAGTTACAGCTGTTAACAAAAGTTACAACCATCAACAAGATATTACAACTATTAATGGGAAGTTACAACCATCAATGGCTCCCGACATGCCACGTGTCTTACTCGTCTACGAGCAGTTGGCTCCTGACTTGCCACATGTTTCACTCGTCTACGAGTAGTGGACTCCCGACTTACCCAGTTGACTCCCGATCTGCCACGTGTTTCACTCGTCTACGAGCAGTTGACTCCTGACCTGCCACGTGTCTCACTCATCTACGAGCAGTTGGCTTCTTCTACCTCTATAAATAGCCAAACAAAAAGTTATTTTTGGATAACACTTTTCTTAATCTCAATTCTCTCTAATAACATCGAGAAATAAATACATATTTTAGAGACACTATTATAACTTTGGCCTCAGAGTCCTTGTGGCAGACACCACACCAGTGTCAAGAGTCTTTCTTCATCGTATGCAAATTGCTCAGTGTGTTCAGCACGTGATCAAGTAAAACACATATATTCTCATAACAAACAAAAACTCTATTAACTCAATTTGTGTACTAAAAGCTATGACAACATCTATTAATATGATCATTATAATGACTTGCATATCTCAACTTTTAATCTTGCACTACATATGTTGCCACATCATTAATTCAATACATGTTTTGAGAGCATAAAAGTTAAATCATACTTCAAGAACAAACCACCGTTAAAGTCCTTGCCAAATAAATGAAACAATTCAATTCAAAGAAATAGGAACACTCGTTATAATGAGTAAGTTAAGGGCACTGTTATTAGCAAACCTCATTTGGATTATAGCAAGGGCATTGTATTGGCAAACCTCATTTGGATTATAGCAGACCCTGGATTAGGGAAGACCTCAAAAGTGGTACCCTATACAAATGGCATAACCCAACTTAAGTTAATCAAATTTAGTTGACTAAAATAAAATAAACTTAACCTCCATCTTCTTCCACCCAAGGAATGTTAATTTTCAAAATATGTCAAAATTTCACAAAATATTTCTTATTTTGCAGTTACCGAAATATCTTATGAAATTGAAAATGTTTAAATTTTTTTCTCGAGGGAATTCTCTGAGAAAAAATAAATATTTCAATCTCTGTATATATTAACTTGTTATAATGTGATTTTGGAATCAAAAGTTTGTTATGAGTGATTCTTATGTAATATATAGTTTGTATGACACTATGAGTTGTGCAAGACTTTTTATGTAGTATTTAAAGTTTAAAATGCATAACTTATATTGTTAAATTTGAAATTATAATCGAAGTTTTTACGTTTTTTCTATAAAAAAAAATGAAATATTTCTTAAAATCTGGAGATTGGAATTAACTAGAAAAATGAAATCACAATCCTTGGTTCCACCTCCTCTATTTCCTCCATTAACTCTTCTTAAACTCTCTCTCTCTCCGCCTACTATCTTTATGTCTTCCATTAAACCTTCTCCACTCTCTCAAATCCCCTCCATCTTCCCCAACCTCTAATCATCCCTCTATTCCATTTCATCCATTAAACTAGTACTATCTACTTCTTCCTTCAATTCCCTCTCAAAGAATGTGGTGGTGATGGAGCTTGTTGGAATGATGGAGGACTTAAGGTTGAGAACCATGAGATGGGTCATGGTGGCTTCCCTAGTTCATTTGAGAACATTTAGTGGTAGTCATAAACAAAATCAGAATTTGAGTTTGTTGCTAATTCACATAGTTAGATCAAACCATAAATTTCAACTTTACATTGTTGGTCTAATCGGTGAAGCTAAAATTCATACGATTTGTTTTGGCCGTTTGAACTGGCGAAAAAGTGCCAAAAAAAACTTGTTGTCGGCCATAGCTTTTGCATCCGCACGATCGTTTCAAACAGTTACTATTTCAATCACATGGTTGGCTTATCGTGAATGATAAAACTACACTGTTTGAATTGGTTGTGTGATCAAGCAATAAATGCCCCTAAAAACTTGGTCTTTGTCATAGCTCTTGCATCCACAAAATCAGTTCAAACCGTGTTTTTTTTTTTATTATTCAATGATTAGCCTAACCGTTATTAATGAATTGTCATGGTTCGAAATGGCTGTGACTAATAATAAGGTTTGCGATTGAGAGATTTTTTTGATAACTCCACAAAAGCTTGTGAATCCAACTTTGTATAGAACATAAAGAAAATAAGGAATAAACTTTAAATTATAGTTTTGTATTCTAAGTATTTGTTTTTCTGAACTACAAATTTGTCACAACTATAAGCGAGTGAAACTAGCAAGGTGTCCCACTTATTTCACAACCTAATATAAGTCATGCCTTGTTGTCGCTTATTAAATTTTTTTGTGATTTTGTCACCATTACAACTAAGTGAATGTTTCGACCAACCATCTAAGCTCAAATTTGTGTATAGTTTCTTGATGCAAACACCTAAAATACAAAAACAAATTTAGTAAATTATAATAATTATTACTTATGCCTACATAGTCAAAGCACTAATATAAATATGACTATTTACCTCATTTGTAATATAGAATGATATGCAATCCATCAATATAAATTCTTCCTCATTGTCGCCAATCATTATGACAATATCATTGTCCAAATCAATAGATATGTGAACATTTTCACCATCATGCCTTTTTACTCAAACCCTATATCCATTAAATTAAACTAACATAAATAAATAATTTATACATCAAATAAATAAGTGTCACAATTTGCTCAAACAATTATTTTTCCAATAATAATACTATTAATAAAGTAATAATAATAACATCAAATTTCCTAGTCTCGCGGTGGAACCAAACCGTGTCATCTGTTTATTTATGGTCTCGAGTACAGTGGTTTAGCCAGACTCACGGTTGGCCTAATTGTGTATCATCTAAAAAATTTGGAGACTCAATGAACTTGTGTTTGTAATTTTTACTTCATCAAATCTACAAAGTAAACTTTAAAGCATGAAATTATGCCACTATTGACGTATTTTGAACTTCCATTAATGATAGTATTATGGCTGAATGTCTGGCAGTTGAAACAACCTTTCTTCTTATCCAAGCAAGACACTGGAAGACTAGATTTCTGCTCAGGGACTTTGGTGCATTACACTCCATCCTACAGACCAACTCAGAAGATAGCCAGACATACCTTTGCTAGATGCTAAATGTGACGCCCCATAATTTGTAATATTAAGACACTGCTTTCTATTCACTCTGATTGATACTGTAATTTTATTCCTCGGGACCTGAATCGCGAAGCACATGACTTAGCAACTAAGGCGGGACAACTTTATTGTAATCGTATTTAATTAATATTATTAATCGTATTTAATTAATATTATTAGTTGTAAGCTTTATAAATAAAAAATTCATTAATGAATTTGGGTTGTTTGTTTGATCCCTTACACTCAATCCACCTTAATTATCTACCACTATATCTGTGACAAATAATTGAAGGTGACATCTCATAATCCGTTGCGATTAATATGCATTAAATGAGCTTAGAGAAGGTTGAGAAGCCGAAGAGGAAGCTCAAGCAAAGATAAAAGAAATCAAGGATGAAACTATGAGAGTAATGAGGGCAAGATTGTGAAGTAGAAGAAAAATCAAGACTCATCGGGTCAAGGGGTGTCATAATTCAATAAAAGGTAATTTGCACTTTGCCCCTTATTATACATAGATAATTATAAGTAGACCATCATTAATCACTATTACAATTACCCCCCTAGACTAGCAGTCAACGTCCATTGACCGTCAATTTTCAAAATAAATTACCAAAATACCCCTCAAAAATCAAAGGTTGAGATTGAATATTTGGTATCTCGAACATCTCATCTCGAGGAAATTCTAAGCCCCAACTGAAATCGTATTCGTATCTCAAGGAAAATCCAATAGTTGATTTTAAAAAAATCTTTCATCTTAAACAACTCATCTCGAGAAAAATCTAATGGTCCAAATTTAATAGTACACGCATCTCTAGGTAAATTTAATGGTCCAAATTTAATTATGCATGCATCTCTTGAAAAATCAGATGTTCCAGCACGCATCTCACGTTAAAATTTACGGTCCAACACGCATCTCAAGAAAAATCTGACGATGCAACACTGATTTAGAGGAAAATCAGACAGCTCAGATTTATTCGTACATGCATCACAAGAAAATTTGACAGTTCAGATTTATTCGTGCACACATATCATGAAAAAAATCTAACTGCCCAGCACACATCTCGAGGAAATTTGGCGACTCATTTTTATTTGTACACGCATCTCAAGAAATCTAATGTCTAATTAAATTTGAATTTACTTTTGCCCTTTGAAATAAATTTAAATTTATTTTTGCTCCCTGAAACATAACAGACCTGAGAGATGAAGGGGGAGGAAGGGGGAAGTGGAGGAATGAGAAAGATGAGGGAGGATGAAGGGGGAGGTGGTGGCAAGGCTGCGAGATAAAGGATGAAGAAAGGGAGGAAGGGGAGGGAGGAGGAAGATAATCAAAATTTTCTTGATCATCTCTCAGGTATGATCTGTCTCAGGGGGCAAAACTAAATTCAAATTTTTTTTATGAGGTTAAGGGCAAAATTATATTAAATTTTATTAGAGATTTCTCGAAATGTGTGCAAGAATAAATTCGAGGTGTTAGATTTTTCTCGAGATGCGTGTACAAATAAATCTGAGTAGTCGATTTTTTTCAAGATGTGTGCTGGACTGTCAGATTTTGATTTAGATGTGCGCTGGACCGTCAGATTTTTTCGAGATGCGTGCATAATTAAATTTGGACCTTCAGATTTACCTAGAGATGTATGTACTATTAAATTTGGACCGTTAGATTTCCTCGAGATGAATTGTTTAAGATGAAATATTTTTATTTTTTATTTTTTAATCAACTGTTGGATTTTTCTCGAAATGAGATGTTCGAGATACGAAAGATTCAATCTCAGCCTTTGATTTCTGAAGGGCATTTTTGTAATCTGTTTTGAAAATTGTCTGTCAATGAAAGTTGACCGCTAGTCAAGGGATAATTGTAATAGTGATCAATAATGGATACATAACAAGGGGCAAAATGAAATTTACCATTCAATAAACCGAAAATATTGTCTCAAATTATTTTGGGCCGGAAAATTTTTGGTTTGGTTTGACTGACATCCGAAGTGGGGTCCAGCCTTTCTTTATATAGACGAAGGAAAGCGGGAGGAAAACCATCGAAGCTTCTCTCCCCCTCTCTTCACTGGCCTCGCCTACTCTCTCTCGCAATTTCTTCTTCTTCGATTTCTCAAGGTTGCTAGGTAAGTCTTTCAGCGACTTCATCATCTTCGTTTTTATTGGTAACGTAATGGTATATATTTCACTTTCAACATTAAAAATAGCTCTTAAACCTCTTCACAGTACACTACTCGTGTTCCATAATTAGGGTTCAATACAATACAGAACCAACCAAACACTCGATCTTTACCAAATAGATAGATAGGTTGTCGACATTGTTAACTACTACTAGCACAAAGAGGGTTTTTGCAAATTGAAAGACCTTTAAAAAAGGAATCACTAATTACTGTAACCTGCCTCCTATTGTCTTAGAGCATTTGACTGGAGAGACCAACAATATTAATTTTCAAGAAGACGATAACCGATCAAATTTGGGGCGGTGCCTCGTAATGGAGTTTAGTATTTACTTCACTAAGGGTGGTTTTGAGAATCTTACTGTAAATTTGGGAATTCAACTATGGCTGCGCTTGGTACACCGTAAAATAATGCATTTAGCAAATTGATGCAGATGCATTAGTTTGCATTGCATTATTTTGTAATGCATTGTTTTACAGACACTTGGTAGTAACTAAAGAAAGTCAATGCAAATCCGACAAATGATTGTGGGTGGTGCTGATGATGGTATTAGTTGTAGTTATGGCATGGTCATGGTGGCAGCGATTGTGATTGTGATAATAGTGATTGCGAATATGGACAATGATGGTGATGGTTGTTAAGACAGTAGTGTGTGTGGCAGTGGTCATGGTGGTTGTGGTGGTGATGGTTGCAGTGGCTATGGTGGTAGTTGTGGTGATTATGCTATGGTAGTTGTGGTGGTACTAGTGAAGTTAGTGGTGGTTGTGATGGTTTTGTTATGGTGGTAATGATGGCAGCGGTGGTAGTAGTAGTGGTGTCTATGGTGGTTGCTATGTTATAGTGGTTGTGGCGGTTATGGTAGTAATAGTAAGATGGTGTTGGTTGTGGTGATTATGCTATGATAATGGTAGTGGTGAAGGTGGAGGTGACGACTGTGGTGGTGGTCTTGATGGTTATAGTATGGTGGTTATGGTAGTGGTGACGATGGTGGTTGTGAAAGTGGTGGTGGTTGGGGTGTTTATAAAGGAGTTGGAAGTACTCGAGAATATGATGAGAGTTTTGTAAAGTAATGCGGGAGATTTTGTCCCGCAAAGTTTTGCAGAATTTTATAGCTAAGATATGCAAAGGTCTTGAATTCAAATTCCAATACTCGTTTTCCGTAAAGTCAACCAAACACCCAATTTATGTAACCGCCATAAACTTTTGCATTATGCATTCTTTTACCGTGTATCAAGCGGAGCCTATCTTGGATTTTGTTGCAGTGTGAGTCATTAGGGGAAAAGAGATACAGAAGAGGGTGATCTTGGTCGTGGATTTTGTTTTGGCTCCTTTTATCTCTGAATTACAAATCAGAGCTAAAATAGGAGTCTAAAGTTTTTATGCATTTTGTGAATTTGTTTGAAAAAATATATATTAATCATCTGGTAATTGGACACAATAAAATATGCAACTAAGGCGTTTGCCGCAAGCTTGAAGCATGCATCTTTTGGGAATTGTAATTAAGTCTTTCCAAGAGATGTATAACTTTACGCCTGTTAAAAACATTCGAAATTAACAATCGTTGGTTCTACTTCAGGTTTCAACTTTCAGATTCTTGACAAAATTGCCTTTATTTCAAAATATAATTTTTCATATTTGTTTTCTTCTTTGAAAATCATATCTAATAAGAAGACATCATCTTTTACAATTTGACATGTTATTTTTCAGATATATAGGTTGTTCATACGACGGTGCATTATTTGTAATGGATATCGATTCTGATTCCTGCAATTTGAGTGGGGCGAAATCTGAAGAACCTGTGTTGATGCAGATAGATTCAACAGAGACCTCAAATGGACAAGTAGTCACTTTAACTTTGTCATTTTAGGTTCATTCGTTCGAATAAATGATATATTATATATCAATTTCTGAAAATTTTTGCTTTCTTTCAACAAGTCAATCGATAAAGAACAAGATGGTCTTGCGGAATCAATGGAGAATTTAAATGTGGAAGACTCCCCGCCTTCTAACTTCAAGAAAAAACCGGTGATTATTATTATTGTAGGCATGGCAGGCACGTACATAGTCCTGCATCTCATTCGTCAGTGTTTTTTTTGTTTTTAATATAAATTTTTGTGTAATACGCTTGATAGGTGTGTTATTTTTTGGTTTGATGAAAATATATCAATTGAGATTTTGGTTCTCTGTCAGGTAGTGGGAAAACAACATTTCTTCATCGATTGGTTTGCCACACTCAAACTTCGAACATGAGGGGGTATGTTATTAACCTTGACCCAGCAGTTATGACCCTTCCTGTTGGTGCAAATATTGATATAAGGGACACAGTCCAGTACAAGGAAGTAATGAAGGAATACAATCTTGGTCCTAATGGTGGAATACTCACCTCACTGAATTTGTTTGCAACAAAATTTGATGAGGTAACGTTAAAGAGTGATACTTACCACTGAGATTTTCATTTTATTTTTTGAGGAAAATATACTTGGTGTTAAAGATGAATGTGGAGCTCATACAGCAGCAGGAATCAATCCAACCTTGAATCTGAAAACTTGCAGGCTGATGTAAATATGAACAGAAAATAACGGCATTTCGTGCTTTTTATAACTAATTCTAAATTAGACCTTTCAAAATATACATGTATAATATGTAGCTGGCATGCAAGTATAATCAATTATGGGTCCAAGCTTTTTCATGCGTTCAGATAATTATGGAACTGTTATCCTGAATAGAGAGTATAATGCTGCGATTTCCTGATCCGACCTCAGCTTCTTATTTCAATTTCTTCACATGTATCAAATTTTTTTCTCATTACTTTTTATATGTTTAGAGAGTATGCTGTAGTCTGTAGTCTCTGATTTCAGGTTGTGTCGGTTGTTGAGAGGCGAGCAGATCAGCTTGATTATGTTCTTGTTGACACTCCTGGTCAAATTGAGATATTCACTTGGTCAGCATCGGGATCAATAATAACTGAAGCTTTTGCTTCAACTTTTCCAACCGTGGTCGTTTATGTGGTTGATACACCTCGTTCAGCAAGCCCAGCTACTTTCATGAGTAATATGCTCTATGCCTGTAGCATCCTGTATAAGACCCGTTTGCCTCTGGTTTTGGCGTTTAACAAAACTGACGTGGCCCAACATCAGTTTGCTTTGGAGGTATGATATAATCCAATATGTGCTGGTTAATGGTACTTGTGGATCAATAGTTTCGCCACACATGAAGATTGGTTATTATTATGGTCAATTTTTGTTTTATGCTAGAGTATAAAATATTCTAGGCTTTGCAGGTTAGCTAGTGTAAAAGGTATTAGAAAAAGTTGCAAAAGGTCAATTGCATATTCACTACATGGAAAGAAAAACTAGCTCTGCTACCTAAAACCATTGCAATGGACCGGTTATGACTGAGGAAAGCAATCACGAGTATTGTTATGAATAGTGAAATAAATGGCCTCTTAACACTGTCAAGTGTTACACTTTGTTATTCATGAGGAGAACCAAAGTTGCGTTGGTTTTGATGACACATAATTTTGCTTGATTAAGCTCCCATCAACTCTTATATTTATAGAGCATACATAATTAATTACATGACTAAAGTTTTTCATTTGTGGACAATAATTTCTTGTCAGTCTTTTGTAGATGATTGCTTCATGTACATTCATGGTCAAAGGCAGTCAGTTTATTTTTCATGAAATTTACTGTTTTGGGAAACGATATCATTTTTATCTTTATGCATGCCATAATGCATTTTCATTTTACTTTTTTTTGTTGTCTATTGATTTGTACTGACTCGATACTATTGGAGTGGGAGTAGTGGATGGAAGATTTTGAAGCATTTCATGCAGCAATAGAGTCGGATAGCTCCTATACATCAACCCTATCGAGCTCCTATACATCAACCCTATCGAGGAGCCTTTCACTTGTACTTGATGAATTCTATAAGAATCTCCGTTCTGTAGGCGTGTCTGCAGTTTCTGGTTCTGGAATGGATGACTTCTTTAAGGCCATTGATGCAAGTGCTGATGAATACGTGGAAACCTACAAGTATAACCTAATTTTTAAGAACGTTCGTTTCTACTTCAGATGGGCAATGCAATATAAGCTGACTAATGAAAATTCCTTTTTCTCTTACTTGTTTTCAGGGCTAATCTTGACAAGAGAAGGGCAGAGAAGGATCGATTGGAAGACGAGCGCAGGAAGGGGGAAATGGATAAGCTAAGAGAAGACATGGAGAAATCTCGTGGAGAGACTAACATTCTAAGTAAAGATTTGAAGGGCAAACAAGCCCATTCTAAGGCCATAATGGTTGAAAAAGATGAAGAAGAGGAAGATTACTTTGAGGCATTGATAGAAGACGACGATGAAGACATTGAAGACAATATAGATGAGGTCGAAGATGAAGAGGTTGGAGAGGTTGGCAGGTTTGTCATTTGACCGTGGTATAATTGATATGGTTCTTGATTTTACATATATGTTGTATAAAAAAATTTTAAACAGTGTGAGACGTGAATTGGCGTCACTTTTTATAGAACCCATTTGTTGGAATGACTTGATGTTCGTTGCTCCTGTATGTCTTTTCCATATAAAACATTTTTTTTTTGTTTTTGTTTTAAGATAACATTACTTCAGGATTATGTACAAAACAGTACCTTAAAAAAGCATAAGGCCCCCGGTGGAAACCACAAATGTGTGATTTGACTCCTTTTCGTATATAGTGTATGTGCTTTTAACCACTTTGTCAAATCCAGTAAAATGCACAAGACGCATAATTATTTGATTTTAATTCGGTTGATTCTTCATCACTCCAACTTTACTCTAGCTTGTTGGATTCATAATTATTTGATTTGTATGTGCTCCAAGAAGATGGTGGTGAAGAAGCTGTTGGTGTGATCATTTAGGTTATCCGGATAACGTTGTATTTTGAGATGATGGCCAACGTATGAAGGCCGTTTGTGTCATCGGCTCTGGGGGCGTCATTTTTACCTTCCTAGGCAATAAATTCTTTGAAACTGAGAAAGTAAAAGAGTTCATTTGAGTGTCATGCCTGGTGTCAGCATAAAGATCTGAGTTTCTAGGGAGCGAGGGAGGGCCTCCCTCCGCCCATCCTCCTTGAGATGGGTGGTGATGCACATCTCGAGGAAGATGGGCAGAGGGAGACGCGTGCCCTAGCCAAATCCCATAAAGATTAAGGAGGTAATTGGTGTCAGTGAAAATTTTAATGAGTTGGCTAAGAGCATGCCCTCCCTCGCTCATCCTTCTTGAGATGGGCGGTGATGCACATCTCGAGGAAGATGGGCGGAGGAATGCCCTCCCTCGCTCCCTAGCCAAATCCCATAAAGATTAAAAAGGTAATTGGTGTCGGTGAAAATTTTAATGAGTTGGCTAAGAGCATCCATATTAAGCGAATTCTTGGTGGGACAAGTCATGAAGTGGGACAAAGTGTGATAAGAGGTGTGCATCTTTGATGTTGGATTTAAAAGGAGTTATATTCACTATTTTATAGCACACAATTTAAAACTCTGCTTTGTAATCGTAGTAATGCATCAGTAAGAAACATTTTAAATTGAGGATTAGAGGACTTGCTAAGTAGCTAACTAACACTAAAGGGTAAAAAATAGACAACCAACAAGGAAATGATGGGGGTTTGGATTTTTCTGATTTTATATTAAGGAATTCAATAAGAAAATTACTGCAAGAATAGTAAAAACTAAAAGAAAGTCGATAATTTTAAATTAGCTTAGGGTTTTATCTCCACACCCCAAACACATGTTCATGAATTAAACTCCAATAATTCATTTACTAGCTTGTTAATGACAATGATCAAGATTAATTGTGACCGCACTTCAATAACCTTATTATTTTCCCAAATTCGTTGAATTAAACTCAACTTCGCTTTCAAAACATTATCTTCATGCTATCTAACTAGGAATCACAAGTTAGATAAACAATCCGAGATCATTAAGTTCTATGAAAATAAGAACATTGACTGAGCAATTATAAATATGAACAACATTTCTCTTAACCTAGGTTTTACTTAATGTACCAACATCATTGGTAGTCACTAATTTTGAATATAAAATTATAACTGATGATACATCAAAATAGATCGATCATGGCCGTACACGTAGCATAAAAACCCATTACAAGAATACATCCCCCGACCTATTGAGGCCAACTCACAAAGCCCAAGAAGAATGAGGCCAATTATAGAGGCTCAGACTAGGCCCACCACTGAGGAGACGTAAACAGGGCTCGAACCCATGCCTAGACAAATCAGAGCTCGAGTTCAGGCTCGATACGCGTTCTCTCATAAAGAAGGAGAATGTTGCACCAAGAAAGAGTCGTGGAGGGACTTACACCTCAATGAACGCATCTCTATTAAGGAGGAGACTGTTACAAGAATCATCTCCTTCCGTGACGCCTCACATGCTTAAGTCACGCAGAGAGTTAATCATGACCATTATAAAAGGTAAAGAAAATATTCGACAAATGTATGCAACTTTAACTAAGTTTTGTCCAAATTTACATCATTCTTCAAACAGGGTTACCGATTTAAGCATCGGAGTGCCTTTGACCGCCAAAAAGGTGGTCCTTGGCAGTCTAACAATTGTTTTGCAGGTCCAACTCACTGGAGGACAATTTTTGGATGCATCAGTTTAGCGCCGTCCGTGGGGGGTGACGAGATTCCTTTTCTAAAAATAAGATTCATAGTGATAGCTCACACAACCTGGTAGAAGATCAATAAAATACTCCACAAATCTTCAATCTGACGATAATAGATACGACATGTTGCCCAGTACTGATCCAAAAACAACCATTGAAACAACCATACCTATTGAAAGATAACTCCAGCAGGTAACAGTTCAGACATCTCTGACACATGGGAAATCCCCTCGGATCCCTGAGTGGAGATGCTTATGGCTCAGATGGACAACGTGATCGAAACGATAGACAAGATCATCCAAAACTTACAAGACAACAACTTTCGAGAAGAAATCACCTAGTTTAAGAGGCACCGGGCTAACAATAGCTCCAAGTGCAATCAAGGAACATCCAAAAGTCTACAACTGAAGAAACCCAAATATTAAAGAACATTCTCGACCCCGAAAGCAAGTCGAAGTGAGGTTTTTGAAGCGATGGCGAAAAGAAAAGATGTTAAATGGCCGCCGAAGATGAGAGGAGATCCTGGGAAGCGAAATAAGGGCAGACATTGTATCTTTCACAACGATTATGACCACGATACAAAAGATTGTTGCAACCTAGGAGACGAAATTGAACGCCATATCAAAGAAGGACGACTCAGAAAGTTCATCGAAATCGAAGGCGAAACAATCATTTCAAAGGAGAAAGCAAGGGAAACAATCTACTTCTTGCATGGCACAGGCGGAGAACATGAGCAATCCAATCGATCCAAAAAGCGTAGTCAGAGACTTACACACAAAAATCAGATTCCAATAACCATCCGCGCAGCGTGCAAAGACAATGCAAAAGACTCTAACCTTTTCGAACGAAGATGCTGATGGTATTAATTTCCTACACAACGATGTTTTAGTGATTTCGATCATGATAGCTAAATGGGAAATCAAAAGAGTATTGATCGATACTAGCAGCTCGACAAACCTATGACACCTAACAGCTATCTAAAGGATGCAGTTCACCATTGAGATGCTCTCACCAAATGATCATTCTATGATAGGTTTCAGTGGGGAGCAATGTAACCTACTAGGAATGATCTGACTACCAGTTGAAGTGGGAGAACCAGGGAAGCAACGAGTGTTAATGACAGATTTTCTCGTCATCGACGCTCCTGCTGCGTACAACATGCTACTCGGAAGATCGTGGATACACAAGATGCGTGCAGTATCTTCCACTATGCACCAATGTGTGAAGTACCATACCGACAATGGCATAGGAAGAATAAAAGGGGACCAACTAGCAGCCCGAAAGTGTCATTTTGTTGCTATAAAGACTCCCCACAAATAGCAATTACCGCAACGACTGAAAGAGTCTTCACAACAATCCTACGAAACAAGTTCGGATTTTCCGAACAACAATATGGATCCAACCAGTCCGTGAGATCAACCCAACACCGAGCAATCGAAAGAGGAAACGGTCAAGGTGTACTTAGACAATGAAGCATAAAAGGTAGTCCGAATCGACACAAAAATCAAATTTGAACTCGCAAAGAAGCTGATCCAACTGCTAAAAGATAACCAAGATATTTTCGCGTGGACAATGAAGGACATGGTGGGAATAGATCCATCCACCATCGACCACAAATTGCAAGTGAATCCAAATAGGAAACCAGTTTGACAAAAAAAAAGACTGGTGGCCCCGAAACGCAATTAGGCGATAAACGAAGAAGTGCACCTACTGCTCAACGCAAGAATGATAAGAGAAACTCATTATCCGGATTGGTTAGCGAACACGGTGCTAGTAAAAAAGAAGAATAAGAATGGAGGGTGTGCGTGGATTACACCGACCTAAATAAAGCATGTCCCAAAGACAACTTCATGCTTCCACAAATAGACCAAATAGTGGATGCAACTGCTGGACACGAGATGTTAAGCTTCATGGACGCGTAATTCGGGTATAATCAAATACAAATGTGCCCCCCGACCAAGAAAAAAACATATTTCATAACAGAAAAGGGGACGTACTGTTATCGAGTAATGCCGTTCGGATTGAAGAATGTGGGAGCAACATATTAACGGCTAGTAAACATGATGTTCAGTGATCAGATCAGCAAAACGATTGAAGTTTACATCGAAAATATGCTCGTCAAAAGCTCACGCAGAACAGACCATGTTACAGACCTTGAACATGCTTTTTCCCAACTTCGAAAACATGAGATGAAGCTAAACCCAGATAAATGCATTTTTGAAGGGGGGTTAGGGAAGTTCCTTGGATACATGGTCAACTAGAGAGGGATTGAAGCCAATCCAAAATAGATACAAACACTTCTCAACATGCAATCACCGACAAACATAAAAGGTGTTCAAAGTCTTAACGGGAGAATAACAGCTCTGAATAGATTTATCTCCAGATCACCAGACAAGTGTCAGCCATTCTTCAAAATCTTGAAGGGAGCAAAACATTCAGATGGAATGACGAATGTGAGAGAGCCTTTCAAAGCCTTAAGACTTACATGGGAAGCACGAAGCTGCTAACAAAATTAAACACAGGAGAAAAATTGTACCTGTACCTATCTGTGTCCAATCACGGGGTAAGTTCAACACTAATAAAAGAAGAAAAGGGGGTGCAAAAACCAGTGTACTACATTAGCAAAACACTCACAGATGTCGAGATCAACTATCCGGCCCTAGAGAAACTAGTGCTCACTCTATTCGTGTCATCAAAGAAATTGCAACCATACTTCCAGGCACACCCGATCACAGTTATGACCGAACAGCCGCTTCGGTCGGTATTACACAAACTGAGCCTGTCGGTATTACACAAACCGAGCCTGTCGGGAAGAATGGTTAAATGGGCGATAGAGCTCGGACAATTTGACAATACATATGCCCCTAGAACTGCTATCAAAGCTCAGGCATTAGCAGATTTCATTGCCCAATTCACGAGAAGCAACAACCAACTCAAGAATAAGGAAAGCCCAAACCAATTCCAGAAGGATGTATCTTCCGCTGTGATGGGGTGTCCAACGAGGTAGGAAGTTGAGTTGGAATAGTCTCATACAACTCGGAAGGCATTGCATTAGAAAAGTGATAAAATTCAGTTTTGAAGCATGATATTCACGTAATATCCTTAATTTATATATGTTAGTGTTCTGATTATTATATTTTATTCTAATTATTTCTTTTTCATGTTTTTGTAGGAATTTGGGTGTAAATGATGAAATCGCGTTGAGGTGGCAATTTGAGGAATGATCAATAGGTTGGTTCAAATGGCGGTACAAAGTAACGGGTGACAAGTCGATTATCACATGTCTAAACCTAACCCGAATACCCAAATCCACCTAATTTAACCTAATCCCAAGCCCAAAAGCTGACTTAAAGTCTCAAACCTAACCTAACCAGGAGAAAGAGGGAGAACCTTATTTAGGTTTCCTCTATCTCTTTTCCTACGTTTCTTTCTCCTTTTCTCTTTTCCCAGCCACCACGCCACATCCACCCTGTCGGTGATCCTCGCTCGATAGGAAGACCGGCAACGCGACCACCTCACCTCGCCATCACCACCATCACCGTCTCCTCTTTTCCTCCACTTCCCTGTTTTATTTTCCCTCAATTGCACAAACGAACCAGTGACAGGTTCGCACCATCACCACCATCTCATTGTCACCCTGCCCCCATCTCTCACGCACAAAGAAGCAACCAACATACTTCACCTCTGTTCCCCTTTCATGCGCCCGGTCCACTCTCTCATCATCTTATCAATTTAATTTCTAGTTGTTCAATTTAATTATCTTAATTTAGTTATTTATATATGTTGTAACCTCCAACTGAAAATTTGTTTAAATAGGTTTTAGAATTCGATTGTCTCGTCAATCTTCGTAGGACCGACTCGTATTTGCCACTGTCTACTAGTTAGAAAGTCGTGCACTTGCGGTATTACAAGTAGGGTTTATTATCTTATTAATTTAGGTTAATAAAATCTGCATCAAGTTTTCGGCGCCATTGTCGAGGATTGTAACGGTACAATCAAAATTTAGGGTCTGTTTTCACTAGTTTATAAATTATATATAATTTTCTTTTTAAGAACAGTGTCAGAAGTCGCTTGTGTTATTTGTTTATAGTTCAAATTTTAATTATTAATTTTTATTTCTTGTTGCATTTGTTTTGCAGGCAATCACACAAATAGGAGCTTAAGTGGGAATGAAGTGAATAATTGCGATTCGCAAGGAAACTCTCAGAAGTCGACTTCTACCCGGCATCGCAAGTAATCTGAAAGAGGTTCACGCCGGAGGTAACTTCTACCCACCGCATCTGCACGCGGTTTCTGTGTGATCATTTGTGTTTTGCTTGTTCTAGGTAGTATTGCATGCAAATTTGAATAGTGGCAGGATTGATAGGAAATTACTGTGCCTCTCCCACGGTTAAGTATTGAATTGAACTTTTGCCCTGCATTAGTAAAAAATCTCTAGGGTCGTCTGTCATTTATTTTGTTTTTGCATCATTTAGGTGTCATTTAGGGTTCATTGTTTTTATTTTTTTTAGAGTTAGGTCAACTTTATATAGCGGTTAGGCTTGCATTTAAAAAAAATATTTTTTTTTTTTATAAATATTTGAAGCCTGTTTAGGAGTGTTGACTTTGAACCTTCAATATCCAGTAGTTTATGCGTACCTAAGTGCGTGATTCTAAGAGTAGGCTTGTCCGATAAGACTACGAGGTGTTTTTTGAAGTCCCCATTACCTATTTAGGTTCATCATCCTTGTCTACTAAGATGGCTGAGGAGAAGGCCTTTAAGGATTATTTCTCCCCTCTTCCTAGTAGTGCTTCGTCTTGCATTGTCTTACCTGAGTCAACTGCAAATAGTTTCGAACTCAAACCATCTATTATTCATCTGTTGCCCTATTTTTATGGTTTCGAGAAAGAAAACCTTTATCTTCACGTCAAAGAGTTTCTTGACATTTGCGCCACCCTGAAGTACTAGAACTTTTCATATGATTCAGTCCGTTTTAGGGTGTTTCCCTTTTCTTTGAAAAATAAGGAGAAATCATGGTTAAACTCATTAGAAACATGATTCATCACAATGTGGGATGCGTTGTCAAGAAAGTTCTTGACAAAGTATTTCCCCATTCATAAAACGAATGCCCTTTGACGAGATTTATCTAATTTTCAGCAAAAAATAGGGAGAACACTTATATGAATACTGGGAAAGGTTCAATGAGCTCATTGTCAGGTGTCCCCATCACGGATTCGAGAAGTGGCAGCTAGTTCAATACTTCCAAGACGGTTTAACCCCTCAAAACCGTCATATGATTGATGCCACTAGTGGTGGGTCATTAATGAAGATGAGTGTCAATGAGATATGGGAATTCTTTGAAACGCTTTCCAAAAATTCTCAGCAATGGGATTATTTGGTAAAGGAGTCTAATAGGCATAAAGGCAGTATATATGAAGTTAGAGATACATCTGTTCACCCTCTTCTGCCTCGAAGTTAGAGATAGTTGTTATGACCATGGCTCGAAAGATAAATGCACTTTTGAATTTGACTCAACCTGCACTTCCCGCAAACGCTTCATCTAAAGTCTGTGCTGCATATTCGAGTCCTGGTCATTCAATAGCTAATTGTGACTTGCAAAATGATTATCTTGCATACTATGCTGAGCATGTCAACTCTTTTAATGCGATGCGGCGACCTAGCAATAATCTGCAACCTAACTATTACAATTCAAGGTTCGACAAACATCCAAGTCTCTCCTGGGCCCATGGCCCACACCAAGGGGGACCTGTTGTTGTCTCCCAGGCTCCTCAAGCCCCTAGCCCTGAGGCCCCACCTTAACCAAGTTCCTCCATCAAACACATCAAGTTGAAAGGAAATGGTTAATCAGTTTTTGTAGCGATCAAAAATTATAATTGAACAGAATTCTAAGGACATATCTGAGTTGAAAGCCACGACTCAACACCAATCTTAAGCCCTCAATAGACTTGAGATAGCTGTAAGTAAGATTACTCAGTCTTCTTCTGGGAGAGAGCCAAGGAGATTTCCTAGTCAACATGTTCCAAACCCAAAGGGTCAATTCGCAATTGGTAGTACATCTGAGTCCTGCAATGAAGATGTCAAATCTATTACTACCCTTAGGAGTGAAAAACAGGTTGACAATCGGGTACAAGTACCCGATTCGAGTGTCATTGCATCTCCGTTTAAGTTAAAGCGGGTTGCATTTCCATCTGACAAGGAGGATGATAAAGCCTCACCTTCTAAAGATGTGCCTCTTGACTCTGACCCCACTCAGGCATTTTATTTGTCTAGGGCACCGTTTCCATCACGGTTAGCTCCGGCAAAGAAATGAACAAATGCTAACGATGTAATGGAAGTTTTTAAACAAGTTCACATTAATATTCCATTGCTCGATGCTATTAAACAAGTTCCTATCTATGCCAAATTTTTTAAGGATATTTGCACACAGAAGCGAAAGCTACATGTGCAAAAAAGAGCCTTCCTCGCCGAGCAAGTAAGCTCAATTGTTCAACACAGAACCCAGCCTAAGTATAGGAATCCTGGGTGTCTGACTATTTCTTGTGTTATATGATTGATAAGGCATTGTTTGATTTGGGGGCGAGTGTTAATTTGTTGCCATACTTTTTTTATGAGAAATTAGGTCTCGGCGAGCTAAAACCGACTAAAGTAACACTGCAATTGGCAGATAGGTCAATCAGAATTCTTTGTGGTGTTATAGAGAATGTGATCATTAAGGTTGAAAAATTCTATTTTCAGTGGACTTCATAGTTCTTGATACACAACCTGTTCACGACCCCTCCAGTCACATTCCAGTTATTTTGGGTCGTCCATTTTTGGCAACATCTAATGCTATTATTAACTGTAGGAATGGAATCATGAAACTATCATTTGGCAACATGACCGTCGAACTCAATGTTTTTAATGTTAGCCAACAACCTCCTGAGTTCGAGGATGTTTGTGAAGTTAACATGATTGAGAATATGGTAGAGAATTCCTTATTGTAGTCTGATTAGATGATCCCTTAACTGCAGGTTTGATTCACTTCGGTTTAGACTTCGATATTGATGATTCCATTAGGGAAGTGAATGTCTTGCTTGATTCAACCTCTATTATGGATCTGGGTTACACATGGAAGCCTAAAGTGGAACTCATTCCACTCAGTGAGTCAAAACTAAACCCTTATGTTGATACTATTGTGTTTTCTGACCCATTCCCTTTCTCGCCTTTTCATGATAACCCATTTGACATGTCTTCCTAGTGACTCCTACATAAAGTCTGATTCTCAATATTCTTTGGAGAGACTACATCCCATAGGTAGTGTTGATTCCATGTTTGGGGGTGTTGTTGAGTTGTCTAGCTCATCATCTTTGTGCAATTCATTTTGTTATGATGAGTCTGTGCCTCCTGATATATCTATAGACATACCTCTTTCCATCCCTTTAATATTGACTGACGCTACCTATGTGGATCATTTGTTTTTAATGGATGGTTTTAGTTTTGACCATCCTATTGTGCAACACATTCAATCTTCTGATTTGACACCAGACATAGGATGTCCCTTTTTAGGAGTAGGAAAGAGTAATTTGTTGTATATCCCTGTTGGTGACAACTTTATGCTCCAAATCTCTATGACTTATCTACGACGGCGGGTACATTTGCATTTTCTCTATGATTTTGCATGGCGTCTTCATCGTTTTGGGGGTATGTCAGTTTCTGTTGTGCTGCATGTGGTTGCTACTATATGTTGGACGGATCCTCAACTTTTTTGATTGTTGCTATATGATCAAGTCAACATCATGGACTAAGTGTCTAGGTTTGGGGGAGTGTTCGCTATGTTCTTCCTCGTCATTTTATGGTACATCATTTATGAGGAAGAATATATGTCGGGCTGATGACGGTAAACCAAACGCTCCTGGGAGGCAGCCTAGCTTCAGTTGCGTCATTATGGTTACTCTGGATTGAATTTCGAGTTCTTTCTAGTTGCATTTCACTATACTCGTTAGCTCCGTAACAATTTTGACTTACAACTGATACATGTAATTTTTCATTTGTACATTCTTTTGTATCATGTATTGTTTTTATCAATTTATCATGATGAGGCCACAATTCTTATGTTTTTTAGTGTTCATCAGTGGACGATTTTGTCGAAATTGGTAAAAACTTCCCCATGGTAATATCACTCTAACTCTCATCTTTTTGTTTTCCTGCATTTGTCATGATCATCATTTTATACATTAAGTACAGTGTTTGGTTTAGGTTTGGGGGTGAGGTTTATGAGTTTTTCTGCATTTTTCAAAATTTTGAACTTAAATGTATTTCACAATTGACTATTGTATTCTACTCAATCTCCATTGAATACATAGATAATTATAATTGTGTGAAAAATTTTTATTTGAAAATGCATTCAAAAACTGAGTTAATCTTTTCCGATGAAGAGAATGTGTTTTCAAGTATGTTTTTAAATTTGAGAAATACATGCTATCACTTGTCACATTGATATATTAATTGGAAAACATAAAGTTTGATATTATCTTTAAGTTAAATATATTTCATGAGATTTTTTACTCTACTATTCTTGCATTATAAGCCAAGTTAGCATAATTTGAAGTTAATCAGTAAGATATTAACAAGAAAGCCTTAGACTAATAGTGGAAACTTAACCCTTGTGAGTTTATTTGAGGGTTAATAAATAAACTTAGACATTTCTTGATTCCACATTATCTTGTTTATGATCTCATTATTCTTGTTTCTTTTATTGATTTATTTGAGAATGACGTTAAAATTTAATTACTACACTAGAACTTCTTGGTTTATTTAGTTGAGATGTCATAATACTGACTAGAGCTTAAGAAGTGATATAGGCATTTTTTCTTTGAACCGTTCTTTAGCCTTTTAGCCTATCTAATAATAAATATCCGTTTGTAGCCCTTTGAGCCTTTAAATAGACTTTTTCTTTGCTAACCCCATCTCTATTACCTACTCCAGTTATGAAGTAATATCCCATATTATTTTTATCCTTACCCAATGTCTCTGAGAATGCGTATGGTTGATGTATTTTTGGAATGGGCAAATAAAAGAGTTGAAACTAAATATTCCATGAATCGTCGGGACTAAAATGTTTCATTGTGCAGAAGGGGAAAGCATGTCATTAATTTTATAAATATAAAAAAATGATAAAAAAATATTGATGTTTCGAAAAAAAATATGAAGAAGAATTTCGAAGGAAGAAAAATTAATGGTGTACAACATTGGTCTATTCTTCAAAGCCTACGTGCTTATTAAAGGGCGTATCCAGCCTCAGAGAATTTTTCCATATCTTTTTTCATTCTTGTTAGCCAAAATCTTAGCCTCATTACAACCTAATAAAGACCTAATTGATCTTAAGTAAATGTCTGGTTCATAGACGTGGAGATTAAATAGACAAGAACTATGGTGTTTGATTCGACATTCTAAAAGTAATTGTTATTCTTGTCCATGAGATCATATTCATTTCATTATTTTAAAAGTCCATTTTTCATGATTATTATATATGAGATGTTTGTGTTTCTATCAGTGTTCTAAAAAGTGCTAGGCGGTGAGCGGGTGCCTGGGGCCCAGGGGCTTAGGCGGCACCTAGACGGTCTTAGGTTTTGTATTATAACTTTAATAATTTCAAAAAGTTAAGCATAATACCTTATCAATTACATCCAATTTAATGCCAAGATACATATGCAAAATTTAAAAACATGAAAAATTAACAATCATGAACAAAATTTATTAAAACTCAAATGACTGAAGTTGGTCATGATGGGTACTTTATACAAAGTTGAATTTGTGGACAAATATCCAAACCTACTCTTTTATTTTTCTTCAAATTGCATGAATAACCTTAGTCATGTTTGATAAAATCTACATTACTAAAATTGATACCAACCGATCCTTTGAGAATTTCATTAAGTAATCATCATTTGCTATATTTAGACATATACTGAATAAAAAATAATAAAATTGTTTATTTCTAAAAAAGAGGAAAGAAAAATAAAATAAGAACACAATCATCCTTATTAAAAAAAAAAAAAAAACTTGCCCAAACCCCGCCTAGGTCGCTTAGACTCGCCTAGACCGCCCAGACCCGCCAAGACTGCTCAGAACCCGCCCAGCCATTAATCTGGGCGTTTTTCTACCGCCTAGAGCCTAGGCCAATTTTTAGAACATTGGTTTCTATAATTTATTCTCTTTCTCACATATAAACTGAGTGATAACTAATCAATCTCTGAGTGATTCATTTCTAAGTGACAAGAGAGATTTGTAGTCAAAGCATACTATCCAAAGGTTATCTAGTCATATCTTTACTGTGAAAAAGAAAGTTACGTTGATAAAGCCATGCACACACACACTTTACTGTGAAAAAAAAAAGTTATGTTGATAAAATTATGAAATTTATCTAACCTTTGGATACTATTAAATCGTTGTTAGACTCTTTGATATATTATTGTGACACTGTTAGTTGTTTTCTAAATTTTTTGGCTATTAGATTATTACTCTGAGGATAATAGATAGAGCGATCAAGTTACCATGTTTTTGAAATTTATTGAATCATAATGTTTGTGGGTAACATTTCTGGAAACCCTCATGAAACTATAACTCGTCTACTAGAGGTAATCTGGGGGCTTAAAGCCTTGTTGCACGTTTAAGATAAGTGCAACCGATGATTCCTGCGAAAGTGAGTTAGGATTTTATTTTTATTGTTTTACTTGAGGACTAGCAAAATATAGGTTTGGGGGTATTTGATATTCACGTAATTAATACATAATGTATCCGATTATTATATTTTATTCTAATTATTTTGTTTTCATGTTTTTGTAGGAATTTGCGCGTAAATGATGAAATCGTGTTGAGGCGGTAATTTGAGGACTGATCAATTGGTTGGTTCAAATGGTGATACAAAGTAATGGGTGACAAGTCGATTATCACATGTCTAAACCTAACCCGAATACCCAAACCCACCTAATTTAACCTAAGCCCAAGCTCAAAAGCTGACTTAAAATCTCAAACCTAACCTAACCAGGAGAATGAAAGAAAACCCTATTTAGGCTTCCTCTCTCTATTTTCCTACGTTTCTTTCTCCTTCTCTATTTTCCCAGCCACCATGCCGGCGATCTTCGCTAAATCGGAGGACCAACAGCGCAACCACTTCACCTGGCCATCACCACCATCATTGTCTCCTTTCTTCCTCCACTTTGTTTTCTTCTCCCTCAATTGCACAAACGAACCAGTGACATGCTCGCACCATCACCACCATCTCACTGTCACCCTGCCCCCATCTCTCACGCACAGAGAAGTAGCCAACAGACTTTACTTTTGCTTCTCTTCTGTTCGCCCGGTCCACTCTCTCATCATCTTATCAATTTAATTTCTAGTTGTTCAATTTAATTCTCTTAATTTAGTAATTTACATCTGCTGTAACCCCCAACTTTAAATTAGTTTAAATAGGTTTTAGAATTCGATTGTCTTGTCAATCCTCGTGGGATCGACCCATATTTTCCACTGTCTACTAGTTAGACAGTTGTGCACTTGTGGTATTACAAGTAGGGTTGATTAGCTTATTAATTTAGGTTAATAAAATCTTCATCAAAGCCTCCAATAATGAAGTCGAGTACGAAGCTGTGATAGCAGGGTTGCAGTTAGCAAAACATCTGGGAATAAAGGACATTAATGTCTTGATGGACTTCAAGCTGGTGGTCAATCAACTCAGCAGCGAGTTTCAAGTGAAAGACACTCGAATGAAAGCCTACCACTAGAAAACCACAGAGCTGATAGAAGGCTTCTGAAATGCTACCATTCGACAATGTGTAGGAACATAAAACAAAAGAGCAGACGAGCTAGCTAAAGAAGCCTCAACAACGAAGGACAATGACAACCCACTCGTCATGACACAAGGAAGCTCCATACTCGAAAATCAATCAGAAGAAGCATGCACCGTAAATCAAGGAGCCAATTGGACGACTCCAATCCTGGCGTACATTTTAAACGGGAAAGAACATTGGTCAATGACATTAACCTATGGAATCGGGCATCAAGATATACAATGGTCAATGAAAATTTGTACAAAAGGTTTGTCACGAACCCATTACTAAGATGCCTCACACCAAGAGATGTCGAATACGTCCTACACGAAATAAACTACGACACATGCGAAAATCACCCAGGAGGGGAGAATATTAGCCCACAAAGCTCTCACATTAGGTTATTATTGGCTAACAATGCAAGCGGGCGCTCAGAAGCTAGTTCGTAAATGCGACAGGTGCTAAAGATTCGCCCCATACACTCACATGCTAGAAAAAAATTTGATCCCAATGAGCATCCCCTAGCCATTCGCACAATGGGGAATGGACATCGTAGGATCACTCCTAGCATCTGATAGATAGGAGTTTCTCCTCGTAGCAGTAGACTACTTCACCAAATGGGTAGAAATAGAGCCCTTCACAAAGATGGGGGAAGCACAAGCCGAGAAATTTCTCTGGAGAGATATCATATGCAGATTCGAGATCCTAAGAGTAATCGACACGGACAATGGGAGGCTGTTTGAAGGCAAAAATGTCATGGAGTTATGTAAGAACGTGAATATCCAGCAACACTTCTCTGTACCAGCTCATCCACAAGCAAACGGGCAAGTTGAAGTCACTAACATGACAATTTTGGAGGCAATTAAAAGAAGAATCGAGGCAGCGAAAAGACTATGGACGTCCGAATTACCTGGTGTCCTTTGGGCATACAAAGCAACAAAATGAACTCCGACAGGAGAAACACCTTTCACACTCGCTTACGAGTCAAAAGTGATGATACCCGTAGAAATCGGAATGCCAACATTTTGAACCAAAGAATTCTGCATCGAGGACAACATCGAAGCGTTAAGAGTTGGGCTGGATCTCCTCGAAGAAAAATGAGAAGCATCTTCGATTAAAACAGCAGCCTACCAACAGTGCATGGCAGGGTACTACAACAAGAAGATGTGAATTCGAACCTTTAACGTCAGAGACTGGGTGTTACTAAAAGTCCAACTAAACACGAAAGAGCCCGACGCGGGCAAGCTTGACCCTAATTGGGAAGGACCATACCGAGTAACAAAAATCAACAGACCAGGACCATACTGGTTGGAAAACAAAGAGGGTGAAATGATACCTCGACCATGGAATGTAAAGCACTTGAAAAGATATTATCAATATAAAGTCTTTTACTCTAAATTTTGAACAACCAAAATCTAATCAGGACAAAAGGTCAAATTAAAACAGACTCGAGAAAACACCAAGCATGGTTAAATTACCGAGCAAACAAATAGATATGTTGGATGAACGAGTCAGACATAAAACTTCTGGCCTGATCAACCACGAAGTAATAAAGTACCAGGACATAAAAGCTGGACTTTTACGTCGACTATAATGTACGACATCGTAATCCGAATGAGACACAAGATTTTGAAAACCACATCTTCCATACGACTAGAATGTCAAGTATCAAAGCCACCCACGAAAATCCGGACAACCAAAGTCGGAAATCTCCTAGAAATATCATAAGTAAAAATTAAACAAGCTAGACATATGGGACACAAAAATGTGAAATAATAAATTTTCCACTTATCTTTTAAAAAATAAGATTACAAAAAGAAGAATCAGTGTCGTGAACAACATCTTCAGGAAGCATAGGGTTGGCAGGCTCCTCGACATCCGGATCACCCATCGAATCTGGAACAACTTCCGCGACATCATCGAATTCCTACTCCGCAAAGCTACAGTATGGGGACATGTTCAAACCTTGCATTTTCAGGAAGTCCAAAAATTCATGGCGACCCTCGACTACTCTCTTAAAATCCGCGGCCTTTGCGTCCTTTCAGCTTCTTTGTAACAGTCAACATCTCGGCTTTGGTTGATGCTAACTCTTTGTCGACATCGAAAAGTTTAGTAGCTACCACTGATTTGGTCTCTACAAACTCGAAATTCAGCTCAACGATGCAAATAGTAGCAGCCTTAAGCTTGGCAAAACACTCTTTGGAGGAACAAACAACCTCGTCATGCTCGACCTTTCGGTCGGACAACTCTTTCTCGGCAACATCCAGCGAGAACGCAACCTGCCCAATTCCACCTGGGATGTCTCGAGGTCGAAAGCAGACACATCACACGTAGCCTCGAGTTCCCTCAATAACTCCCGCGCAAAGTCTGCAGTTCTCTCATGTTTTGTGCACTGCATCTTCAACAAATCCAATCGATGGAAAATGTGTCCTAAGAGCTTCCGCTCAACATGTACAGCCTGGTCACTAGATGCCTTACAGTCTGACCCCATGACGACTACATAAGAAAGACGTGTCATCCCTTCCATAAGATGTTGGAGGCCATCGTCAATATGACGACGTGGTTGACGCACGGGCATAAGAGTTTTGTTAGCCAACCACCCCTGACAGCTGCCAATAAGATTGTCAGCATTGTCCTGCACATTAGCCTCGAAAGACCAGAATGTCTAGCCAAGGATAGAAGAACTGGGGCGAGATGCAGAAGGAGCAGCACGAGATTCCGAAGTCCCAACCACAAAGGAAGAAACAGTAAGCTTGTGGTCTCGAGAACGAGCAGCAACTTGATCCTCTACTGACGGATCATACTCGAAATCATCCAAGGTCTTAGTACCCTTCGGATTATTCGACAATCAAACACGTAGCTGGAGCATTTTATTCTCAATACCGCGTGAATCGTCAATCGAGAGGCCGACAAAATTCAGAAAGCCATTAGAAGCAACGAGTTTTTTTTCTCATGGTCATCCAGAGGTCGAGAAACCTTCTTCTTAGTTAACTCGAGGACTCGGTTTACCTCATCATCCTCACAGGTAGACGAGTCATCCCCCGAACCACAACCTTCTTTTCGAATATAAGGAAGATGAGAGGGGGCTCTAGCAGATTCAAGGATGGAAGAAGCAAGCTTTTTCCTCTTCGTGACACGACCAAAACTTTCATTTTCTTAACAATTGAACCAACGCTCCTAGGACCTCGAGCAGAATCAAAAGCAAGGATTCCTACATCACCAACGCGAGCAATAATAACCTTATAAGTGAGGCCTGCCCTACCTAGTGAAAGCAGACCACCATGGACAGCGTCATCCGTAGTAAGGAAATCCTCTGCTGATACTCGGGGAAGATCACAAAACCAATGACAGAACTCCTACTCCTCTAAAGGTAGTGACAACTCAACCTTCTTAGGCTCTCGAAACGATCGCATAATCTGATTCTCGTGGAACCTAAAATGGTTGGAAGAAAGAAAAGCGTAAAACCAGAACCTCGACCAGCCTACATACTCCTCTCACATGTCCTCACAGTAGAAAGGAGAACACAAACGACAAGTGTAACTAGGAATGCGAGCAGAGGCAGCCCTCACGAAGGTTGAAATCATTACCTACCAACCGTTAGGGAACAGTTGAACTGGAACAATTCCAACCAAATCCAAGTACTCACAAACAATAGGAAGAGCCAGAAGGCTGAAACCAGAATGGAACATACCCGGATACAAAGCAATGTATTCATGCCTAGGACGACAATGACTATTGCCATATCCCGAGAGAACAATCTCCAATCGTTTGGCAATGAGTAGTCGTGACAAATGTCGTCTAGAGTCACACATGTCGCCCTCTTAAGCATGAAAAAAGCTTTGCAAACATCAACGACATCGCCACCCAAAAATCTGGAGTTAGACATGACTACGGAACAAATGCGAAGAATCAAAAGATTAACAATCAGAAAATGAGAAGATGCAGAAAGAAGAAGAGCATATACAGAGTTTCTCCTTTTATAGGAATAGGAATAGGAAACAAAAGGACCACTCTTGAAAAACGTGCAAGGTGTGACAATCGCATGAAATCCCAGAAATTGCGCCAAAACGAACAGACAGATGGAACAAATGAGAGAAACAACAGTGACAGATAGCAAGAACACTAACCAAGCCGTAATGGTGCAATCAAAAAGCAAAACCGCCACACAGTTAGTGGATACTTGAACATACCCACTAACTATGGGGGGAGTAGCTGATGATACATCAAAATATATCATCACGGCCGTACACGTGGCATAAAAACCCATCATGAGAATATAACGCTCGACCTACTAGGCCAACTCACAAAGCCCAAGAAGAATGAGGATAATTATAGAGGCCTAGACTAGGCCCACCACACCCAGGCCAGACAAATCAGAGCCCGAGTCCAGGCCCGATACACGTTCTCTCATAAAAAAGGAGAACGTTGCACCAAGAAAGAGTTGTGCAGGGACTTACGCTTCCAAGAATGCATCTCCATTAAGGAGGAGACTGTTTCAAGAAACACCTCCTCCCGCTGCACCTCACATGCTTAAGTCATGCAGAAAGTTTGAAGCGTCCAAAAAGTCCTCCTGTGAGTTTGACTTGCAAAACAACTATTAGACTACCAAGGACCACCTTTTTGGTGGTCGAAGGCACTCCGATGCTTAAGTCAGTAACTCTATTGGAATAAGGATGTAAATCTGGACAAAAATCAGTTAAAGCTACATACCTTTGTCGGAAGTTCCCTTTACCTTTTATAATGGTCGTGGTTAACTCTTTGTGTGACTTAAGCATGTGAAGTGCAACGGAAGGAGATGTTTCTTGTAAAAGTCTCATCCTTAATGGAGATGTGTTCGTGGGAACATAAGCCCCTCCATGACTCTTTTCTTGGTGCAACGTTCCTCTTCTTTATGAGGGAACTCGTATTGAGCCTGGATCCGTGTTCTGATCCGTTTAGGCCTGGATTTAGGTCATGTTTGTTTTCCTTATTGGCGGACCTCATCGAGTCCTGTGTTATTGGCCTCATCCTTCCTGGGCTTTATGAGTCGACCCAATAGATCGAGCACTGTATTCTCTTGATGGATCTTTATGCCACGTGTACGACCGTGATGATCAGTCTATTTTGATGTATCATCAGCTACTCTCCCTTAGTTAGTGGGCATGCTGACGTGGCCACTAGCTTTGGTGACGGTTTGCCTTTTGATTTCATCATTACCTTGTATTTAATGTTGTCAATTACTTTTTGCGGGTTGGTGTCTCAATCATTTGATCGCCCGTTCATTTTTGGCACATTCTTGGGATTTTGATTAGCCATCACATCTTAAACGCTGTCCCATGAGCCGTCTCTTCATTGTTCGGCTTTATAAAAGGAAATGTGACGAATACGTTTTTCCTCTTCACGCTATCTTTGAATTTAGGGTTTGTTTATTCTTTCATCATCTTCATTTTCATTGCTTCTTCACTCTTCTACAATGTCTGTTGGTGACAAGTTAAGTGGTAAGACGTTTACTCTTTGTGAGGCTCATTACTCTCCTAATAGAGCATCTCAATCGACTCTGGAGACTCTGCGTTCTGATTATAATCTTCCACCTGACCTCGAGCTTATTCTGCCTGGACAGAACGATAGCCCTTGTAACCCAATGGCTGGATGCATCACACTGTATTCGTGCATGTTCTCTTCTAGCTTTCAATTCCCTGTTCCGGAGTTGTTCTAGGAATATCTGAATTTCTTGAGCATTCCTCTTACCCAAATGGGACCTAATGGTTGGAAGGTGCTGGTCTCTTCTTACGCAAGGGCTACTATTTTTAGTATCCCTTTAACCGTTAGGATTTTGCACTCGGTGGTCGGTCTGTTGGTGTACAGGGAGATATGTTTTTTTTGTTCTCCTGATTGTTTCGAGAAACTCAATGATGACATTCGCGATTGGTCACGATCTTGGTTCTATGCTTCCGTGAATTCGGCTACTTTCGATTGCGAGGTCATTTGATTTTTTTTATCATTTCGAGTTCCCAATAGGTGGAAAATTATTTTCTTATTAGCTGAGAAGCATAAGATCAGTGAACGATTATCTAAGCTTCACCATTTTCTTGTGACGATGTTTCTTTTCGAGGGCATATTGGAGCGTGGTGATTTATACACTATGAGTGAAGCGGGACAAGCTTTATTTACTGAGTCTCGTGCTAAGGCCTATGCTGCTTGTGTCGCTCGTGTTGGCGTTAGTGATGCTAGCATTGATAGGGAAGTGAGCTTGGCTCGAGATGTTACAGATCTCAATGCTCATGTTATTGCTTCCGCTCCTGCTTCACGAAAAAGAAAACTTGCAAGGTCTACAAGTCCATCAAGGTAGTTACCGGTAGATCCTGCTCGAGTTTCGATGAAGAAACGATTTTTGAATCATAGTTCTGCTGGGTTTGTGACTAGTCAGAGTTCTGTTAGGGATATTGTTTCTCGCTTATGTCCTTCCCGCGATGACGTTGTCAAAGGAGATCGTGAATCTCTTGAGAAGGCTGAGGAGCTAAGGCTCGCGTTGGAAAGGAGCGAGAAGGAGAATATATGTCCACTGGATGAAGCTTCTTTCTGCTTATGGTGTTTCAGACACTGCTGAGTTGTCCAATGATGATCCTCAAGTCATTAATGAGAAAATGCTCCAATTGGCAATGGAGCAGTCTAAAGACATTGTTGGCGGTCAGTGTTTCAGGGGACGTTCCCCCTCTCCTTCTATTGATGTTAGCGAAGCAGCGGGGTTCTTAGTTTCCTCTCTTATTCGACAGATTTCTCCTGCTCTTGCTACTACCGTTAGTCCTTCCCTTGTCGCGAATGCTTCTCCACAGGAGAGTAAACATGGTTTTTTCGTCGTTATTACTATTCCACCTGTTCTCCTTGCTGTAAGGGGTGGTTCTTCGGTGCTTCCGGATCCTCGCGTTCTCCATCCACGGATTAGTTGGATTGAGCCTAGGCCGAAGAACATTTGTACCAAGTCTGACAGTGAGTTTTGTTGGTTTACCCAGCTCGATGTGTAGGATGGTGCACGTAGATTGGTAAATGAATGGTATAGGCAGTTGGTGGAAAGGCCTTCGGTGCTCGTGCCTGATCCGTTTGATCATATTGACCATGGTCTTGAGCAGATAAATGGACGGGATGAATCATCTCGCTAATTCGGGGGTAATGGACCGGTTTATTGAGCTGGTCGTGGTCAAGTGGTTCTTTTGGAGAGGAGGCTAGTTGTGTTATTGCTGGTATTTCCTAATGTTATTTCTCAATTTGATGTGTTGAAAATGTAACGTGTCGGGAGTCTTTGATGGAGGCAAAGAATATGCGGGATAAGTTCACTGCTAAGCTTGATTTTTTGAAAGCTAAGCTAGATGAGGTTTGTGCTTGCCTTCGTGATGTGGAAAAAGAGTTATCCGCTGAAAAAACGACTATCAATGAAGCTCCTCATTTTGAATTGGAGCAATCTGTTATGTGTGACGTGGCTAAAAGGCGGGTGGGACTGATAACTGTTGCGCTTAATGATGTCAAGGCAGATGCTTCCTGTATACTCTCTACTGCCAAAGAGCAGCTTGCCGCGGCAAAAAATGAACTTGTTGCTGCTAAGGATAGGCTTTGTGTGGTTGAAGCCGAAGATTGGAAGCGAGTTGTTGACAATCAAGTTGAGCTTCTCAATTATATCGAAGAGCTCGACGAAGACTTGTCTAGGTATTCTCACTTGGTCGGTGAAGTTTTTGAAGATGACGATGTCGAGGAATCTGTTTCAGCAGCAAAGGAGTCATTGCCTCTTCTACCATCGAGCACTCTGAAGCTATTAACACTCTCTTCTCCTGGAAAGAGTTTTTATCCTGTTCCAGCGAGTACTGATCCTGCTATTGCTTTTCTCACTTTTGTATTACCTTCTTCGAATGTAACAGAGTAATGTTATCAATAAAAATTGACTTTTGTTATTTTTCTTCTTCTTTTCGGTTTTGTTGTAGCTGTAAATGCTTTCGTGCTTAGGCTCATTGCTTTCCTAATTTGTTGGTTATTGTTGTCCTTCCTGATTTGCTGTAAAGAGTTGTTTTTCGCCTGCACTTTTTCTCATAGCATTGACTATATTAATTCTGATTTTTTGTCTGTCAAATCGAAGTCCTTTTGTCAATCTATTTGTTGGGTATTTATTTTGACACCTTGGTTGATTCGAGGGTTTTGTTGACTCGGGTATCCAACCTTTACTTCGTATGTTCGACATCTCGATCGATTTAAAGTTTCTTGTGTTTAGGTGACTCGGGTGTCCAACCTTTACTTTGTTAGTTCGACATCTCGATCGATTCAAAGTTTTGTGTTTAGGTGACTCGAATGTCCAACATTTACTTTGGTAGTTCGACATCTCGATCGATTCAAAGTTTTTTGTGTTTAGGTGACTCAGGTGTCTAACCTTTACTTCGTTAGTTCGACATCTCGGTCGATTCGAAGTTTTTTGTGTTTAGGTAACTCAGGTGTCCAACCTTTACTTCATTAATTTGACATCTCGGTTGATTCAAAAAAAAGTTGTGTTTGGGTGACTTAGGTGTCCAACCCTTACTTTGTTAGTTCGACATCTCGGCCGATTCAAAGTTTTTTGTGTATATGTGACTCGGGTGTCCAACCTTTACTTCGTTAGTTCAACATCTCGGTCGATTTGAAGTTTTTTTGTGTTTAGGTAACTCGGGTGTTCAACCTTTACTTTGTTAGTTCGACATCTTGAAGGTTTCAAAAATTTTTGTGTTTAGGTGACTCGAGCGTCCAACCTTTACTTCATTAGTTCGACATCTTGGTTGATTCAAAAAAATTTTTGTTTAGGTGACTCGAGTGTCTAACTTTTACTTCGTTAGTTCGACATCCTGGTCGATTCAAATTTTTTTTTTATGTTTAGGTAACTCGGGTTTACTTCGTTAGTTCGACATCTCGGTCGACTCAATGTTTTTTATGTTTAGGTTACTCGGGTGTCCAACCTTCACTTCTTGGTTGATCAGACCAGAAGTTGTGTGTTTGATTGTTTTACACGGCTAATTATTGACGTATCTATTTTGTTATCTGCGTGAAGATTTGGAGTTTCTAAATTCGTAATCTTTATTGATATTTTCTTGATTTTGTCATCAGCCTTGGTCGTCATGGCGTTTAAGCTGGTTTGGAGTATGATTTGTTTCATCTTCATTTGCTCGGTTTTGGCCCTTGTGTTGGGGGCTAGTGTTTTTGTTGCTTTGTTGTTTTTAGCTTCGTCCTCGTATGTTATTAGTGATTCGTGTTGAGCTTGCAGCTGCTAATGGGGCCCTTTGAATTGGCTGATGCAAAATTCTCAATGTTTTATGTACTCGTGAAGTGCGTAGTCAGTATGCTTGTTCCGATATAGATCGGTTCGAGTGAGGAGTTTGCATAGTTACTTCGCGTGCTCCGCTTCCTTCAACTATGCAGTGCGTGGCATATATCAACTCTCTGGACTGTTCTTTTGATCCTGCAGTATTGTCTATTTTTCCTTCCACGCTATTTGTTTATCTGGCATTCCAATGAAGTCGTTGAGTAGTTCTTTTTGAGCCCAGTGCTCGATTTTGTCTTTTAAGTTGTAGCACTCCTTGGTATCGTGCCCATGATCCCTATGGAACGAACAATATTTACTTTTGTCTCTCCCTTTTGGGTCCCCTCTCATTTGGAGTAGCCAGTTGACGTTGTCCCACTTCGCTGTGTTTCAGTACATTTGCTCGGCTAGCCTTCAAGACTGTGCATGGCTTGTACGTGGTATTCATTACGCTTGTTACCCGTTCATGTCGAGTTCGCATTGGTTGTGATCTCCCTGGTTCTTGTCATCGTGAATTGCTCATTCAGCTACTCCGATGTTTTTTTAAGGGTTGTTGCCTTCTTGTTGTCCGTCATTCTGCCTTCTTTTTTCCTTTCTTTCCCGTTTTCTTGAAAACTTTCTCTTTCTTGATCTTTTTCCTTCTGGCTGCCTTCATTTCTTCTAAGGAGATATGTTTTGTGTTATTTTTAGCAGGATTGACATACCCTTTGCAGGCTCCAGGTTGAGAGCGTCAAAGAAGGGGCCTCTCTTTAATCCGGCCACGAAGGTTCCAACATTTGTGTCATCGCTACATCCGTCAATCATTGTCAATTCGTTGGTAAAGCGAGCGACATATTCCCATATTGTTTCATCGGACTTTTGTCTGATATGCAGGAGGTAGTGCGGCCATTTCCTCATCCGCTGGCTTTCAATAAATCTGGTGGTGAAAGTGGTAGCCAAAGCTTGAAAGGAACCTGTTGACCTTGGTGGTAGACTATTGAACCAGTTCATCGTTGTAGAAGTGAGGCTGATTGGGAATGTTTTGCATAAGATTGATTTTGTGGCCTCCTTCAGAGCCATCATGTGGTGGAAGTGCCTCAAATGATCGGTTTGGGTCGGAAGTTCCATCATATACCTTGAACTTTGGCGGAGTGAACTTCTTCGACATTGTTGTTTTCATGAGGGCATTGAAAAATGGTGGCTTTGCCAACTCGTATAGTACATTAGGATCCGTGATCCCTATTATGAACATGATTTCGGTAAGCGTCCCTTCAAACAGTGGATTCTTGCCTCGAGGAAGCTCACTACTTTTGAAGTTTTCTTGTTGGGGTACTACTAGGATTTCATCACTCCCTTGATTTTGATTGGTGGAGTTTTGTTGTGGTTGTGCTTGAACTGGATTAGCTAGTTGAGTGTGTTCCTATTTGATCGTCTCTAACATCTTTGTTACGTGTTCCATCTGGGTTATGAGCAAATCCACCTGAGGGTCCGTGACTGCGTTGTCGGATACTTGGGTTGTCTAGACTACTGCACGCTGTAGATTTGCATTCTCGTATGCTACAGGTCCTGCAACTCGTGCTGCATTTTTTCCCTGAGCTGTTAGTGATGTGTCAATAGGAGAATTGTTGTGATCGTTACTGGATTAGGGATCTGTAGAGTGCAATATTTTTTCTGATGTCTTTGTCGATCTTCCGTTTGGTAGTGGTTAACCCTGTCATTGTGTGTTTTGTTCTTAGAAAGAGGAAACTCGCCGTTCTTCATGGACGGTGCCAAGCTAAAGCATCCGAAAATTGTCCTCCTGTGAGTTTGACCTACAAAACAATTGTTAGACTGCTAAGGACCACCTTTTTGGTGGTCGAAGGCACTCCGATGCTTAAGTCAGTAACTCTGTTAGAAGAAGGATGTAAATCTGGACAAAACTCAGTTAAAGTTCCATACCTTTGTCGGATGTTCCCTTTATCTTTTATAATGGTCGTAGGGAATTTATAGCTTACCAACCTCGTGTTTTACTTATAGTGTAGCAGTCCTGGTCCAACCAGGCCATCGATGGCGTAGTTTAGGGAAAAAGATCTACGTCGAGATCCTTCTGTAATTAGAACTCATGCTATGGAGGGAAGTTTCCTTGTAAGCCATGTGCTCCTAGATACATGGGAGATAGTTTATATTCCAAGAGTGGTCTACAGGTAGAAGTCTCCTTATGTGACATATACTCTAGAATCTGCTTCCTAGTTGGAAGCAAATAGGTGTTGTAGTTGTTCGTTCAAAGCTAATCCTCGAGATATTTGCCTTTAATAGGGCTTACGGGTATTGAGGATAGTTGTAAGACACGTGGGTCTAGCAGACTCTAAGAATTTGGGTCCGCTTGGCGAACTGCATTGGGCAGGTTTAGAACTGCTTAGGTCGAATCAGTGTCAGGCTAACGCTAAGGCCTATCTTTTTCTCGAGATCATCATGACACGTGCACGTCATATATTTGTAACCATTTCGGTGTATCATCAGCTACTCCCCCCGAGTGAGTTGGGCGTTTAGTCGATTCACTGACTCTTTAAAAAGCAATTGTACCATCGTGATGATTGAGCTCGAAGCGCTGTCTCGAGCAGTGCACTGCATTTATGAGTACACGACTTCTCAAGGAGAGAAGATATGATTTGTCTTCTATTTAAATATTTGTTGTTTTAAGGAAGATTTCTTCAGTTCTTATCTGTGTAATTTCTTCAAACGATCGTATTACTGTGAAGTTTGATTTGTCCCTCTTAACAATGGTAGACAATGTTGAACTTTCTTCTAAGGATCTGCTATCTTTCACTTGCCTCAAGCTCTTCGATGATGGTCTAGTCGATGAAATTGAATTGATCAAGCTTTGAAGTCTGTATCGTATTCCCGGGGATCTGAGAATTGTTCCTGCGTTTGGAGACTTGGCACCAACTACACCCCCTCAGGGGTATATAAGTTTGCATCGGGGCATGTTCCAGTCAGGGCTCCGATTCCCAGTGTCGAATGGCGTCTGGTGTTTTTTTCTCACTCTTCACATGCCTCCCGCTCAAATGGTTCCAAGCGGGTTCAAGGTTCTGATTGCAATTCTCTTGAGGGCGCGTGACGTCAGCCTTCGTTTGGCTCCAGCGGCAATCCATCCCATAACCACCGCTCAATTGGTTGCTAGAGGCCTTTGCATACTGACTTGCCCTGTTTATTTGCATTTAGTGGCGGATAACACTGAGCCTTGGGAGAGGTATTGGTTCCTGGCTTCGGTGAACTCTTCATACTTCAAGCTTGGGAGTCATAGGATCCCAAGATACTTCCAATTTGACCTTCGTAAGTTTCTTAGTTGCTGGCTTATTTTTCTGATCTCAGACATGATGCTAGTTTGATGTCATTTTATTTTTTCATGAAAGTTCGTATTTTCGACTCTCACTGAGGAGAAGAGGCGGACAGAGAGGGAGTTCATTAACCTCCCACTGACTTTCGTCGAGGTCATAATACCTGGCAATGTTGTGCGTAGCGGGCTGCTACGGTGTTCTCACGACGTTCTCGCTGCACCAGGTTAGCAGGCCGAAGGGGTTATCAGTCGTCGTTCTAGGAAAAGAAGCCTGGCTATGCCTAGCCTGACCAGGGTAGCATAATTGGAGGCCAGCATGCCTCCTATTGTTGTTCCGAGAAGGAGGCAATCTTCTAATTTTGCAGCTTCTGCCCTTGGGCCATCGCGTTCTATTCAGGCGGCAGCTTCAGAGGGTTGTCGTCTTATGCTTGATGCTACAATTCCCCTCATTGACTTAGAGGGAGAGAACATTGGTCCTCGCATTGACGTTTCACGTCATCATGAATCTGAGGCAGATGTTCGAGCCCTTGAGTCACACAGTCCTATTACGCTGCATCCCGAAGCTCACGGGCGAGTCCTTGTACTAGAGAAATCCTTCGCGGACCTGCGAGGGTCGTATTCGGATGCTCTCTACCGAGTAGACTCCTTAAATGGTCAGCTGCAAAACGCCTGTATCGCCACGAACTTGGGGACCAAAAAGGCCATTGTTTCTGCATCTGAAGTCGAATTTGGCATCCACTCGTGCTGAACTGGCCGAGTTGGAGCACTTGGATGCGGCTGTGGACAAGTGGTCGTCTGATCTGCGGGTCCAAGATGATGAAAGGAGGCGGACGGAGATTGAATGGGCTGTCGAACGATGGCGGTTGGAGTCTTAAGTCGACGAGGGCATCGCCGTGTTCGTGAGGTGGAGGGCTTGCTGTCAGAGAAGTGTTCGCACTATTTTGCCTTGGTGAATGCGATGGATTTTGACATGTTGAGACAGAGGTCGCCGATCTTGTTGAAGGTTATTCGCAGCAGATTGCAACTTTTGGAGCTTATCAGAAAAGAGCACCCCGGTGTCAACCTTGACTTCGCCCGTTATAAGATAGTTGTTTTCGGACCCATCTCTAAGGGAAGGTTTTGGCTCTGCAGAACAAGCTGTTGAGGAGGTTGTTTCTCCTTAAAATAGTTGGAATGTCCTTCCCAGGACAGAAAAAACATTTTTTATGAAAGTATTGTTCCGTCCTTTACTGTTGAGTTTTCTTTAGACGCTTTGTAGATCGTAGAATCTGACTGTTGGATAGAATGTTTGTTTTTGTTAGTCGAGTTGTATCATTGCTGACCTTTTTTGCTGCTATTATTTACTAGTGAGCCATTCTAGTTTGCAAGTTGATCGCTTAGCGGGTCGTCGTTGTCACGCATAAGAATGTTGAGGAGACATTGGCTTCATCGATTGACGCAATCTGCATGCGGCGGACTAGAAGTTGAGCCCCTGAAGCTGTCGTCATCAGTTGTGGACTGATTGAGCTTGTTCCACAATCATTGTCTGTTGGCGAGCAATGGTCCCTTGGCAAGTCATTTTCATCAGGCGTGTGAGCGCTCACTAGAGTCCTACTTCCTCAGTCGTCGTTTCCCGTGCGCTGGGGACTAGGCTTTGGGCACAGAAGTCATCGTCATCAGTCGCGAACTAACTAGGCTTACCTGGTAAGTTCAGCGATCATTGTCTATTAGAGAGCAATGATCCCTTCGCGAGTCGTCGTCATCAGGCGTGTGAGCACTAATTAGACTCCCACTTCCTTGGCTGTTGTTGCTCGCGCACAGCGGACTAGGCTTTGGGCACTAGAAGCCATCGTCATCAGTCACGAACTGACTAAGCTTACCTAGTAAGTTCAACGATCATTGTTTGTTGGAGAACAATGATCCCTTGGTGAGTCATCATCATCAGGCGTGTGAGCACTGACTAGACTTTAACTTCCTCGGCCGTCGTTTCCCACACGCAGCGGACTAGACTTTGGGCACCAGAAGTTGTCGTCATCTATCGCTAACTGACTAAGCTTACCTAGTAAGTTCAGTGATCATTGTCTGTTGGAGAGCAATGATCCATTAACAAGTCGACGTCATCAGACGTGTGAGCACTGACTAGACTCCCACTTCCTCAGTCGTTGTTTCCCGCACACAACGGACTAGGCTTTGAGCACCAAAAGCCATCGTCATCAGTCGCGAACTGACTAGGCTTACCTAGTAAGTTCAGCGATCATTGTCAGTTGGAAAGCAATGATCCCTTGGCGAGTCATCGTCATCAGCCATGTGAGCGCTGACTAGACTCCCACTATCTCGACCGTTGTAGTCCGCGCGCAGCAGACTAGGCTTTAGGCACTATAAGGCATCGTCATCAGTCGTGAACTGACTAGGCTTACTTGGTAAGTTCAGCGATCATTGTCTATTGGAGAGCAATGATCCCTTGGCAATTCGTCGTCATCAGGCGTTGAGCGCTAACTAGACTCCCACTTCCTCGGTTGTCGTAGCCTGCATGCAGCGGACTAGGCTTTGGGCAACAGAAGCCATCGTCATCAGCCGAGAACTGTCTAGGCTTACCTGGTAAGTACGACGATCATTGTCTATTGGAGAGAAATGGTCCCTTGGTGAGTCGTCGTCATCAGGCGTGTGAGCGCTGACTAGACTCTCACTTCCTCGGCAATTGTTGCCCGCGCGCAGCGGACTAGGCTTTGGGGCTAACATTCAAGTCTAGTTGCATCGGGGGTCATAACGAACAGCAGTGAAAGTTCCAGTAAAAGCAAATATTTTTATTGATAATATTTCTTAGATGCTCTACATTCCATGGTCGTTTAAACCCGTCACTGTCTATGTCTTCTAGCCAATACGTCCTCGACATGTTGACCTTAGTTACTCTGTAGGGTCCTTCCCAGTTCAATTTTAGCTTTCCCGCGCCAGCTTCTTTGGTGTTTTGTTGGGTCTTCCTGAGTACTCAGTCTCCTATCTAAAATTCGCGAGACTTGACCTTGTTGTTGTAGTATTGTGTCATTCGTTGCTAGTAGGTGGCTATCTTGGCGGAGGCTATATCTTGTTTTTTGTCGAGGAGATCTAGCCCAACGCGCAAGGCTTCGTCGTTGCCATCTGGTCTAAATTCTTCCGTTCAAAAAGTTGGCACCTCAAGTTCTACCTGAACCATAGCTTCTGACCCGTATGCCAGGGCGAAAGGTGTCTCTCTGGCAGGGATTATTTTAGTTGTTCGATATGCCCAAAGTATCCCTGGAAGCTCTGGAACCCTTTTTCCTTTGGCCGCATCAAGTTGCGTTTTGATCGCCTCCAGGATTGTTCGGTTGGTAACCTTCGCTTGGCCGTTGGCTTGGGGGTGCCCTGGCGAGGAGAAATGGTTATTAATATTCAAACTTTTGCACAGTTTTTTAACCTTGATACCTTCGGGCTGAGTTCCATTGTCGCTAACCAATACTCTGGGGGTGCCAAATCTACAGACAATGGTGGCCCATATGAATTTTTCTATCTGGACCTACCCTATTCTGGATAGGGGCTTCAACCCACTTGGTGAAGTAGTCGACACCCACAAGGAGGAATTTTTTTATCGGCTGATGCTGGGAGCGGTTCGACGACGTCCATTTCCCATTGTGTGAATAACTATGGACTAGTCATCGGTGTCAGCAGCTGGGCTGGCATATGTGTGTATGGTGTGAACCTCTGACACTTTTCGCATTTGCGAACAGTATCTTTGGTGTCTCGTTTCATGCTCGGCCAATAGTATCCTAGAGTCAAAGCTTTGTGGGCGAGGGTTCTCTCACTCGAGTGATTTTTGCATATATCGTTGTGGATCGTTCCCAGGACCTGATTTGCCTCTGAAGGTGACAGACATCGGAGAAGGGGCCCTAACATGGATTTCCTGTATATCTTGTCATTTAGGAAGGTGTACCTCGTTGCTCTATTTTTTAGTTTTCTGGCTTCGACCTTCTCGGTCGGTAGGTCTCCGATTGCGATGTATTAGAGTATTAGAGTCATCCAATTTGGTTGCGCGTTTACAGCGCAAACATCCCTAGGGCTCTTCTTCGTCGAAGCTTGATTGCTCTTGGTATTCAATGAGGCCACTTGAGACTTCGTCAGAGGCTGAGGCCTCTCTGGCTAGCGCGTTGGCTCTTTTGTTGTCGTCTCGAGGGCACTGTATGAGCTCGCACCTCTTGAACCCGCCCATTACGCTAAGAAATTTGTCGCGGTAGGCTATCTTGCGAGGGTCCTTGTTGTTGAAATCTTCTTTGATTTGGTTGACTACCAGTCTTGAGACGCTATATGCCATTAGGTGATCTATCCCGATCCCCAAGGCTAGTTTTAGGCTAGACAGGAGGGTTTCGTATTCGGCCTTGTTGTTTGAAGCGGGGAAGCCATTTTTTTAGGGTGAAGCAGCTAAAGGAGCGGAGTGTGATCCTAGCTCCGCTTGATTTCCCCGTTGATGATCTGTCGCAGTGCAATACCCAATCCTAGGTGCTTGAGTCTAAGGTTTGGTGACTTGTCTTCGGCTCTTCTCCACCGATGAACTCGGCGATGAAGTCTGCCAGCGCCTGGGCGTTGAAGGCGGTTCTTGGAGCATGTCAAACTATCCAAGCTCTACTGACCATTTCACCATCCTGCCGGATAACTCTGGTTTATGCAGTACTGAGTTAAGCGTATGCTTGGTCAGAACTGTTATGGAGTGAACCTAAAAGTAGGACCTTAGTTTCCTAGAGGATACGACCAGTGCCAGAACTAACTTTTCTAGGTCTGGGTAGTGTGCCTATGCTTCCACAAAGGTTTTGTTGTCGTAGTATACCAGTCTTTGGGTCCTCTGGTCGTCTCGTACGAGGGCTGAGCAAACAGCGTGCTTGGAAACAGACAAGTACAAATAGAGTGTTTCACATGTCACTGGTTTTGAGAGTAGCTTCAAACTTCCCATGTATGCTTTTAGGCTTTGAAAGGTTTGTTCCACTCCTTGTTCCACGAGAACCCTTTGCTCCCCCTCAGTATTTTTAAGAAAGGAAGGCACTTATCAGACGATTTAGATATAAACCTGTTGAGTTCTGCTACCCTCCCAGTTAGGCTCTGAACGTCTTTGATGCTGGCGGGGGCTTTCATGTCGAGAAGGGCCTAAATCTGCTTTGGGTCGGCCTCGATCCCTCTCTTGTTTACTATATAGCCTAAGAATTTCCCAAACTCACCTTCGAACGTACACTTCTGTGGGTTGATATTCATCTAGTATTTTATGAGTTGGTTGAACACTTCAATGAGGTCTCTTATGTGGTCGGGGCTGCGGAGGCTCTTGACCAACATGTTGTCAATGTAGACCTCCATGTTCATGCCGATCTATTATTTAAACATCCGGTTTACCATTCGTTGATAGGTGGCACCTGCGTTCTTTAAGCCAAACAACATAACCCTATAACAATATATCCCTTTTTTAGTTACGAAGGGTGTCTTTTCTTGATCTGGTGGGTGCATCAATATTGATTATAATCTGAGTAAGCGACCATGAAACTTAGTAAGCTATGTTCGGACTTGGCGTCCATGATCTGATCAATGCGAGGGAATGCAAAGTTGTCCTTCGGGCGGACTTTGTTTAGGTCCGTGTAGTCTACACACACCCTCCACTTCCCGATTTTCTTTCTTACAAGAACGGTTTTCACCAGCCAGTCTGAGTATCGCGCTTCCTTAACCATGTTCATATTGAGTATACGTTGCACCTCCTTGTTTATGATAGAGTTCGTCTCGAGTGCCACAAGCCACTTCTTCTATCATATGGTTTTCCTAGTGGGGTCCACCTCCAGATGATGGGTGATTATTTACAGTCGATTCTCGTCATGTCTCGCATGGTCTAGGCAAAGATGTCCTGATTCTGTTATAGCAGCTTCGTGAGTCGCTCCGCTAAGTCTTTGCTCAGGCGGAAACCTATCTAGATAGCATTGCTATTGAGAGGGTCATCGAGGTAGACCGTGATGGTTTCTTCCTCTGGTTGGCCGGCATTGGGCCTTCCTTGAGGGCTTACTAGAGCCTCGTCATTTGGGATAGGTTGCTCTTCCCCTGTCGCTTGGGTGGGATACCGAGCTATCTTAGTCGAGGGGCCAGCCGACAATTGAGAATCATTTGGTGGCAATGCCGTCATGTACTGGCATTCCCTGGCTACTGCTTGGTTGCCTCTTAGTGTCCCGACTGCTTGGTTTGTCGGATACTTGATGCACTGGTGTAGAGTGGAGATTGTCGCTCACATTTGGTGTATCCAGGGTCTCTCGAGGACCACATTATATACCGAAGGTGCATCGATCACTATGAATTCTTGAAACTGGATTTTTTTAGTTGGCTTCTCCCCTGCTACTATCGTCAGTCGTATCTTCCCCACATGGAAGCACTTTTTGCTGCTGAAATCGATCATCGGACGGTTATCAGGGATCAATGCTTTATCTTCTAGTTGCGTGCTGTGGAACGCGCGGAGAAACAAGACGTTCAATGAGCTCCCAGTTTCCACTAAGGATCTCCTTACTTCCCAATTTTCCAGAGATATCATTACTACCAGGGCATCATTGTGTCGGAGTTGTATGCCCTGGAGGTCTTCTTCCGTAAACACTAGAGGCACGAAGTGGTCATGCTTCTGAACGTGCAGTGCTAGCTATTCGCCTTGTGTCGCTTGGATCCTCATACCTTGGAGGGCTTTTCTCCTAGACCTATTAGATAGTTCGAACTCAGGTTGGGATCTGTGAAGCACGCATATCCTGTCGACTGATTAATCTATGGGCCCGATTTTGGTCCTAGTTGCATACTCTTCTTCTAGGGCGATGTAGCTTTGCGCCTCCCTTGCCAAGTTTGCTATATTGGCTAGTGGGTCCAGGGTTAGGAAGTTATAAAACTTACCCTTCCCCAGACAGTTGATGAAAGCTAAGACGGTCGTCGTTTTGTTGCACACGTTGATGGCAGTTAGATCACTGCTGAAGAGAGTTAGATACGCCTTCAGTGTCTCATCAGGCTTATGTTTCATCGATTTGAGCGTCTTCACTGTCAACAAACCTAACGAATAAGAGATGATCTTGGATCCGATTCGGGGTCCGTTGGTGCTGCTGCTATTTCGGGAGCATCAGCTTGATGCTTGTGGGTTATTTGCATCGTCGAAAGTGGTGAAGTGCGCCAGGCTGAGCGCCCGACGTTTCCCCTTGTTCTTCATTGTTGTATGATCGGGTGGCCACTATCTCCTAATATTTTGAATAGAAATGATGCTAATGAAAGGTTAGGAAATGTGTCATCCCCATAGACGACGCCAAATTGATGTAGTCATTTTCCGCTCCCCACTTTGTCCTTGATCAGCAAACCTGCTAACCTGCACAAGGAATGCACGTGAGCCACGGACCACCATTGTGATGGTCGATGGCAATCCGATGCTAAAGTCGGACAAGGATCTGAGGAAGGTATAATGTTGTAAATAGGGAATTTGTAGTGTACCTTAGCTTACCAACCTCATGTCTTATTTATAGTGTAGGAGTTCTGGTTCGACCAAGCCATCGATGTCGTAGTTTAGGGAAGAAGATCTGCGTGGAGATCCTTCTATAATTAGGAGTCGTGTTGTGGAAGGAAGTTTTCCTGTTAGCCATGTGCTCCTAGATACGCGAAAGATAGTTCACATTTCGAAAGTGGTCTATAGGTAGAAGTCTCTTTATGTTACATATACTCTGGAATCCACTTCCTAGTTGGAAGCAAATAGTTGTTGTAGTTGCCCGTTCGAAGCTAATCCTCGAGATACTTGCCTTTAACAGGGCTTACAGGTATTGAGGATAGTTGCGAGACACGTGGGCCTAACAGGATGTAAGAATTCGGGTCCGCTTGGTGGACTGCATTGGGCGGGTTTAGAACCGTTTGGGCCGGATCAATATCGAGCTTACGCTAGGACCTATCTTTTCCTCGAGATCATTATGACACGTGTACGACATAGATTTGGAACCGTTTCGATGTATCATCAGTCATGGTTAACTCTCTGCGTGACTTAAGCATGTGAGGCACAACGGAATGAGATGTTTCTTGTAACAGTCTCCTCCTTAATGGAGATGCTTTCATGGGGGCGTAAGCCCCTCCACAACTTTTTTTCTTTGTGCAACGTTCATCTTCTTTATGAGGGAACTCGTATTGGGCTTGAATTCGTGTTCTGATAAGTTTGGGTCTGGATTTAGGTCATGTTTGTTTTCCGTATTGGCGGGCCTCGTCCGGACCCATGTAATTGGCCTCATCTTTCCTGGGCTTTATAAGCTGGCTCAATAGATTGGGCATTGTATTCTCGTGATAGATCTTTATGCCACGTGTACGGCCGTAATGATCAGTCTATTTTGATGTATCATCAGAGTTAACCATGACCATTATAAAAGGTAAAGGAAACATTCGACAAAGGCATGCAACTTTAACTGAGTTTTGTTTAGATTTACATCCTTTTTCAAACAGAATTACTGACTTAAACATCGGAGTGCCTTCGGCCACAAAAAAAGGTGGTCCTTGGTAGTCAAACAGTTGTTTTGTAGGTCAAACTCACAAGAGGAGGATTTTTGGATGCATCACTAACTAGCATGTTTACTAAGTTTCCCACTTTAACAAGCATACATAGATAAGTTCTCTATAAAACAGTTAAGCAAAACACATTCACTAACTAGCAAGGAAAAATTGAATCTCAGTAATCCATAAAACACATATTTGGGGCTTTGAATTCCCCCTAGATAAAAAAAAGGTTTAGCTAGAAATTATCATTAAGATTGAATAACAATCCATGATTAGATATCAAACTAAAATAAGAAAAAGGGAATAAGGAAATAGAACATTGTCGCCTGATTGTTGCATGGTGGTGGATAGAAGTTGTGTGGGTGCGGATAGAGTGTGAAAGAGATGGAACAAAATTCTCCGCTTCTTCTGATCTATTGTTTGTGTGGTGAGATAACAGACTCTCGCCTGTGTTGCTATTATAAAATTGGCTAAAAAGAGTAACTGTGCTAGAGAAAAAGATCATGCAAGGAGAAACTGCTGGTAGTCGGTGCTATGCATGCTTGTGGTAGATGGTGATCATAAGCAACGGCTGCTGGTACAAAGGGGACGGTGAGAGAGATCAAGCAGGGGCGGTCTTAATAGATTGCAATCGGTGTTGAGGTGAAAGGGAGTGATCGGTGGTTGTTGATGGTTGGAGACATGTGGTTGTTTGGTGAAGGAGAGGTGTGTTTGTGATATGGATGTCACGTGACTCACGTCTACGGTCGATGGAAGGGAAGGGAAACGGCGACTGTGTGATTGAGCGAGGTATTTTTCTTTTTATATACTCTCTCTAGGTTTCCCAATTCGTGCGCACCTCCTTACATCAAAAGTTCTTTATAAATCGAAAATTTGCATTTTTTTTAGCTTCTATTTGGAATTTTGCTCCTCACGACCTACAATGACACAAAAACAATAATTACTACCAAAATTAACCAAAACTAGCTAAGAAAATAGAGAGAACAAAGTAATAAAAATCGCATAAATATGCTCCTATCGAATTCCCCCACATTTAGCTTTTGCTAGTCCTCGAGCAAATCAAATAAACAAGAATAAAAGACTCAATGAGTTAACCTAAACTTTTCAATATTTGTCTCAATGATTTCCAATGGATCGTGACAAGTTAAGATTTTTAACAACCACAAAATAAAGTCCACCTTATTCGAAAACTAATACACATTCACAACAATATATGAAAGTCCACAATTAAACCAATCCAAGCAACAAGTGAAACTCAAACACATACCGAAAAGAATTAACCTAAAAATCTCACTAGCTACATTTTTTCAATTATATCACTGATTGTCTGGTTAAATCACTCTTCCTATTCTAGTTATATGTGAGAGATTGATATAAAAAGAAAACAAATTGCTCACATACGATATAACAAGAAAGGAAGGCTTTTTTTGACAATTTTTTTCCAGTTATATGATCTCATTGAAAGAATGCTACTACTCAAATGCAAGAACTAGTGACACCATATGCTCATATCTTATTCAAATCTCCACATTGTGACACCAGTAACACACTCAATCAAAAGGTCCTAAGTCAGGTTGTACTGTGGCCAATGGGTCAAGGGAACAGAAAATAACAGATAAAGAAATTACAAAAGGCTTAAGGAAACGGTGAATGCATGTCGTGAAATTAGACACTAGCAAGAAATCGCATGGTTCGAGACATACACGTAATGCAATATCGATACATCAACTCATGCATGAAACATAAGAGATGACCTATTGATAATGTTTTTGTAGGGTTTCTCCTAGGAACCTCATTCCTTAGGATAAAACCAATAATTCTCTCCCCCTAAATTTTGCTTCGATTTCTTTCTGAATCTCTTTCCTTCAAAGGTTCCCTGATGACATTGGTGAGAAGTACTTTCATATAATGTTTCCCTAGCTATAATGAAGATTCAAATTATCAAATCCATGATAACCCAAGCCAACAAGCATCCAAGAGTCATCTTTCAAGCTAATGTCTAACACTTTGTTTACATTTTCTTTTTCAGCTATAAATTTTGAGTTCAAACACAAACAAAAAATAAATTCATGAAGAAGGCTTGCACACATAAATGCAAACGTGTATAACGACCTAAACACTTATTAGATCATATTATTAAAAAAAACACCCATTTGATCATTATGTTCATCTACACCCCATAACGATTTTGGGGCGGATGAACAGTGGCATTAAAGCCGTGTCATTTTTATTTTCCAACTCTGCCTTATTCAGTTTCAAATGTTTACAATTATACCATTTCTTAATTTTTCTCGATATGCTACATCTTTATGTCCAATTACTATAATATATTTTTGACTATTAAAAATAGATTTTTAATGTCAGGATTTGTGTGATTTTTAAGTTTTCTAAATTTGTAAAAAATAAAACCATGCTACACTACAAGATCCCACGCACTTGTGTTCGATCATAACATTAGAATTTTTGCAAAACAAAAACGTATGTCATGCATCCAGATCCGGTCTCCTAGAAATCTAACCAGCAAAACAAAGGTTAGATTGCCAAAGACCACTTGTTTGGTGGCCGAAGGCACTCCGATGCTTAAGTTGGTAAATTTGTTGGAGATGGAGATTAATCTTGACAGAACTTAGTTAAAATTGCATACCTTTGTCGAATGTTCCTTTTACCTTATATAGTGGTCATTATTAATTCTTTGCATGACTTAAACATGTGAGACTCAACGAGGGGAAACATTTTCTGTAACAGTCTCCTCCTTTATGAAGATACGTCTTTGGGGGAGTAATTCCCTCCATGACCATTTTTCTCTATAATGTTCCTCTTCTTTAAGGGAGAGCTTCATTGGGCTTGGATTTGGGTCTCTGAATATGATTTGTTCTGACATATGCTTTTTGGGCATTAATGATTGGATCCGCCTTTTTGGAGTCGGTTCTGACTTGAAATACTTGGTCCTCGTTATAGGTGATCTTAGCCACGTGTATGGTCATGATGATAGTCTTATTTGATGTATCATCGGCTACTCCTCCCTTAGTTAGTGAATATGCTGATGTGGCCACTAACTCTACGATGGTTGGACTTTCATTCTCATCCTTGCAGTGCATTTAATGTCGTTAGCAGCTTTTGATGAGGTTGCTATTCTGATCTCTTTGTCCGTTCATTTCTGCGCACTTTTTTTAGATTTCGTGCAACCATCATGTCTTGCACGTCGTCCTACTAGTAGTCACTTCACTGCTCAGCCCTATAAAAGGAGGCGCGATGGTTGTGTTTTTCTCTTTACGCTATCTTTGAAATCAGAGTTTACTTTTTTGCCTTCATCTTCGCTCTCTTCGTTGTTCAATTCCTTTCCCATGTCTACCAACAAAACACTAGATGATGAGGCATTTGGCATCTGTGAGGCGTTCTTTTCGCCTAAGAAGACATTGCAGACGATGTTGGAAAATGTTTGTTCTGAGTACTCGTTTCCATCTGACCGTGAGATTGTTCTGCCTAGGCATAACGATAGCCCTTGTCGTCCACGGCCTGGCAACATTGCGCTTTATTCGTGTATGTTTCAGTCAGGTCTTAGTTTTCCAGTTTTGGCAATTTTTTAGGATTATTTGGATTGTTTGGGTATCACTCCTGCACAGATGGGTCCCAACGGCTGATGGGTGATGGTTTCTACTTGTGCGAGGACCATTCTGTATGAATTTCTTTTAACTATTAGGATTTTGCATTCCGTAGTGGGGCTTGTTATGGAAATAATAATATATGTTTTCTCCGCTCCCCCGCCTATTTTGGGAAGCTCAATGATGATTAGCGAGACTGGACGAGGTTTTGGTATTATGCTTCCGTCAACTCTAGCTACTTCAAGTTGTGGGGCCGATCGATTATGAAGTTGTTTCCAGTCCCCAAGAGGTGGAAAGATTTGCACTTGTTTGCAGAGGAATAGGATATCAGTTATCACTTTTTGAAGCTTCCTCGAGTTGTTGTGGAGTCGTTCCTTCCTACAAAAGTTGTGGAGCATAGTGGCTTGTACACTATGAACGAGGCGGAGCGGACGTTGCTTATTTAAACTCGAGTTGCTGAGATCACTGCTCATGTTGATCCTATTAGCGTTAGTAATGCTAGCATTGATGGGAAAGTGAGCTCCGACAAGGCGGTTACGAATCTCAATTCTTCTGTTAGCATTGGTGGTGCTAGTTCGGTCACTAGAAAAAGGGAAATTCCTAGGCCTGCTAGTATTTTGAAGCAGCTGTCGATTGTCTTGGTCGTGTTCACAAGAAGAAATGGATTGTTGGTTCCACTCATGGTACTACTCAGAGTACTTCTCATCCGAGGTTATCTGGTAAAGATGGTAGGAAAGAGGACCGCCTATCTTTTGAAGAGGTTGAGGAGATGAATCAAGTTTTGGAAAGGAGCAAAAAGAAGGTGACCCGTTTGTTGGACAAGAGTGAGAAGATGCTCCTTTTTACTCATGGTGTGCCTGACTTTGTCGAGTGGTTCGATGATGACCCTCGTGTCAACAACAATAAGATGTTTCAGCTTGTTGTGGAGAAATCGAAGGATCCGAATACGACGAAGACCATGGCTGACTTCGATTTTAATCCACTTTGTGAAGAAGGGGTCGTTGATTGTGGTCAGAGTTCTAAGGATCCTCCTCTTCCTTCTTCTCTTATTCGTGTTGATGACACAGTGGAGTTTCCTGCTTCTCCGCCTGTTTGTCACACTTTTGATACTGTTGCCACTATTGTTTTTCCCAGTCTTGCCGCTACCGTTTCTCAAAGAAAATGTTAGAATGGTTTTTTTGTTATCACTGCTACTTTGATCGTTCTTCCGACTGTTAGGGTGGAGCCTCAGTACTCTCTGATCCCCGAGTTCTTCATACATTGATTGTTTGGAAGGAGCCCGACCAGGAAGACATTTGCATTAAATCTGATGGAAAGTTTAGTTGGTTTAATGAGATTGACGTGCAAGATAGTGTGCGCAATTTGATCTACGAATGGCAGAGGTGGTTGGTGGAGAGGGTTCAAATACCTGCGCGGAAGCCTAGTAGTCATCTTGACTATGGCCTTAAGCAAATTAAGGAAAGGAAGAATCACCTCACTTATGCTAGGGTGATGGGGTCGGATTATCAAGCTACACGTGGTTAGGTGGTTGCTCTTGAAAGGAAGATGGTAGGACAGTTACTGGTGTTTTCTCACGTTCTTCGTCAGTTGGATGCGTTGAAAGCTGATTGTGCGGAGAAGAAGAAGGCAGTTGAGGCTGCTTGGGCTACTCTGAGTGAGGTTGAGGCGGTGCAGGAAGAGTTCGCTGCTGATTTTCAGACTTCGAGGATTGATTTGAATGGGGTTCGTGACCGGCTGGACGTTGTGGAGAGGGATCTATCTGTTGAGAAGTTTGGTCATGATGAGGCCATGCATTATGTTATTGAGTCAGTTGTAAGGTTGCTGAGAAGCAGGTGGCACAGTTGACAAATGCGCTTGCTGATGTTAAGTCGGATGCTTCTGCAATGCTAACCATTGTTGAAGGGAAACTCGTTTCAACCAAGTACGAGCTTGCGGCAGTCAAGGACAAACTAAAGATTGCGGAAGTGGCAAATTGGAAGAGAGTCTTTGATGGTTGAATCGATCTTTTCGACTACATGGAGGAAGATGGTCTTGATTTGACTAGATATCGTGGTTTGGTCGACCAGATTTTCGATGACGATGACAATGAAGAATGTGCTACAGATCCACAAAATGATCCGGTTGATGAAGAATCATCGTCTTCTCCTCCTTCTGATCATGCCCCATCATCTATCCTTGTTGAAAAAAAAGCTTTGTCACCTTCTCTTGCTGATGTCGTTGTCCATCCTCCTTTGAGTATTCCTATTATTGACACTTTGATCACTTCTATTGTTTCTTCTCTAACTGTTGTATCTTCTTCTCCAGATGTAACTAAATAGAGTTATGAATGACAAGTTTTTCTTTGTTGACATTCTTATGCTTTGTCTTTCTTGTATTTATTGCTCAATGGTTTGCATGTCTTTTTTATCGTTTTGGATCAATCACAGTATCTGATTGTACACAATAAATGTAAGTTGACCTCGTTACTCATACACAATTATCGTGCGTTGATCTCGTTACTCATACTTTTTGTATCTTGGATGTTCAGACTTGTCTGTATTTCTGCATTTGCGCATATTTCTTGGCCATCTGAAGCTTTTATTTCTTCTAACTCGTTAATCGAGCCGAAAAGTTTTTCAAGTAAGTCTGACTTATTTGTCCGACTTGTAAGTACACTTCGTGGTCTGACAAATTGGTTGGGCCAGAAGGTTTTATGATAAGTCGACTTATACGTCCATACTTTTGAAAATGTGTTTCGTGGTCCGACATATTGGTCGAGCCAGAAGGTTTTACGAGTAAGTCGAATTATATGTCCATACTTTTTTAAATGTGTTTTGTGGTCTGACATATTGGTCGGACCATAAGGTTTTACGAGTAAGTCGACTTATATGCCCATACTTTTGTTAGTTTTCTTGGTGGTCCGAAATATTAGTCGGGCCAGAAGGTTTTACGAGTAAGTTGACTTGTACATCCGAACTTTTGTAAGAGTACTTCGTGGTCTGACATATTGGTTGGGTCAGAAGGTTTTACGAGTTATTTGACTTATACGTCCAAACTTGTGTAAGAGCCATTTGTGGTCTGACATATTGATCGGGCCAAAAGGTTTTACAATAAGTCGACTTATATGTCCATACTTTTGTAAGTTTACTTCATGGTTGATCAGACCAGAAGTTTTATGTTTACGCCTGACTTATACGTCCTGACCTTTTACTCGTACTTGATATGTTGGTCTTGTTGCTTTTATGCCTTGACTGAACTTGACTGCTTGAACGTAAAGTTGAGGGTTTGAATTTGGAATTTTATTGATAATCTTACAAGTGTTCAACATTCCATGGTCGTAGTAGTTGTTCTCCCTTTGTGCCTTTCAATCGGTATATTCTTGGTATGTTGACTTTTACCAGTATTACTGTTTCTTCTAGTTGCCGACACTGAATGTGTGATGGTATCTAATCTGACTCTTAGTGCTTTGTTGTCATCATTTGTCCAGAACTTCTTGGTTCAGAGTGTTGGTCATCTTGGCTTGCCTGCCTGCTTGGTTGATGTCTGTTGACGTCATTCCTTCTTATGGTAGAGGGTTGATTCCTACACGCCCTTGTTGTTTGAGGAGTACTTGTATCTACTTTAGATCAACTTTGATTTCGTGTTGTCCTGAAGTCTACTTTGGTGTTGTTTTGCCTGAACTAAATGTGTTCGACTGTGTCTGATTTTAACTTGAATGGTGTAATGAATATGGGGCGTTCGTTGCAACAACCTTCCCTTCTTCATTAAAATGTATCCTCAGAAGAGTGATTCCCGCCATGATTTATCTCCTTTTTAACTGTTCTCCTGTAATTTTGATGGTTGCATCATGTGTACGACCATGATGAGGTAGGTAATTAACTCAGAATGCTTCTCAATCAAATCCTTGAGTGTGCGCTCTTCAAGGTACTTTGATTGATGATTTCCTCGGTACCAAGGTACGCTGAGTAGAATCTAACGCCAAATTGTCCAATCATGCTCACATCAGCGCCAGCTGCCAACGCTTGCATGAACTTCTGGGTTCCAGACCTTGCAATGGTATCGAGTTTATTCACCGAATCAAATTTGTTTGTGTCTGACCCATTGTCGATGATGGAGAGAGTGTTGTTGGCCTTGTCAGTGATTATGTGGATAAAGAGTTCTTGGTTGGGAATCAAGCTCGCATTTGTCAGTGAGACCCTCGAACCTGATCAGCCGGTTGATCTCTGTTTGAAACGTAGACGTCCATGTGTCCTTAGTCGCGAGTCGATATAATGGCTCTTCTGGTCTCCTTCACTACTACTGGTTTTCCTGCTTCAATTTAGATCAGCTCAAGTGGGCGGTACTATTGATCACTTCTTTGATTGGTCATATTGTTATTTTTCTCCAACTATGTCGTATAGGCATATATCAGTTCTCCGGGTTGCTCTTTTGATCCTGCAGCGGTGTTCACCTTCTTTTTTCCCTTTAAACTGCTTGTCTGCCAGCCCGATGAATTCCTCAAGTCGCCCTCTTTGAATCCAGTACTCAATTTCGTCCTTCAAATTTTAACAGTCTTTAGTGTCGTGTCCGTGATCCATGTGGAAATAGCATAACTTGTTCTTATCTCGGCCATCTGGGTCTCCTCTCATCTTGAGTGGCTAGTTGATATCCTCTCACTTTTTCATGGACTTCAGGATGCTTGCTCGACTTGTTTTGAAGGTTGTGTATGGTTTATACGTCTTCTTTACTACACTCGTTACCCGTTCGTGTCTAGGTTTTACAGATTGCAACTTTCTGGATTCTTGCTGGTTGAATTCGGATCTTACATTGGTCCTATGCCTTTTCAACTGACCATTCTCCTCCCGAGGTATGTCGTTTTTCCTTCTTTATTCCCTCCTCTCCCGGTTTGCTAGGAAAGGTTTTCATTTGGACTTGTTCTTCTTCTTAGCGGTCAACATCTCTTCGAGGGTGATGTACTTTTGAGCGGTCTTCAATAAGGTTGCCATATTTTCTGGAGGGTCTAGGTTCAGAGAATTGTAAAATGATCATCTCTTTAGTCTGAAAGTAAAGGTGGCAATGGTCGTGTCATCGCTGTAACCGTCAATCATGGTCAATTCATTAGTAAAACGAGTGATGTACTCCCTTCTGGTTTCGTCGGGTTTTTGTTCAACGTGGAGTTAGTAATGTGGGCCCTTTCTCATTCATTGGCTGCCAATGAACCTCATGATAAAGGTAGTGGCTAACGCTTGGAAGGAATCTATCGACCTAGATGGTAGACTATTGAACCAACTCATCGTTGTGGAGGTGAGACTGGTCGGAATATAATGGACTTCATGCTTTCTTTCAATGCCATCATGTGGTGGAAGTGTCGCAGATGGTCTGTCGGATCGGTAGTGCCATCATATGCTTCGAACTTTGGGGGAGTGGACTTCTTTGGTAAAGGAGTCCTCATGAGTGCGTCAGAGAATGACAGTCTGGCCAATTCATACAGCACATTAGGATCTGTGACTCCGATCCTAAATGGAACTTGTGTAAGGATTTCATCGCTCTGGAGACCATCTTTTTGTGGTTCATTGCCTTCGAGATTCACTTGTTGAAGTTCTGCAGGAACTTCGTTGTTTTTTCGAACGCGGTTGGCAGAGTTATGTTACGGTGACGTTTGGACATGATTGGCAGATTGAGCATGCTTCTGGGTGAGTTTGTTCACAACTTTGATCAGATGATCCATATGGGCCAGGAGTTGATCCGCGCGGGGATTTGTAACAGTGACGCCAGATGTCTGAGATGATTGGGCTACCATTAAATGTTGTAATATTGCATTATCTGGCACAACTAACCTGGTTGTTATTGGATTTTGAGTACGCACTATGGTGACTCAGCTTCACCAATGGAAGGGTTGTCGTGATTGTTTCTGGGTTGAGGGTTTGTAGAATGTTCCATTTGCTCTAATTTTAAGGAAGTTTCCAACTACAAACTCTCTTTTTGAAATGAAACTATTGTTCCCCACAGACAGCGCAAAACCGATGCGTTCAGATCTGGTCTCCTGGAAATCCTACCTGCAAAACAAAGGTTAGATTGTCAAAGACCACCTGCTTGGTGGACGAAGGCACTCTGATGCTTAAGTCAATAAATTTGTTGGAGATGGAGATTAATCTGGATAGAACTTGGTTAAAATATCATACATTTGTCAAGTGTTTCATTTACCTTATATAGTGGTCGTTACTAATTCTCGGCGTGACTTAAGCATGTGAACTCAACGAGGGGAGACGTTCTTTATAACATTCTCCTTATTTATGAAGATACGTCCTTGGGGGAGTAACTCCCTCCACGACTTTTTTTCTCTATAACATTTATCCTCTTTAAGGGAGAGATTCGTTGGGCCTGAACCACGACTATGATTTGTTCTGATTGACCCTTTTTGGGCTTTAATGACTGGATCTGTCTTTTGGGCTTTGTGAGTCGGTCCTGACTTGAAATACTTGGTCCTCATGGTAAGTGATCTTTGCCACGTGTATGGTCGTGATGATAGTCTTATTTGATTTATCATCAATATGTAAGCAATGCAATCTTTTTCACTTATCACATTTAGGAAATTTGCTAAGACCTACAAGATGTAACATGTGTGTGCAATGCACGATTACATGTAAGAGCGAGCGAACTGCGCATGCAGTTGGATACTAGTAAGTAGGGGTGGGCATCCCATTCAGCGATCTCGATCCCGTCCTGATCTCGTCTCGTCCCATCCCATCCCGATTTTTTTCGGGTCTTATTGGGATTGGTCAATCTCGTCCCGATCTAGAGTGAGATGGGATCGGGATGGAGATTTTTAATCCCGCCCATCCCATCCCGAACCGAATTATTTTAATATTTAGTATGAAGTATGTAGTATGAAACTATTCGTTAGCATGATTATTTTATTTGTTGTTTTATTTATTGACATGGCTATTTTATTCTCACAAGCTTCCGTGAGACTCATCTAGATAATGAATCCAACTCAAACCCTCTCCCTTCATTTTTTCCTCTTCCTGACTCTTGACAACAACAATGTGTGTTCCTCCTAGTTTTTAAATGACAAACCCATTGATTATTTTTATTAGCAATGTACAAAAAAATGGCTATCTTCAATAGTAGTTCTAAAAAAAGGGAGTAAAAGCCAATGAAATAGGAAAATAATAATCAATGGCTTAAACTTATATAGTTGTGTGTTTCGTAAATCCAAAATTTTCAATCTTGCATGTTAAATTTTCAATCCAAAATTTAGTACATGCTCATTCCGTCCCGAACCCGTTTGAAATGAAACGGCGTCGGGACGAGGTCTATCTTGTTTCAATCCCAAACAAACAGGATGAGATAGGAATGAGGTCTATGAGTAGGTGAGTTTAACCATAATGGGCCGGATTAAATGATGGGAAGCGGGCATTTGTTCCTTCCGTGAGCTACAAATGAACGACGAGTCCCCTTTCCTATCAAATAAGCAAACCGCACAAAGTGAAGAATTCCGCGACACCTCTCTGTCTCTTTTTCGTTTTCTCAGTCGGAAAATCTCACAAAACTTTCATTCCCAGAAAAAGTTAGAGACCTCTTTAGGAGATGTAGAGAGACAGAGATGATGGCGATGTCATTGAGAAGAAGAATCTTTACAACACTCTTAACCACATCATCGAGAACTACACCCTTTTCTTCGTCTTCTTCATCTTCTTCTGCGGCTGCAGATGTAGTTACAGATGAACAACTCTTCTTTACCAACCCACCTCCTTCGCCTGCCGCTACTTTGGCTCCCACTCTCCTTCAACCAGGCGTTGTCGTCTATGATGGGGTTTGCCATCTCTGCCATGCTGGTAATTTCCTATTTCATTGTTTGATGAAATGCTCATATGCCTTTGTTTCATTCTACTGCAAATGAAATCCCCGATAAATATATATAAGAATCGTATCAATCAATCAGTGATATGGGCATTTGGGATTTATCTAAGAAAACACCCTAAATGGATTGTGGAATTATATGTTTTGGTTATAAATCAAATCATCCTAATTTTGAGTTGATGTAGGGGTGAAGAGGGTGATCAAAGCAGACAAGGATAGGAAGATTAAATTTTGTTGCCTCCAGTCTAAGGCTGCTGAACCCTACTTGAGGGTCTCTGGTCTTGATCGAGAAGATGTTCTTCGGCGCTTCTTGTTTGTTGAAGGTCCAGGTTTATATCACCAAGCCTCCACAGGTATCATCACATACTGTTTCAGTCTATGCTGCTGCTGCTCTCACTTATTTAGCCTAGCAGTATGCCTCAACTAGAAAAATATATTCATGTATCAAATGCACCACCACTCTTTCAACTTTCCAATGATTTCACTTTCCAAAAAAAAAAAAAACTTTCTAATGATTTCGCTTGTTTCTCCGCCATTGTCAATAAGCATCCATTAGCACAACGGGTTGTAATTGTTGACTTCTCTAGATTAGGAACAGAGTAACGGTACAAATCATATATGATATGGAGTTTAGTTATTTTTTGTAACAAAGTTGTAAAAACAGAAGTCTTAAGATGAATCTCATATTTGAAGCAGTTAATATTGTTTCATTTACCCTCATGCCTTAATAACAATCGCCGCTATTCTGGAAGAAATTCTCTCTATTGCGTGTGCTTGACTCGTATTTCAAATTACGATATTTATGCAATTCTCCCAGTCCACTTATCCTTTATAGTGTTCAATTGACCTTACATTCTTTTCTCATGCTTCTTGGTTGCATTCATATTAGAATTGAATTTTTCTATTGAGAAGCATGTTTAACAGAATGGTAGTTTGTGTTGAACTCAAGGCTTAAGCTATTGACAAAACCTTTTGGCCCCTTGCACCCAGGCAGTAGCGTAGATAGATCTGAATAAATATAGGTTTCAGTTTATGGATAGTCTAATTTATTCAAACACAAGCTGAATTCTGTATACTTATTTTGGTGAAACAATTTTGCAGCTGCACTCAGAGTGGCATCATATCTTCCATTGCCTTACTCAGCTCTGAGCGCTTTGCTTGTTATACCGGCTCCACTGAGGGACCATGTCTATGATTATGTAGCCAAGCACCGGTATGAGTGGTTTGGGAAGGAGGATCACTGCATAGTTTTAAAAGAAAAGGAGATGCTAGACCGTTTCATTGACAGAGAAGAAATGATTGATTAGAATCAGTGGCATTACCTCTTGTATGTATTTTTGTAGTTAGAGGAGTTTTTTTTTCGCCTTCTTCTTTTCTTTCTTTATTTTGGAATGGCAAGTACATGGAGGAAATGTTGGAGAAGAATATATTGTAATTAGCTCCTATTTAGAAGGAAAAAGTGTGGTAAAGTGAACACTTTAAAGTTATACACGATTCATGTTCGCATATGAATTATTTTATACTTATTGCTAATCCTCTTGACAAAACAAGATCATATGCAGTTTCTTACAGTTGTACATGAGCTATGTTTGTGGAAGAAATGTTGGAGGAGAATATATTGTAATTAACTCCTATTTAGAAGGAAAAAGTGCATACTTTAAAGTTATACACGATTCATGTTGGCAGATGAATTATTTTATACTTATTGCTAAACCTCTTGAGAATACAAGGATCATATGCAGTTTCTGACAGTTGTACATAAGCTAAGTTTGAATTGATTTCTGAGTTGTGCACGAAGTTGAGGCTGATGCATGCTTGAACAAAAGAAAAAAAAAACTCGCATTAAAAACCTTTACACTGCATTCATTTTAGATTGGATTTATTGACTTTGATTTTATCAAAGTAATGTTTGAGCTATATTTGGATCACAATTTTTGTGTTCGCAACAATATGGTTGATAGATAGTACAGTTTAAAGTTTTGGTGCATGTTGTAGCATTAAATCTGACAATGGTACAAGGCCTAAACATGGATACTCTTTTTTATCAACTGCAGAGAGATACAAATGTCATCAGTAAGTAGCAGTTGAAATCTCCGTTTCTAAAAGGAAAATGATAAAAGTTAATTGATATTACATGGCTGCTCTACATTGCCTTCATCCAAACCCTTCCAGTCCCTAACTATTGCCTGCTCTACAACATATGCCCAAAGTGATTCTGTAATCAAAATCAGAGGAATAACCCCGGTTCCTAGGGTGAACAAATCAATATATTATTATATTTTTGCCCACTTTATACAAAAGGGTTGTATGTTTTAATCTGTTTCAGGTTCTTGAAGTCAGATTTTTCAAAAGTTAAATCAACTCCTCAATGCCCCTCATGCCGAAAAATCTCATTCTTTTGAGGTCTGTTTTAAAGCATCCCAAGTATTTGGTTCATTATTGCTTAAAGAAACATCTTGGCTGAAGCTTGAGGACATGGAGTTTCCCTTGACACAATCCCATCAAGAATCACATCTTTTTCTCGCTCACAAATATCAGTCTTCCAGCTTTTATTACCAAAGTAGGCCCCTACAATATAATGAGTATAGGGTAGTTGGGTACGATGGTTATAAGAGACAGCTGACGACATGAGATAAGACGGAAGTTTGACATTCATAACAATACGACATCATACTAGTGTCAGATATAACAAAGGGTAAAAAGCAATTCTTTTTCCTGTCTCATTATTCCATAATTTATCTGAATTCTTTTCCAGTCCTAGGATCTAAATATGTCTGCAGCTAAACAAACTGGCAAAATTCTGCACATTCTAAATACCTTCAGCAGCAAAATTAGGACTGCATCTGATAATGGATTTGACCAACATGAGCATGAAACTAGAAGATTAGTGGCGGACTCCCCTCTAAAAGGACCAATCTACTCATCATCATCTTCACCACCAGTCCACTCATTCCAGTCATTGTCAACGTGTTTTTGAGCCCATACAACAGCTGAGCGTGCGGCCTGTGGACCCCCAGGGAGCCCCCTCTCATTCAGTGTGTCAGCCATGTCAATGAAAGGAACAACTAAGAGTGTCCCTGGACCTCCATATTCAGTATGTAGGAAAGTATTGAAGATCTGCAAGCACATGGACGAAAGTACATGTTTAGAATGTCGAATGTTCAGATATCAACCTGCCATTCACATACCTACAAGCAGGAATAATTCCTATACGAAGTGTATAGTAGCTATCTCTCAATTTGAAGTGTACAGTAGTTATCTCTCAATTTGACTTTACCTTCTTCAGTACAAATAAAATAGGGAAAATCAGATATACATGTTTCAGTTTTCTGTTTTCTGTTTTATGTTAGTTTGTAACCTTTCTGTGTTAATATTTGTGTTAGCCATAAGGAAAACAAGTTTCCGTTGTTCTGGAACTGGGGAGGGAAGGAACTTGATATGTAATTCTAAATTTCTAATGTTATTCATAAAAAAAATTCCAAAAAAGAAAGAAAGTAAAACTCCTGGACTAATTTCTTATTCATACAATAGAATTAAGTACAAGTAAATCCTCCCCGAATTTTGGTCTACACAAAACTTCTCACTCTCTAGGGGTGACAGGTGGTATGTTGTCAAAGATCATATGGCAGGAACATTGCAGATTTCAAGAAGAGAGTGGGAAGCTAGGGCAGGCAGTGAGGCGGATTTTCACGGATATCCGCCCCACCCAAACCGTTTGGGGTGGATTTGGGTATAAATTAACGGATTTCGGGGCAGATTCGGGAATCCAAACTATATCCGTCCAAAATTCGGGGCGGATACGGATAACGGATTTAACCACATCCGCCCCACCTAACTATTAAATAATATCTAAACATATATACATGGGAGATACTTCTTTTCAATGTGTCAGCACTTACCCACCCACCAAAGCATCTTTTCTTCTCTCCACTTACCATCACTTCACTGTTCACCTACCTTCACTCCACGGTTTACCAAAGCATTGGAAACAATCAATATCTTTTCTTCTTTCCTCTCTTTTCTTCTCTCCTCTTTATTCACCATCAGTCCATCATCTCCACCCATTTCAACAAAAACTCAACTATACTGCCATTGCCCAAAGCCATCTTGGCTGCACTTGTTGATGCTCTGAGAATGATGAGATAATACAGGGGTGAATAGTAAACTTCTTCCCTACCAATAGATCATTATAGATCCAACAAAAACCCATCACCAACAACGGTTGGTGAGAATGAGATAGAAAACACTGATTGTTTCACCCAGAATCTAAACTCATTTTCAGAATCTCTGGAACCCTGAAACTTGTTGTTTCCCCACCCCTCCCAATTTGCGTCTGTTCCCTTACAAATCGAAACCCAGTGTTAGTAATCCATCCCAAAGATTTGTCAACAATTGGAGGAATCACGACGGTTTCAACAAAACATAGGTATTTCTTCTCTATAGAAACCCAATTCATCACTTCCCACTTCGACTGCCGACGGAAGCATTAGAATTTGGTTTCAGTGCAAGTAATAACACTTCCAATGCTTCATCAACTCCAGAAATGTCATCAAGCCTCTCTTCAATCATCTCTTGAGAACATCTCATGGTGGCCAGGGAACATAGGGGACTCAAGAGTACGACCTGTTGTTAATGAGAGATTCAGATCTGTCTTTGTAGATCTGGTTGTAGATGTGATTGTGTTGTAGATCTGTTTATGTTGTAGAGATTCTCCCTCTTTCACGTATTGTTTGTGGTGCTTTTTTTTTTTTTTTTTTTTTTTGTTCTTTGGGGTGAGGCGGATATCCACCAAACCGTCCAGTTCGGGGATGGTTTTAAAAAAATTGTATAAATGGATATCCGGGGGGGGATTTGGGGATCCGCAATCTCCGGTGGGGCAGGGATGGACTTGCCAAAATTTGCCCCGTTGCCATCCCTATGGGAAGCACATTGGTCCTCTTCGCATTCGAGATAATTAGCTACATCAAAAATATCTTAACCTAGCAACATTGTTCCTTGAACTCGAGATAATTAGCTCACAATAAATGTCTGAAGTTAGCAGCGGAAATGGAATTCACACACTCTGGTATTGGCTTATGGATAGGTATTGACGAGGTTAAGGAAAAAAAAAGACTTTGATTTTTTTTCTTATTTGTTTATGACACATTACCAATGGACCAATTAATCAGTGAGTTTTGAAAGCGATTAATCGTGATTAATCTGTAAATAAACTTAAAATCGCCGATTACTCAACCATATAATTATTCAAACAATTAATTAAAAAATCGTAACGTTCTACTAACGAGAAGAGATTAATCACCGATTTAATAATATAGCTCTACACTTGGGGATTATACATATTGCTTACATATTGCTCTAATGAAACTATGTGTTTTCTATGGTATTTGTTTGAGCTACACCATATTTTCTTTGTATTTATGCAACAAGGCTCTTCACTTACATTTCTAAGTCCACGCAATTCTAAATCATGGCTTAGATTGGAGAAATTTTGCCCACGTTCTCCAATGATTTAAACCTCGCACGTTTAAATATTTAAACTTTGTCATCATTCTCTTCCACAATATTTCAACTTTGTCATCATTCTCTTCCACAATCCTGTTGAGTTTCTCATAATAAGAGATACCAATTGTTTTGAGAGAGATGGTAATTATTTGGTCCATGATCTTGAAGTTACTCCGTTTTATTATATGTATATGTCTTAAAGTTACTCTTAAGATTGGTGTTGGTAAAATAGTCATTGATTATCCTAATCATCTAATGCATGGAAATATTTTAAAGAGGCTAGGTATCCTAGCAAGGATGCACGGATACGGACACGCGTGTTGTGTCGGACACGGACACGACACGCCGACTCGACAATTTCACAAAAACTAGGACTCGGGGACACGTCGACACGTCATACTATTTTTTTAATAAGTCATAAATATAAATAATAATCTAATAAAGTGTCTTCCTAGAGTGTCTTGAATCATATGACACTATTGCAAGAAAAAATTTAAGTAGAGAAAAAGTATAGTTGAGAAGAAGCAGAGGAGAGAAAAAGCAAATGAAAGAAAAATAAGAAGCAAATATTAAGAATAAGCATAGACTACCTCTATGATTTAATGGTTTTTTGCCATATTTGTCTTAAATCGCAATTGAAATAGTCATTCACTTCAGATGGATCAACAACCATTATATTACTTCGTTATTTACAAACATCTAAAAGTAAAAAATAAAACATAATTGGTTTTCGAGTCTTGACTGTGTCCTGACCAAGTTTCGCGCGTATCAGAGACGTGTCTGACACATTGACCATGTGTCTGGCACCTGCCGACACGTTAACCAAGTATTCGACGCGTGTTGGAGGCGTGTTGGACACGGATACGACAAGTTTTCGAAGAGTCTATGCTTCCTTGAATCCTAGTTTTTTATTTTATAACGGGTAGTTTTGAATTTCGGGATTTGTTCAAAATAACCAATAACTTGATTGCTAATGATGGAGTCAATTCTGAATTTCTAGCTTTTTGTGCCTCACTATTATTCATCGGTGCAGTTGCGAAATCAGCACAATTCCCCCTTCATGTATGATTACCCGATGCTATGTAAGGGCCTACTCCTATTGCAGCTCTTATCCACGCTGCTACCATGTGCCTCCTTAATCAGGTTTCTATCAGTCTTCCCAGACACCTTTTCGATTATTATTTCACGTGCCCCCAATATCCCGAGTCTCAACGAATCTTTGGATGAGATGACAAATTTCCAGTCCCTTAACCATATGACTTGCCTGACAGTAGAAACTCTTTTCTAACTAGTCTATTATAAGATTTATAGGTAATATAAAATTATCAGGGTGTAAAAGTTATTGTTATTGATCTGGAGAATGATGTCAAAGTTATTGATCTAGACAATGTTGATGATGACTCAGACTGGTATCAAGGAAGAGACGGATGGGATGACTAATAGTCTGGATGAGTAATAGCCTATGACTTCTGTCACCATTATGTCATGATGTCTTATTGTTTCACGAAGTTATTGGTGACAACTTGATGACATAAGCCCTCAATATCATCATTCATGATGCAGGACTCCACCAAAAATCATAATCTTATAATGTAAAAACTTTATCCCGTGTAATATAAATAAAACATGTAAATGTTGTACTGTGCCCATGAGATATCCAATGGATCTTATCTTTTAATGTAACAGCTTTGTAAGGTTTGAAATCCAGGCCTACAAATGGATGCCCAATATGCTGCGAGAGGCATAACTTGGGAGATCTTTATTTGCATAGACCCAATTGTCCAATCCCTCATTCTCTTTGTAAGTCTTGTAGTGTTTAATATCAAGTATCCTTTCCTATTTTCTTTAAGTACTATTTTCTTGGTTCTTTTGTCTTAGTCTTAGACTCATGTGTTGTGTCTACTCATCTTTAAGAACTGTTTTCTTGATTCGTTTTAGTTTTACACTTAGTGTCTACTATCCTTTTAGTGAACACAGGGGACGTATTGAGCAAGTAGCAGCTCCATAGAGCTTAAGAGCCAAGTACTATGTTCAGTACATGAACAATGAGATGAGGATGCATACTATGACTAACTAAGTTGTTGATTGCCTCTCTAGGCATGAGACAGTATTGGCTTCCATATTTTATTTTATTTTTTACTAGTGAGCTATGATATCATCTCTAGAGTTGCTAGAAACCACAATATACTAAGATAAGGGGCACTAACACCTCCCACCCATTGGCAACAAGACCATCAAGCCCCCAAGTAAGAAGAAAAACGCCTTCCCCATTTGCTCGAAAACACAACCTATAGACTCGGTGATAACAGAATACCAAGTCTTTCAAGGAAAAGTGTAATTGTTGAGAATGTAATCTACAAGAAGCAACCATTTAAAAAATATTAGAACTCAACAGTTAAGCTGTTTTTGCAATGCACCATAGCAATTTCTGGTGAAGCACTCTGATCTGCCAACCAAGAGAAGGTTGGAGGATGATGACTCAAGGGAAAAAAATTTCTCAAAGGATTTATTCAATTAGACAGATCTAAAAGAGGACCTATGAGTGATACATCAGGTGTGTTTGGTTTTAACTTTAAGGAAAATTTGCTGGGAACACACACACCAAAAAAAGAAAAAAGAAAACAAAAAAAGGGGGGGGGGGGGGGGGGGAGAGAGATGGGTGAGTGGAAGGAAGCTTTGCACCTTGAGGTTGAAGATGACTAAATGTCTTCTTAGCTTTCCGTTAAGAAAACATTTTCCACAATTTGCATAGAACTACAATAATCACAAAATTCATGTTCTTCATTTTGCCAAAGTTTCCTGAGAAAAATCCACACATCATCAGTTGACAGCATAGAGAAGTTTCCTGAGAAAAATAGACAACCCTGAACAACAGGGATGATATGTTACTGAATCGCTGCCCTGTTTAATGAAATTATCTAACACAAATGAAACAGCCAATGCACCTTCTCTTAGAACCATGATTCTCTGGATAAGTTTCATTTCAGAATTCTAGTGGAAGAGATTTTGTTTTTTTTTCCCTTTGCCCATCTCAGCTTTCCACTCTTAACAATTTCACATGCCAGTCATGCCTGATAGGAGCTTCACTCCTTCCCTCCACCTAACCCCTAAAAAGTATATTCCTGAAATGTATCTGCCAACTCAAACTTCCATATTCCACACTGGCTCTTGGAATTTTCGAAGGGCGAGACTAGTGCTACAAGGTGATTTTGATACCTCTTAGTTATACATCCCCTTGACCTTGATTTTACTGGCGGGTTTCTACAAAAATCAAATCAACAACATAGAAAACCAAACCATACACTTCATTCACTATTTCTAATCTTGGGCTTAAGCACTCTCCCTCTCTTGTAACCAACACCACCCCCCCCCCCCCCCCCCCCCCCCCCCCTCCCTCTCTTCTTCTAAAAACAGGTGCATGGTCTCCTTCAGACGCGGTTTTCATTAACAACTCTATCAATATAAAACTATCAATTGAAGAAAAAAAAACTACAAACACCATGAACTGAAAACTACATCAAGAACTTAGAGAAAAAATATCAATTGGGAAGAGAAGTTAAAGTTGATTACCTCAGTACAGACATCAACAACCTCTTCAACAGAATCTCCAAACACATCTTTCTTTTTCGTTGCCAGCCTATTAATAAGATGCTTCCTAAATTTTTCTGTTTCCTGAACCCAACCCAGAAAAGCAAAAACATTAAAACCCAAAAGGCATTAAAGGGTATCGGTAATTTTGTGAACTTCGAAAAAATTAAGTAACTTACGGCATCTGCGAATTCGGGAATGGGATCTGGAAACTGGTACTCAGTAGCTGCTCTGCAAAACAGCTTCGACTTTTGGGAGGAGAGAACAGAAGATGATAGTGATAGTAGAGATGGTTTTCTTCTATAAATTAGAGGGACACAAGTGGTAGTAGAGGAAATAGAAATAAGTGAAAGAAATTGGAGTGGGGGTGAGTAAAGACGAGGTGGAGATTGACTGAGAGTAAACAGGTGAGCAACAGATGAAGAAGAAGCTGCTAAACCTTTTCTGCAACCCATTTCCCTCCTTTCACTCTTATCTCCCTCATCTTCTCTGGGTTTTGAAGACCTTTTTTTTTTTTTTTTAAGGCAAGTACTACTCCACACCACCTAAACTACTGCTCACACCACCATCAACTTTTTCTTTTTTTCCTAGTAACCTACACCACCCAAAAAATTATTTTAAAAAAAACAGTAACATAAAAATAATGTAACTTTCAACCAATTTAAACATTCAATTGAGACTGATTCTCAAGCTCATCAACACACGAAAATTGTAGTACTTTGAGTTATCTAATAAACACAACTTAAATCACTTGAAAATGTTTTGAAATGAGCAAGTTATAGTCATTTTACTAAAATCACTCAAATCTATCTTGCAATAAAAACGGGATAGTATTCCTGACTTTCAACCAACTTATATGCTCGATCGAGACCGATTCTCACCTCATCAACACTAAAATTGTAGCACTATGAGTTACCTAATAAACACAATTTGAATCACTTGAAAATGTTTTGAAATGAACAAGTTATGGTAATTTTACTAAAGTTGCGCAAATCCGTCTGGCAATAAAAATTAGATAGTGTATCTGACTTTCGGCCAACTTATGTGCTCGATCGAGACCAATTCTCAAGCTGATCAAACACAAAACATGAAGTACTCTGAGTTAACTAATAAACACAATTTGAATCACTTGAAAATGTTTTGAAATGAAAAGGTTATAGCCATTTTACTAAAGTCACGCAAATTTATCCGAAAAAATTTGCTGAAAAATTTTCTGTTCGCCCAAAACAATTCGAATTTTTGCAAAAACCTGGCATTGTTTCAAGCGAGATTTTTAATAAAGCTCACTTGGACCCAGACAAAGTTTTTGGAAAACCTCACATTGTTCTGAGCGAACAGGAAATTTTTCAACAATTTTTTTTACTATTTGCGTAGATCAATGCAAGGTTTTGCATGTCTCAGGCGAATAGTAGTTTTTTTTGTGATTTCTGAAATTTTTTCTGAAGTTTACTTTGTTTTTGTGATTGAAAATATTTCTGAAGTTTATATGAGATTACTTTATTTTTCTGAAAATTTTACATTGTCACATTAAATGATCCTTTTTGAAAGCTACAATGTTAACTTCTTGAAATTTTTTGCAAGAAATGAATAACTTGAAAGCTTGTTTCAAAAGCGTCAGAGTGAAATCTAAGACAAAGTGAAGAATGGATCCAGAGGGAATATGTAAACGTGGGAGAAAAATGTTGTTTGCATTTTGCAAGAAGAAATTTGCATGGGGAGACCATTGTATTTCGATTTTAAAATGTGGGAGAAAAAAAATGTTGTTTGCTTGTTTATATAGGTGGTGTGAAAAATAAAACAGATAGTATGAGAGAGTATAATGGTGTGAAACAGTACTTTTGATGATATGGAGTAGTCATTGTCTTTTTTATTTGCTACACTAATTATAGGACTGCTATGTTCACCCACGGGATCCCACTTCTCACCCAGCATGCTTATACACTAATTTTTTTTTTTTTAAACTTAAGTTATTTAACTACGAAGAACAATGATTATCATAAAATTAAATAATAATAATAATAATAATAATAATAATAAATAAATAAATAACAAAAAAACATGTTGATTGACAGTAAATTTTGCACCCCCAAAATTTGGATTTAAGGTGAGAGGATGCCGCCAATTCATTTTTTATATGAGAAAGTGGAGATGCAAGATCTCAACGTTGAGCCCACAAACTAGTGATGGGGCGTTTATGCCAGCAGAGACGAGAGAAACTAGCACCCATGTGCTACTGGAAGAGATAAAAAGCCTGATGAGGGAATTGAATGCGGCAGGGCCTTGGAGTCTTCTCCATCTAAAGAGAGTAACACACTCCATCTAAAGAGAGTAACACATAGGAGGTGCCAATGTTATCCTAATTGGATGGTTAAGGCTGTAGTGAGTTAACCTACTTTGTCTTAGGTTCTATACCCAATGGCAACATGCTTGCCTTTTATGCAATTTGCAAAAAGATGATAATAGTTGTTATGGTGCATTATAGTGGTGGTAATTGTAATGAAAGGCAATTTAAAAATTTTAACTAGTACATGGAAAAGTAGATTTTATGAGGAAAAATTATGTATTTATAATTGCACTGTACTACAGAACAAAAAATCCTTTCCAAAATTAGTTGTGAAAGAACAGTAGAGCATTTACTCCAAAACCCCCCTTGCAAGGCCAAGGATAAAAATAATGGCCATTTGCCAATATTCTATTTTACAGCAAAACCTGAAAACAAGTACAAGCTAGTCTTCTTTACATATGCACAGAAAGAGTATATTCTGTGGGCTCATAAATTCCTCTCATTTGGTTCAAGCCAAGGAAATCCCAAAAAATCAAACACTTCCTTTTCTGTCTTGAAGCTCAAACTTGTTGATGATCTCTGACCCTAGAATAAAAAAGAACTCAGGATGCAGTGTCATGGGACTAAGAAAAAAATGAATGAATTTGTATCCTTAGGTACCCATTTTCCGCCAGAACCCTGAGTGGCCAGAAACAGTCCAGTATCATCCAGCCGATAGCCTTTGGAGTCTGCAAGTAATCTCAGCCTACAAAGAAAGAAGACATCTAAGAGATAATCTACCCAAAGATATTGATCTCATTTACATTTTATTAAAATAATTCACATAATACTGCCTCCAAGGCAGGTAATAATCAAAGGTTATGTGTCTATAACAACAATCCAGGTATGTGCGGGTATCCACGTCCAACAAAAAATGCACAAACACAGCAGCAGGAGCCTCCCACCAAATATATATCCATTAGTCTTATTTTTAAGGAGCTCTTGCCGTATCTTTTAAATGTTAATGTTGTATCTTCTTAATTTTTATTTATTTATCAAATTTTCCCTTTCTTTATTCACATCCACGAAACATAATTAATATTTCCGAGCTATATCCGCCATGCCTAAGGATAGAGGAAAGGTGACTACCTTCGGTTTAAGACATCATTTCCTGTCCATGCTATCAGTCCAAAAGCATATATACTCCTCGAATATACCTAGCAAAGTGGACATGCAATGCTTTTAGCCATTCTTCTTTTACTTTGTCAACTTCTCATGTGCTTGAACGATGCTAAATAGAAAATGTAAGAAGTAACAAGTCATCAAGAAAGTATTGGTGCGAAAAAGCAAACCAACTTCCACCATCTATACGCCATTTGTAATTTATGAACTAAAAGGCATATGATGTACACAGTATCCGACAGAATTCTGATAAAAATCGCATAATTAATATAAATCTACTTTACACAATCATAATTAATATAAATCTACTTTACACAATCAACCACAAGCTTGGTTGAGTAAAAGCTTGTTACTTTAAATAATATGTTGGTTATATTTAAAACCCAACTCCTGTTGGGACCGGGGTGAAGAGAGCGAAGACCCCAGCAGTCGCGCCCTCGGGTGTGGGGTTTTTACGAACGGGGCTCAACCACTCAACTACCCCCAAAGAACCTCGTCACTAATGAGAGACATGCCAACTCCATTTATACTTCAAATGATGTTGCTTACTACTTGATAAGGGATGAGCCAACATCTCCAACAACTCCTTCATCTTATATTGAAAAAAAAATAAAAACCCTAACATTGTATTCATTCTATCCTACTTTGGAGAAACCTGGTGCTTTGGATTTCTCAGCCATCCAAGTTTCATAACATTGTGTAAATATAGCCAAGCGTAAGGATGGTATGTTTAATGAGAGCATATCCAAGGGCAACTCAAAAGCTGAATATAAGTTTCATTTGAGCTTTGACGATGGATTTTTATGCTCCAATAGAAAGCCCAAAGCTCAATGGGTTTGAGGATTCACCTCAACCAACAATCAGAAAAGGGCATGGGCCAATTGGATTTGGGTGGATCTAAGCACGCAAAATAGTTCTGCGTCCTGCATGCCTGACCCAAATGACTATTTTGACACTCTAATCCAATAGGTAAATAGAATAAAAATGGTTATTTTCCCCTCAAAATAACAATTTTTTGGTCATTTTGGTGAGATTTTGTAGAAATGGCCCATTGGAGTACATACACCCACCTTCAACCTCAAATTGGTCCACCTTTTTTAGCATGAGGTTGAGCTCTGAGCTAAAAGTTTATGGGAAGAACAAGCAACCTTGAAACATCTAAATGAAGAGGACTTGCTAGAGGCTTTTGCTACTATTTCTTCCCTCTAGGACTTTGTAACAGTGCGAGTATTGCAACTAGCAGGCCTACTAACTTACATGATATCAAGGACAACTGAAAGTTAGACAAAATCCCTTTCTTTTAAAAGATGTCAGACGAGAAACTTGGTTGAGACAAGTAAAAGATAACAGACGAGAGATCCTTTGTGCATTTCTCTGTCCACCTATATATTTTCCCTTTCGACTCTTATTCAGCTTCCCCTAATTCAAATATCAATCAGGTTTCCACTTTCCACCACTTGAAATTATTTTCTTAGCCATAGCAGATAAACGGTATTCACATCTATTTCAGAAACAGAGTCAACCATCTTTAGAACTGTCCATAAGTTTGAGGAGATTTGAACACAAAACCAACCATGAATTCACAATTGCAAAGTCTAACTTCCAAGTGGCATCATGCCGACACCTTTTACCTCTGTTGGAAAACGAGTTGCAGTCCTTCACATAATATTTGTCTAGAATATTGAAGATGGCAAAATTGTGTCTGTGGTGCATGTATATGAGAGAGAGAAAGGGTGAGAGAGAGACCTTCAAATCTATGCGATGTCGCGTCTCTCGACCAGGATACGTGCAAAGACCGAAATATGTGTCAACCCCTGAATCTGTACCCTGTATGCATGTCACATATGGAACAATCATAACCCTAATCCATGAAAGTAGATAACCCAAAGAGAAGAAAATAGTAGAAAAGTAAAATGTTGACTGCCACAATAATGAATACCAGAGAATCAAGTAAAGGCGTCTTCTTGAATATTGAAAATCCAAAAATCAAAACACTGGAATTTCAGTTTAGGTATCCACAAATATTATTGAAAGTTGCCTGCTTAAATTCGGTTTAAACATTCGAATTGAATCTCAATAAGTAGATTCATAACCTCGGTTCATCAGCCTTTTATGGAATTGTAAAATGTTTAGACCTTATGATCCAAATTGAAAACTCCATGAAAAAGTTAGCGACGTATTGTGATGGATCATGGATAAGAATAGTACTGAGAAAGAATCATTTTTCAAATAAATGCAGTCAGATTATTAAAAAAAATAGTAATAAATAAATAAATAAAACAACGATTGTCTCTTCCTAAGGTAGTGGCAACTATGGTGATCAGAATCTCATTTGAAAAAGGGTAGTGGTGTTGGGTTACAATGATGATGATTGCAGACGAGGCGATGGTATTGGTAATCGAAATACATAGAGGCTGGATTGTGGAATTGACAATGGTGATATGTCATGAAGGTGTGCTTCTTGATGTTATGCCATGATACTGCGGTTGTTATGGCGATGGGGTGTTGATGGCAATGTGTGAATAGTCATGATTGTGAACAATTGAGGTAGTGGCCTAGAAATGGTGAAGGTATCACTTCAGTCCATAGATACCTAGACGGGGTCACTTAGGTACGTGGTATGGGGTACATTTTAGAGGTACACGAACGATGGAGGTAGCCCCATAGGTGTTGGAGTTTCAGGTCGATTTGGAACTCTTATTTGGGTCGTGGTTAGTACCGTATGTAATCACATATGTAGTTATGCACCAAAACATCCATATATTCTATAGTAAATAAATATTTAACGTGTAGTTAAAACAATCCTATCAGTTATTTTCAGCTAGAACTCTATTGCAGATCTAGATTAAAAATCAAAAAATGTAAAATCATATCTAAGCAAGTAGCTAATCAAGTAGCAAGTATTACTATTTTGCTTATTTTCATTTTGGAAAGCCATGTTATAATTTTTTTTTAAGTAAAAGATAAACATGACTACATGAGAAAGGAAGTACTAAAGTGATGTACTGAAGTGATAACTTTCATATCAAACCTCCAATATTTTTGTTCCATTATGTAGATTCCAAAGCTCTACATATCCAAGATCTACATACCTTGACATCTGCTTTTGCCTCCTTTTTATTTGTCTAATTATTATTCCTCTTGTCACTGTGTCTACTTTTTCGTCTTTTCATTATTGTTTCTCTTTTGGAAATTTTTTGTTTATTCTCTCAAAATATTATATATCGAACTGTACAAGTCATGTAAAATGTAGTTATGGTACGCCATTCAGTAAATAGGTGCGGGAGCGCGCACCATGTTTTGAGTTGAAGTACCCTAAACACAGGCTGGAGGGAGAGCGGGAGTATTAGGTAACCATTTTGTCGCAACATGGTTATAAATATTATAGGACAATGAAATAGACATTCAAAATTTTGGAGACAAGCATCTATAAGTTGGATGCTTACTTTCCCAATTCTGCATCCACAAGATGCATTAGTAGCCTTAGATTAAAGCCACCACCATTTCTCACATGTTTGGTTCCAAAAAATTGTTAAAAGTTGATGCTAAGAAAGAGTTTACTTGTTTGTTGAAGAGAGATTAGTTGGAAAAGAAAAATAGGTGTCAAGTGGGGAACAAAGGGTGATTTATGCTCGAGATTGTTTCATAAGATTGCTAACCATGGAAGAATTATTAATTCTAGTCACTCTCTGAGAATTGGCAACTCTGTAGTATCTGAAGAAAGTGTTAACTCTCATATTGTCAATCATTTCAAAGAGAAGGCTGGGGAAAGGACCAGTGGAGACCTAAATTGCATGGGATAGTGTTCAATACTCTCGACCTCCAAGAAGTATGCTTGCAGTTTGGAAGAGAGAGCACATTTCTAAGGCAGGAAGGGTGACATTCATTAAAAACACTGACTGGTATGCCAGTATTCATTAAAAACACTGACTGGTATGCCAGTATTTGTGATGTCCACTTACTCCATGCCTTCTTCAGTTGCTCAAGAGATTGAAGAGATTTGCAGTCAGAAATTTCCATTGGGGAACTGAAGGTAGTCACAAGTCTTTCCACTTAGTCAACTGGACACATATTAACAGACCAAAAGCTGAGGTCTTGAACTCGAGCAATTCAATCAGGCTCTCCTCTCCAATGAATTTTGAGATTTGGTCAAGAAGAGGGTGCTTTAAGAAGAGGTAGCTTTATGGAGAACAATTATCCAAGAGAAGTATAGGCTCCTTGGAAGAGTTTGGTACACCAAAATATCCACTACCCCTTATGGTTGTGCTTGATGGAAAGCCATCAGGAACCTTAATTTTCAGTTTGAAAGAGACATTTTGTTCCCTTTGGGGAAGGGTAATAGAAGTGATTATTGAAGTGATAATTGGAATGGTTCTTTCCCACTCAGTCAATAATTGGAATGGTTCTTTCCCACTCAGTTAACAATTCCATTCCATTTACAGATTACTTCTGCAGAAAAAAAAGTTCAGTGGCTGAGCTATTTCAAGGAACTATTGGCAGTACTTCTGACAAAACTGCGGCCAACAGAGGTTAGACTTGATTCTCCTGTTGGAAGGTCTGGAATTCATCAGCCCCAATGATCAAGAGGACACATGGAGATGGGATGATAAGAACAGTGTTTTTTATGTGGACCGTTGCCACTCTAAATTGGAGGTATCTACCAATCTTCTTGTCATAGTCATCAAAACGTGTATCCTGTCGTATATCGGAAACTTAATATACATGTATCGTAGCGTATTGTGTATCATAAGATACAAGGCAAAAATAAATATATAGATATAAAAATATATACAATATATTTAAGCAAATGAAAGATATTAAGATATATTCAAGAAAAGAGATCTAAAAAACACTTTCATTGACATATGACTTGTGTAACACATGTTAGCAAACTAGTGCTATCATCCATATTCATTTGCATCACTTGTACAAGAATGGTACATCCTTGCATCATCCTATATCAATATATGGTAAGATATGTGTACCGTATCATAATAATATTGATAACTATGCTTCCTGTCATAATGTGCCATTTCCATCTCTTTTTGGCCACAACATTTTCTGGTTGAGAAAGATTTATCCAAGAGCTATGCAGTTAAAACGGCATTATAACGCCGATAGAACCCCGACATAACTCTTAACAAGAGTGAGCCGTTCCGTTTTAACATTATCACGTTTTGGTATCATGGCTCCAATATAACGCTGTTATATGGCCGTTATTGATATAACTTTTTTTTCAATAACGTCGTTTTAACTTTTTTTAATACGTAAAAAAATAAAAAGATTCACCCACTTCATTCTCGACTGAACTAGAACCCTAGAGTTAAAAGAAATGACGAAGGACTAGAGCTTGTTGTTGCCGATCGACAGAGAATAAGATCTCGTTGGTCAACATAGAACGAGAAAAGAAGAAGAGAAGAAGACGAGAGTCGATCGCACTCTCTCATACGAAGGGAAGATGTTTTTCATTAATGTTTTGATGTTTTTGAATTTAATGTTATGAACATAATTTACTTTTTTGACTCTATAATACATTAATACTTACTGGGGGTCTAAAAATTATTTTTTATATATCGTTATATCCTATTATAACCTATAACGCTCGTAGACCGTTATGGGTTTGTTATCCGTTTTAACTGCATAGTCCAAGAGTTAATTGTTTCACCTGGTCCCTTGGACATGAAAAGATTCTCACTGTGGACAGCTTGAACAAAAGAGGCCTCCTCCTAAATAGGTACAGTTTTTGTGAGTTCATTGACCACCTCTTTTTCTCATGCACTTTCTCCAATAAAATTTGGCAATCCTTAAGTATTGAGGCTGCTATTCCACTTCCTGAAGCTTCCAGCTTCCTTTAGATGGCCACCAATTCGGTTAAGTGTGGGTGCTCTTTCAAAGATGCTTGGCTTCGAAAGAGAGTTCTTCTAGCACTGGCCTGTATTTGGGAATAATCATTATTTTTCATGTCTATATTTTTGTTTGGGAAAGTTTATTTAAGTATAGCAAATCATATATGTATCCTTCTTCTTGTCTACTGACATCCTCAGTCACTTAAGCTTTTTTTAATATATTACATTGGTGTTTGATTAATTCAAAAAACAAAAAAAAAAAGAGCCACAGCCTAAAGTAAGAAATAACAATGCCTGTCTACTTCCCAAAATCAATGATTCAACTCACTCCCAACTCAACACACGCCATCTTCTTCCTATCCCATCATTTCTTTCAATGACAACTCAACTCAGACTTCAATGGAATTTTTAGGAACTAGAACTACAGTTGAAAATGAGTTATGGGCCCAAGTTTCATGGTTCTCACAGACGACCAGAAGGACCGTATCCACCTGAAGACGTCCAGCTAGCAAACCCGAGGCTTGATAAGCACATCAGTTTTGGAGGGCCGAATGTAAACCTATTGTTTTTACGTTGTGTTCCCACATGGCCACAATTGCCGGATGTCTTAGCTAATTTCTCGTCAACCCAACCATGTGCATCAACAAAAGTCATGGTTTTGCTGGCCGAGCTTCAATCACTCTCTTCATCCCCATCACCATCAGTTTTACTTATTCGTTAAGCTTCAATTTTCAAGCTCTATAAATGGATCACATTCACCTTAGGAACTCTTATACACCATGTCACATTTGAGGCATTGCAAGAAGAATCCAGAACAATTGAGGTATTGCAAGAAGAATCCAGAAATCAAATTGGCGCCAACTGAAATTCGAACTGAGGTCATTTTAGGAATTACACAATGTCAGGTTGTTACAAAACAAATAGGACCATACACGTGTAGCAATCACAACGGTCCATTTCTAATTCTGTTACAAGAAGTTGTGTATAAATAGAGCTGTAGAGAAGAGAGGAAAAACAGAGAAGAAAGTTGTAAGAGGCTCTCTGGGTTGAGTTCACCCAAGAGGGATTACCACCTTGTAATAGTCTGTTCTTCAGATCAATAGAGAGCATTCATATTGTCTTTCCTTCCAGAAACTTATTCCCAATTTAATCTCTGTTTGAACCAAGTCACAAATGTGACAATTGGTATCAGAGCAAGTTACGATCCACTAATTTGTGCAACCATGGAATTCACATCTGAGGAGATAGAAACTTTCATGGAGGAGACAAAGAGAAACCAACTGGAACTCAATGGACAGTGTGAACTTCTGAAAATTGAACTGAGGAGCTTAGCACAGTCAATTGATGCTCAAGAGAAGAGATGGGATGCCCGTTTTGAACAAATTTTTCAACTGATCCAGAGCAGGCAGGGTTCTACCAGCATAGCTCCTTCACAGAGAACTACCACCTCTCAGTCTGTTGGAGATACTGATCTTGCCAACAGATCATTTTCCCAAAGCCATGGGGAAAATCAAGGTACTGGATATGCTAGTTTTCTTTCAATTCAACTCACTTGTACTCCAAAACAGTCACAAGGACCTTCATCAAATCATTCAACGAAGATCCAAGATTCCTGGTCCTTAGAGAGTAATTATGGAAGCACTTGGGACGATGAACAGGAGTATGTCGATTCCTCTGATGCACCTTCCACTGCTGAATGGAAATATTCTCATAAACATGGCTATACTGGTGAAGTTTGGGTAAGGATTGAAGTCATGGGCATTGTTGCAACGTTTCCCAAAGAATCATGTTCCAGTATTTCTCAAGGTGGTATTGACAATCTCTCTGATGATGGTATTTACAAATCAAGATCAGTTGAGCAGGGTTCCAGTAATTCGTCTACACGGAAGGTATTTGATGAAATGTCTACAAGAGAAGTTTTGGATTTTTTACCTACACATGCTAGATTTCGAAGGGTGACTTACTCTTCTCGAATAAAGGTTAAGATGAAAGTTTTGTCACAAGGGGAGAGGGATGGGCAACCTGGTGGTTTGGATGCAGTTACAGACATGTATCAAATCATGCTAGTTGATGGTACAATTGTTGCAAAAATACTTGAGGATGGAGTAACTAAAGTTGAACCAAGAGACCATGTCATACTTGGTTACCAAGCCGAATGTAGGGTATATAAGTTCTACAAACCAGGAAAGACACAGCTCGGTGGCAAGGGAATCAGTCCCAACACTGGTGTTCCTCTCCATCTCAAGGGTTCCTGTTCCCATCATATGATCAAAGGTTTTATGATACAAGGTGGAGATGTATCAACTTGCAAAGGTACTGGTGGGAAACCTATTGATGGATTGAAATTTGAAGATGAGAATTTTGAACTGAAACAGGTAAGGAAAGGAATGTTGTCAATAGCCAACTCTGGCCCTAACATCAATGGTTCTCAGTTTTTTATAACTACGACTAGAACTTCTCTTCTAGATGGAAAACAGGTGTTTGGAAAGGTAACAAAAGGCATGGGGTTTGTTCGTTTTGTTAAGCATGTCCCTATTAAGGGTGTTTGTTCTACTCTTGTTGTTATAACAGAGAAGAGTTCGTACTTGAAGAAGACCAAATCACAGATTTTCACAAACAGTTCAGCTTGTAAATTGAAACTAGGAGACCTGAAAGGAGCACCATCGGATCTGTTATCCCTGGAAATACCATGGTGTGAGCAGTGTCTGCCTAATGGATCTGTTATCCCTGGAAATAATAACAGTGTTGATAAATGTCAACATAGATGCGATATAGGGGATTCAGAATATCTAAGATACCATGGACTGCAAGAGTTTGATCTAGCAATGCATCATCTTGAGGAGAAATATGGTTTCATGACTTCCCAGCAGCATCACATCTCACGAAAAGATGAAGGAGACAGGGTCATTGTCTTTGAGCATGGAGACTGGGTTTTTGTTTTTAACTTTCATTGGATGAGTAGCTATTCTAGTAGGATGCTTGAAGATTGAAGTGAAGCCAGGCATTGCATTTGTGGAGTTTGGAGATGATGCACAATCCTCAATTGTTATACAATCTCTTTATGGATACTCCCCTCAGCTGAACTTAGTGAACACTCAACTACCCTTAGTATACAAACAAGACAGAATTCAAGCTGAACCAATTGTTAGTCTGTCCAGGTGCATGATTACCTGCAACACTCAAATTGTTACACAAGTCCTTCTTCAATGGTCCATTGCAATAGCAGCTGAAACACCCTGGAAAGACTGGACACATATCGATCTCCTTTCCTCACTTTAATCCTTGAGGACAAGGATCTCTTCGAAGGGGTTGGCATTGTCACATTTGAGGCATTGCAAGAAGAATCCAGAACAATTGAGGTATTGCAAGAAGAATCCAGAAATCAAATTGGCGCCAACTGAAATTCGAACTGAGGTCATTTTAGGAATTACACAATGTCAGGTTGTTACAAAACAAATAGGACCATACACGTGTAGCAATCACAACGGTCCATTTCTAATTCTGTTACAAGAAGTTGTGTATAAATAGAGCTGTAGAGAAGAGAGGAAAAACAAAGAAGAAAGTTGTAAGAGGCTCTCTGGGTTGAGTTCACCCAAGAGGGATTACCACCTTGTAATAGTCTGTTCTTCAGATCAATAGAGAGCATTCATATTGTCTTTCCTTCCAGAAACTTATTCCCAATTTAATCTCTGTTTGAACCAAGTCACAAATGTGACAATAATGTCATGAACTAACCAATTCTCCCAAAAGCCCGAGCTGTCCAGGAGGGGAAGGTTAATTACATGACCTAGGATCGTGACATTGCCCCACGTTTCCAAAGTCGACGTCCTCGTCGGCCTACTCTATCGACACTGGCCGGATGGTAGCCCTTCTCCTTCTCTTTGGGGTAGCTCCACTCACCTACCAGTATTCAACAACTTAGCACTATGCTCATACATAATGCTAAATTATTTTAATCCAGCCTATAGGTCGCCCCTGCCGGGATTCGAACCTTGGATGTGGGGTTTGGCTCTGATACCAAATGTCATGAACTAACCAATTCTCCCAAAAGCCCGAGCTGTCCAGGAGGGGAAGGTTAATTACATGACCTAGGATCGTGACACACCACCACAAAGCCTCACCAAGAACAGCATGGAGCCATGGATAACTAACCAATGGTTTGAATCAATTCCAGCCCCTCTTTCCATAACACAAACCTCTTTAGCTTTCACTTTGGCTTCCAATTTCAGATCAAGGAACTTTCATCAATGATCTTCTTTGTGTTTTTCATCGAAGCTTCCAATTGTTTCTAAAATCTCGTTAGAACAGCTGCAAGTTATCAGAGAAACAACAAAGTACCTGATTCAAATGCTTGACCGTCACATCGATGATCTTCATTCTCCATTTAAGCTAGCTTTGCAACAAAGGGATCACAGAGGGTTTCGTGAGAGTTCGGGTGGATGCTCTTAATTTGGGTAGTGACTCTTGGGGTGGGTACCACTTTTAAGTGGTGGCTCTTAAAGGTGGTGGGTGCTACTAACAATTTTTCCAAAAAAATTTGCATCATAGGATTTAAACTTTTCATTAAAGAAATCTCTTTTGTTCTGCTTCTATGGATGATCATTTTTCTTCCTCATCCATCTTTCGTTCTTCATATTTGGCTTCTCGCTAAACATCAACACACCAATGCTATGAATTCTATCAGGTACACAGAATTAATCCATAGTTCAATGAACTATGGAATCGCAACCATCACATTTTACAATTGCTCTTTCAGTCTTCTCTAACAATTTCTTCCACCTTTTTTTCAAGTAGCACTTTAAAATAGACTGAATCCTTTTTATCAAAGAATGACAGAAATACAAATCAAAAAACACGTGAAACGCTAGACCCCACTAGGAACTCCCAAAACAAGAACAAACAACAACAGGCGAAGGTTCATAGAGGTAAAAAGTAAATACTAATAAGTTATAGAAGAAAAAAAATGCAGGAGATCTCATGTAAATTTTCTCTAGTTTTATGTCAAATTCAAATAATGGATCAAATACAAGAAACTAGATTTACATCCGATGCTAAAGTAGATATCATGTGGAATACTTGCAACTTAATACAAATGAGAATACCATTTGTTAATGTACCAAGTAACAAGACACAACAGACAATTCTCTGAAATTAAGGGAATCTCTTGCCTCTTCACTGTGAGTGCTATATATCAGATCTTCCCGCAAAAAATTTATCTCCTTCAAATATTTCACAAACCGTGCCAGAAAACCTTTATGACTGAATATATAAAGAGGGTTAGGCTACTATACACAAAACAAAACAAAACAACTCCAAAATCTTCATTTAACACAATAAATATATCATTTAACTCTACTAACTAAAAATTCCGCGCCAATAAATCGTAGAAGGAAGAAGATGGATCATCACACATATGATACGGTTTGTCCACTAAAAGTAAAAAGTAACACGTGGTTTAAAGTTTATGGGGTACCTTTGACCATCAGGATGTGTAATTATAATGTCCATATCACCACAAGTAGCTTTCCCACGTCTAAACGATCCTCCACATAAAACAACCACCTATAAAGAAAGAAGGGAAAAAAGGAGCAGTGTTCATTAAGATATTGTAGTTAAAACAAATCAATAATCATCCTCTTCCAATATATCTTACTTTCCCTTTTCTTATTTCACTTTTCAAAAGGGCACTGATTGGTTTAGGTGTTCAATGAGACCCTGGATAACCAAATTGATGCAGATTTCACCCAAGTCCTATAACCATTGTCCTTAAAGATGTACAGTGCGGTATTACTTATTAGTACCTCCCTACAACAAAATATCAACAATTCTCACTGAGATGTTTTTTTTTTTTTCCTTTTTTAAGCTTGTTTCACCCATCTCAGACCTTCCTAGTAGCTGAAACCTTTACTTATTGGTCCAGGGACTATTCCCATTACAAATAGTTCTACAATCAACTAAACTTTCTCTTAAGCTACATTCTATTACTGGAAAGGGGGTGTTGGTTCTGGCTGGCTTGTGAAACTGACTTTAGTGTGTTAGCTAAGCAATGTGCAAAAAATAAAAAATAAAAGTTGTTTTCTTTGACTTGTCCCTCATTGTCATAATTGTAGTTGAGGAGTGAGGAGAGGCGAACGCCTAAAGTGAGGCGGTCTTAACATTTTTTAAAGATTTTTTAATAATAAATTGAAACATATAGCATAGTCGTATACATCATCAAGTATCATAAGCAAATATGTACAAAAAGTGACACAACTACCTAGAGAATCGAAATGAAAATATAATAAAGTTGTACAGCATAGTGAAAAGATGCACTACATAAATGTCCAGTAACTTGCAAACATCCACTAAATCAATAATCTTGAAAGAATAAAAACTTAAAAATATTGAGCATTTGTTAGAAAAAATTGTCGGAATGGTTGGTAAAAAACCACAAATATCATCACTATTGGTATTTCAAAAGCATAAAAATCATGTTGAACATAGACTAATCAAAACTTGATATGTTTTCTCCAAAAAATAATAATAATATGTATGACAAATTTATCAAAACTTAAAAACAATTTATCTTTTTTTATCAAATATTACACCAAGAAACATAAAACCCTATTATAAAGTAGGTTGCAACTTCTTTTTGCTGCAAATTGGCTGCAATTGGGTTGGTTGCAACCATTTTTGGGCTGACGCGGTCCAAGGTGGACGCCTCATTTCACTGCACGGCATTGCCTTACTTTGAGGTGGAATTCTATAAAAACGCCTTGAGGCGCGCCTAGGCGAGGCCTTGACTACACTGATTTTGATGCAAATTATTGCATCGCATATTCAACAATCGTCACTTTCCATGGGTCTTCTTTTTCTCAAATCTATAAAGTTACTCAACAATGATATGAATATTTAGAACAAAAATTATTAACAATTGATAGATTTGTGCAAATAAATAATGAAAGATGTTTTTTGAAGAAAATGGAATTCACCAAATAAAATGTAAGCATAATGTTGAATTTGATTTGTGAATCTATGATGTGGGATGTAGGCATGTACACACTTGGGGAAGGACCACCATTCCCCCACACCCCCCCCCCCCCCCCCCCCCCGCGCGCGCGCGCGCGCGCATCTTAATCTAGTTTGAGCTCTGAATTTTTAAAAGAGCTTGCTAAATTAAAATGCAGGCCTCTAATTAGATTAGAAAGGCAAAACCAACCACCCACTTAATTCTTCCAAGATCCCTCTAGTAATTTGTTTTTAAGTCTTCTTCATGTCTGCTGTTTCTCACAACATAATACTAAAGATTATCGTTTCTCCATGTTGCAACTCATTTATAGTTGTTACGATTTTCATTAAAATAAGGCTACTAGCAGGCTTTTTATGTCAAAGCTCTATATAATTGAATATTCACAGATATGGATTCAGAGAAAGGACAGCTGCTCTTCAGTTCTTAATATTGATGTGATGAACAAAGTGGGTTTCCAATATCATGACATTAGCCAAATATCTTGGTGCATATTACACCCCAAACATCTTTTGACTTAAGTTTAAACATCTATGAGCAATAAACTTACAATTAAATTGACATTAGTTGACTGATATAATGACTTATCAATACTAGTCTAGAGTCAACAAATCAAATAGATAGTGCTCACCCCAGGCATAATATTTTCTGCAGCTTTCTGTAAAAAAAACTCCATATCTTGAACCTACACAACATTGAATACAACACAAAGTAAGGACACATAATTTATATGATCAATTTTAGGTAGTGAGTATTTGGTCTCTTGAGAAACAGTAATAAAACCTCATTGCGTGGAATCCTCTTCTTAATATCTTCAAAATACTTCAACCCCAACTTTTGTGCCTTTGTTAACGAGTCATCATTCTTCAGATCTTCCAATGTGCGGTGGCCCTTCTCGTACAGTTTCAGAGCAGTGGCTGGACCAATACCCCAAACATCCCCAAATAGGGTGATAGTTTTTACCTTCATAGTTTTCATAAAACCTCTAAAGAGTGAGATGATTGTCCAAGCAGTTTCATATTATGTATATTGTACACTTTACTAACTAAAACAGAGCCATTTTACGAACTGCGACACTGGGGTTAATAGCTACTTCGTGAGAGCCATAGCAACCCTTCCTTTCAAATATGCTATGAATCATAAGCATAATACAGGAAAAATTCAGAATTCGTGACCTAACTAAGACCCATTTAATATCCTACAACACGGATTAATGGCTACTTCTGGGGTGCCATAGCAAGCCTTCCATTCAACTATGTTATGAGCATTGGTATAAGCACACATTTGACATGCCTTTTCTGAGTAATAAATAATTCAAAAGTATAGACTATGGTTGTAAAAAAAAAAAAAACTAAATATTTCAAGTAACTGAGTAAGAGAGATGAATCTGAAAGTAAAAACAAGGTTAATAGTTAAGACTTAAGAGACAGGTGTTCTATTAGACTAGGACAATGCTTAGACTGATGTGCATATTATTTCCACATAAAGGCTGAATCATGTTGACATCAATGCCAGTATAAGATTTTTAATGTCCACATAATCTGCCAAGGATTAACGACATGCTCCTTGATATGATGAGGAACAGATGATGACACGCCCATGAAAATGGGTAACAGCCACACAGTCAAAATTAGAATTGAACTTTGTTTTTCTAGAGAAAATTTTTTTCCAAGAAAATTTTGCAAAACAATGAGGAAGCGAGTGGGAATGGAGAATGGCAAATTGATGATTGCTAGTCTCCACCCTCATGTTTTTTAACAAAATGGTGGGAAATGTTTCTTAGGGTGGGAGCAAGGAATATCTTCACAAAATGTATGTAATCTTCAATGTTAAGTGGAGAAATATCCCATTTCTCTAGCTCTTTTCCCTAGGGATGTTTTCTTTAGAACCAAACACACCCTTAAATCCCTAATCCCAATAAATGGAAAGGTAGCTAAATACTTTGCCTTCCCACACCTCCATGTTTTCTCTTATTTTAGTTGTTGTTCTCATTATAAGCTCAAGGTATGGCATTTCCTAGTGATCTGACAATGCATCCCAATTGAGTCAATAAGTAACAGACTTGCAAAACCCTTAGAAGTGTCTCCTAAAAATTGATGGATAAGACTTGACTAAAGCTAATGCAAGAAAGATGGGTTTTTCACTTAAAATTAAGGACTGATCAGATAGATGATGGAGTTCACATAGATAAATAATAACAATTGAGAAATGAAACTTCTTACAAAAAAATAAATCACCATCATCATCAAAGTCCATTCCCGATATTTTCGGGGTCGGCTAGATAGATTTTGGTCCTCCAAGCAATGCGGTCTTCCCATCTATCATCACCTAATCTAAGCTCAATGATGTCTTCATTCACCGCCTTCATCCAAGTTTTCAACAGTCGTCCCCTCTGTCTACACCTCCATTAACTTGCCAATCTAGACATTTTCTAATTGGCGTCATGTTTGGTCTCCTCCGCACGTGACCAAACCAAATTAAACACTTTTCTCTAATTTTGTCCTTTATGGGCGCTACACCTAAGTATCTCATAATTCTTTCAGTCCTAATTTTATCCTTACGGGTTTTACCACACATCCACCTTAACATAATTCTTTTAAATTATAGATCCTAAATATCGAAAAGCCTCACATTCTGGGACCTTCGCGCCTTCGATCTAAATTGCATTACTCCTCCCTCGTGATTCACAACCAAAGTTGACACTAGATACTCCGTCTTTGAACGACTAATTTTAAAACCCTTACTCTCTAAAACCTCCCGCCACCTATCTAATTTTTGACCTAAACATTCACTAATTTCATCAATTAAGACAATATCATCTGCAAATAACATGCACCAAGGTACATCTTCTTGCAGGTGTCTCATCAACTCATCCATGACCAAAGCAAAGAGGTATGGACTTAAGGCTGACCCTTGATGTAATCTTACTAGCACTGAAAATTCACTGGACATCCCACCCACTGAGCAAACACTTGTTACAGCCCTTTCATACATATCCTTAATGATATCGACATAACATTGAGACATTTTCTTCCTTTCAAGCACACACCAAATTAATTTCCTGGTGGACCCTATCGTAAGTTTTCTCCATATCAATAAAAACCATATGCAAACTCTTACGTTCGTCTCAATATTTTTCTATAATTTGCCTAAGCAAGAAGATGGCCTCCGTAGTAGACCTACCTAGCATAAATCCAAATTGATTTTTCGAAACCATGGTTAAACTCCTAAGTTTTCGTTCTATAACTCTCTCCCAAAGTTTCATCATATGAGTCATAAGCTTTATCTCTCTATAATTCGAGCAGTTCTGAATATCCCTGTTGTTCTTATAAATTGGTACCACAATGCTATGTCTTCATGAATCTGGCATTTTTCTAGTTTCCAAAATCCTATTAAAGAGCTTAGTTAGCCATCAAATCCCAACTTCTCCCAGACGTTTTCACACTTCAATTGGTATATCATCTTGTCCAACTGCCTTCCCTATCATCATTCTTTTTAAAGTTTTTCTCACTTCTGTGACACTATCTCTGCGATGGAACACCTGATGTCTCCCTTCCTGTGAAGCATACCCCTCCAAGTTTAACTCCCCTACATGTGTTTCATTGAGTAGGTTCCAAAAGTAATCCCTCCATCTATCTAAAATAGATTTATCCTGCATTAAAACTCTTCCATCCTCACGCTTAACACACTTAACATGACTCAGGTCCCTAGTTTTTCGTTTTCTAGCTTTAGCTATCTTGAAAATATTTTTCTCCCCTTCCTTTGTACCTAGCCTATTATACAAATCATCGTATACTCTCTTTTTAGCTTCCACTACTGCTTTACTACTCAACTTCTTAGCTTGCTTATAGAGCTCATAAGACTCTAGGCATCTATCTCTTTACCACTCCTTCAAGCATCTTTTGTTTTCCGTAATGGCTTGTTGTACATCAACGTTCCACCACCACGTCTCCTTATCATATACATCTCCTCTTTTGGCCAATCCTAACTCTTCATTTGCACATCTTATTCGGTTTGCCAAATGCTCAAAAAGATTTGTGCTACTAGTCCTATCATTTGGTTCTAGATTCTCCCAACCTTCTGAAACTGACTGACCCAAAATCCTTTTTCTAAATTTTTTGCACACATCTCCTTATAAGGTCCACCACTTAATTTTCGGTCTAATCTGTTTTTTAGCAATACGACCGCTACTCTTAAGACAAAAATTGAGGACTAACAGCCTATGTCGGTTTGTCAGACACTCATCTAGTATAACTTACAATTTTTACATCTACCTAAATTGTGTCTCCTGACAAGAAAATAATCAATTTGACTTCTATTACGCCCACTCGCAAAGGTCACCAAGTGATCTTCCCTCTTCTTATAAAAAGCATTCACGATCCCAAAATTCTTAGCTAAAGCTAAATCTACAAAAGAAATCCCCATAGTGTTTCGATCCCTAAAGCCTTGACCTCCATGTACCCTTTCATACCCAACTCTATCCTTACTAACATGGCCATTCAAATCCCCACCGAGGAAAACCCTATCGAAAGAGGGAATTCCAAAAATAACTCCTCTAAAGAGTCCCAAAAACCCTTCTTAGTCTCCTTGTCTAAACCCACTTGGGGTGCATACACACTAATAACATGCATTATCTCTAGTTCTAAAGCTAATTTAATACTTATGATTCTATCCCCAAATCTCCTAACGTCGACCACTGCATCCTTAAAAACTTTATCTACCACAATTCTCACCCCGTTCCTAGTTCCATCTTTTCCAAAATAGAAAAGTTTGAACTCTCCTCCTAAATTTTTAGCTTTGTTCCCCTTCCACTTTGTCTCTTGGAAACAACCTATGTTTACCTTCCTCCTATGCAAGGCATCCACTAATTCTATTGACTTACCCGTCAAGGTTCCTATGTTCCAAGAGGCTAATCTAATCATTCTATCTCTAGCTCTAGCCTGGACTAGCTTCTTTACCCGCCCCTGCGTCTTTAACAATGGGCATATTGAAAAGGAGTTGGTCTCTGATTTCCTATGTCATTTTTGAATGACATGGTTTGTGAGAAACAAAAAGATTTTAAAAAATGAATCTGGCAATTTGTACAATTAGTTTAAAAAAACTGGAATTCATTTGGCACTGAGAATCAACTTATTAAAGGGAATTGCTAAACTCACCTGACCTAATTATAATGTTTTAAAAAGCATTTTCCAGTACTAAGGCAAATAGGCCTTTCTCAATATCAAGCGGCGTATTGATGGGTAACGCCTCATAACGAGGTGAATGCCTCGACTTTTAAAGAAAAGAAAAATTATGAAAAAAAAAAATTTTAATCATAAACAAATTTAAATATATATATATATATGAAACAATCATCAATGAATGAGATAACATAAACCAATCATAGGTGTTAAAGAATAGGAACAATAGTCGTACGCATTATAGCCTACATTCAACTCATATGCACCGAAGCGATTTTTGGTCGTATCAATCGCCCCGGCCTACTTCTCTTTGTCAATTACTACCAACGCCTCCCAATCCCCCTACACCACCCTCTTTGACCTCATCCTCTTTGTCGATCACCACCACCCTCTTCGTACTTGTGTATCCACCTCCGCCACCCCTTTGTCTTTGTCAATCAATAGCTCATCACCACTCCCTCTCAGCCCCTTTGTCAATCGCCCGTTGGCCACCCATCTGCCGCCCCACCTCATCACCTCGGAGAAGAAGGAAGAGAGAGGGAGCTTGTTTTGGTATTGGTGACATGAGAGATAGAGAGAGGGTGTATGTTGATGTAGTGAAGTTGGTAGGGTGTGAATGAACAAGGGTGGGGGAAGGAAATTTGCGTTTTATTAGAGTGGCTATAGACAAAGGCGTGGGAAGGAATTAGGTAGGGTGAGCATAGCAATTCCCTTTGAGCTCTTTGTTGTTGTTGTATTACGGTGGGAGAAGTAAATTTGGATTCCTACTAGGGTGGCTATAGACTAGGGTGAGAAAAGGATTTTAGTAGGGTGAGTATAGCAGTTCCTTTAATAAAGGATATGGAAAATCTTGCACAAGCCCTAATATTGACTTGGACACAAATGTTATTGTTGAATGAATTAGTCAGCTAGAAGAGAAACCAATTGGCATAGTTAAGAACTAGGCACCCTTCATAATATTATAGAAAAATAAAAAATATAGTGATAATTTGGATGAAGATTTATAGTTACTTGTAGAAATTCGTACAGAAAGAGAATCATAGTTGTAGAAGTTCAATCGAACATTCAAGCCATAAAAATGAGGAGAAGAAAGAGATTTGTAGGATGAATCCTGATGTTTATCATAGCTTATTATTAATCAACAAACACACACCTTGAGAAGAAAACTTGCTGACCATAAGAACTAATTTGGAATATATTGGGAGGACGCATTAATGCCACGAGAGCTTCACCTAATTTAAAATAGTTTATAGTTATGCAAATTCCTAAATGCACACAATGGGGAAGGTTCAGATAAATAAGTAGCTCAAAAAATTTCTTCGTGGATGTTATTTCCATTTGCACTGCTCCTGATTGAGGCTACAGGAGTCAAAACAAAACTAGGATGATTAGGTCCGGTTGATCCCAAACTACAAGTGTGTTATACATGTTTAATCAAGTAATCAAGATCGCATCAGCAAAGAAAGTAAACAAAATACAGCACCTTTTCATCAGTCTCAAAGTGCTCAAACTTTGACAGCTTTCCCGTAGTTATTATTTCATGAATCTGCAAGCAAACGTTAACTTTAGTGTTCGTAGAAGCCTCAAGTATATATAGTCTGATTCCACAACATCCCATAGTTTTTATGGCCTGTTAAATTCAAACTTAAAATTACTTCTTCATGGTCTTAAAAATTTTAAACACCTCAAAACTTGATCTAAATGATTCTCACACTAATGAGATTTCGCCAGTAATGATAACCTGCACAATTAATTGGATACAGAGATTAGTGCCTGCAACTTGAATGAACATCCATAGAAGTCGGGCCAATATAGCATACCAGCGATGGCTCAAAACTCAATAGGTGCAACAGTATCATAACTGTAAAACAAATGCCTAATCTAGAATATGGAAATCTAAACAATAACGACAATAATAAAGCTACAATAGATCCCCATATGGAACGATCCACATAATAAGAACAAATGAGATGGGTTATAGATTGCTAATCTGTAAGTTAGAATTAGGAATTCATAGAAAATAAAACTAAATGAGTTCATGCTTACATGATCCTGCATTCCTTTCCCAATATTAGGCAGGTGTTTGACCTGGTCCACGCTTTCTATTTTGAACGGTAACTTCTCTATCACTGGAATAGCCTTGTGATAGCTAAATGACCTTCGATCATCTCCTAAAGCTGTTTTAAGAAAAGTAACCATATTATGGCATTCTAAAAGAAGAAGAAGAAAAAAAGCAAATAATAAGTGTAAAGAACACTGAATTTATCAAGTTGCAACCTCTATATACATCAATAAGCTTCCCAAATATGTCAGTTATATTCCTGTTTAAATCTGGTGGACTATAAAGCAATGAGCACTGCAGAATCAATGAAAAGGAAAAAATCATACACCGATAAAATTTTACACTCATTATGATAAATCAGTCAACCGTCCTCTCACCGTACAAGAAAAGTAGAAAACACAAACGTAATGGTTTAAAGCACTCTAAAGTAGGAGGGCATATGAACATGGGTTGCTGAGACTCACATCTTTATTTGAGGAGCTCAGGTTGTCTGGACTGGATTTATAGTCGGCATATAAAGGATCGGAAGTAGTATTCAAAATTTCATCTCTAGCAGATCTATTGTCCTCGCTATTAATTGGATGTACAACTTTTGAATCATCAGGGGAGCTTCTCGCCTTCTTCCCATGTGGAACTTCCTTATCATCGGGTTGATTGTTCTTCAACTGTTCAGATTGAACGGCCTCTAAGGCTTTGGTAGGCTCAGTAACTCCTTCAGTCTCTGCTTTTAGGTTGTATGATTCCTCAGAGACCCTTTGGCCTGATTTCAAGCTGTCTTCCAACCACTGATAGGGAAGAACACTCTACAATAATGATAAAACACTGGAATGAAATAAATGAGGTGTGAAGTGGCTACAAAAACTCTAATACATTCTGAAGAAAGCCATTACGTGTATATATGTGTGTTTTTTATCAAATTTTAACTAGCAATACAAGAAGCAGTACGAGTATCGAGGAGCTAGTAACTAACAATTCCATAGGGTCATATATCATATAAGAGGAGACGGGTTTGTTTCGAAAGAAAATTTTCCCAAGAAATTTTGCCAAAAGTAAGAAGGGAGCGGAGAAAAGTAGGATGAGAAAGAATGGAGAACGCAAATTTGATGATAATCTCTATTTTTATCAAAACTATGGACACCACTTGCTCCCTCTTTCTCTACTATTTCCATGAGAATTTTTCTTTTGAAACAAAACACAGATTATGCCTGAATATTTATAAAAATAAAATAAAAGAAAATAATTACTGGAATGTTTGATTCAGACATAAATGAAGCTCTGAACCAATGTTTTCATGAATTAGAGGTTCTAATTAGAGCCAAAACAAATGCTTTCCACCCCCTCTTATTAGGACATTTACCTCTAGTTAGAGGTTCCTTCTTATTGAATGGTTCCTTCTTATTGAAGTTAGACGTCTAACTCAAATGAACACCCCCATAGGCTCTATGGAAAACCATGAAAAAACAAATGGGGAAGAAACACAGAAAAAAGGGGTTTGACTTTAGGCCCTAATTAATTGGTTGATTTTGAATTTAGGCCCAATTAATTTAAACTCAAAGTTTAGGCCATGTGAGTAGTGTTTCCTACCTTGATTATTTCAATATAACGTGAACTAACCAGACTATCCTTACCCTTTGGCATGTGCATAGGTTAGCAAATCACATATCTAAACTCGTATTCCAAGAAAGATGTTTATAAAGATTGACAAGTGTGAATTTAAAGAAACACATTTTTAAATGGGTTTATCTTGACGAGTCATTAAAGGCCTGATTATAAACAAAAAAAACTATAAGTGATAAAATTAAAATAAATCTCTTCCTTAAAGTACTACCCAGTGTCCTTCCCATCCGCCCGCTCTCCTCGAAAACTTTCTTCTCTATTGCCCTCTTTCTCAACTCCTGCCTCTCTTTACAACGATTATGTCACTTGAAGGTGTCTAGCAAAGCACATCAACCTCAAATCTCATGGGCTAATCGTGCATAGAAGGAATTCGAAACTGATCTTGAATATGTGGGGGGTGCACAATCAAAAGGGCAAAGCATCAGCCTCAGATAAAAAATTTTAATCTGATCTCACCCTCAAAAGCACTTTTGGCAAATCCTGTGAAATTAATCAATGGTGGGGATCGTAGCAGAGGAGGAACTGGAAAAGAAACAGAAGAGGACAATGTTGATGGGTAGGTGTCCGAGTGATGATGGCTAACAACCTCCGCGATGGTGGAGGAGGAACATAAGTAAAAGAGACTGAAGAAGACGATAAAGATTTGAATATTTAAAATTTGGGGCTTCTCTCCTCACACTATTTTATCTCACCATGCCCCAACATCATCTTGTTCTAAATTAAAAAGCAAAATTGTTGGTAAGTAGCTTAATCAGCTAGGAAGCCCTGGGACTCTCCTTAGATAGACATGTTCTATCAAACATCATGTCGGACACGGCACTCTTCAGAGCTCCTCGAGCACTTTTCAATCTATTTCTAAAAAATAAAATTAAAAAAACCATAAACTGAGACAGTTTTCACATAATCTTTATTCTCCTGAGGTTGTATTTTTATAAAGATTGGCCAAGCCTTTTGTAATAGTTGCTTTCTTTAGTTCCAAGATGGCTTGGTAATTTGAATTTGTAGTTATTAGCATTTTATCGTAATATGATATGTATTATGAAAGTGAGAATTCTACTTATTTAATGATCATATTCATATTGTTAACTACAAAAATAAAATATAATTTTAATCTCGTGTCCTAGCCATACCCGTGTCGTAGGATTTTAAGATTTGTCATGTTGTCAACACCCGTGCTTGTATATGTGGAACGTAGTCAATCAGGGACATAGGTTCCACTGAATTTGTTCTTTAGATTCTATTGAATTGTTGGTAAGTAGTTTTATCAAGAAACAATACAAGCTTTTATTAGGAAGAGAAAGGAGGAGGTTGTTGTGATGGATGCGAAGCAAAAAATTGTCTTTTCTAAACAAATTTATAAATAAATAAAAACGATCCAGACCATACAAGTTTCCTTGAGATCTACATCTTTAAAACCACGCCAACTAGGTTTTCATAGACACTGTGCAGTTAAATCGGAAAGCGGTCCCAGCGCGGTACAGGACCGAATTACGATTAAGTGGGATTATGATAAGCCCACCATTAGGTTCACATATGCTAGAAGGAAGAAGGATCAGGGAACTACTAGTATTCACTAGAAGGTGTTCACTAGAAGGGAATAGAAGGCTGAGTTTGTATCAGGGAACTACTAGTATTCACTAGAAGGGAATAGAAGGATGTGTTTGTTATTTTTGAGTGGTCAGTATTGTAGGAGTAGTAGCTATAAAAGGGGAAGGTAGGAGAGTAGGAAGGATCATCGAATTAGAGTTTATTGAAAGGGAGAGACCAGGCTCTCGAATTCCTGGAATTGTATCCTTTACTATCAATACAATCTATTTTCTCCCATTTTACTCCTTTGTATTCTGATTCCTATTGCAGGTTTGTACCAATTGGTATCAGAGCAAGATCTAGGGGACAGAAATCATGGCTCAAAAAAAAATAGAAGCCCTAGAAGAAAGACTAGATATGGTACATGGAGAATTGCAACAAGAATTGGCTAAAGCACAAGTTGGGTTCCAGAAATTACCTGGTATGGAGAGTCGCCTCGAGGTGATTGAGAAATCACTGGGTTTGTTGACAACCAGAATCGAACAGTTGCTAAAGCGAGATGGTGCTGGGCCTTCCTCATGCAGCGCAGGACCTTCATCGACAGTATTGGAGAAACATAAGCAGGTGGAGGGCGAGAGGAACCCTTCCTCGAGCTTAGGATCTCCTCTAAGCAGACAGGAGACCCCAACGGAGATGGAAAACTCAGAATCAAGGGGGCTACGGAGGCTGGAATTCCCCATCTTCACAGGGGATGACCCGGATGGCTGGATCTTTCGGGCTGAGCGGTACTTCATGATGAATCAGATGACAGAGAAGGAGAAGCTCGAAGCAGCAGCAGTGAGCATGGATGGACGGGCCTTAGCCTGGTTTTCATGGATGGAAGGTCGTCGAATCGTAGAGAACTGGAACGAATTCAAGCGACTCCTCCTTACCCGATTTCGACCGCTTCGTGAAGGAACTCTGACGGAGAGATTCTTGGCCATCCGACAAATAGGGACTGTGGATGAATTCATCGAGCAGTTCGAAACCCTAGCTTCCCCTCTTCGCAACCTTTCTGATGAAGTGCTTGAAAGCACATTCATCAATGGCTTGAAGGATGTAATACGGGCCGAGGTGCGTCTGTTGAGGCCCAAATCGCTAATGGATTTGATGGAAGCAGCCCAAATGATTGAGAACCGAAACTGCATTTTGGAAAGGACTGGGCCGAGCACTCCATGGGCTAAAACGGCCCAAACCCGGTTTCCTTCACAATCGATGAACCCTAACCCCCAAATCACCGCCCCTCTTCGCACCTCCATTCCATGGGAGAACAAAGGGAATCAGCGAAGAACACCATTGGTGGAGCGGGTGGATTTGGCCAACAACCGTCGTGAGGGGGGGTTCAAACGCCTCACGGAGGCTGAAATCCAGAGTAAGAGGGCTCGTGGCCTCTGTTACAAGTGCGACGAAAAATTCGCACCAGGTCACCTCTGTCGCAAACGACAACTCCAAATTCTTTTGGTGGATGATCTTGAGTCAACCGAAGAAAGCTCCGCCGGGGAATTCGACACTGAGGAGTCCAATCCCAATACACCACCGCAAGATTCAGAGGAACAAATCGAAGGGAGTATAGAGCTTTCCATGAATTCGGTGGTGGGATTCACTTCTTCCCGCACAATGAAGCTTCAAGGGGCAATCTCTTCTCAGCCCGTCACTGTGTTGGTCGACTCAGGATCCACGCACAACTTCATCGATCGCAATCTGGTTCAGAAATTGGGGCTTCCTCTCACCATGACAGCCGACTACGGAGTATTGATGGGTACTGGGGATTTGGTAAGAACAGAAGGGATTTGCAAACAAGTGGTGCTCTCACTTCCAGAAATTGAGGTAATTGAAGATTTTTTACCTTTAGATTTGGGTGGTACTGATGCAATTTTAGGTATGCAATGGCTGGAAAAATTGGGGGTGATGCACATCAATTGGAAGGCATTGATCATGAAATTTACCGTGGGCAGTACTTCGGTCACATTACGGGGTGATCCGAGCTTGTGCAAAACTCAGATTTCTTTCAAAGCATTAGTACGGGCAGTACAACATCAGGGTCAGGGAGTGTTACTAGAGTTGGGAGCATTGGCCTTGAAGGAGGAAGAGGATCATAACCCCTTGGAGGCAGTTTCAGGCAGCATCAGAGATGTGTTGGGTCAGTATTCCGACGTCCTCAATTCACCTCAGGGGTTACCTCCTCAACGGAGTTGCGATCACGCCATCACACTTAAAGACGGGGTCGAACCTGTAAGTGTCCGGCCCTACCGTTACCCGCAAATTCAGAAGGATGAAATAGAAAAGTTAGTGGGGGAGATGCTGGCTGCCGGAATTATCCAACCAAGTCACAGCCCGTTCTCAAGCCCAGTATTATTGGTCAAGAAAAAAGATGGTAGTTGGCGTTTCTGTGTGGATTACAGGGCACTCAACCGGGTGACAGTGGCCGACAAATTTCCTATTCCGGTCATTGACGAATTACTGGATGAGCTACATGGGGCAAAAATTTTCTCTAAGTTGGATCTAAAGTCGGGGTACCATCAGATCCGTGTAAGGCCCCAAGATGTGCCGAAAACAGCCTTCCGAACCCATGAAGGGCACTACGAGTTCTTAGTCATGCCTTTCGGACTCACCAACGCCCCAGCCACTTTTCAAGCACTGATGAACTCCGTCTTCAAAAAGTTCTTACGGAAATTTGTGTTGGTTTTCTTTGACGATATTTTGGTGTATAGCAAGACTGAGGAGGACCATGTAAGGCATCTTCACATCATCTTTTCGACATTACGGCATCACTCCTTGTCGGTAAATCAGCGGAAGTGCTCATTCGGCCAGCGGGAGTTGGAGTATTTGGGACACATTGTATCGGCACAGGGAGTTGCTGCTGATCCATCCAAACTCGACGCAATGGCATCTTGGCCTACCCCTAAAAATTTGAAGGAGTTACGCGGGTTTTTGGGGTTGACTGGCTACTACAGAAAATTTGTTCAAGGGTATGGACAGATTGCTTCCCCACTTACTGACCTTCTCAAAAAAGATAATTGGGGTTGGTCTAAGGAGGCCGAGAGGGCGTTTCTGCAATTAAAGGAGGCCATGATGACCGTACCAGTACTTGCGCTTCCAGATTTTTCAACCCCATTTGTGATTGAGACCGACGCTTCGGGTTCCGGTATTGGGGCTGTGTTAATGCAGACACAACGACCAGTGGCCTATTTCAGTCAGGTTCTGGGTACTCAGGCTCGCCTGAAATCAGTTTATGAACGAGAATTGATGGTCATCGTCTTGGCAATTCAAAAATGGCGCCCTTACCTGTTGGGTAGGCGGTTTTTGGTGCGCACCGACCAAAAAAGTCTCAAATTTCTCTTAGATCAGCGGGTAGTGGCGGATGAACATCAAAAATGGATATCCAAGCTTCTAGGATACCAATTTGATATTGAATATCGACCGGGGGTGGAAAATAAGGCGGCGGATGCGCTATCTAGGCGACCCGAGGCATGTGAGTTGGCCGCCCTTTCATCGTGGAGTACTAGTTTGGAGGGTCTAAATGACGAGGTTCGTCAAGATCAGGTCTTCGGCCCTATATACGCTGATCTCGTAGCTGGGAAAGCGGGTCCAGCAGGGTACCACATGGAACATGACCGGTTGTTTTATCATGGTCGAGTGGTGCTCCCATCATCATCGCCTTGGGTTCCTATACTCTTGGAGGCATATCATAACAGTCACATCGGGGGTCATTCGGGCGTCTTAAAAACTTATTTGCGTCTCTCCCAGGACGTCTATTGGAGGGGAATGAAAAAACAGGTCCAGACCTATGTTGCCAAGTGTGATGTTTGCCAACGTAACAAGGCCATGACCCTGTCCCTGCTGGGTTGCTCCAACCACTACCGATTCCGGAGCAGGTTTGGGAGGACATCTCCATGGATTTTGTGGAAGGTCTTCCAAAATCCGAAGGCTACTCTTGTATCCTCGTAGTCGTTGATCGCCTGAGCAAATACAGTCATTTCCTGCCGCTCAAGCACCCTTTCACGGCTCCGGGGGTTGCTGCCTTATTCATTCGGGAAGTGGTTCGCTTACATGGGTTTCCAAGGTCCATAGTGTCAGATCGTGATAAAGTGTTTCTGAGCAACTTCTGGTCTGAATTATTTAAGCTGCAAGGAACCGGACTGAAACATAGTTCCTCCTATCATCCGCAAACGGATGGCCAAACCGAGGTGGTCAATAGATGCCTCGAGACTTACTTAAGGTGCTTTGTCGGTAATAAGCCCAAACAGTGGGTGAAGTGGCTGCCTTGGGCTGAATTCTGGTACAACACCTCGTTCCACTCTTCCACCAACACCACCCCTTTCACAGTGGTGTACAATAAGCCTCCTCCTCCTGTGTTAAGATTTGAAGAAGGTTCCACGGCCAACTCTACTCTGGAATCTGAGTTAAAAGACAGGGATGCTGTGCTTGAGGAGCTCAAGGCTCACTTACGGCGTGCTCAGAAACGCATGCAAACCTCGGCAGATAAGCGGCGCAGGGAGGTCAGTTTTGAGGTGGGTGATTTGGTTTATGTCAAGCTCCAACCTTATCGGCAGCGCTCCTTGGCAAAACGACTGAATGAGAAGCTTGCCCCACGTTATTTTGGCCCTTATGTGGTGCTGGATCGCATTGGCACGGTGGCCTACAGGCTAGATTTACCTCCTGCAGTCAAGATACACCCAGTATTTCATGTATCTATGTTGCGCCCAGCCCTGGGACAGGCAGACAATTTTCAGCCATTCCCTCTTCAACTCTCGGATGATTTAGAGTGGCGGGTCGAACCAGCTGACGTGATGGATTTGCGTTATAATGCGAAGGGCTGCCTAGAAGTCCTAATTAAATGGAAGGACATGCCGGACTTTGAGTCCTCGTGGGAGGAATTTGACCTCATCAACACTCAATTCCCTTCATTTCACCTTGAGGACAAGGTGCGAGTTCGAGCGGGGGGTATTGATAAGCCCACCATTAGGTTCACATATGCTAGAAGGAAGAAGGATCAGGGAACTACTAGTATTCACTAGAAGGTGTTCACTAGAAGGGAATAGAAGGCTGAGTTTGTATCAGGGAACTACTAGTATTCACTAGAAGGGAATAGAAGGATGTGTTTTTTTATTTTTGAGTGGTCAGTATTGTAGGAGTAGTAGCTATAAAAGGGGAAGGTAGGAGAGTAGGAAGGATCATCGAATTAGAGTTTATTGAAAGGGAGAGACCAGGCTCTCGAATTCCTGAAATTGTATCCTTTACTATCAATACAATCTATTTTCTCCCATTTTACTCCTTTGTATTCTGATTCCTATTGCAGGTTTGTACCAGATTAATCAGATTTAATCGGTCAATTTTTTCAAAGCATATATTTTTATAATTTAATCATCGTATTAGATTGCAAAAATAAATAATTAATCAAAATGGCGTAAATTTGTAATTATATAACTTTATTAATTATTTGCCAAACACTTAAAAGGAAACTAAAAGAAAATTGTAGATTATTTTAACATCTAAGCTACCAAGACAAACATTCAGAAGCAAAATAGATGTCAGACTTAACAGAAATAACCAACATACCTATCCCACTAACCCATGAAGGTAAATCGGATTACTATGCGCCGAAGATATTTCTAGAAGAGCCAATTTGTACAAACAAAAATACTCCACATCCAAAGGATTATCCCAATATATTCTAGACCAAAGAATAAAGGAAGTCATGAGTATCTTGAGTTTAGGTTTTTTATTTTTTATTGTTATTTTTTTATACATGATGATAAATCGGCGAGTCGGTTGGGCCGATTAATCGGTGTCCCTTAACCTCAACCGATTTCACCCAATTTGGTTCGATCAAACCCCGAATTGCAATTAATCAGCAATTTTTCGCCGCATTAATAGCTTAGCATAAACATTTGGGTAGAGTGACAGGTCAAAGGAGGAATCACTATAACTTTCATTTCAATTAACTAGGGCTTAAATTTGAAACAATAAAATAACATGAAACAAAAATTAGCATGTGTTGTACAAGATGATCTCCTTTTATTTTTCCAATGGTTCAGAAAGAAAACATATGTTTAGAAGATTATCTTCAACCTAAAATTCTACCTTCTCTCCATTTTTCTTTACCCCTTCCACTTTTTTTTTACAAGTTTCCATGAAACCAACCCCATCCTCAAAAAAATTTACTGCCTGCAAAATTTGACAAACTTCTATTATGTTGTGGCTCTTTCAAGATACACTTTTAAGCCATCAAAGAAAATGTAAAAAGAAGTACAAAAGGACAAAACCCAAATACAAACATATAGCAATAGGTTGAACAACGAGAAGAAAACCTATATGATGAAATAACAGTCATCTCACGCAAGAAAGCATGTGAACTTACACCATTGAAGCGCGTCATTTGATCTTTGCCAACTTTTTTAAGGAGGGACTTCAAGTCCACAGCAAAAGTATGAGTAACTGTCCTGGAGAAACGATCCTCAATATTAGCTCCCATTAGCATCAACTTCTCTTTCCAAATCTATAAGACAATAAATAAAGAAGAAGACTATCAAGCACTATGAATACACTGCTGTTAAGCTATTGTCACAAAAGACAACACTAAAAATAAAATGAACAAGAAACATGTACACTGTTATAAACACAGTAAATACACAAGGAAATATCACCTCAAAACATTGAGATGGATCTACAAGTTTCACCACCAAAATCCTAGTCAATGAACAAACCTACCCAACTATACCTACAGTTAAGGGAAGAGCCCCATCCTAGTCAATGAACAAAATTTTCAAAAAATCAAATATCAATTTTAGTTCCCTAAAAGTTTATAAAACTATCCCTCTTTAAATCTAATACTTGTTTCCAGCTCCATAAAACCATAACGCATACAACTATCCTTGGCATCACAAGGGGCAGCTTGCCTCAAACTTTTTGTATCTGTTCCTCTCTAATTCCCTTACATCACTCATACATTTGTCATCATTTATAACGTCGTTTGTACCCATAAATTGAGTCAAGCAGAAAGGGTTTTTTTTTCCACCATGCATACAACTAATTTTGATGAATGCATGATATAAAGAGAAATTTTCATTTTTATGCCATGACCTGTTGTATGTTGAAGAGTACATGATCGTGTTGCGTTGTTTTTCAAAGTTTATGTTTTGAAGTTGGCACTAAAGCACTGACACCACAAATATTTCAAAGTGTCCGTGTCAGAGACTGCAGGACACCAACACTCCTTGGACACTTGTCAGCGTATCTGGAATGTTGAAGGGTCGGACACTAGTTGGTCATTATTTACTTAAAAGCTTTTATTTATACATTTCAATAGTAGGTGTACATAAGCAAAATACACCCATAAGTTATGATAGGAATTGGAGTACATACTCTTTTATTAACTCTTTGAAGAGAAGCAAGATGACACCACAAAGAGGTGAAAGACTTGGTATATGTGCATTTCAATGTTCACATTCTATCAAGAAAACCCTTGAATACCTTCAAGGTGAGATGATGGAGGTTATGCATTTGAAAATTTGGGTATAGAAATGCTTGAAGTTGTGAGTCTTTCTCTTGATCAACTGGATATGGAAGTACGTTACTCACCGATGGTGATGATGGCATAACAAATGAAGATGAACTCTTTGAAATTTGAGTAGGAGCGGTATTGGGGTTTTTTGGATTTTGTTTATGACTTGCAATTGTCAAATGTTAGTTAACAAGGTATGGCATTCCCCAGTAATGGTACTTAAAGAAGCTGTTAATCCTTGTATTCTCACTTTGTTTAACCTAATCCAAACTGCCCTTCTTCAAAGTCGGTTTAATAGGGGGTTTAGAGAGACCTTTGGAACAACCCCATCATAAAGAAATGCTTTAAAATGTAACTAAAACGTGAAAAATTATCAACACTTAGTTTCTGAAAGAAATCAGAATTGCAAAAACATGAAAAGGGGTTAGAATTAGAGAAGAAGGTAGGAAAGAAGAACCTGTAATCTTCGTGGTTGGACTCCATTTTCAACTAAGAAGACGACCATACCATCGAACATTCCAGGAGCTTCGTCTGAAGATGCTTCTCTCTTCTTCTTCGTCGCTTTCTTTGGCGCCATCGAACGAGGGGCGTGTATGGAGTTTTTAGTTCAAAGTTTGTTGTGTGTGTTGACGATTCATTTGTCAGGGCAGTCTTCTTTTGCTATTGAAACTTCTTGGTTTACTATTTACACCGGACTGTTCGAGCTATTGTTGGTAATAAAAATCGAGATGTTTAATAATCAAAATTAAACTTATCCCTCAGAGCTGTTAGGGCAATTTTTGCCAAAACGAAATTGGTCTTTGTCTGATATGCATCAATGCATGTAAGTAGGGGTGGGCATCCCATCCCGATCCCTTTCCGATTTTATCTCGTCCTGATTTTTTTTCGAGTCTTTTTGGGATTGATTAAACTCATCACGATCCTGTCTCGTCCCGATCTAGAGTGGGATGGGATCGGGATGGAGATGGAGATTTTCAACCCCGCCTATCCCGTCTCGTCCAAAATTAGGTTAGTATGTTATTCTCAAATCATTAGTGTTGTTCAATAAATGAAAAATTAAAAATTAAAAACATTCATGTATTCTACTAATTGCTTTTGGTCATAAGAATATCGAAAATGCTAGGAAATCATGTTTTTGCAACCAGGTTTTGTAATTATGGTGACGTGGCGTGATCTTGAAATAATGATGAAATCTCCAACGTGTTTATGTGTATCTCGAGGTTGTAAAAAATCTTCTAGTGATGCCACATCATCCTGGTTATAAAACATGGTTACAAAACCTGATTTCCTAGCCTCACTCTAAGTATATCAATTAACATATTCTTATATTCTATTAATTTAATGGCATGGCATATAAACACATTTTCCATCTTTTTACATCATGCAATTTTCACCATTTCTATCATGTTATTGTTCACTATGGATGCATGAAAATGGGGAATTGTGTTATTTTCACTATGAATGCATGAATATTGTATTTTCAACAAGCAAGTCCCCAAGCCTCAGCTAGCAATCTTCATTTAAAGCATATACTTTCATTCATTATCGATAAAATATATATGTATTATATTTTCAACAAGTAAGTCCCCAAGCCTCGACTAGCAGTCTCCATTTAAAACATATATTTTCATTCATTTTCTTATAATATTGTAAATTGTTATAAATTTTAGTGAAGATAACAAGTCTATTAGAATGGATTAGATAAAAGGAGAATAACTATTTCATCACTTTCCAATAATTTGTACGTTATAAAGTAAATTTTTTACCTGTTCCCTACAATATGTTAAACAATTGTATAATGCAAGTAACATTTATTATTGAAATGTCTAGGCAATGAAAATATTTACTATTTTGTAATAAATAAAATATTGGAGGAAACCAAATTAATCCCTGAAAAGTTTACAAGGCCCTTGTTTAATTTATAAAGATTCCAATGCAAATTGGCTTCTACCTCTATTAGTTTATGATTTTTCTTTAAGGTGGGAAACTCTGACATGATGTTTGTTTAACGCAATTTGACGGCTAAGTAATTTAACCAAGTTTCCTTGCTCATGTCACTTAGTTTTGGATCCTGGGGAGCTCTGCACAAAGCACAGGACGCCCTCCTGTGCACATTTATCAGCCGTCGGATTAGATCCAACGGCTCAGATTCATAAAAAAATAAAAAATAAAAATTCAAAATTCAATTTTTTTTTTTGAAATCCATGAATCTGAGCGGTCGGATCAGATCCGACGGCTGAGAAATGTGCATGGAATGACGTCATGTGCTTCCTGCGCATGACCCCCCCTCAATCCCTTAGTTTTTGCAAATTTGTCAAATAGTACTCCATAATAATATGCATAATATTAGGCTAGCGAGCTTCAAAATTTTACCATTGTAGTTTTAATTATCTAAACATCATTCTAAAGAACAATATGTGATTTTATCAGATAGATAGATAGATACAAATAAATAAATAAAAAATAGTATTCAAAGCAAATAAAGTAACAAAACCTCGTAATAATAACAATAATGATGATGATGATGATGCAATTTTATGTAAACTTTGTAATGTTTGTAGACCAACCCATGCAACTATTTAAAAATTGATTAATCAATACAAACACTGATTTAAAAATAAAAACAAAACACTCTTGTTGTCACTAAAAGAACTTTGTTTGTTATAATATCTTGAAAGAAAATATGTACTTAATACTTTAAGTCAATATTTCAAAGTAGATAAATTTGTATGAAGATCTTTTATATTTACTTCTTATTTTCCTCGCACTTTTCGTTATAAGTGTTGTTTATTAACGTGTTTGAACTCATCAATTTAACCAGCGTTAGTGACAAATTAAGACATGTCTAAACACTGAAATTGTGAGTTTTACACACTTTTATTCATCTTATAACTAAACCAAACTGATAGTTGTCATTTAACTTTATTCACGAGACCTATTTTATGTACGAAATTATTTTCCCAATTAGGGCGATTCCTCACTTTGCTAACCTAAATCATACTTTATTGGGAAAGAAGTCATGGGCATAGAGCGTTTCGATATACAGATGTGCGCACTAAATGTAGGAAAGTTTTTGTATAAGGTGTAGGGATGAGCACGGTCTTACCCAATCCCGGTTCTACAATAACAGGACGAAACGGTCCAGGATTGTGAATTTTTTTGGGCAGAACCGGTTGGTCCCGGATCGGTTTGAACCAGGACGGAACCATGCCATCCCAGTTGGACCTTAGACTTCATTTATCAAATTGAACCCAAACGTGGCCCATAATAGCCCATCATAAATACACAAAACCCTAACAAACAAACCCGAGAAAATTCTAAATGCACTGGTGGTGTGCCTGGTGGCCACCAGGCACAACACCAGGCGCACCACCAAGCACTGTATCACCACTCAACAAACCCACTATCATATGATTTATAACCTACATCTCCATACAAATAAATAAAATAATATCATCCTAGTCCACCTCAGCTCTCTATCTTCTCTTCCAACCCACAAACCACAATCTCAAACTGTTAAACCCAAAGAAGAATCAGAACCCACCTTCCCTATCTCGCTTTCACCATTTTTACTTCTTCTCCCACCTTCCCTATCTCACATAACAAAGAGATTATGAGCAATAGTAGAAAGAAACTATCTATTGGTTGTCTCCTTTCATTCATCCGCTTATGAGCAATAGTAGAAAGAAACTATCTATTGGTTGTCTCCTTTCATTCATCCGCTTATGAAGACAGATTGCAGTCTAAAAAAAAATTTCCCTTTTATGCAATCTAAAAAAGTTTCATTTTTTAAACAAATACAATATAAAGTTGTAAATTTCACACAATTAAATCCAATTCAAGGATCAAAATAAATAAATAAATAAAAACCACACCCACTGTGGGGAACCCCATTCCCTCAAGTTCCTCAAGCAGCTTCTTATCAACCTGTCATGAACAGGGTTCTAAAAAGCGTTGGACGGGCGGCGAGCAAGTGCCTAGCGCCCAGGGGCCTAGGCGGTCTTAAGTTTTGTATTATAACTTTAATAATTTACAAAAGTTAAGCATAATATATTATCAATTACATCCAATTTAATGCCAATATACATATGCACAATTTGAAAACATGAAAAATTAACAATCATGAACAAAATTTATTAAAACTCAAACGATTGAAGTTGGTCATGATGGGTACTTTATATAAAATTGAATTTGTGGACAAATATCAAAACCTACTCTTTTATTTTTCTTCAAATTGCATGAATAACCTCAGTCATGTTTGATAAAATCTACATTAGTAAAATTGGTATCGGTAGATCCTTTGATAATTTCATTAAGTAATAATCATTTGCTACAATTAGACATATACTGAATAAAAAACAATAAAATAGTTTATTTCTAAAAAAGATGAAAGAAAAATAAAATAAGAACACAATCAGCCTTATTAAAAAAATAAAAAAAATCACCCAGACCGCCTAGGCCGCTCAAACTCCGCCTAGACCGCCCAGAACCTGCCCAGCCATTAATCTGGGCGGTTTTCTACCTTCTAGCGCCTAGGCGCCGCCTAGGCCGATTTTTAGAACACTGGTCATGAACCAACCAATTCTCCCAAAAGCCCAAGCCGTTCAAGAGGGGAAAGTTCATGACATTGCCCCACGCTTCCAAAGTCGACTTCCTCATCGGCCTACTCTATCAACACTGACCCGATGGTAGCTCTTATTTTTTTTTTCTCTTTGGGGTAGCTCCACTCACCTACCAGTATTCAACAACTTAGCTTATGTTAAATTATTCTAGCCTATAGGTTGCCTCTGCCAGGAATAAAACCTTGAATGTGGGGTTTGGCTCTGATACCAATTGTCATGAACCAATCAACTATCCCAAAAGCCCGAGCTGTCCAAAAGGGGAAGGTTAATTACAGGACCTAGGATCATAACATTACCCCACGCTTCCAAAGTCGACGTCCTTGTCGACCTACTCTATGGACACTGGCCAGATGGTAGCCTTTTTTTTCTTTGAGGTAGCTCCACTCACCTACCAATATTCAACAACTTAGCTTATGCTAAATTATTTTAATTTAGTCTATAGGTCGCCTCTAATGGGAATCGAACCTTGGATGTGGGGTTTGGCTCTGATACCAATTGTCATGAGCCAACCAATTCTCCCAAAAGCCAGAACTGTCCAAGAGGGGAAAGTTCATGACTATGATCGTGACACAACCACAAGTACAATCATTTCCTGATCAATCATCTCTTAATCTTGATCACTACCAGAAGCAGAGGCAACAAAGCTGCTAGGGGGTTTGGGTTGTTCAAGAGAGATAGGTTTTGCAGTCTCGTTAGTATTGTAGGTGAAATCAGTGTGGCCAGTTCGCTTGGTGTGGAGATCGAATTCAGTCTTGGATCTGCAAGGCTTGCTGCAAGTTGTGCGGACGAGATTGAGGACCGGTTGATTCGGAGAAGTTTGAATGTGAAGTGAGCTATGCGTGTTCTTGAGCTTCTTCTACAGACTTCAGCAGAGCCCCGCAGTCTCCGCATCTCAGAAAAGAAGAAGAAGAAAAAGAAGACGAACCTGCTGGTGGTGGACGGTGTCGACTGTCAGCTGGCGGCAGTGGCTGGAAGTGGTGGTGCCATAGTGGAGCTGGAGGTGGAGGCGGGGGAGGGGCAAGGTGGAGAAGTTACTAAGTTAGGGAGTTGACTTAGGGTTAGGGTTTTTACTAAGTTATTTTCACAACATAGACCCAACTCAAATTGGGCTTGGGCTTGAAGCAGGTCCACTATAATAGTTGGGATGGATCGAGACAGTCTAGGACTGAATTTGTGAAAACCGGTTCCGTCCTGATTCCAACCGGTCCGGGATGAAAATGTCATGAACCGGTTGGTCTCAGTTTGAAACGGGCCGGAACCATACAAGTCCAGGTCGGGACCGAGGTTCTTGCCCACCCCTAATAAAGTGTCATCTTATAAAAAAAAAGGCCAAGAAAATGACCAAACCATTCAAGTCCATTCTGCAAAACTGGTTATAATGACAACAAATAAAAATAATCAGTTTTGCAAAATCTACGCCACAATTTTAATTCTTATCTAAATTGTGCTACACGAGCAAGTGAATCTTTAAAATGTGCTCTGCAGAACTTACCAACAACGACAGAAATCAGTTAGTTCTACATAATCATCTGACCAAGTTTCATCCTCACCTTTGCCACACAGTCAATGTCGCAGAAGATAATGAAACCTAATAATACACTACTCACACAATCAGTTTAAATGATGATAACAATCATTTCTACATAATCATCTGACCAACGATTTATCAAAGTTCAAATCACAGGCTACATATGATATTGGATGAAGATCAATTATAGTAAGAGGCACAATCCACTTACGTCAACTTATTCAGTGACACCTCACATCTCAAAGAAATAACATGAAAATGGAGATCATGGATTCAAGTCAATCGTTTAGATTCATAAAATGTATCCCAGGAACTGCATGAAATAACATGAAAATGGAGATCATGGATTCAAGTCAATTGCTTAGACTCATAAAATGTATCCCAGAAACTGCATATGTTCACATGCTATTTACTTCGATAGTGCCTCAAAAGTCATGCTTACTCAACCCTCTATAATTTGATCCTAAGCAGGTCTTTATGACATAACTACAACCATTAAAAGAACTCCTTGCTTCACTCGGATGTTTTGTTCTCAGTCACCCCTTTAAGGTCTCCATGGTTGTCGAGTTGGCTGAAGTTCCCCCTCTCCTTGAACAGCTGCATGTGGTGGTGCTTACAGTAAAGCTTGTGTTCATGAGCTACATAGTTGGATGGACTGATCACACAACCGCCATGGGTGCACTTAAAACAAGCTCTGTGGTATGATGTGCCATCGACAGCAATCTGAAAAAGAACAACAGAAGAGTCAAGTAAATAGTAGGGAAATTTAGACTTTAGTCCCATAATTTATATCATTTTTGCAAAACCAAAAACACAGAGAAATCTAGAATAAGAAAGGCTCCAGGCCAGAGTAGAGATGGGGGCTAATATTATGAAAACAGAACAACAACAAAACAGTTGCACCTTATAAAATGTTGCATTAGAAAATGTCTATTCTTGTAAAGCTACCTTTTCAATTGGGTACACCGTTTTCTTGCAAGCAACACACTTGTCTTGAGTTCCAGCAAACCTACTTGAAACATTGCTGTTGGAACGACCCTATGCAATTCAACCAGCAACCAATAACAACTTTAGAGTTACGAAAACGAGAGTACATATCAAAAGCTTGGGGTTTTCAACATATACTGAACATAGAAATCAATAATTTACTAAAAGTTGTTTTCAAGCTACCTGATCAGCAGATCTATCCACTCTGGTAGTTTTAGGAGCACCTATAAGAGGGGGATATGTAATCAGAATGATACAAAACAGATGCAGGAGGAAGTTATGACAACTGAAAGAAACCATCAGAAATCACTTACTTTCAAAACTTTTGTCCAAACTTCCTGTCATCTTAAACAGTTGATCGAAGTGAGGCTTGCAGTAAAGAACACCCTCAAAAGAGGAATAGTTACTAAGCTGCAAAAGAAATTCTGGTTTAAACTGAGATCAATGTGCAAACACGCTGCATACTAGGAAGTGTTTTTGAAACAATGAAAAAATTGGCAAAGTTTTAGTTAAACCAGTGTATAACATTGAGGCATATGCCAATTGTCATCAACGGATCATTTGACTAAGTAGATGCATCTCTTTCTTTTTGCTTATATAAAGGACCAATTGAGTAATTTTTTTTTACTAAAATTCATGCTGAAACTCAGTTGAACAACTTAGATCAGAATCCTATGAATCTGCACAGGAGATGTTTTCAACATGGACATTTCTCCCACAAAGATTGAATGGATTCCAATGTGCATAAGCCCATGAACAGTGGGCTCATTGTCCATCTCACTGTCAACTTTGAGATTAACTCTGATGGGGCTAGAAATTTAGGAGTTGGCTGGTGTTGATTTTTGAAGTGATCTCTATGGGTAGGGAAGATCATCATGTGTAAACCTTGTTTCTTTTATGTGTGTGAACAGAGTTTTACTAGAAACTTCATCACAAAATCTTTAGTGCACTGATTCATATACTAATTACGGACATAATATGGGCTTCAGCTAGTAGACTGTAGCTACATGGATGATGAGCTGTATTGCCTCAGCTTTTGGTAGTCAACACCCTGCTTAGCAGGTCAGGGCCTCCAACCTTCTAACACCACAGTTTATTCATGAATTGAACAATTTGTTTCATCTTTCATGAACTCCTATAATGTAAAATGAAAAGGATAGATATTGCCAATTTTAGATGCCTAGTGTGATGCATTTCCATGCTCTCTACAAAACCAACAAAATATGAGACTAATTTTCGAGAAATCTTTGTAAGCATTACAAATGTTTTCTACCGTTTTTGCTCCAAAATCCTTTGTAGGTTAATTAGAGTCAGATTATTAGGATAACTTTTAGCAACTCTCTTTACTAAATTGAGAATTCACTGACGAGACCCTGCGAAATAAAGACTCTTTGACTCAGTAAGACAATTCTAGTATCAGAAATGTTGAATCTTGTGAAATGCCACTTTGCATTTAATTAAAACAATTTAGCCTGTACTAGTGCTTCAACAAAGTGAGGTTTGAGATTTTTCAGGGGAGAACCATTTGGCATTAACAATAAACACAGGATTGTAGTTCTCCCATATTGCAGTGGCACAAACAAATGAGTTAGACTTGGATTCGTATAGGAAGTATTCGACTCGGGAAAAACCCAAAAAAACAGGTATATGGAGTCGGCATTATATTTGGAAATCTAGAGAAAAACTGAAAAATCTCACAATAAAATGAATTATTTAATATAATCCTTTCTAATATATTTAAATCTCATATCCACAAGAGGATACATACAAATAACATTAGTCAGTTCAAACAAAAATTCAGCATCAAAAGGAACTTCAACCATTATCTTAAAATGAAAAAATAAATAAAAATAATTGAAGTGTGGCACAAGAATATGTGTCGGGTAGACAAAAACATGTATCCGACACAAGGACATCACTTGAAAAGAGTCCCTACAACACATTACTTTTCTTCTGCTTTATTGACATAAGGGAAAACAAGGATACGATTGGTGAACCTCCGGAAAGAAACAAATCACAATAAGGAAAGATGTTGCCAATTGACTCCTAAGGCCTATCCCACTTCAAGAATCATACTTTCTTCATGTAAAACCTGTTTGCGGTAAAATCGTACCGTACGGATTTTGCCAATTAATGAACATATACTAGATACCCCAAAATACAATTAATCACATTCAAAGAGCAGCAATTGAACATGACACATGCAACTCGAATTCAGGATGTCAAAAATATAAAAAAGACCCTATGTGGAAACAGAAAGAGGCATTACATCTTAACCAAAGCACAAACTTTATAGTACTAGGTTTAAAGTTAGAACAGATAACCTTGACCAACATCATCAAAGATAAAACCCCAATTCAATGGGTAAAACCAAAATGAAAAACAAGGGGATCTTGACATTCAAATCAAACACCCCCAAATCATAAAGCAGTTGGTAGTGATCTACACAAATGCATCGAAACCGAGCACAGACAGAACAAATCACCCAAAAGGAAGGAGCACAGATCATCAATTTCATCAAACAACACAAACCCAAATTAAAATTCAACAAAAAAAAGTTTGGTTATTTGTTTTCATGTACTAATTTAGTAACAAAAGAAGTTCCACAGTAAATATAATGGATGAAAAACACAAGTTTCAAGTCCAACAGATATACCTTGAGAGTACCCTTACAGTGATAGCAACGAAAACAAGCCTTGTGATAGACCTTGTTATCAGCAGTAAGCTGATCCACCAAGTAGACTGTCTTCTCACAGGCCTTGCATTTCTGGGTTGTCCCTGCAAAAGTCGCCATTGCAGATAGATCTCTCTTTCTTCTTTCTTTTCTATCTCTCTCAAACACAAACACAAACACAAACACAAACACACAAAATGAACCAAACCCAAAACAATAAGAAGATGTACAAGAAGAAAGCAAGAGAGATTGACAAATGTTTATGAGGGAGCTAACTGTCTCAGTGTTTCTGGGTCTATCTGTCAGTATGCATATTGGTGTTGTGGTGAGATTACAGCTCAATGGTCAGAGATATCGGAAGATTCCCCACCCAATGTTATAAAAGGAGTCCTTTTTAGCCCCCCACTGTAAATTAAAGTGAATAGTACTCAATGTTGTTGTAAAAATCTATCTTTTGCTGAATACGACGATGCACAGTAAAATGATTGGAGAGGTGAGAATGTATTGGTCGAAAACAAGCAGCACAAGAAACAATGTGTTTGTTTGGTTACGTACGTTGATAGCCGTAAACACACAACAAACCTCATATAAATTTTAAAAAATTCTAGGGGTCGAGGGAGGGAACGAGGGAGGGAGCGAGGGATGGGTGAAAGCCACCCATCCGCCTCGAGATGAGCATCATCGCACATCTCATATTTGATGCGCTCATCTCGAGGCGGATGGGTGGTTACCACCCATCCCTCGCCGCCTTTCCCTCGCTCTGTAGCAAAGCTCATAAATTTAAGCCAACACTCACTCAGATTTTTATCATCCATGTAGCTGCATTTGTTTCTTTCCCAGATATGTCACCTCCCAAAAATTTTAGCCAGTCTTATTTGTTGGCATTTTTTTTTTTTTTTTGGTTTGAATTTTTTTATACTTTTACTCTTTATATAGATAGTATTTGTGGTTGTATTTTAAAGATGATGGACAAAAAGTGTAAAAACACCAAAACAAAGCTAAGAAAAAGCCACCAAAAAAGGCTGGCTAGAATTACTCGTCTCCTCCATAGTTTCTTCATGTTTTTAGCTATGGGTGGTCAAAACCGATTTAAATGTGGTTAACTAGCCGAAATGGTTTTCAATTTCAGTTCGGTAATCGAACCGAAATATGAGTGAAAAGAAAATTATTTAAACCGAATCAAAACCGGTTTTAAACGGTTCAGAATTGGTAAACTGACCGATTAATTAGATATATAAATAAATACAAACATAGATAAAAAAATTCTAACTGTTGAGGGAAATGGCGAGGAAAACAGCGAGGGGTGGGGGGGGGGGGGGGGGGCGTCCATCCCCCTTGAGATGCGTGCGTTGAAAAGTCAAGCGCTCATCCGGGGGGGGGGGGGGGGGGTGGGGGGTCCCTCGCTGTTTTCCTCGACACTTAGACGGGTTCAACATAGATAGGTTTCAATACCTGATTGGTGCAACAAATCCCTGTGGTGCATCCTATTGCACTAAATCACTCCAAAAAACAAAACCCTAAAACGCACACAATCATTTATCTCTTTCACTCTCAAACCCAAATGGTCGCTAAACCATAGACCTAATTTTTTTTTCGATCTAATCATCTGAGACTCTGACACTCTGTTGCACTAAAGATCTATACACTCTTTTGATCTCTCTCTCTCAGCGATCATCATCAAGGGTAATTGCAATTTGCATGATCAATTTCTTTTTATTCTTCTTATCCATTTTCAATTTCATCTATCTTGTTGTGGTTCGATCTTTTTTTTTTTTTTTTTTAATTCAATTTCTCTCTTTCAATATCTTGTTTGTTGCTTAGATATCTTTCGGCCCAACTAAATCAAACAAATTCGAAATTCAGTCCAACCGATTTTATCGGTTTACAAATAAAAAAATTCGGTTTCGATTTAGGGTTTATGCAAACCGTTCAAAATCGGTTCGGGTCTAAAAATCGAACCGAACCGATCCGACATTGCCCACCCCTATTTTCAGTTGTGTTTTAGTGTAAGGGTTTGTTTGGTTGTATGGAAAATAGACACGAAAATTGATACTGTTTTTGTAAATTTGATTTCAAGGCTTGGGACTTGAATTCTCGCGAGTAGTGGAAAAATAGTTTTATGAATAATCAATTTTCTGTCAGTAAATAGACAATCAAACAACAAAAATAATAAGAAAAATGGCTACCCTAGCATACCCTAAGAGCTTGAGAGCTTTATGGGGCTAAGATTGTCTTTAATGATAAATATTAATTGATTTAGGAGACTATGAGCAATGGTGGGGTGTAGTTGGATAATTGCGAATGGATAGTACAACTCTTTTCATCCTCAAATATTTTTATCTTTAATTATAGTGGCATCATTGTATTTGACGTTCGGTATTAATCTGATTAAAACAAATTCAAAGATTAAACTCCCCCGTCGTTTTCTTTTTGTTTTAATGTTGAGCGTCCTACCCTTGGCCTGGCCTAGTTGTTTATTTAGTTAATTATAACTTTTGGGTTGTCAATTACTCCAAAAGAATTGACAACTTATATTAAGACTGCTTCTATGCTAATGGCTTCTTGTAATAGATTGAGGTGCATCTGTTCAGTTACCTTGTATCTACATGCTTATTACATATTTAGGGTGTGTTTGGTTGCATAGAATCCTATGTCATAAAAATTGATCTTTATATTTTAGGCTAAATAGATGCATCACTTCAAATTCACCATTTGATTTTATGATCAATGGTAAAAATGAAAGTCTCATGAATATGAGAATCTCACTCATTGGTTTCTCAAGACATGTGATTCTCATATTCATGAGACTTTTATTCCTACCATTGATCACAAAATCAAATCATGGATGTGGAGTAATACCTCAAATTAGCCTAAAATATAGGAATCCCCTCGTGAATTCCCATGACATATAATTCATACAACCTTACACACCCTTAAGATCAATCAATGCATGCAACTTGGTACATAATAATAATAATAATAATAATAATAATAATAATAATAATAATAATAATAATAATAATAATAATTAATTGTTATTATAAGAAGCTGCAGTTCATAGCTATCTTTAGATTAAAGTTTACTTTCCTGACATAAATCCCTTTGTATTGAAAACATTATTTGAATTATTCTTTGTCTTCCAGGACGTGTATATTTACAAACTACGAACCAAATATTCCTATCTGCGCTTTGATGCATTAAAAATGCAACAAATAGGCACAAATAAGTCAGTCACCAAACATGTATGCTCAACTAAACTTTTAGCCCTCTTGTTATCATGGAAAGGCAACGATTACTCCACATTATCATTTCCTCTCTTTCACACCATTTTACTATCTCACACTACCTATTTTCTTTCTCACACCACCTATATAAACAAAAATCATTCATTTTTTTCCTCACCATTCAACTCGACAACGGTTCCTTCCTCCCCAATTCGAAATCTCTTGCAAATCTCTCTCCACACTCAAATCTCTTGTAAATCTCCTATCTCCCTCGAAAACTCTCAAAATCTCCTCAAAATCGAAACCCTTAAACTCAAACACAATAAATATGCATAACTTAACATAACAGAAAAATCCAAACTCAAAACGAAAAAACGCAAAATAAGGTAACTTTCGACTAATTTAAACCCTCAATTGAGACCAATTCTCAACATCATCAAAAGATGAAAGTTGTAGTACTATGAATTATCTAATAAACACAATTTGAATCACTTGAAAATGTTTTGAAATGAGCAAGTTATTGTCATTTTACTAAAGTCGCGCAAATCTGTCCGAAAAATAAAAAGGGAATTCTCAAGTTGATCAAAACACAAAAATTGTAGTACTCTGAGTTATCTAATAAACACAACTTGAATCACTTGAAAATATTTTAAAAGAGCAAGTTATGGTCATTTTACTAAAGTCACACAAATCTGTCCGAAAAAATTTCTATTCGCATTGTGTAATGCGAAGCATCTCGAGAACATTTTCAAGTGATTTTTTTTAATAAAAATTTTCAAGTAAAATGACTATAACTTGCTCATTTCAAAACATTTTCAAGTCATTCAAGTTGTGTTTATTAAATAACTCATAGTACTACAACTTTCGTGTTTTGATGAGGTTGAAAATCAGTCTCAATTGAGGGTTTAAATTGGTCGAAAGTTACCATGTTTTGTGTTTTTTTCGTTTGGAGTTTGAGTTTTTCTGTTATGCATATTTATTGGTGGTGTGAGAAAGATTAAAAAAAAAAAAAACTCAATGATAGTGTGAGAAAGAGGATATTTATTGGTGGTATGGAGCAGTGGCTGCCTTATGGAAACCATAAAACCATTGTACAGAGTTTCAGTAATAAAAATAGACCCAACCATTTTATAAAAAGGTATCCATTTTACAAATGAATAGGTTACACAGTCTGTTGGCGTTACACAGTAGACGTTATGAATATTTAAGCATTCGGCTCTAGTAACGGTAACAAAGTGAATGAAGTCCTTTACAACATAGCACTGATCTACTGGAGATCAAATTTCTTTGGCCCAAATCCAAGCGAGTATACTATGGGATTCTAATCTTCTGTTTTGGATTAGTTTGGTGTCCGGTCATAATTACATTGCATGTCTCCTAATGATCCCTATTTCTCATATAGAACTCCTCACCAACCCAGCTCATTGTGCTTGTCAACTTCAAGTGGGGGCTATCTTGGTCATGGACACCCCTTTTTGAAGGCGCGGTCTGTGTGGACCCTTGCAGGTTCCCCATATTCTAAAGGAGTCTCCAATACAGGCAAGTACCTAGAGTGCCACAAGTGGTCCATCTCATATGAGTTGGGATGTCTCGAAAGAGTAATGTCTTCTTCACAAGCTAATTATAACTTTAAAAAAGGTAAATTTGCATCAACATTTCTCAAACCAAACCACTGTGTCTTTTCTTAACTCATTTTTAGGCATTTCTAAACAAGTCCACACTATGCCAGTACAGATCACATTTGGTATTCAAGTAATGAGCTTATTCAAAGGACTCTAAACTTCACAATAACTTTTAAACCAAAACCTAATGAACAACAGAGAACCTAAACAGGCGCACATTGAGGTCCATCAACATTAAAATCATTATGTCCCCTAACTTTGTTCATGTGCCTGTTTTCTTGCTTCTTCACGCATTGTTGCTTTGACATAAATCTCGTAACAGCAGCCTGAAACAGAATGTCAAATGAGAACTTCAAATAGCACAGATCTTGATAAGTTATGTATCAGGTGCTTTCTTTATCTTTTTATTTTTTGGTTATAATTAGCAATATTTATTCAAACTGATGGACATCTGCTTGAGTAATTATTTTTCAAGAAGGAAACCTACCAGCAACAACAATAATCGTCAGAACATCTCCAAATCTTTTTAATCGGTATAAGGCCTTCTTATGTGACTTGAATCGCCTGAGTGAAGGATCTTCTTTCAGCAGCTGCAAAATAATGTAGTATTTTTAATACAACTAGTTGAAGACATGATTATATTTAAATAAATAAATAAAATAATAAAGATAAGTTTCTAGCAGGCATTGACAGCAAATAAGCACGGGCGTGCAATGGCTTACTGATTTTCTCATAAAAAATTAATCTCAACTCCAATCATGCCTACCATGAAGCATAAAAGAAATTTCACCGTTCATCGCGGTTACATCACAATGTCATCCAATTTGGAAGAAAAACTCAAATTTCAAACCATGCAAAAGAGAAGAAGTCGTGCTCAATGCCACTAGAAGGTCTTCCACCATACATGACCTCATTGTTCAAAGTTCCATCACTCAAGCAACATATTACATAGAATGACGTAAAAAGTTGTGGACCACAAAAATTCTTGGCCTATTCCATGTGTAGTGCACATAGAGAACAAAATTAGAAATGAAAGAATTAGGAGATAAATTTAGAAATGAAAGAATTAGGAGATACTTAGGTGTAGCGCCCATAGAGGACAAAAATTAGAGAAAGACGTTTAACTTGGTTTGGTCATGTGTGAAGGAGACCAAGCACGGCGCCAATTAGAAAATGTCGAGATTGGCAAGTTAATGGAGGGTGTCGACGGAGGGGACGACCGTTGAAAACTTGGATGAAAGCGGTGAATGAAGATATCATTGAGCTTGGATTAGGCGAGGATATGTGGGAAGACCGCATTGCTTGGAGAACCAAAATCCATGTAACCGACCCCGAAAATATCGGGAATGGACTTTGATGATGATGATGATTCCATGTGTAGTAACCTACCTCGGAAGCACCCATTGAAACCCAAACCCAAACCCAAACAAGAAGATAAAGTAGTTCCAAACCACAAACAAGAAGAATAAGTTCCACAAAATTTTGTGGCACGACACTGCAACACGCAAAAATACACAAGATTTAAAAAGGGGACGCAAATAATCTATATTACAAATCAGGATGGTGTTTTAGGTGGGAGATAAAAGACGACTGAGATTTACCCAACATAAAGATCTAACGACCCTACACAATTTCTCATATTTCAATATCTCTAACACTCTTTCAATTTTTCTTAACCCTCACTTACATTCTTTCGTCTCTCCTGCTTTCAATTTCTCATCTTTCAAATATAAGTTTATTTATTTATTTATTTTTATTTATTTTTTACTAAATCTATTTTGATTTGTACACATAAATTTATAGTTAGGTTTTTTTTTTAGTATTTGCCATTTTGTGCAATTTCAAATTTATACATTCTATATTTCACATAGAACTTAAAGCACCAAGAGTGCATGGGTTCGATTCTCATACCTAACATTTTGATATTTATTTATCTTGATATTTAAAGTAGACTAATATCTATTTATCATGTTAAACTTTTATCGTGCCAATGACACAAGGGACACGAGGAATACCCTAGTACACACCAAAAAGCGATGCCTAAATCACCTTTTGAAATTATCAATCTGTCTCCAGTACGACTACAGTTATGACACCTTAGAGAAGAAATCGTTATCATCATTATCATATCCAGACATATTGGGTTTTTCCATTACGGGTGTGTTTGGTTGCATGAAATTCTATGTCATGGATATCCATTAGGGAACCAACTAAATCTAAGCTAATTTCATATTCATTCACCAATCCACCATTAGATTTTGTGATCAATGGTGAGAGTGTAAGTCCTATGAACATGAGAATCACACTCCTTGATCCTCTCAAAGCATGTGATTCTCATGTTCATGGGACTTCCATTCCAACCATTCTCACAAAAATCTAATGATGGAGCTTAGATTTAGGTGGTCCCCTCATGGAGATTCCATGCAACCAAACACACCTTAATATCTGATCTTAAACAATGATACAGATGATGCATGACTGACATATTTCTTTTATACCTATATTCACCTCATTTTTTACCTACCTCTTGCCAATTCAACAAACTGCTAATACTAGCCAAGTTTTTGTTATAAACTTATAATAACCTTTTCCAAAATTTAGAAAGTTTTCTTTATTTTAAGACCTAATTGAAAATAAATATATGTGAATCTAAAAAGTTTCCTTTATTTGAATACCTAATTGGAATATATATATATATATACTTGTCCTATTTAGAATCTTTTGGTGGTGTGCTCCGTTTACTATTCTTTTGTACTCTTTTTTTTACCACGCGATAGGTCAGCGAAGCGTGAGCGGGCGCAGCGAAGGAAACGCCAAACACTTCGGCCTAACGGGAATGAGCAGCAACGAAAGGACAAGATGAGGTGCCCCGGGCACCCCCATTTAGAAAGAAGGGTCAGGTTTTGGGCCTGTAGCTTTCCCCGTCCCCCCTTCGTCGGGTGGTGCTTGTGTGGGGGGTGTGCCACCTAAAATCGGGCTTGAAGCTCTCGCCTTACCAACGAGCCGACAGTTGATGGTTGTTGGTCATGACTACTACCAAAAGCCCCAATGAATATTCATATTTCACATGGAGTTTGCATCTTTATGTTGGGTGTTCTTCTGTCATGCGACCCGACGGCTTATGTGGGACCTGTGGCCCACGCCTCCTATTTGTTCAGGGCGGGCGACATGAACTCTAATTCGATCCAGATATTCAATCTTGCCGCTGAGAATGCTTAGCTGACTCCTTAACCTTGATAGGAAGATGGCTTATTCCTAAATTCGTGCATAAGGGTAAGGAACTTTGGATGAACTAATGCGAATGGGTGTAAGCCTCACTGCTCGGAAACACCCAGTGCTGACCATACCGAGTGACACGAAGAGCGGGTAACGCCAGTTGGCGAAGTAGCGTTAAGCATCCCTAGCGGTACGAAAAGAGAGATCGTGATGATATCATCTACGTTTGTACCGCTTCTCGTGGAGTAGATCCCGTATCCAACCAAGCCTTTGACCAGGGAACGGAAGAATTCCCACTACCACTGGCAGGCCAGCCGGGTCGTGAGCGCGGTGGGAACGAGCTTCCCAAAAAGCCAGCTTGGGTCGGGATATATATAATAAAACTGCTCGTTATTATTAATATTATAATTATCATTTTTTATTTCAGAGAGAGATAGAAGATTCAAATTCTTATTTATAAAAAATAATAAATAAAAATACAAAACAAAAACCAAAATGTATTGGAATCAACAAAGAGAAATTATTGAAACATTAGAAGAGACTCCTAAATCCCAATTACAAAGCCTAAAAATCTGTTGTGCTACTTTGAGCTCACTTATAATCTCATGTTCTGTTTTGTTGTGCTACTTTGAGCTCACTTATAATCTCATGTTCTGTTTAATGCAATCGCTTCATCCATCCCCCCACCCCAAAAAAAAAGTTTAATGGAAACTAGTCCCTTTGAAAGTGAAATGACTGGAGCACACATGCCAAACAGAAGCCATCACATCCATCGTCACACTATCCCTTGTAAAATGCATCTTCCTCAAATACTTTTGTCTCTTTCTTGCAAAACTACCAAAACAAAAACAATGAAAATGTAAGGCCATATCACCCTCTTACCTTCACAAAAATCTCACAAATCCATTGTTGGATAACGCTGACAATGGAATCGAAAAACACCCCGTGGGCCCAACAAAGGAAATGATTCCAAACTCATCTTGCAAAAATTACACCTAAGGAAGAGATCATACTGCAATTCCCATTTCCCACCACACAACACAACCCATATCCACCAACATACCTCAGAGGTAAACTCTTATTCTACACCAAGTTGGTGTCTACATAAGCTCAAATGAAAAAGGACATGCAAAGAGGTAAGTCCTTATTCTACATCAACGACATGACAATGGAAATTGAACTTTGACCTTGGACTTGGAGGCCTTTCCTCAACCAAATGTATATACAACAAAATACCGATAACAAACCTTGGACCAAGTCCACTTCCAATCATCGGTGTCATCATCAGTTGGCCCTTAATGCAATAGCCTCTATCATATACTCCACCTCATCCATTTCCCATCCATTATCTCCTTCATTATCAAAGAACCTCGCACTAACCCGTTGTTATTCAAGGAGCATGGACTAGTTTTGGAAACATAACTTTAAAAGCCACCACCATTTATCATATGGATCTTGATTTTGGTCCCATCACCAAGAATATGTTTCTAAGAAATTAGAAGAGACACTAAAACCCATTGGAAGATGACAGGTTTAGTGGAAGCTTACAAATCAAATCATCGGAACTTGATTAACAAAGTTCAGAACTCCAATTATATTTTTCAATACTCGAAACAAAACTAAACATAATACATCTATCTGATTAAGCCTATTTAAATAAAAGAAAACCTAATTAGACTCATACTCCTAGTTAGGCCTTAACATGAATCGACCCAATTATTAATTAATAAAATGTTTATTTGCATTTTATCCCCTATTATAAATGTCTTATTAAGTTTTACCCCAAATTATTAATCATATTGCATTTACCCTCAAGACTAGCAGTCAACGTGCCTTAACCATCTATGTTCAAAGCAGATTACCAAAATACCCTTGAGAAATCAAATACTGAGATTGAATCTTTCGTATCTCGAACATCTCATCTTGAGAAAAATCCTAAGGCCCAATTGAAATCGTAATCGTATCTCGAGGAAAATCCAACAGTTGATTTTTTAAAATTTGCATCTTAAATAACTCATCTCTAGGTAAATCTAACGATTTAAATTTAGATGTGTGCGCATCTCGAGGTAAATCTAACAATCCAACAGACCTAGCAATCCAGTACACCTCGAGAAAATGTGACGATTCATATTTATTCGTGCATGCATCTCGAGGAAAATTTGGCGTCTGAATAAATTGCCCTCATATAATAAATTACTGGCAGTCAGTGTTAGTGAATCGTAAATCGTATTGTAAATCGTAACGTGTAAGATTTAGATTTAATCGTAAATCGTAAGATTTTTTTTAATTATAATATATATATATATTTGCCTTCATTTAGGAATAGTTTGCCTACATTGAAAGAAGAGATTTTACATAGAAAAATGGAGTTTGCAAAAGGTATGGTTTTCTTTACTTGGGAAAAGTTAGGTTTAGAAAAGTTAATGGGGGATCGGATTTGCTCTTTATAGACAAAAGCTTTCACTGGAAATTAAGGTTGTCTCTATCATTTTAATTGTCTTTGAGGGTTTAAGCATGATAATTAATAAAACATAATTATTTAGGGGTCCCTGACCCTGACCTTCGTATATAAAGAAATCTAAAAATCGATTCACATTTTCACAACACAACACACAGCCGCAGAGATTGATTCAACCCACACTACTGTAGAAATCGATTCAACACACAATCGATGCAGAGAGTCGAGATGTCGAGATTCAGAGAGAACTTGCAGAGAATCGAGCCATCTTTCTCAGATCTGAGCAGAAGCAGCGGATCGAAGGTATGTCTCTGATTTTCTTTCTCAGATTTTGGTTCTTCTTCCTGTTTGTTTCTGTTTTTTTTTCCCTCTTTTCTCAGTTCTTCCCCATCTTTTCTTGATTTTTTTGTATGTATTCATCTTCAACAACACTCGGACGATTTGTAACAATCGCGATTTGGCGATTTACTTCTTCAATCGGGGGCGATTTGCTCCGATTTGGGAGAATCACGATTTAATCTGTGATTCAAATCGATGGTGTACCGATTCGAGTCAAATCGGCGATTTGACTCGCGATTTGGAACGATTCGTATAATACTGCTGGTAGTAACATAACCTCATTAAATAACTCATCTCGATGATAATCTAATGGTCCAAATTTAATCTTACACATATCTCTAGGTAAATTTAACGATCCAAATTTAGATGTGTGCATCTCGAGATAAATCTAACGATCCAACATGTATCTCGAAGAAAACCTAACGATCCAACACGCACCTCGAGGAAAATCTGACGGTTCAGATTTATTTGTGCACGCATCTTGAGGAAAATTTGGCGTATGAATAAATTGTCCCCGTATAATAAATTACTGGCAATAACTTAACCCCATTAAATAAATTTGAATTTAATTTTGCCCTCTGAACATAACAGACTTGAGAGATGATGAAAATGACCTACAACTCAAGCTTAACTTGAGGAAGAAGAGGGAGGAGGGTGAAGGAATGAGGAAGATGAGGGAAGATGAAGTACTAATTTCCATTGAAGCTATTGACCTTTTTAATCTCTTACATTATGCAGTGTTAATACTTAATTGTAGTTTCCATTGAAGCACTGATTTCCATTGAACCACCTCCCCTTTCATCCTCCCTCTACTTCCTCCTTCCTCCTCTGTTTCACAACCCCTCCTCTTTCCTCCTCCCTCCTCCGTTTCACAACCCCTCCCCATTCCTCATCTTCTTCCTCCTCTGTCGATGATGGCAGAGCTGTGAAACATATGAGGAAAAAGAGGTGAGTTTTTTTGGTAATTTGGAGCATGCTCCCTATAATAAATAACTAATACAAGGTCACCCTAGTTTTTCTCGAGATGTGTGCACGATTAAATTGAGCCCGTTAGATTTTCTGAAAGATGTGTACGAATAAATATGAACCGTTAAATTTTTCTCGAGATGCACGCTGAATTGTTAGATTTACCTCGAAATGCGTACACAATTAAATTTGGACTGTTATATTACCTAGAGATGTGTGTAAGATTAAACTTGGACTGTTAAATTTTATCCTTGAGATTAGTTGTTTAAGATGCAAATTTAAAAAAAATCAACTGTTGTATTTTCCTTGAGATACGATTACGATTTTAGTTGGGCCTTAGGATTTTCCTCGAGATAAGATATTCGAGATATGAAAGATTAAATCTCAGCCTTTGATTTCTCAGGGGTATTTTGGTAATCTGCTTTGAAAATAGACGGTCAAGGCATGTTGACTGCTAGTCTTATGGGGTAAGTGCAATATGATTAATAATTGGGGTAAAACTCAACAAGGCATTATAATATGGGGCAAAATGCAAATAACCCTTAATAAAAATACCAATAACCCAATATTACACCATTCTCCCTAGGGGTGGGCACGGGACGAGATGGACCTCATCCCTATCCCATCCCATCCCGTATATTCGGGATCGGGACGGGATAGACCTCATCCCATCCCAAACGGGTTCAAGACGAGACGAGACGAGACGAGCATGTACTAAATTTTGGATTGAAAAATTTAATAATCAAGATTGAAATTTTTGGATTTACCAAGCACACACCTCTAAAAACAACTATATAACTTTAAGCCATTGATTATTATTTCCCAAACAAAAAAAAAATAAAAAAATAAAAGGCACATTTTCAAGCATGCCAGTCCATCTAATGCCCATCTTCACAATCCTAGTTTCAATTGGGAAAAATGGTTAAAGAATTCCTCTGAGGCACCTTGAAGGAGTTGAAACAATTTCTAAATGAAAACCTGAAAGAGAGGGATGACTAGGAATTCGTAGCTTGAAGATTTTCAAAACACTCCTGATGTCCAAATGAATAAGGCGCTATGGGCATGGAATAACTATCTTGCTCTCAAAATCAATCATATTCCCAAAAATATGGTAGTGAGCCTTTTGAATTGTATACTAAGCCCATCAGTCTCCCATTGGAGAGCAATTATGTCGTACAAAATTGAGTTTTAGACACATTTATCAAAGGTGATAGACAATGGCAAAAGAACAAACTTATGTCTGGCTAAGTGGAAGGCATAAAAAAGAAACCATAGTGTTGTATAGTCTGACTGAAGGAACTCACATAGATTTGAGATTGCGAAGAGATCTAAGAGACTGGAAACTACAAGTTAGCAACCAATATAATATATCTCATCGAAAATTGAACATAACACTTCTAGATCTTGCAGAAGATAATTGGAGATGGGAATGGGATAATAACTAAGAACCTATGCTATCAGGGGAGGGGCAAGTGGTGGCGTTGCCGCTGAGGAGTCATTTCTAAAGAGTAGAAATTTTAGTGTGGTACCCCTCAGCTAAACTAGTGTATGGACTTGCGGTGCTCTAAGGTTGGGGCAAGGCCCTTTAAATAAAAAAAAATTGAGCCTTTAGAACCTTGGCGAAGCGTGGCAGAACCCCCGACAACATAGCTAAGAAGTGTTAGCTCATGCTATGAACTCCGTATCAATGCCCAGTCCATCAACCCCTAAACTCATACAAATGCTCAAACCAATTTACCCTAAAATGGGAACCTGCTCTAGCAGAAACAGGTTGCTCAAGAGCGAACTTTCTTTTGTTGTTGGTTACGGTGGGTAAGATACTCCGCATCGGCAATTTGATCGAAGGTATGACCCTAAATAACATCTTCTACCTTTGTCATCCTAGGAGAATTTAATAACACTCCCTCTTCTGCCATTGACATTTCAGAGCTTCTGAATCCATGGGATAATAGATCCTTTTCAATGACAGATGGATATGGGACACAGTTCCAATCGCAGCCATATGGATGCTATGGAAGGATAAAAATAGAAGAGTCTTTTAGCAGACCCCCTTGCAGATAGGGGCAATAAACTTGGCATTAAGATATAGGGTTCTGGGGGTAGTAATCGGCGGACTTTCAAAGATATACCCTATGTTGTCCCAGGCGAGACGAGGAGAGCAGTAAGAAACCCTTTATATTTACAGGTTGATGATTCATAAAGCTTGTTTTTTTTGGTGGATTTGGGCCCGTGAGCCATTTCTAATCCACTCTCGCCTCTTACCTCTTATTTTCTCTCTAGAGACTTCTTTCTCTCCATAAAACATCAAGTCAATAACAATCTTAATCACTCCATGCTTTTGTGTTAAATACTTCTGGTTAATCTCAAACTTTTGTATATTTTCTCCCCTTAATCCATGTGAGATCCTAACACCCATTGGCCTGTGCAATGAAAACTAGTTTTACATGCTAACATAATAACTCCCAGCCTTGAGAGTTGGGAAGAGCAATTGTCATGCTGGCACACAAACAGTAGCATCAAAGCCTTCTCACATTCTCCTCAATCCACCTCACCTAACCACCATAAAAGAGTTGTGTCATCTATAACCCTAAAACCTCTTCGAGTTACCACCAAAAAGATTTTTAGTTACCAAACTATCCTCTTCTTCTCCAAGGTACTTCTTGGAAGAACTTTAAAATTCACTATCACACCTTTACAGCCACCACAGGCAAGATTTTGAATCCCCTCCAAAAAATATTGATCCCTCAAAGTCTTGATCCACTTCTCCAGCTCTTCCGTTGAGCCCCAAAGATCTCTACTTTTGTTAGCCAGGCTGCATCACAGTGATCAAATCACATCTTTCCTTTTATGATTGGATATGAGCGGTGGAATGTGAAATTGTGAACTTAAATTGGTTTAATCAATTAAGAATTTAGAACTTTGTAGATTTTTACAAGTTATAGATCTAAGTGATCTTGGATCAATATTGAATAAGGGATCTAAGAGATCCAAAATTAAGATCTATTTCGATCTGTGTAAATGTTTTGCACAATCATACAAAAATAAAGTGAAAAATAAACCACACACAATATAACGCAGTTCACTTATAAGGTTTTAAACACTAACTCTATAAGCTACATCCAAGGAGAAAAGATCAACCATAAAACAATATCACGAATACAAGATTGTTCACTCAGGCACTTACCAAACCATCCACAGTTCCATAATGAGCGAGTTCTCCACTTGCAACAAACTTCTATACACGGAAACTTGCTTCAATTATTTTCCTCCACAATCTCAGCAAACCAAGAACACTACTTGCATACACGCAAGTACGATGAGGACATAGATGTGTGAAGTTTTTAACACAGTTTTTTTAAATCATATTTGTATTCTTTTAAAAGAGATGCAAACGAATCTAAAAATTCTCCTTGATGTTGAAAGTTGACATTTTTTAACTTCAAAATTGTGCCTTCAACATCCCTTAGCTATCTTATTCATAGAGTTGTGGAATAGCCAAAAAGAGATGAATTTATATAGAAATAAAATGCTGAAAATTTATTGTATTCGACTAGTCTTAAGAGCATGACTTGTTTATTCAATAGGTCGAACTTAAATCAACTTGACAGGACGAGCTCATCTTTCGAGTTGTTTGCTTGATAGGTCAAGCTCTCATCCTGACATGTTTGCTCAACAGATCAAGCTTATCCATGATCTATTTAATTGGTCGATCTAGTTGACACTTTTAAAGACCCAGCATGTTAATTTCTCAAGGATTTTCAATTATTTGCAAATAATATCTATAACTGAAATCCTTCAATCCATTTTCACAAGGATGTTGCAATTTGTGTTCTTGTCTTGACCTTTGATTGATATTCACTATTCTGACTTGTCGACTTATACTTTGTCTTCAACTCATTATGGAACTCACTAGTCTATCACCCATCTAAAATCTGAAGGTTCAGAAGGAAACGAAAGAAAATAAATGTTGTTGCAACAAAAATCCTTGTATCATGGTCCTTGTTCCTCCCAAAATCTCATCCAAAACACTGGATTTGCGAAGTGTGTACTTAAACGTTCACATTCGTCAAGCCACTGCTTGCTTCCAGGAAACTGACTATTCATAGTCTGCATATCCTGAATATTTTTATAATGTATGCATCAAAAACTCATAAAAACTAATGAGAGAGATTGGATTTGCGAAGAGATTCGCATTTTCCCCTTCTTTTTGAGTTTGTAGAAAGAAATTGGGTTTTGGAGTTTAACCAATTATCCACTAACTTAAATAGTTTCCAAATGGGGATGTAAATGGGATGGTAAACCCTAGGAGAGAGAGAAGAAGAACTACTCACAGCCTTTTCACGATCCCCTAGTTCGACATGGTAACTACGTTGCGATTGAAGAAATGGATTCTCAATACTCTGCAATACATACAAACACGACTAATCAAATTCAACGAATCAAATCCAAACCAAAATGAAATCAGAGAGAGACAAAGAAACTGAAAGAGGTTGGATCGATACTGAACCTGAGCCTGAGTAGAAGAAGAAGAAGAAGATGATGATTTGAGTTGTCGAGAAAGCATCGAAGCTTTGTTCAGTAAAAACGCCATTCTTTCTCCAGCAATGCAACCAATCAAAGCAGCAAGTAAAGCAAATCTCAGAGACAGACGAGCATAGACTAGACGACGATAAATTAAGCACGCACGACCCCTACGTTTTGAGGGTACAAATGTAACTTCATTTCGGCCCGAAAAGTTGGGCTTTGGCCCAGGTTTTTTGAGCGAGTGGAAACGGTTTGGCCACGCCATTCCTATTCCTAGAATCAAGGATTTCAAAAAGAAAAAGAAAACACACACCAGAGGAAACGCAACAGAGAGAGAAGAGAGGTGTTTGAAGAAATGGCGATGAGAGCTGCAGTATCTGCATGTGTTGGAAGAGGAAGAAATCCCAGATTTCTATTGGCTTCTCAAAATCACTTAAGAATCCAATTTGCTTCCGCTTCTGCTGCACGTGCACCTTCTCTTGGTAGAACCTCATATCGCCATTCTTCACCAGGTAACAAGCCTATTTCCATGGGGCAGCCGCCTCAACTTTTAAAATATTTATAGTATATATATTGTAGTCTTAAAAACATAGTTTATATAATGTAGAATACAATACGATAAATGTTTATGCAAATATTTAAATATGTCTTTGTTGGTATAGTGGTTAAAAGTTTATCATCTTTAGTAAAAGAGCTGACTTCGATACTCTTCTAAGTGCATTTTTTTTTTTCAATGCAATTTTATTAGTAATTGCAAACATTAAAAAATATTTAGTTTAATAAAAATTTATTAACATTAAATAAATTAATTGTTTTTCATAAGTGATATAAAACTTCTAACAAAAAATATTTAAAATAAAAATCTAAAATAATAACGATGGAATTCAATGAAAATATGTACCATTAGCCAACTCGTACAAAATTTGAGCATTGTATAAACTATTTTTTTTCTTTAAAATTGCATTATGATCATATTAGGTTCGCAAATTTCAAATTTTTTTTAACTTCACCTATAACTTATCCTAATTATTTTGTGATTCCCAATTCTAGACAGCCAGACTTTATAGCCACTTTTTGGTTAAGTTTTGGATTTTTTACACTTCTATCCCTTCTATAGATAATATTTGTGATTGTATTTTAAAAAGAATGGGTAAAAGTGTAAAAATGCCCTAGCCTGGCCAAAAAATGGCTTTAAAGCCTGGCTACCTAGACAAACTCTTTTGTGATATAAGTTATTATGTTTGTTTGCTCTTTGCTAAGGTTCTTGATAGTGCCCTTATTTTGGCTTAAAATGGACTACACTTGGATCCAATTTAATATATGCATTGTATATTTTATAGTTGAATGGTTCTATTAGTTACCAGCTCAGGTAGAAAAAAAGTGGCTTTACCATTGATAACTACTATTATCAACTAATAAGTATTTTCCATTTCGCCTCCCTTCGACTAAAATCCTGGGTCAACCCCTGCCTATTTCGTTTTCTCTATCTTTCTTTGGTTATGATTTGTAGCTACAAGTGTGGGGTTGGAATTGTTTTTCTTTTTAATGCAAATTTTCATTTATATAGTTTCGCCTTAGAGTTCAAGTTTCTATATAATGTGGACTCGGTGTTGTCGTGAATTTTATAGTATGATTTATTCATTTTTTTTGCAGCTTTCAAGCACCAAATTCGTGCCATAAATACTGAGACGAAGGTGGAACCAAGGTCTTTTGAGGAGGTGGGTCATCAACTGGATGAGAATTGGAGGATTAAAATGTTATATGACGGCGAATGCCCATTATGCATGCGAGAGGTTCGTGCAATCAATAACTTGCATTTTGAAAAATAACATTCATCATCATCATCATCATCAAAGCCCATTCCCGAGATTTTCGGGGTCGACTACATGGATTTTAGTTCTCCAAGTAATGCGATCTTCCCACATTTCCTCGCCTAATCCAAGCTCAATGATATCTTCATTCACCGTCTTCATCCAAGTTTTTAACGGTCGTCCCCTCCGTCTACACCCTCCATTAACTTGTCAATCTAAACATTTCCTAATCTACACCCTCCGCACATGACCAAACCAAGTTAAACGTCTTTCTCTAATTTTTTCCTCTATGGGCGCTACACATAAGTATCTCCTAATTCTTTCATTTCTAATTTTATCCTTACGAGTTTTACCACACATCCACCTTAACATACGCATTTCTGCTACTGCCATCCTATGCGTATGTTGTCCCGTAGTAGCCCAACATTCTGAACCGTATAGCATGGCTGGTCGAACAATTGTCTTAGCATTTCCCTTTTAGCCTTGCAGGCATCCTTCTATCGCATAATACTCCTAACGTCATTCTCCATTTCAACCAACCAGCTTTAATCCTATGGTCTACATCTTCTCCAATAACCCCATTCTTTTGAATTATAGATCCTAGATATCGAAAAGCCTCACACTCTGGGACCTCGACACCTTCGATCTCAATTGCATTACTTCTCCCTCTTGGTTCACACCCAAAGTTGCACACTAGATACTCCGTCTTCGAACGGCTAATTCTAAAACCTTTACTCTCTAAAGCCTCCCGCCACTTAACTAATTTCTGACCTAAACCTGCACTAGTCTCATTTTGAAAAATAACATTATTGAAAGAATATTCATTTATTTTTTGTGGTTTCAAATGGCTAGGTTAATATACTCAAAGAGAGGAATAAGGACTATAAAGCTATCAAGTTTGTCGACATAAGTTCAGATCAGTATTCTGCGGAGGAAAATCAAGATCTTGACTACGAAACAGTATGCCAACAAGCACCTCTGAAATTTTTTGTTGAACCTTATATGTGTACTTCTCTTTGTGATGATTAACCAGATTTGACTTGAAAAGTAACCATTAGAAATGGCATCACTGTTAATCTTTTGCTTAAAGGGACTTGTTAAGCAAACGGAAATCAGCTCATCTTTAGTACTGTACAATATAGGACTTGTTGACCGGATCTTGTTTCGATTATGGCCATCTAATCTCTTGTCATATCTATCTTCCTCGACATTTTTTTTCTTAAGTTTTCTTTTTGAGATTTGATTGTTTTTAAGGGCATTGGGTTTCATTTAGCTAAAAAGGCCCTACCCAAGCTAATTTTTTTTTTTTATTAATTTGTTTGAGTTGCAATTTTCAGGAAAATGCATATTAACAATAGAAATATTGGGTTAAAATTTCAGCCCGTTTTGACATCATTTGTCAAGATACATATTTAGGTCATCGTCATTAAATATCTTGATAAACGGTCTTTATGAGTGTTCAAGGACAATCAGCGTGCGGGTAGTCTTGGACAATGGGCTCTAATTGGCCCAAGGCTGGCCCTCGTTCATGTTGCTTGCTTCGTGATATTAATACAGAAATCCTTTTAAACCTCTTAGCGTGGATCTCGGGGCATGTATGTCGAAACAAGTTGAAACTTGACCACATTATTTCTAACATGAGTTTATCATTTTCCTGAAAGTTTCAACTTAAACAGAGCTTAAACAAATTGATAAACAATAATTTTTATTTACTAGGGTCTTTTAAGTAAATTAAACTTAGGGGATCCTAAATGGGCAGTCAAGCTATAAATTGGGCCCTTCTAGCCCAATATCTATTTGTTTTAAGGAAGAATTCTTACATGTAATAATTTTCACATATTTTTCATAGAATAAAAGAACAATAATTGGAATAAATGGAATAATAACTAAAATAATCGAAACAATTTGAAATAACAACGATGAAATTAAGCGGAAATAACTAAGAAATAAAATGTTCTTTCAATTAATCAATTAACTGACTACAGTGAACAACCTACGCTCCTATTTATAACTAACCCAACTTCTCTAACAAGTAACTAACCCTGAACCTAATAGGAAATAAATATTAGAACCCTAATTGGTGACCCTTTAAAAGTAAAACTTCTAATATTGCTAAAATATTACTATTGCTAACATTATTAAATATATTAATTATATCAACCTCCTCGGGTTGAAGAAGCTCGTCCTTGAGCTTAAAGCGAAAGAAGTCATACAAGCACAAACAGTAACAGAATGTGAAGTGTCCAAGCAGTAATCGACCTCAAACATTATTTTTTATTTGATCTGAACCCAAACATGTAAAACCAAAGTGAACCATCAAATACAAAGTCCAAGAAAAGTTTGCGGCTCAGAGGAAATCCAATTCAAAATCTCAATGTATGCGCACAAATTTCTGGAAATGAGTTTCAGGATTGTCCCAAATTAGATTTGAAAATGTGTTATGTGGTGTGGTGTCAAGGGTGTTGTTTGGTGGTGGTAAATAACTTGAGCATAAGAAGTACTTGAATCATCGACCTGTGGTGGTATAAGTTCATTTATTCTGCTGCAAATAGCCTGGTCCGCAGCATCTTGTTACTGTGTTGGGGTGTAAATAACTGTTGGACTTAAGTAAAATATTTTGATGAGGAGCTTTAATAAAAACTCGAGGAGGGGTTGTGGGATAAAATTTATTCTCCTTCCCCAATTCGAAGGAAATAGTGAGGGAGAGGTTTGGGGTTTTCAAATGTGGTTGTGACAGAGGGCTTCGAGGAGGAGGGATGGGCTTTTATGGAGATCGAGGAGGGTGGGTGGAAGGGATGAATAGCGGGAGCGTGCGATGGGTGTTGTGGAGTCGAGCAGTGGTTGACCATATGTCGATCAATCGAGGTAAGTGGTTGAGAGGGGTGGAGGCGCTCAAAGGGTGGCGATAGAGGAGACGTCGGAGGTGGTTGTGGAGCGATGGACAATGGATAGGTGCGATGTGGTGATGAAGGTTTAGTCGATCAGTTGGGGTTGGGATGTTTGAAGGGGATGATCGACCTGATCAATGGGAGTGGAGGAGACGGCGGCCAAGGGACATGGGTTGAGGGAGCAGTAGGTCAATCAACCTTGGGAAGAGAACAATCAACTTGTGTGTCAATGGGGAGCAAGGGCTGACAGTGAACAGTCAGTGTTGTTTTTGTGTCGACCATCTAGTTGAGAGGACGAAGACTGTGCTTGACTTGGTTGGGATCATGCCCGACTTCGAGAGGACGATCGCCGCCATCGACTGTGATGGTCGTGGTCCCTTGATACGATGCCAACAACTATACAAGCCAATTTTTAAAAAACGTTTTCCAGGCTTTTCTCTATGTGTGATGCGTAATAAGGCGTAACGAGGCATATGCCTCGACTTTTTAGGAAAAAAGAAAAACGATGAAAAAATATTTAAAAAATCATAAAAATATGAAACAATCGGCAATGAAAGAGATAACATGAACTAATCATAAAAGTAGTACAAATGTTAAATAATAAGAACAATCATCGTGCGCATTATAGCCAACATTCAATTCGTATGCACTGAATCGATTTTTGGCCACTTCGCATCAATGCGTGCATCAACCGCCTTTTAAAACAGTGGTACAGGCATTTGTTCCATCCGGCTTGTTGCCCTCTTCATCTCGGTAATGTTTTCCATATACTTTTTGATCTCATTCATCTTTTTTCAAATCGAACAAAATAATAAGAATCGTTCGGTTCTAATACCAATTGATAGAATAAAATAACAATAATTGCAACAAACGGAATAATAACTAAAATAAACAAAACAATTTGCAATAACAATGATAAATTAAAAGGAAATACCTAAGAAATAAAATATTCTTTCAGTCAATCACTTTACTAACAATGAACAGCCTGCGTTTCTATTTATAATTAACGTCATTGTAGTTAAGGCGGAGGCGAGGTTAACGAGCCTGAAAATGCTTAAGGCATGAGGCGTGAAGCGAGGTAGACGCCTCAATGAAGTGAGTCGGTTTTAAAAAAAAATTAAGATTTTTTTTAATAATAAATTGAAACATATCAATATAGTAGTATACATCATCATTTTGATAAGTATCATAAGCAAATATGTACAAAAAATTATACAACTACCTACAATCGAAATGAAAATATAATAAAGTTGCATAGCATAGCGAAAAGATGCGCTACATAAGTGTCAAGTAACTTGCAAACATCCACTAAATTATTAAAAATCAATAATCTTGAAAGAATAGAAACTTCAGAATATTTAGCATTTGTTAGAAGACATTGTTGGAATGGTTGGTAAAAATCCACGATAATGATCATTATTGGTATTCTAAAAGCATAAAAAATATTGAACTATGCTATGAAAAGTCAAGATTAATGATCAGAACATGATATGTTTTCTCTAAAAAATAATGAAAAAAAGTGACAAATTTATTAAAACTTAAAAATGTTTTATCTTGTATTTATCAAATTTTATTAAATATTACACCAAGAAACATAAAACCCTATTATAAAGTGGGTTGCAACCTCTTTGGCTGCAAATGGACTGCAATTGGGCTGGTTGCAACCATTTTTTGGACTGAGGTGGGGCGAGGTAATCCGAGACGGACGCCTCATTTCATTGCACCGCATTGCCTCACTTTGAGGCGGAATCATATAAAAACACCTCAGTCGCCTTGACTACAAAGACTAACCTAACTTCTCTGAAAACTAACCCTAAACCTAATTGGAAATAAATATTAGAACCCTAATTGGAAACTCTATAAAAGTAAAACTTCTAATATTGATAAATACTACTATTGATAATATTATTAATATCCTAATTACATCATTTTTGTTCAAAACTAGGATCCTGCCTATACAAGAATTTCCAATTCCCCTAGAGGAAATGTCAGTATCAGAAGCATGACAAGAGTATAAAATAGATAGGTAACGAGCATCTCAGCATTTTTTCATGAATTTTTAACTGATCTAATGGTTCATATTCTATACAAACTCTAGCTCTAAGGGAAAACTTTATGCTGGGTAGCATTGTGTTGTTAGAATGACATCACCATTAAAGAACGAGAAGAGGGAGAAAAAAAAAGACTTGCAGGGGATATAGTTATACTCTTAGTACAAACATTTTGTGAGTTAAGTTGAGATACTTGTGAAATTTCTTTTTGCTTGTTTAGGCTATGGGAAGAATCCATGCAATCCTTTCTGACGGAACGGTGGTCACAGATGTTGAAGTATGCCCCTTTGAACTGACTAATTTCGATTGGTTTTTCAGTTACAGATGAAAAATCTACTCTTGAGGCATTCTTAATCATATGGTATCTCTAATTCACTGTGTATTCTCCATTAGAACATGTAATTTTTTCACTAAAAAAGCTCCAATATTCAAAGTTATTCAATCCAAGAACTTTGCAATGATGCATATCTCCTCTTCCAACCTACCCCCCACCCCAATTTTCTTTTGTTTGTTTATCAAGGGAACACATTATATAAGCAAAAGCACTGTCAGGCAGCACGTAGTTGGTACTGAAGTCGCACTGTGATGTAATATGGGTTAACCCAAGTAGAAGTAGAAGCTTAATAAGATTAGGGTTATGTTTTGTTTTGTATGATAGGCATAATCTACACTTTTAGCTTTGAGATTGGAGAATCTTGTTGAGATATGAAACTTTATCGGTCAAGTTTCGATGAATTGGCTTATTTGCTTCTGCTAAACCCATCACATTGTCTTTGTTAAATTCATGGTTGTGTCTTGAATTTGATGGGGAAAATACTGAATCATTTAATAGGTTTCACGTATAGTTCATTGCTTATTGTTCTTAAGAAGCTTAACTAAGGCTTGAATATTGTGGAGCATAACACAATTATTCTAGAAACTCAGCTTCTAAAGAGGAAAAATATAAAATAAATAAACCCTTACAATATTTAATTCATAGGACATGGTTGCATAAACTAATTTGGGTCCTTTGGATTAGATTTACTTTTTTACGCATATTTGCAGGCATTCAGAAAACTGTATGAAGAAGTTGGTCTTGGATGGGTTTATGCAATTACAAAGTATGAGCCGGTAAGTCATGTTCTCTGGAATATCGCATGCAAGTTTGTCAGTAAAAAAAAATCATATGGGCCTATTGAATAAGTTTATTTGATTTATATTCATGCATTATGGTTAAGAAGGAAGTATTTCATTTGCAGATCGCAACCATAGCAAGTGCAGTCAATGTTTAAAAAAGCGATTCTGAGTCGACTCGCGAGTCGCCCAACTCGCTGGAAAATCGCCCCAGCTCGTACGAGTTAGAGGGTATAACTGATGCGTGCGAGTTCTGAAGCCGACTCGTACGATTCGACTCGGTTTGGGGCGTACGATTTTGCAATCTGTTTGTTTATTATCTCGAGACTAATGTAACAGCTTTTATTTAAGCCCTAATTGTTGTGTTTTTCGTTTCCTTTAGAATCAGACAGAGACAGTAGAGGAGAGGAGCTGAAGGAGGAACCGAGGAAGTAGAAGAAGAAAAGAAGAGGAGGAGCGGAGGAGAGGAGGACGATTGTGATTTCTGACAAAGGAGGAGGGCGATTCAGGCGAAGGAGGAGGACGGCGGTGCCGTGGTGGTAGTCTGATTTTCAGGCGAAGGAGGAGGACAGCGAGGAAGACTCGACTCTCGACTGCTCGATCGACATCGAAATCGAACTAATGTAAGTCCTCGGTCCTCCTTCTTTCCTTCCTTGAGTTCCTTCCTTCTGCTCTTTCTTCCTACCTTCTTCTAGTTCTAGCTTCTTCCTTCCTTCTCTGGTTTCTTCCTTCCTTCTTCTGTTCATCTTTTTTTCACCAATTTTTCTGATATGGGCTATGGCTAATGTAAAATCTCGATCCCCATGTTTTGTGCCAACTTCAAATCAGTGAAGTTCTGTTTTGAAATCTGATGTAAATCACTGGATAATGGATTCATTGCTTTTGAACTCTGTTTATGAACATTTTTTTAAGCTAATAAGCCTAATATCATGTGATTGATTCATGATCTGTTTTGGTTGAAATCATACCGTAACCATACGACTTAATTTTTTTAAGCCTAATATCATGTGATTCATGTTCATCATTCATGATCTGTTTTTTTTTATACATACAAATTTTGTTTATATATTTTAATCTTTGCAGATGAGACCGCGGAAGAGTGGCACCGCTGATGGTAACGACCCGTGTTGGGTGCATGGCAAGAAGGTAGTATCAGGTCCAAGGCTACTTACGTTAGATGCAATTATTGTAGTCAAATCGTCTCTGGGGGAATAAATAGATTGAAGCATCATCTAGCAAAGACAAGTAAGGACACAAAACCTTGTGCTAAGAGTCTGATATGCAACTTTGATTTTTGATTGTGTTTGATGGTGTAATGGATTACTTTAATTTAAGACTGTTGATTACTATGTCTATGTTATTGTGTTATGGGATCTGAGATCTCAGCTGGTATTGTTATTCAAATCAATTAAACTGTTTATATTGTTTTCAATCATATAACAAGTGCGTACATCGTACATTACATCTTAATGCAACTTATTTGATTCATCCAGAAAATTCCATTCAGCTTGAAAGAAGGTGTTGAGGTTGAGGACTTGAGGAGGATTTGTTTGGCACTTTGGCTGCTTGGTAGCTGGCTGGCTGTAGGATCAAGTAAGGAAGGTAACTTCATACTTTAAAGTTCAGTCTCCAATTCTTCTTCACTGCAAATTGTAACAAATATTCAGATTTCAGGTATGCATATTGCAAAAGATAATACATACATAAAACAAACTCATGTTATTTCTTGATTTGATTGATGATTGCTTATTTTGTTTTGTTTTTTTTTTTTGTTGTTTTTTTTTGTAATTTTTTACTATTTTTTTTATCACTTTCTATGAAAAAACGCTTCGCTTCGCTTCGTTACGCTTCGAGGCACCGCTTCGCTTCGGAAACAGCTTGACCGCTTCGCTTCGAAAAATCGCTTTTTAAAACATTGCTTAGGAGTTTAACTACGGTTTCAGAAAATCAATTTGGATTTATGCCGGGTAGGTCTACTACGGAGGCCATCTTCTTGCTTAGGCAAACTATAAAAAAATATCGAGAGGCACGTAAGAGTTTGCAATCAAAACTCAAAAAGCTAAATCTTCACAACATCAAGAGACAAAGCAAAACCTATAAGCATTAGAAGACACACAACCAATGAATCAACAAATAGCCAAATTTCACTAAAAACACAGAACCCCATCTCACATTTCTCACAACATAATCAAAATAGCCGAGTATCCTAACCATGATTCCAAGAATAATTTCAAACAAAAATATGGAATAATATGAAGAAAACTCACCATGTGATCTTTTCCGCCAAAACACCTCGTTTTCTCACAGAGCTGATCGCACCTCCAAAGAAACTGTAATGCCTTGAAAATTTTTAGCTTAAAATCTATCCTTCTGTATCATCACAACCAACTCGGGGTCCATAAATATTGAAAAGAACAAAATGTCCATGATCCGTGATGATGCAACATTCCTCGTCATCTAATTTTAGAAGATCCTCTTTAGTTATCTCCTCTAAGCCCTCTACCTTTGTAGGTAATTCAAGCAGGATGTCTTTTTTTTCTTCAAATTCACTTTTTGTGAATGTTCAAGAAGGCCTGTGAAGCCTTCTTCTAGAAACAGTGGTAAAGCCACTTCGCTGCTAGAAAATGATGTTTTTACACGACAAAAAGTTGCGATGCCAGAATAGCCAGTCCGTCCTTGGCCAGAAGTACATGTGCAAGAAAAGAAGGTTTCGTATTCTTCAGCCATAATCACATCTGTCATCAACTCCTTTTTCCATAATTTTGTCTCCTGAAAGCAGAGGATATCGACTTGGAGTGAATTTAGTAATTTGAGAAGAGAACCATATTGAGCGATGCATGGTCTCAGGACGTTCACGTTTATCTTCATCTCTCTTCTTTCTTGGTCTATCTCTCACTCAATCTTGAAAAAGAAGAGGAACCACTGCTACTTCACTCATTTCCCCGATCGATTTGGGGGAAACTGCGTCCCTCCCAAAATCATTACAATTAACATACACAGAGAAGAAATTGGAGGCGCAGTAAGGAAGAAGAAAAGAGGTTTTTCTCTTTATAAGGTGGGTGGCTATTCGCCCCCCACTGAAATTCCGAAAGCACCCACCCTCTAAACACACTAAATAAAATCCTAAATTACGAAATTTAAATTCAATTAAATGTAACTCTATTTTATTTAATTCAAAATAAAATAAATTAGTTTTATGAAATTCAAGGGGTATTACAATTCCTATCATGCGTGTTTTGGTTGTCTAAAACTAATTATGAGATTTTTTTTTTAATTATGGAAATCTCACAATTCACCCAACCAATTCTATATATATATATATACTAGGGTATTATTGTACCGTTGGCACGATAAAAGTTTAACATGATAAATAAAGTTTAGTTTATTTTAAATATAAGATAAATAAATATCAAATATGTGATCCGTTAGATTCTTATATTTGGATAAATCTCGGTCGTCTTTTATCTTCAACTTTAAACACCATCCTAATTTGTAATATAGATATGATGAAACAATTAAAAAAAGTGGTTAATGATTTTCACCGAAGAATGCCATATTTGTATTCTTACAAATCAAAATTTGGAAGTGGTGCCCATATTTGTCCATGTGTACGCATCAAAAACTCGTCCAAAAAGCCAGTATGCAAACTTAGGCATCATAGTGTTTTGCAGGTACCATCCTTCCATTTCAACCATGCCATTGTGTTGATTTGAAGAATTATAGGGAAACTTCTTGCAGAGTCAGTAAGAAGAACATCCCATACAGCCTAAACTCAAGTCATTTCTACTAGTTATATGTAGAGGTACATGAAGTACAAACTATTCCACCAAAATCAAACCATAGCTCCAAAAATTATGTAAGAAAAAAGTGCAAAAGTAGATCAAAATCCAGTAAGACTGAAGAAATAGAACAAAAGGGGTGGCCAGAGCTTCTATTAGAAGCTCATGTGGTTGTGAAATTTTGGGCAAAAGCGAAACTTTATGCATGAAAACCCAGATAACACAAACATCAATTTTGATTTTGATCTCAAACAAGCAATAATTTAATTGAAAAACCCAAATCATAAAAACATTCAAAAACATCAAGAGAAATTGAGAGGGAAGAAGGTGAGAGAGGTACCTAGTGGAGGAGAGAGCTTCGAATGAGTAGAGATTTGCTTCAAGCCTTCAACGATGTGAAGAGAGAGGCGAGGGAGGAAAGAGATTTTCCAGATCTGCTTGAAGCTGGAGAGAGATTCGAAAGCTTCAATGGAGGAGAAAGCTTTCAGGCGTGAAGAGGGGTGACGTTAAGAGAGAGGCGTGAGAGAGGTTTTCGAGATTTTAGTCACGGAAAAATTTTCCCAATAAATCTGAGGATCCGATTCCCTTAAAAGTGTCATGCCCATGAATAAAAACCTAACCAAACACGTAAAATCCTATTTTAAGTCGAAACAGGATTTCAACCCCATAGAATGGGTGCAACCAAACACACCCTAAGCATCATCCACAATCTCGGGGTTTGTTGGAGGGATATTTCTCATTTCTTATAATTATTAGTAAATTAGGATACGAAATAAGCTAATTGATAATCTTATATTTGTTAGTTCATTGGGAAAGAAACTAAGCTATGAATTTAAAAAATTAGAAAACTTCATAATCTCAATTACAATAACGATACAAATTAAAAAAGGTATAACAAATGAAAATGGGTTGTAAATTTATCCATAAAACCCATTTTCATTTTTTATACGATGAGCTATTTCTTCTATTCTAACCTTTTCCTGCGAAAAAAACATTGTTTTCCTCATTTAAATTGGTAAAACTTTTCAATGGACTTATGATCTATTGGACAAGGCACAACTGGTAGAATTCATCCACTAGTTGAGTTCTTGTCCAAAGAAGGAAATTACCACAATGCAATTATACATGATTTCTACAAGATGTTCAAATGCTCAATTGACGTCCCTAGCAAATTATAAATTTTACTACGATAAGCCTCGTAACTTTAGCTTTTGTCTTTTGATTACATGTTAACCAACCAAAGTTAATTCCTAGAACTCTCAAAGATTTTATCTTTTATCATTAACTCAAATATTTTAAGTTGCTATTTTTGGTTTTTCAAATGTTTTATTAGAGGCCTCGTAATATTATTACTACTCTGTTTACTTTTTGACAACACAAATGATGAATTTTTTTTCATTATTTTGTTTAAAATTGAACAATGTCTTTTATATCCACCAATTATAGCTCAGTTGGTTAGACAACAACTCTACCGATTATTAGAAGTACATGTGCTTGATAAGCCTATATTGATGTAACTGTTTAGATGGATTGGATCGAAGCGAAAACAAGTCTTCATACAAGGTGGAGGCAATGGATCGGAGCGAAAGCAAGTCTCAATTCCAAATGGCAGCGAGGATATTAAGTAGTAACAATATTGTAGCCTTCGAGCCTGGTTTGATTAACCCTATAGAGTCAATCGTGTAGCCTTCAGACATAGATTAATAAATAAATAAAAAGGGTCAACAATCCATTTTTTTTAAAAAACAATGTATTATTACTACTCGTTTGCTTTTTGACAACACAAATGATGACTTTTTATTACTTTGTTTAAAATTGAACAATGTCTTTTATACGGAAGAGCCATTTTAAATAATGAAATCGCCTGCCGAGATTTGCAGGTATATGGGTATGAAACGTGATTGATGAATCTATAAGTTTCATCTAACTTGCTGTTATATAATTTATATCTCAAGCATATGAGGTTAAAACCAAGGATTGTGATTTCGTTTTTCGTGGTAATTTCGATAAGTTGATTTTAAGAAATATTTCGTTGTGTATAGAAAAAATGAAAAAAATTCGGTTGTAATTTTAAATTTATCAATACAATTTAAGCATTTTAAACTCTTAAATACTACATAAAGAGTACTACAAGACTCATAATGTCATACAAACAATGTATTGCATAAGAATCACTTATACAACAAAATTTTAATACTAAATTAAAGTTAAAAACAAATTAAAATGTAGGAAAACTAACATTGGTCTAGCGAATGAAATTAATATTTCAGATTTTGAAAAAAATTCAGTAACTCGAAAAAGAGAAATATTCGGTGAAATTTCGACATTTTTCGAGAAATCACATTCCTTGATTAAAACACATGGATAGGGGATGAGTTTCAGTCATTCCTCCATTTCTTTTTGTTAGTCCAAAGGCCCTGCTCTATTAACAATAATTAAAATACATTTATATGCCAATAATTTAATTATATAGGAAACAAAAACATATATAACATACACTTCATACGGAATCAAACTCGTATTCATAAAAAAGTACATATACAATTATGTCAAACTTTTACTCCCATATACGTTTGCAATGCAGCTCAAACTAGATGCTACATTCATTATTCCCATCATTCGCTTTCTTCTTTATGCTAATATTTTAGGTTCAATGTAAATTAGTTCGTTAACAAAAATATGACAAATGAAAATTTCATATTCAAAAATAAACCTAAATGAATATGTTTTCTAATTCCTAAAGTAAAAGGAAGATACTATAATATGATCAAAGATCAAGTCCATCATTACCACACACCAAGCAAACCCGGGTGTGCCCTTCTGTGCTAGCTCGATGAAATCCTGAAATTTGTGAAGGGTGAATTGTGAGCTTATAAAATGTATCCTGACAATCTATTTAATTCATCCCAATTTCAACAAAACCCCATATCATAATTTATTACTCTTTCTTTGTTGCTCCAGAATGACTGATTAGAGGGTGAGAAGATATTGGTGTCGATCGATTGATGAGAGAAAGATATGCAGCAGGGAGAGAGATAGATGAGAGTTTCTCACTCACAGAGAAGGCGAGATTTGCGAAGGGAAAATGGGTTGAACTACAGAGATTTAAGGTCTTTTACGAAGGTATTTGTTTTTTGCTTTTTTTAATAGACTCATAAGTTTTATTAATAAGTGGGACACTTTAAAAAGAGTGTTTTTTTTAGTTTTGATCAGAAGTTGAAGTTCTGATTGGAATAAACATCATGGGGGTGTTGATAACTTATCCTAAGTCTTTGTTCTATAACCCTTTCCCAAAGTTTCATCGTATGACTCATAAGCTTTATCCCTCTGTATAAAAAACGAAAATGGGTTTTATGGATAAATTTACAACCCATTTTCATTTGTTATACCTTTTTTAATTTGTATCGTTTTTGTAATTGAGATTTTGAAGTTTTCTAATTTTTTTAAATTCATAGCTTAGTTTCTTTCTCAATTAACTAACAAATATAAGATTATCAATTAGCTTATTTCGTATCCTAATTTACTAATAATTATAAGAAATGAGAAATATCCCTCCAACAAACCCCGAGATTGTGGATGATGCTTAGGTTGTGTTTGGTTGCACCCATTCTATGGGGTTGAAATCCTATTTCGACTTAAAATAGGATTTTACGTGTTTGGTTAGGTTTTTATTCATGGGCATGACACTTTTAAGGGAATCGGATCCTCAGATTTATTGGAAAAAATTTTCCGTGACTAAAATCTCGAAAATCTCTCTCACGCCTCTCTCTTAACGTCACCCCTCTTCACGCCTGAAAGCTTTCTCCTCCATTGAAGCTTTCGAATCTCTCTCCAGCTTCAAGCAGATCTGGAAAATCTCTTTCCTCCCTCGCCTCTCTTTTCACATCGTTGAAGGCTTGAAGCAAATCTCTACTCATTCGAAGCTCTCTCCTCCACTAGGTACCTCTCTCACCTTCTTCCCTCTCAATTTCACTTGATGTTTTTGAATGTTTTTACGATTTGGGTTTTTCAATTAAATTATCAGATTTTGCTTGTTTGAGATCAAAATCAAAATTGATGTTTGTGTTATCTGGTTTTCATGCATAAAGTTTCGATTTTGCCCAAAATTTCACAACCACATGAGCTTCTAATAGCTCTGGCCACCCCTTTTGTTCTATTTCTTCAGTCTTACTGGATTTTGATCTACTTTTGCACTTTTTTCTTACATAATTTTTGGAGCTATGGTTTGATTTTGGTGGAATAGTTTGTACTTCATGTACCTCTACATATAACTAGTAGAAATGACTTGAGTTTAGGCTGTATGGGATGTTCTTCTTACTAACTCTGCAAGAAGTTTCGCTATAATTCTTCAAATCAACACAATGGCATGGTTGAGATGGAAGGATGGTACCTGCAAAACACTATGATGCCTAAGTTTGCATACTGGCTTTTTGGACGAGTTTTTGATGCGTACACATGGACAAATATGGGCACCACTTCCAAATTTTGATTTGTAAGAATGCAAATATGGCATTCTTCGGTGAAAATCATTAACCACTTTTTTTAATTGTTTCATCCTATCTTCTATATTACAAATTAGGATGGTGTTTAAAGTTGGAGATAAAAGACGGCTGAAATTTATCCAAATATAAGAATCTAAACGGATCACATAGAACTTAAAGCACCAAGAGTGCATGGGTTCGATTTCCATACGTAATATTTTGATATTTATTTAATGTATATTTAAAATAAACTAAACTTTATTTATCATGTTAAACTTTTATCGTGCCAACGGTACGAGAATACCCTAGTATATATATAAAATAGAATTGGTTGGGTGAACTGTGAGATTTTCATAATTAAAAAAAAAAAAATTCCCATAATTAGTTTTAGACAACCAAAACACGCATAATAGGAATTGTAACACCCCTTAAATTTCATAAAACTAATTTATTTTATTTTGAATTAAATAAAATAGAGTTACATTTAATTGAATTTAAATTTTGTAATTTAGGATTTTATGACATCATTTGTGTTGTCATATACCAGATCGATTACTTGTGACACTTACTCGTAGGAATATACTCCACAAATTCAAGAACCTACATGGGGTGAAGATGAGTTTTAGGTGAAGCTAACACTCAAAGGGTTTGCTCTTCTAGTAACACTCGTTTGTAGGATATAGATGCTTAAAAACTCTTTTATGTTCACTCTCTCACTAAATGGAATATTGAAGCTTCACTCAATGATGAGATGAAATAGTTGAATGCTCAACAACTCTTCAAAGGAGGCGTATACCAATACAAAACTATATTCATATTTTCTTCACATTTTTCTTTAGATAACTAAATAGCTTATGAAAGAAGAAGCGTTTCTTCCTATAAAACCATGGATCTCTCACAAGGGATATGGGGTTTGAGTGGGTAAATCCATAAATGGATCTCTCTTTCAAAGGGAAGGCCAAAGGGGAATGACTTGAACAAGATAAGAACATGAAAGGTTTTTGATAGATTTGAGAGATGATGATTTCTTGAGAGATGATCCAAAGGGATGGATCTTGTTTGCTATTTATAGTACGAGTCTGGTCATAGTGAAGTCAACTTCATTGTCTCCACTACCTGCTTTTCAGAATGGTTAGATTCATAACAACTTCTGCTCTGTCAAAACGACACTATGCTAAAGTGACCCATCAAAGGGTGAAGTAGACTTTGTCTGCCTTGAACAACTTTCTTAAAACAAAAGTTTCTCCATAGTCACATGTCTTTGTATTGACATGGACATTTCCTTTTGGAAAATGCAGGTTTCAAAAGAGAAAATATTCAAGAGAGTATGCACGCTCAAATGGGAGGAAACTCAATTCAAACTTTGAAATTTGGTTCCTACTCATTTTTACCCCCAATTAGCTTTTGGCACTACATTTGAACTTTGGCCATTCATAAGCTATTTTTGGTCTTCTTAGCTTTGGCTTGTCTTCATGAATTGTCTTCACTCTTCTTGTCCTTTGATAATGATCCTCATGAGTTAGATAACATTGAAATGATATTTACAAAACATGGGCTAATCTCAATCCCTCGATATACAATTTATAAGAATGATTTAGACGCATAGCTCTATAAGAATGAGGCATGTTGTAAAAAGTGTAAACGTACTGTCGATAATGGTAAACATTGTTTTTCGTGTTGTGAGGACAAAATACAAGAGGCCAAATATGAAGAGAAATTACAATATTCTTCTCCCAATTAGTTAGAAGTAACTAATCATGTTTCTAGTTGAGTAATAGGATGTCTGGGGTCCTTCCCTTACTGATTACAAAGCTGTGCTACTATTGTGTCCTTCATTTTCTGACATCTTAGCATGGAATTCGGGGGCGCTACATTTATTTTGGCAATTAGTCTTTCTGCAAGCTTCTAGTTTTCTTCTTTCTGAAAAATGTTTCATATCACTCCCCCTTATAATATTTTAAAAGTTTTCTGCTGCAACTGTTAACCATATAAGTATATAACAAATACAAATTTTCCTGTAACATATTTTGATGAAGGTAGAATTTAAGTCACGAAGGTCATCAGTGTGTTTAAATTACGATTAAGTGGTTTCATGACTCATCTAATATATATGTATCTCAGAACTCTAAATAGTTTTAAAAGACAGTTTGATGATTCTTGTGGTACCAGATCACATATAACATATAGTGGTTTTCTTTTTGGTCCATGTCATGTAAGAGGAAAGTAGTACTACAAAGAACAGTTCAATATTCTTTTAAATGTTTTTCCAGGTTCCTTTGGCTTTAAGTGAGTTCTTGTTATTTTTTATCTAATTCTAAGGGTGTGTTGAGGCTAAATTGATATATCACTCCACATCTACCATTTGATTTTGTGATCAATGGTGGGAATGGAAGTCCCATGAACATGGGAATCTCAGTCCTTGGTCTCCCGAGGCATGTGATTCTCATGTTCATGGGACTTCCATTCCTACCATTGATCACAAAATCAAATAGTGGATGTGGAGTGATACATCAGTTTGGCCTAAAATGTAGGGGTCCCCTCATGGATTCCCATTGCATATGATTCCATCCAACCAAACACACCCTAAGTTTAACTAACAAACTCATTTATGCCTTCAATTTAAAAGACTTCCACCCATGAAAAACATTTGCTTGCTTTCTCTCTTTGAGATCAAGACTCACATGCCTTTCAGCTTTTCATAGATTTGGATTCTGCACACTGGCACAGACAAACTCAGCAAAAAGAAAATAATTGTGAATGCCAATTGTTTGATGATTGTCTTTCTTGAACAGCAATTATTTGATGATTTGTCAGTGGCTGCCAGTACAACTATTTGCCGAGTGCCAACTTTATAGGTTACAACAATCTTCATCAGTTTCTGCTATTCAAATGGCAATGCGATCTTACTTAAGAAGAGGTTTCAGTGCTGGTTTCATGTCAAATTCTCTCATTTGTAGTTTCTGTTCAGAGGTGTTAAGAACTCTCGACATCGAGAAAGAGTCAAAACCAACAACTTCTAGTTCTGCCAGTCATCCAAGCCAAAAGTTTCTCCCCTCTTTACTTGAACCGAGTAAAATCCATTCAGACGATTTCAAAGTTGAGCTTGTTGATTCCGACAGTTGGCATGTTTCATCAGGTTTATCTGAATCATGGAGAAGAATGAACATCGCTGCTGAAACACAATCTTCAACATCTGAAGCAGTTGATGAGCATCATAATTTTGTTGATAGTGAACCTGACATGGATGAGATTGAAGACATGAGAATTCGTGAGAATCTCTTTTATAAACTTGATAAAGATTCTCGTGAGTTTGAAGAGTACAATTTTGATTTCCATAGAAGAAAATCTTCTAAGACTAATGAAGACAAAAAGGAAAAGAAAAGGACAGAGAAAATGAAGTTGAATTCCTCTTCCAAAAGCGAAGAGCCCTCAAAGCGTAAGAAGCCTGTCAAGAATGAACCTTTACCTGAAGAAAATGTTAGTTCTTGTGATGGTAAGAAGCTGAGATCTCCCACTTTTAATCAGTTAACAGGACCTTACCATGAGCCGTTTTGTTTGGATATATATATATCAAAGAGCTCTGTTCGAGCCTGCATTGTTCACAGGGTGACTAGCAAGGTGGTTGTTGTGGCCCATTCAATCTCAAAAGATATGAAATTCAACTTATCCTCAACAAAAAATTATTCTGCTTGTGTAGCTGTTGGTGGAGTTTTGGCTCAGCGAGCGCTAGCTGATGATATTCATGACGTGGTGTATACACCAAGGAAAGGAGAAAAGGTGGAGGGCAAGCTTGAGACTGTACTTCAGTGCCTAATTGATAATGGAATTTATGTCAAGGTGAAGATTAAGCAAAGAAACCCTAAGAAGGCAGCCTCTTATCCTAGTAATTATTAATAGAAAAGCTACCATCTTTTTCGCTTACTTTGTCCGTGTTGGTCATCTTTAATGACATCTTTGTGAAAGTAAAGTAATCATGTTTACTTTTGCTTAACCTACTTGGTAACTCTGTTGAAACAATTTCGTATACCTTTCTGCTATGCTTTTATGTTTTGGTGTACCAAAAATAAGAATCCTACATGTTTCTCCCTCTTTTACTTGATAAGAATTCATCATTTGAGCGGTAAAAAAAGAGACATCATCTGGATATGGAGTCTGGACATTATGATATCATTTTGATCTTCAATGAAGTCACGAGAATATTAAAGATGAAAATTCTATAGTCCTTGCTTTTACTTGATAGGGATTTGTAACTCCTTAAATCTTAGGAAAACAAAGTTCGAAAAGCATAGGTTCCATGGCTGGAGGCATCTTGTAAATTAGATCCTAGTAGAAACTTTGCTAAGAAGAACCAGTCACACAGTCAAAGTACTTAACCTCTTATTTTTTAGTGATTTTTGTAGGATGCATGGTGAGTGTGAGGTGTGAGGTGTGCGGGTGTTTGAATAGGAAGTGATGAATGTATAAGAAAGAGGTGACCAACTAGAGCTGTTGTTGCACATAAAAAGTTGGGAGGCCTAGGTGTCAGGTAAGTGTAGCAAAACAATGGCTTAGAGAGGGAAGTGGAAAAAAATGTTCAAAACTAGCCAAAAGCACCAGTACATATGTGCTCATGGTCTCTGGTCATTCGTTCAGCAAATGGGTGTTTAGTATGGAGTGTGAGTGGTGGGCTAATTCTAGGAGGCGAGGGAGACGGCGCGAGGGAGGGGTGTAACCACCCATCTCCTTGAGATGTGTGCCATCGCTCATCACGAGGGGATGGGTGGTTACACCCTCCCTCGCCTCCTATAAGGGCTCGTGAGTGGTGATACTAAGGTACCCTAGAATTGTCGCACAGTAGGTTTCCAAGGAGGTGGCTGAAAAGATTAGGGTCTGTTTGGGTGGGTATAATTGGAATCAGTGAAATCAGGATGACATGTGGCAAACAGCCAAAAAGGTGAAATCAAAGGTCAATTGGATTGAGGGCTTAGACAATGGATTTAGTGTTGAAGATGCAGGGAAATTAGATAAGAATGAATACTGGATTGCAAAAAAAAATTGTTTGTGGGGTGTGAAGGTTGTTTGATATTGAATCTAAGGGTGTGTTAGGTTGCATGAAATTCTATGTCATGGGAATCCATGATGAGACCCTTAAATTTTAGGATTAATTGATGTATCACTCCACATCCAACATTTGATTTTGTGATCGATGGTGGGAATGAAAGTCCCATGAACATGAAAATCTCATTCTTTGGTCTCTCAAGGCATATGATTTCCATGTTCATGAGACTTTCATTCCCACCATTGATAACAAAATCAAATGGTGCATTGGAGTTATACATCAAATTAGCATAAAATATAGGGGTTACTTCATGGATTCCCATGACATATGATTCCATGCAACCAAACACATCCTAAGATGATATGGCGTAGTTATAGCTTAATGGGATCAATAAATCAACAATGGCAGTTAAATGGAATACGGTGATTACAATTGACACCTAAATTGGATGAAAAACCTAGATTAGAGTGCAATTTAATACCTACAATAAGTTGGCTTGAACAGACAACCCTTCTTTCCAATTAAATCTACTCCACTGAACTCTCAATTCACAAGAAGACTGGAAGATGATAAAGAGAGAATAACTCTTTCAGTTTTATTTTTCAAAACTCAACCATTAAAACAAGTTCCTTGAAGATCACCAATGTGGCCACTTAAAAATCTGCAAGCACATCATAGTGTTGTCAAGTATTAGGCCCATCCACTACGATAATAGACAAATCAATTAAGCAAACCAGGATCATCTCAGTAAATCCTAGTTAAACAAAGTACTTCTTGTTATTCTGTCCTTTTGAATTGAAACATCTATGAGAAAGATTTTCATAGCTGTCCAATTTGTGAGATCAACTTTCATGAAAGCATTACTCTTCTTTATGACCGTAACTATGAATAGTAACCGTGTGACATTTGACTTAGGTGGTGACGAGTTTCTAAATGAACCTTTGTTTTGCTTCTGAATGAGCTGCCGATCAGAAGCTGTAAATTTCAATGGTGTTTGTTTGCAGGTGTTGACATGAATTTTTTTTACATTTTTGCCCACCACCATAACTCCCACCGCCCATCACAAACCATCAATATTAACCCCCTTCTCCACCTTTTTTTCTCTCATCCAAATACCATTGAAATCTCTTTCGACCATTATGAGAAATCACCTTATATCCCTCTCAATTCCTCATAAAATCTTTGATAAAGAGAAAGAGAAAGATGAATATGAGGAAGGAGGAGGAGGGAAGGTAAAGGAGGGTGGTGGCAATGGTGGCAACATTGCTCACATGATAAAGAGAAGATGGTTGGTAGAGGAAAGTGTATTAACAATCATTATGAATTTGTTGTGAAGTTTTATTGTAATTAATTTTCATTGAGCACTCAGTGCTAACTGTGCAGTATATGGTGTTTGGGCTAAATACCGTCTCGAGATTACAGGTGAGTCCATAGCCAAAAGAATATTAGTCTGAATTCTAGGTGTTATATATTGTTTAATATGTGTCTAACTTACTTGTGGTTTTAGTACTCCATGTTCATCATGTCAAATTGTCAATCACTATCTTGCCGTGTGCTTTCCAGTTTCACTCAAATACCATGATAGAAAACTAAATTAAAAATAATAATAATAAATAAAAAAGTTACAAGGGACTAAAAGTTGTAGTATTGATGAGACAACACTGAATTCTTAATCTAGGTTACTAATGAAAGTAGGATAAGTTATAACATTATATTTTCCAGATATAACACAATCATGTGCAAGTGTAACCAAACTCTCTTGCCAGATGAACTGTAATGAAAGGCGGGTTAATTTATATATAGAATGTCCATGCAAGATGCATAACCAGAGCCTTGGTAGATTGCAGCCTCCACAATATATAACTTGAACAGAAGGACATAATTTTTAAATTTTTTCCACACCTACTCCCTGTTTGCCCCACTTGTGGTTCTATTTTTAGAAGATCTGGGTGGAACTGGTAAAGTGCAAAATGTGCATCACGTGTATTACATGTGCCCCACACACGTTATCTAAATACCATTTGATATTCCTTTTCCTTGCTTTTTGTCTAGTAAGATCTTCTAATTAGTAGATGCTGATCTCATTCATGTAATGGCTTTATTGGATTAGGTCGGCCTTCTCTAGAAAATGTGTTGGAGGCACGAAGGAAAAACAAGGTATTTACATCTGACTAATTCAAATTATGCATTCTCTTAGATATGAGAATGAGATGCTAAAATTTTCCAAAACACTTAAATCAGTTGTGAAAACAAAAGAATAAATTCTGCCACTAAAGTTGATTGGGTGTTGGAATCCAACAAGTCTGACCCACTTACTCTACTCTTTTAAGTCATGCAAGTTGATAAACCTAGACACTTTTTTTGGGTATCTGTTTCCATAGCTCCTCTTTAATTGTAGTTGTGAGACGTCAGCAATGTTCCACCTACCCTTTCTCCATTCATCTAAAACTATTGATTTTTTATGCTGATTATTGTGTTTTACTTCACTTACAGGGTGAAGTATGCAAGGACAACAAGTCATGTGACATCTGAGAGCTTTTAAATAGGTGAAGAAAGTCACCAGGTAGTGGTTGGACATAGTTGGATTCAGTCATAATTTTGATTCTGCTGCTTATGTAGTTTGTTTTATCAGGTAAGCAGGGTATTGTCGTGTTGCACAGATTTAGCGATAAATTAGAATAACTTGTCTATAGCATGAGCTCCAAGCCTATATAAATGACAGTGGACTGCTCTATGTATTGTTAATCACAGCTCAAGAATGTCTCAGGTTTTTTGGAACCTTGAAAATACCTTTCTACAGATTTCGAAATGCTTGTAACTTTTTGGTTGTATTTTAGGATCCTCGGTAAACTGTTGACATATACTTGTATCTGACTAGTACTAGCCATTATGTGGTTGGCTGTATATTTTCTTGAGAAATGCAAATATAGTACAAATTGACTTTTTGGAAGAATTTGATTTATTGTTGTCAATTTTAGATGTTACTTGAGCTTTTTGGTTCCTCGTACAACTGTAAAGACTGAAGAGGTTATCAAGCAATAAACTTGTAAAAAATAACTGTTACCACACTTTGCTTCTTAATAGGAAATGTTCTTTATTACGCTTATTGTAGCACAAATGCAGTAGTGATACCCCGATTCCTCTCCCAGGACTATGAATTTCAAGCCAAAGTACAAATGCTGTCAATGGTTTTACATATGAGCGAGCATTTGATAATTTCACCATTTCAATCATTCAACAATTTAGCCACAAACTGGTCAATGTTAGTATACGAGCTCCCACCGTCGCTGATTGCTCTTTTAGCTGATTCTTTCCAGTTTTGGGCATTCCTCTGAAACTCTTTGCATCTCTCTCCTGTCATTACTGCGTCAATACACATTCTAAATTCATCCCTTCTCACCACACCCTCTCCATCCACCTTAGCTCTCACCCCCACCTGCCACAAATCCTCCACAAACTTAGCATTAGTTGGCTGGTCACTCCACTGTGGCACTCCAACCATTGGCACACCCAAGCTCAACCCTTCCAATGTCGAGTTCCATCCACAGTGTGTTACAAAGCAACCAATGGCGTCATGGGCTAGAATCTCTAGTTGGTTGCACCATGTCAGTACTAGTCCCTTCTCTTTAGACGAGTCTATGAATCCTGGGGGCAATTTGACATGCTCAGACTCCCTCAAGACCCAGATGAAGTGGTGAGTGTTCTCCTTTAGTCCAAATGAAATCTCTTCAATCTGCTTGGCTCCCAGTTCTGCCATGGAGCCGAACGAAACATGGACTACTGACATAGATGGTCTACTGCCAAGCCATGTCAAGCATTCATGACTAGCTGGATTCCAGAGATTAGCTCCATAAGAGATGTCTCCCTCAATTCCTTTATCTAAATATGCTGACGGTACCATTGGTCCGATCATTTTCACTGGCCACAGCGTGGACATAACTTTTGCAACCTTATTACAGAACAGTGTTTTAGAATGTCAGACGAATAAGCTAAAAGCATATATGTTACTAAAGTTATGAAAACAAACAAATATGTCAAGCTCACCTGGCTTTCAAGATCTTCGAAGGTGTTTGCGAAAACCCAATCAGCTTCTTCTAAGTTGGAGAACTGATTCATAACCACTGCCAAGTAAGCAGGATACGATGCAGGTGACAGAAGAAAACCTGGAATATCAGAAGAGCCAAATGGAGGAAGCCCAGGAAGGCAAAATGGCACAGCTTCTTGTTCCACAGGAATTTGGAAGAGACCCTGATTGACATGCCAATATCCAGAACACACAGCAGCAGAGTTTGTTAAAAATGCAGCTCCGACTGCACCATGTTGTCTTGCCACATCAAGTGCCCATGGTAGGAACGAGTCATAAACAATGCAATTCACAGAGCAACCCAAATCGCCAAGCTTCGTTACAAGCTCACTCAGTGTCCTAGAACCAACTGTTTTAAGTGACTCTATATAGGTGTTAGTGTCAGGGGCTTGTTTGAATCCACCCTCATCGAACCCATCAGATATGGGCTCGACCTGCACCCCATGAGCATCGATGCACTTAACAGTGTAGTGAGTTGTGGCGAAGCTGACTTTGAATCCTTTAGAGGCCAACCTTTTGGCAAACTGGAGGAGAGGATTTATGTGGCCTTGGCTAGGATAAGTAACCACTAAAACATGGCCTCTACACACTCTTTGTTTCTGCTTCATCATCTGCTTTGTATGCAAAATTCTCATTTCTCGCATAAAGAAGAAGACTTGTTATTTATAGGAATAAAAGTATTCAAGTAGTTGATCTTTAGTGAAGATGCATGCAGTCAATTTACTTTCAATTAATAATTACATTTTGTTGCCACCAACCAAATCAAATTGTGAGACATTACGGACCCATCTTAACCTCAATCAGGCTTTTTATTCACGTTGAAAGAGATCAACACTGACTTGGTGTTGGTGCTCTAGCGCTGTCACAAGGTCTTGGAGAAGTCTACATGCCACAATTTTTTGTCACTTATTCTCAACTCGTCGATCTTCATGTTTTGACTTAACATCAACTCTTTAGTCTTCACGTTCACACACTGCCTTCACATTCACACATTGCACTCTTCCAATATCATGATCAATTGGTGCATGGACACAATCTTCACACTTCATCAATTCTACATGCTCCATTGGCACCTTCACACCACTTTATCATGCTCCCTTTACACTCTCACTCACAACGTGCTCTGTGGCACAATTCGGTACCAGTGCCGTGGAATTTTCAACAATTTCGTATCAAAGCCGGGTGGGTACTGTTCACTGAACGAGAATACTTTTCACAAAAAGATGACAATGTTTACTGGAAGACGATATTGTGCAATGTTCACTAGTCACTATTCATGTGTACAATACTATTCACTGTGCATACGTATAGTATTGTTCATACATACGATCAGAGATCAAATTTTTAAGGAGTTGTCCATGGAGATTGTTTGTGCAAAGTATGAGGCTATGAAACCAATTGGTCATGGACAAGTGAAGAAAAGAATGAGAGAGTCTAGGTCAAGTCACCATGCCGTAGAGAAATGGGGACAGGCAAAGCAAGACTTGAGGTGTCACGCCAAGCGCCGACACATTGTGTCAATGTACCAAAAATGTAGAGTGTCCCAAGAAAGGACTGGTAGGCAAGGTGATCAAAGATGTATCACACCAAGCACTGTCACATTGTATCCGTGTACGTAATGTAATGGGTCCCCGTAAGAGAACAGATAGGTAGGATGCTGCAGAAAAATGGGTGACTTAGGCTATGACGAGATCGTAGAGTCACGTTATGCCAAGAAAGCACATTGTGTGTGGAAGTGCCAAGGGAACAAGTAACAGTTGTAAGTAGAAGTGTTAAGAAAACACAAGAGAGTGATATGTAAAGGTGCCAAGGAGCACGTAAAATTGATTAAGTGTGAAGATCATTTTCGTGAGCCAATTGTCGTGCTATTGAGTTAAGAGTTCAATGTGTGAACGTGAAGGCAGTGTGAACGTGAAGACTAAAGAGTTGATGTTGAGTGAGAACGTGAATATCAACTGTTAAGCCTAAGTAGTGTTAGCTAGTAGTTAGTTCATGAGTTAGTTTGTCAATGTGGTCCAGAGTCTGTCAGTGTAGTTTGTTAAGATGAGTTGTTAGTTTGTTAAGCTGTCTTGACAACTAGCTCTACATTGCTGTCTATATATATACATGTAATGTATCCACTTTTGATAATCAAGTAATGAAATACAAGTTGTCTTCAAGAGAATTCTAACATGGTATCAGAGCACACATCTGAATACTTTCATTCTCTTCATCTTAGCTTCTCATAGCAACTCTAATGGCTGATTCCTCATCATCCAATGCTCCTCTGCCTGTCAACTCTGCTATGACAGAGTCTAGACCTATCATGTTCACTCATGCTCTATCTGTCAAGCTGAATGAACAAAATTATTTGCTATGGAAACAGCAAGTGCTAGCAACAATCAGAGGACATAAGCTTCAACGATTCATTGAGAAAGAATCTTCTCCAGCACAGTTCCTCTCCAATGAATATCAAACTAGAAATGTTATCAATCCAGAGTTTCTTACCTGGGAACAGCAAGATCAGTTGCTATTTTCTTGGCTACTTTCCTCCATGTCTGAATCACTTCTTACAAGGTTAGTAGGTTGCCTAACATCTGCTCAAATTTGGAACACTCTTGAGGTCTTTTTCAATTCCCACACTGTAGCCAAGATTTCTCAACTTAGAATTCAATTACAAAACCTCAAGAAAGGAGACTTGACTGTTAATGCCTACCTTCTGAAACTCAAATCTATCATTGATCAGTTGGCTTCAGTAGGACATGTAATCTCTTCACGAGATCATGTCAATGCCATATTTGATGGCTTATCTCAGGCGTATGATACCTTTGTAATCTCAGTTAGTTCAAGATCTGAGGAATACAATGTTATTGAGGTGGAATCTCTGTTACTTGCTCAAGAAGCTAGGATTGAGAGACATAACAAGGATCTTGATGTCAATAGTTCTGTAAATTTAGCTCAGTCTTCTTACAAGCCATCACCAAGATCTTTCGTGTCTAGTTCTCAAGGGGGAAGATCTCCATTTTGAGGTTCATCCAATACCAGAGGAGGTAGATCAGGAAGAGGTAGATCAGGATTTGGACCTCAGAATAATAGACCACAATGTCAAATTTGTGGCAAAATTGGGCATCTTGCCTTCAAATGCTTTAATAGATTTGATAACTCTGTATCAAATCCATGGAGTTCTCAGTCAGCTTCACTTGGTTATGGTAACTCGTCTCCATCAGCCTCAACTCCTAGATAGGCCTTGCTTGCCTCGTCAAGCCATACTCAGTCTACTTGGAGACCTACTCAATCTCAGATACAGCCGAATAAGGGATCTAAGAGATCCAAAATTAAGATCTATTTCGATCTGTGTAAATGTTTTGCACAATCATACAAAAATAAAGTGAAAAATAAACCACACACCATATAACGCAGTTCACTTATAAGGTTTTAAACACTAACTCTATAAGCTACATCCAAGGAGAAAAGATCAACCATAAAACAATATCACGAATACAAGATTGTTCACTCAGGCACTTACCAAACCATCCACAGTTCCATAATGAGCGAGTTCTCCACTTGCAACAAACTTCTATACACGGAAACTTGCTTCAATTATTTTCCTCCACAATCTCAGCAAACCAAGAACACTACTTGCATACACGCAAGTACGATGAGGACATAGATGTGTGAAGTTTTTAACACAGTTTTTTTAAATCATATTTGTATTCTTTTAAAAGAGATGCAAACGAATCTAAAAATTCTCCTTGATGTTGAAAGTTGACATTTTTTAACTTCAAAATTGTGCCTTCAACATTCCTTAGCTATCTTATTCATAGAGTTGTGGAATAGCCAAAAAGAGATGAATTTATATAGAAATAAAATGCTGAAAATTTATTGTATTCGACTAGTCTTAAGAGCATGACTTGTTTATTCAATAGGTCGAACTTAAATCAACTTGACAGGACGAGCTCATCTTTCGAGTTGTTTGCTTGATAGGTCAAGCTCTCATCCTGACATGTTTGCTCAATAGATCAAGCTTATCCATGATCTATTTAATTGGTCGATCTAGTTGACACTTTTAAAGACCCAGCATGTTAATTTCTCAAGGATTTTCAATTATTTGCAAATAATATCTATAACTGAAATCCTTCAATCCATTTTCACAAGGATGTTGCAATTTGTGTTCTTGTCTTGACCTTTGATTGATATTCACTATTCTGACTTGTCGACTTATACTTTGTCTTCAACTCATTATGGAACTCACTAGTCTATCACCCATCTAAAATCTGAAGGTTCTGAAGGAAACGAAAGAAAATAAATGTTGTTGCAACAAAAATCCTTGTATCATGGTCCTTGTTCCTCCCAAAATCTCATCCAAAACACATTCATCTTGACATAGGACTTTCTTTTCTATGCATTCAGGGATACTGATTCCCTAAAAAAAATTAATTAAATAATAAAAAATCAGCTTCCCCTAAAACATCACAAACCATTTTTATAGATTGAGATATATTATCAATACGCTAATCACTGTATCTGAGATGCTGCATCCTTGTTTATGTGAGCTTGGGATTCAGCAGCTAGTATTTTAGTATACTTCCCTAACATTTAAGGAATAAAACTACCATCAACACAGATAACAATCCCTCTCTGCAGATAAAAAATCTCTAGCTTACACACTACAATAGCAAAGATTAATAGGTAAACACAAATAATCTTAATTTTAAAAAAAGCTAATACTAAAGGAAGTGTGTACTTAAACGTTCACATTCGTCAAGCCACTGCTTGCTTCCAGGAAACTGACTATTCATAGTCTGCATATCCTGAATATTTTTAAAATGTATGCATCAAAAACTCATAAAAACTAATGAGAGATTGGATTTGCGAAGAGATTCGCATTTTCCCCTTCTTTTTGAGTTTGTAGAAAGAAATTGGGTTTTGGAGTTTAACCAATTATCCACTAACTTAAATAGTTTCCAAATGGGGATGTAAATGGGATGGTAAACCCTAGGAGAGAGAGAAGAAGAACTACTCACAGCCTTTTCACGATCCCCTAGTTCGACATGGTAACTACGTTGCGATTGAAGAAATGGATTCTCAATCCTCTGCAATACATACAAACACGACTAATCAAATTCAACGAATCAAATCCAAACCAAAATGAAATCAGAGAGAGACAAAGAAACTGAAAGAGGTTGGATCGATACTGAACCTGAGCCTGAGTAGAAGAAGAAGAAGAAGATGATGATTTGAGTTGTCGAGAAAGCATCGAAGCTTTGTTCAGTAAAAACGCCATTCTTTCTCCAGCAATGCAACCAATCAAAGTAGCAAGTAAAGCAAATCTCAGAGACAGACGAGCATAGACTAGACGACGATAAATTAAGCACGCACGACCCCTACGTTTTGAGGGTACAAATGTAACTTCATTTCGGCCCGAAAAGTTGGGCTTTGGCCCAGGTTTTTTGAGCGAGTGGAAACGGTTTGGCCACGCCATTCCTATTCCTAGAATCAAGGATTTCAAAAAGAAAAAGAAAACACACACCAGAGGAAACGCAACAGAGAGAGAAGAGAGGTGTTTGAAGAAATGGCGATGAGAGCTGCAGTATCTGCATGTGTTGGAAGAGGAAGAAATCCCAGATTTCTATTGGCTTCTCAAAATCACTTAAGAATCCAATTTGCTTCCGCTTCTGCTGCACGTGCACCTTCTCTTGGTAGAACCTCATATCGCCATTCTTCACCAGGTAACAAGCCTATTTCCATGGGGCAGCCGCCTCAACTTTTAAAATATTTATAGTATATATATTGTAGTCTTAAAAACATAGTTTATATAATGTAGAATACAATACGATAAATGTTTATACAAATATTTAAATATGTCTTTGTTGGTATAGTGGTTAAAAGTTTATCATCTTTAGTAAAAGAGCTGACTTCGATACTCTTCTAAGTGCATTTTTTTTTTCAATGCAATTTTATTAGTAATTGCAAACATTAAAAAATATTTAGTTTAATAAAAATTTATTAACATTAAATAAATTAATTGTTTTTCATAAGTGATATAAAACTTCTAACAAAAAATATTTAAAATTAAAATCTAAAATAATAACGATGGAATTCAATGAAAATATGTACCATTAGCCAACTCGTACAAAATTTGAGCATCGTATAAACTATTTTTTTCTTTGAAATTGCATTATGATCATATTAGGTTCGCAAATTTCAATTTTTTTTAGCTTCACCTATAACTTATCTTAATTATTTTGTGATTCCCAATTCTAGATAGCCAGACTTTATAGCCACTTTTTGGTCAGGTTTTGGGTTTTTTACACTTCTATCCCTTCTATAGATAATATTTGTGATTGTATTTTAAAGAGAATGGGTAAAAGTGTAAAAATGCCCTAGCCTGGCCAAAAAATGGCTTTAAAGCCTGGCTACCTAGACAAACTCTTTTGTGATATAAGTTATTATGCTTGTTTGCTCTTTGCTAAGGTTATTGATAGTGACCTTATTTTGGCTTAAAATGGACTACACTTGGATCCAATTTAATATATGCATTGTATATTTTATAGTTGAATGTTTCTATTAGTTACTAGCTCAGGTAGAAAAAAAGTGGCTTTACCATTGATAACTACTATTATCAACTATTAAGTATTTTCCATTTCACCTCCCTTCGACTAAAATCCTGGGTCAGCCCCTGCCTATTTCGTTTTCTCTATCTTTCTTTGGTTATGATTTGTAGCTACAAGTGTGGGGTTGGAATTGTTTTTCTTTTTAATGCAAATTTTCATTTATATAGTTTCGCCCCAGAGTTCAAGTTTCTATATAATGTGGACTCGGTGTTGTCGTGAATTTTATAGTATGATTTATTCATTTTTTTTGCAGCTTTCAAGCACCAAATTCGTGCCATAAATACTGAGACGAAGGTGGAACCAAAGTCTTTTGAGGAGGTGGGTCATCAACTGGATGAGAATTGGAGGATTAAAATGTTATATGACGGCGAATGCCCATTATGCATGCGAGAGGTTCGTGCAATCAATAACTTGCATTTTGAAAAATAACATTATTGAAAGAATATTCATTTATTTTTTGTGGTTTCAAATGGCTAGGTTAATATGCTCAAAGAGAGGAATAAGGACTATAAAGCTATCAAGTTTGTCGACATAAGTTCAGATCAGTATTCTGCGGAGGAGAATCAAGATCTTGACTACGAAACAGTATGCCAACAAACACCTCTGAAATTTTTTGTTGAACCTTATATGTGTACTTCTCTTTGTGATGATTAACCAGATTTGACTTGAAAAGTAACCATTAGAAATGGCATCACCTGTTAATCTTTTGCTTAAAGGGACTTGTTAAGCAAACGGAAATCAGCTCATCTTTAGTACTGTACAATATAGGACTTGTTGACCGAATCTTGTTTCGATTATGGCCATCTAATCTCTTGTCATATCTATCTTCCTCGACATTTTTTTTTCTTAAGTTTTCTTTTTGAGATTTGATTGTTTTTAGGGGCATTGGGTTTCATTTAGCTAAAAAGGCCCTACCCAAGCTAAATTTTTTTTTATTAATTTGTTTGAGTTGCAATTTTCAGGAAAATGCATATTAACAATAGAAATATTGGGTTAAAATTTCAGCCCGTTTTGACATTATTTCTCAAGATACATATTTAGGTCATCGTCATTAAATATCTTGATAAACAGTCTTTATGAGTGTTCAAGGACAATCAACGTGCGGGTGGTCTTGGACAATGGGCTCTAAGTGGCCCAAGGCTGGCCCTCGTTCGTGTTGCTTGCTTCGTGATATTAATACAGAAATCCTTTTAAACCTCTTAGCGTGGATCTCGGGGCATGTATGTCGAAACAAGTTGAAACTTGACCACGTTATTTCTAACATGAGTTTATAATTTTCTGAAAGTTTCAACTTAAACAGAGCTTAAACAAATTGATAAACAATAATTTTTATTTACTAGGGTATTTTAAGTAAATTAAACTTAGGGGATCCTAAATGGGCAGTCAAGCTATAAATTGGGCCCTTCTAGCCCAATATCTATTTGTTTTAAGGAAGAATTCTTACATGTAAAAATTTACACATATTTTTCATAGAATAAAAGAACAATAATTGGAATAAATGGAATAATACCTAAAATAATCGAAACAATTCGAAATAACAACGATGAAATTAAGCGGAAATAACTAAGAAATAAAATGTTCTTTCAATTAATCAATTAACTAACTACAGTGAGCAACCTACGCTCCTATTTATAACTAACCCAACTTCTCTAACCAGTAACTAACCCTGAACCTAATAGGAAATAAATATTAGAACCCTAATTGGAGACCCTTTAAAAGTAAAACTTCTAATATTGCTAAAATATTACTATTGCTAACATTATTAAATATCTTAATTACATCAACCTCCTCGGGTTGAAGAAGCTCGTCCTTGAGCTTAAAGCGAAAGAAGTCATACAAGCACAAACAGTAACAGAATGTGAAGTGTCCAAGCAGTAATCGACCTCAAACATTTTTTTTATATTTGATCTGAACCCAAACATGTAAAACCAGAGTGAACCATCAAATACAAAGTCCAAGAAAAGTTTGCGGCTCAGAGGAAATCCAATTCAAAATCTCAATGTATGCGCACAAATTTCTGGAAATGAGTTTCAGGACTGTCCCAAATTAGATTTGAAAATGTGTTATGTGGTGTGGTGTGGTGTCAAGGGTGTTGTTTGGTGGTGGTAAATAACTTGAGCATAAGAAGTACTTGAATCATCAACCTGTGGTGGTATAAGTTCATTTATTCTGCTACAAAAGCCTGGTCCGTAGCATCTTGTTACTGTGTTGGAGTGTAAATAACTGTTGGACTTAAGTAAAATATTTTGACGAGGAGCTTTAATAAAAACTGGAGGAGGGGTTGTGGGAAGAAATTTCTTCTCCTTCCCCAATTCGAAGGAAATAGTGAGGGAGAGGTTTGGGGTTTTCAAATGTGGTTGTGACAGAGGGCTTCGAGGAGGAGGGATGGGGCTTTTATGGAGATCGAGGAGGGTGGGTGGAAGGGATGAATAGCGGCGAGCGTGCGATGGGTGTTGTGGAGTCGAGCAGTGGCTAACCATATGTCGATCAATCGAGGTAAGTGGTTGAGAGGGGTGGAGGCGCTCAAAGGGTGGCGATAGAGGAGACGTCGGAGGTGGTTGTGGAGCGATGGACAATGGATAGGTGCGATGTGGTGATGAAGGTTTAGTCGATCAGTTGGGGTTGGGATGTTTGAAGGGGATGATCGACCTGATCAATGGGAGTGGAGGAGACGGCGGCCAAGGGACATTGGTTGAGGGAGCAGTAGGTCAATCAACCTTGGGAAGAGAACAATCGACTTGTGTGTCGATGGGGAGCAAGGGCTGACAGTGAATAGTCGGTGTTGTCTTTGTGTCGACCATCTAGTTGAGAGGGCGGAGACTGTGCTTGACTTGGTTGGGATCATGCCCGACTTCGAGAGGACGATCGCCGCCATCGACTGTGATGGTCGTGGTCCCTTGATACGGTGCCAACAACTATACAAGCCAATTTTTAAAAAACGTTTTCCAGGCTTTTCTCTATGTGTGATGCGTAAGAAGGCGTAACGAGGCATATGCCTAGACTTTTTAGGAAAAAAGAAAAACGATGAAAAAATATTTAAAAAATATGAAACAATCGTCAATGAAAGAGATAACATGAACTAATCATAAAAGTAGTACAGATGTTAAATAATAAGAACAATCATCGTGCGTATTATAGCCAACATTCAATTCGTATGCACTGAATCAATTTTTGGCCGCTTCGCATCAATGCGTGCATCAACCGCCTTTTAAAACAGTGGTACAAGCATTTGTTCCATCCTACTTGTTGCCCTCTTCATCTCGGTAATGTTTTCCATATACTTTTTTATCTCATTCATCTTTTTTCAAACTTTTTTTTCAAATCGAACAAAATAATAAGAATCGTTCGGTTCTAATACCAATTGATAGAATAAAATAACAATAATTGCAACAAACGGAATAATAACTAAAATAAACAAAACAATTTGCAATAACAATGATAAAATTAAAAGGAAATAACTAAGAAATAAAATATTCTTTCAGTCAATCACTTTACTAATAATGAACAGCCTGCGCTTCTATTTATAATTAACGCCATTGTAGTTAAGGCGGAGGCGAGGTGAACGAGCCTGAAAATGCCTAAGGCATGAGGCGGGAAGCGAGGTAGACGCCTCAATGAAGTGAGTCGGTTTTAAAAAAAAATTAAAATTTTTTTAATAATAAATTGAAACATATAAATATAGTAGTATACATCATCATTTTGATAAGTATCATAAGCAAATATGTACAAAAAGTTATGCAACTACCTACAATCGAAATGAAAATATAATAAAATTGCATAGCATAGCGAAAAGATGCGCTACATAAGTGTCAAGTAACTTGCAAACATCCACTAAATTATTAAAAATCAATAATCTTGAAAGAATAGAAACTTCAGAATATTTAGCATTTGTTAGAAGACATTGTTGGAATGGTTGGTAAAATCCACGATAATGATCATTATTGGTATTCTAAAAGCATAAAAAATATTGAACTATGCTATGAAAAGTCAAGATTAATGATCAAAACATGATATGTTTTCTCTAAAAAATAATGAAAAAAGTGTGACATATTTATTAAAACTTAAAAATGTTTTATCTTGTATTTATCAAATTTATTAAATATTACACCAAGAAACATAAAACCCTATTATAAAGTGGGTTGCAACCTCTTTGGCTGCAAATGGACTGCAATTGCGCTGGTTGCAACCATTTTTTGGACTGAGGCGGGGCGAGGTGGTCCGAGACGGACGCCTCATTTCATTGCACCGCATTGCCTCACTTTGAGGCGGAATCATATAAAAACACCTCAGTCGCCTTGACTACAAAGACTAACCTAACTTCTTTGAAAACTAACTCTAAACCTAATTGGAAATAAATATTAGAACCCTAATTGGAAACTCTATAAAAGTTGATAATATTATTAATATCCTAATTACATCATTTTTGTTCAAAACTAGGATCCTGCCTATACAAGAATTTCCAATTCCCCTAGAGGAAATGTCAGTATCAGAAGCATGACAAGAGTATAAAATAGATAGGTAACGAGCATCTCAGCATTTTTTCATGAATTTTTAACTGATCTAATGGTTCATATTCTAAACAAACTCTAGCTCTAAGGGAAAACTTTATGCTGGGTAGCATTGTGTTGTTAGAATGACATCACCATTAAAGAACGAGAAGAGGGAGAAAAAAAAAAAAGACTTGCAGGGGATATAGTTATACTCTTAGTACAAACATTTTGTGAGTTAAGTTGAGATACTTATGAAATTTCTTTTTGCTTGTTTAGGCTATGGGAAGAATCCATGCAATCCTTTCTGATGGAACGGTGGTCACAGATGTTGAAGTATGCCCCTTTGAACTGACTAATTTCGATTGGTTTTTCAGTTACAGATGAAAAATCTATTCTTGAGGAATTCTTAATCATATGGTATCTCTAATTCACTGTGTATTCTTCATTAGAACATGTAATTTTTTCACTAAAAAAGCTCCAATATTCAAAGTTATTCAATCCAAGAACTTTGCAATGATGCATATCTCCTCTTCCAACCTACCCCCCACCCCAATTTTCTTTTGTTTGTTTATCAAGGGAACACATTATATAAGCGAAAGCACTGTCAGGCAGCACGTAGTTGGTACTGAAGTCGCACTGTGATGTAATATGGGTTAACCCAAGTAGAAGTAGAAGCTTAATAAGATTAGGGTTATGTTTTGTTTTGTATGATAGGCATAATCTACGCTTTTAGCTTTGAGATTGGAGAATCTTGTTGAGATATGAAACTTTATCGGTCAAGTTTCGATGAATTGGCTTATTTGCTTCTGCTAAACCCATCACATTGTCTTTGTTAAATTCATGGTTGTGTCTTGAATATGATGGGGAAAATACTGAATCATTTAATAGGTTTCACGTATAGTTCATTGCTTATTGTTCTTAAGAAGCTTAACTAAGGATTGAATATTGTGGAGCATAACACAATTATTCTAGAAACTCAGCTTCTAAAGAGGAAAAGTATAAAATAAATAAACCCTTACAATATTTAATGCATAGGACATGGTTGCATAAACTAATTTGGGTCCCTTGGATTAGATTTACTTTTTTACGCATATTCGCAGGCATTCAGAAAACTGTATGAAGAAGTTGGTCTTGGATGGGTTTATGCAATTACAAAGTATGAGCCGGTAAGTCATGTTCTCTGGAATATCGCATGCAAGTTTCAGTAAAAAAAATCATATGGGCCTATTGAATAAGTTTATTTGATTTATATTCATGCATTATGGTTAAGAAGGAAGTATTTCATTTGCAGATCGCAACCATAGCAAGTGCAGTATATGGTGTTTGGGCTAAATACCGTCTCGAGATTACAGGTGAGTCCATAGCCAAAAGAATATTAGTCTGAATTCTAGGTGTTATATATTGTTTAATATGTGTCTAACTTACTTGTGGTTTTAGTACTCCATGTTCATCATGTCAAATTGTCAATCACTATCTTGCCGTGTGCTTTCCAGTTTCACTCAAATACCATGATAGAAAACTAAATTAAAAATAATAATAATAAATAAAAAAGTTACAAGGGACTAAAAGTTGTAGTATTGATGAGACAACACTGAATTCTTAATCTAGGTTACTAATGAAAGTAGGATAAGTTATAACATTATATTTTCCAGATATAACACAATCATGTGCAAGTGTAACCAAACTCTCTTGCCAGATGAACTGTAATGAAAGGCGGGTTAATTTATATATAGAATGTCCATGCAAGATGCATAACCAGAGCCTTGGTAGATTGCAGCCTCCACAATATATAACTTGAACAGAAGGACATAATTTTTAAATTTTTTCCACACCTACTCCCTGTTTGCCCCACTTGTGGTTCTATTTTTAGAAGATCTGGGTGGAACTGGTAAAGTGCAAAATGTGCATCACGTGTATTACATGTGCCCCACACACGTTATCTAAATACCATTTGATATTCCTTTTCCTTGCTTTTTGTCTAGTAAGATCTTCTAATTAGTAGATGCTGATCTCATTCATGTAATGGCTTTATTGGATTAGGTCGGCCTTCTCTAGAAAATGTGTTGGAGGCACGAAGGAAAAACAAGGTATTTACATCTGACTAATTCAAATTATGCATTCTCTTAGATATGAGAATGAGATGCTAAAATTTTCCAAAACACTTAAATCAGTTGTGAAAACAAAAGAATAAATTCTGCCACTAAAGTTGATTGGGTGTTGGAATCCAACAAGTCTGACCCACTTACTCTACTCTTTTAAGTCATGCAAGTTGATAAACCTAGACACTTTTTTTGGGTATCTGTTTCCATAGCTCCTCTTTAATTGTAGTTGTGAGACGTCAGCAATGTTCCACCTACCCTTTCTCCATTCATCTAAAACTATTGATTTTTTATGCTGATTATTGTGTTTTACTTCACTTACAGGGTGAAGTATGCAAGGACAACAAGTCATGTGACATCTGAGAGCTTTTAAATAGGTGAAGAAAGTCACCAGGTAGTGGTTGGACATAGTTGGATTCAGTCATAATTTTGATTCTGCTGCTTATGTAGTTTGTTTTATCAGGTAAGCAGGGTATTGTCGTGTTGCACAGATTTAGCGATAAATTAGAATAACTTGTCTATAGCATGAGCTCCAAGCCTATATAAATGACAGTGGACTGCTCTATGTATTGTTAATCACAGCTCAAGAATGTCTCAGGTTTTTTGGAACCTTGAAAATACCTTTCTACAGATTTCGAAATGCTTGTAACTTTTTGGTTGTATTTTAGGATCCTCGGTAAACTGTTGACATATACTTGTATCTGACTAGTACTAGCCATTATGTGGTTGGCTGTATATTTTCTTGAGAAATGCAAATATAGTACAAATTGACTTTTTGGAAGAATTTGATTTATTGTTGTCAATTTTAGATGTTACTTGAGCTTTTTGGTTCCTCGTACAACTGTAAAGACTGAAGAGGTTATCAAGCAATAAACTTGTAAAAAATAACTGTTACCACACTTTGCTTCTTAATAGGAAATGTTCTTTATTACGCTTATTGTAGCACAAATGCAGTAGTGATACCCCGATTCCTCTCCCAGGACTATGAATTTCAAGCCAAAGTACAAATGCTGTCAATGGTTTTACATATGAGCGAGCATTTGATAATTTCACCATTTCAATCATTCAACAATTTAGCCACAAACTGGTCAATGTTAGTATACGAGCTCCCACCGTCGCTGATTGCTCTTTTAGCTGATTCTTTCCAGTTTTGGGCATTCCTCTGAAACTCTTTGCATCTCTCTCCTGTCATTACTGCGTCAATACACATTCTAAATTCATCCCTTCTCACCACACCCTCTCCATCCACCTTAGCTCTCACCCCCACCTGCCACAAATCCTCCACAAACTTAGCATTAGTTGGCTGGTCACTCCACTGTGGCACTCCAACCATTGGCACACCCAAGCTCAACCCTTCCAATGTCGAGTTCCATCCACAGTGTGTTACAAAGCAACCAATGGCGTCATGGGCTAGAATCTCTAGTTGGTTGCACCATGTCAGTACTAGTCCCTTCTCTTTAGACGAGTCTATGAATCCTGGGGGCAATTTGACATGCTCAGACTCCCTCAAGACCCAGATGAAGTGGTGAGTGTTCTCCTTTAGTCCAAATGAAATCTCTTCAATCTGCTTGGCTCCCAGTTCTGCCATGGAGCCGAACGAAACATGGACTACTGACATAGATGGTCTACTGCCAAGCCATGTCAAGCATTCATGACTAGCTGGATTCCAGAGATTAGCTCCATAAGAGATGTCTCCCTCAATTCCTTTATCTAAATATGCTGACGGTACCATTGGTCCGATCATTTTCACTGGCCACAGCGTGGACATAACTTTTGCAACCTTATTACAGAACAGTGTTTTAGAATGTCAGACGAATAAGCTAAAAGCATATATGTTACTAAAGTTATGAAAACAAACAAATATGTCAAGCTCACCTGGCTTTCAAGATCTTCGAAGGTGTTTGCGAAAACCCAATCAGCTTCTTCTAAGTTGGAGAACTGATTCATAACCACTGCCAAGTAAGCAGGATACGATGCAGGTGACAGAAGAAAACCTGGAATATCAGAAGAGCCAAATGGAGGAAGCCCAGGAAGGCAAAATGGCACAGCTTCTTGTTCCACAGGAATTTGGAAGAGACCCTGATTGACATGCCAATATCCAGAACACACAGCAGCAGAGTTTGTTAAAAATGCAGCTCCGACTGCACCATGTTGTCTTGCCACATCAAGTGCCCATGGTAGGAACGAGTCATAAACAATGCAATTCACAGAGCAACCCAAATCGCCAAGCTTCGTTACAAGCTCACTCAGTGTCCTAGAACCAACTGTTTTAAGTGACTCTATATAGGTGTTAGTGTCAGGGGCTTGTTTGAATCCACCCTCATCGAACCCATCAGATATGGGCTCGACCTGCACCCCATGAGCATCGATGCACTTAACAGTGTAGTGAGTTGTGGCGAAGCTGACTTTGAATCCTTTAGAGGCCAACCTTTTGGCAAACTGGAGGAGAGGATTTATGTGGCCTTGGCTAGGATAAGTAACCACTAAAACATGGCCTCTACACACTCTTTGTTTCTGCTTCATCATCTGCTTTGTATGCAAAATTCTCATTTCTCGCATAAAGAAGAAGACTTGTTATTTATAGGAATAAAAGTATTCAAGTAGTTGATCTTTAGTGAAGATGCATGCAGTCAATTTACTTTCAATTAATAATTACATTTTGTTGCCACCAACCAAATCAAATTGTGAGGCATTACGGACCCATCTTAACCTCAATCAGGCTTTTTATTCACGTTGAAAGAGATCAACACTGACTTGGTGTTGGTGCTCTAGCGCTGTCACAAGGTCTTGGAGAAGTCTACATGCCACAATTTTTTGTCACTTATTCTCAACTCGTCGATATTCATGTTTTGACTTAACATCAACTCTTTAGTCTTCACGTTCACACACTGCCTTCACATTCACACATTGCACTCTTCCAATATCATGATCAATTGGTGCATGGACACAATCTTCACACTTCATCAATTCTACATGCTCCATTGGCACCTTCACACCACTTTATCATGCTCCCTTTACACTCTCACTCACAACGTGCTCTGTGGCACAATTCGGTACCAGTGCCGTGGAATTTTCAACAATTTCGTATCAAAGCCGGGTGAGTACTGTTCACTGAACGAGAATATATACTTTTCACAAAAAGATGACAATGTTTACTGGAAGACGATATTGTGCAATGTTCACTAGTCACTATTCATGTGTACAATACTATTCACTGTGCATACGTATAGTATTGTTCATACATACGATCAGAGATCAAATTTTTAAGGAGTTGTCCATGGAGATTGTTTGTGCAAAGTATGAGGCTATGAAACCAATTGGTCATGGACAAGTGAAGAAAAGAATGAGAGAGTCTAGGTCAAGTCACCATGCCGTAGAGAAATGGGGACAGGCAAAGCAAGACTTGAGGTGTCACGCCAAGCGCCGACACATTGTGTCAATGTACCAAAAATGTAGAGTGTCCCAAGAAAGGACTGGTAGGCAAGGTGATCAAAGATGTATCACACCAAGCGCTGTCACATTGTATCCGTGTACGTAATGTAATGGGTCCCCGTAAGAGAACAGATAGGTAGGATGCTGCAGAAAAATGGGTGACTTAGGCTATGACAAGAGATCGTAGAGTCACGTTATGCCAAGAAAGCACATTGTGTGTGGAAGTGCCAAGGGAACAAGTAACAGTTGTAAGTAGAAGTGTTAAGAAAACACAAGAAAGTGATATGTAAAGGTGCCAAGGAGCACGTAAAATTGATTAAGTGTGAAGATCATTTTCGTGAGCCAATTGTCGTGCTATTGAGTTAAGAGTTCAATGTGTGAACGTGAAGGCAGTGTGAACGTGAAGACTAAAGAGTTGATGTTGAGTGAGAACATGAATATCAACAAGTCGTCGTTGAGGGGGATGTTGAAAGAGATCAACACCGACTTGGTGTTGGTGCTCTCTAAAAGAATTGAGAATATAGAAGAAGAAGAAGAAGAAGAAGGTATTCTCTGTAAGAATTGAGAAGAAGGAGATGGAGTTTTCAAAAAAAAATTTGAGAAGATGGAGAACTAAAAAATTGTGGCTTCTCCATCCTTCCTCCACCGACCCTGAACCATTATAAATGAAGCTCTGGATCAAACGTGAAGAATAACTTAGAAATGAGTTCGATAAGTGTGTGTGTGTGTGTGTGAGTCGTGTGTAAGTTTGTGCATGTGCAATTGTGTTTGTATAATTATTTTAATGTAATTGTTTGTAGTAATCGATTCAATGGACCGGAATAATTAACAATTCGATATTAAAGCTGCGGAATTTTCAACAATTCATTCATTTAATATAATCACCTTTGAGATTGGTTCACATATCTACTCTCAATGATTTGGATTAGAAAAGCAACAAAAAGAACAATAAGACAAAGATTGTGGTGCCCAAGAGGAAATTCCCACTTTTTAACATTATAAATGTGGAAGCCCCGGAGGAACAGTCCTCGCGGCCAAAGGAATTACCGAGAATGCGCTTATATCATGTGAAAGTCGAATCCAACAAAAACAAATGTAGTGGATGTTTTGGTAAATAAACAATTTTCCAATGTGAACACAAGTTCAAAATTTTCTCCACCAATATCACAAAATGAAAGATTTTGATGTAAACAATGCTCCTTCTTTAAGCATGTGTAAAAGAATGGTAAATGTGAAAGATATGAAAGTGTTTGGAAAAGTTGTGGTTGTAACAAGTTTGCTTTGAGGACATGGAGACTTTACTGGTGCTGCCCTGTATTGGCAGAACTTTAATATTAGTGAATGGATTACAGTCCTCTAATACAAATTGGAAGATTGATGGATTTGTGAAATTATATGTTTTATGAGCCCTTCTAGGGAGCGAGGAAAGGGGCGAGGGATGGGTGGTAACCACCCATCCGCCTTGAGATAAGTGCATCAGCCTCGAGATGTACAATGTTGCTTATCTCGAGGTGGATTGATGGCTTCCACCCATCCCTCGTTCTCTCCCTCGACCCCTAGAATTTTCAATGTTTTATATATTCCGTAGGAGTAAGTCTAGGGAGCAAGGGCAACTAGCCATTTTTTGGTCAGGGTTTGGCTATTTTACATTTTCATCAATTCTCTTTAAAACATAATCACAAACATCAATTATAGAAGGGGTAGAAGTGTAAAGAGCTCCAACCCTGGCAAAAAAATGGTCAGTAGCCCTAGCTCTCTAGAATTGGGGATTCCCTAGTGATCTAGGAGAATCAACAATTCTAGGGAGCCACTTTTGAGTCATGTTGGGGTTTTTTTACACTTATACCCCTTCCATTGATAGTGTTTGTGGTTGTGTTTTAAAGAGAATGAGGTAAAAGTGTAAAAAAACCAAAACCTGACTCAAAAGTGGCTCCCAAACCTAGCTCCCTAGACTTGCTCCTAGGAGAATACCCCAATTCTAAGGCAGCCATGCTTTATAGCCAGTTTTTTACCAGCTTTTGAGCTTTTTACCCTTCTACCCCTTTCTATAGGTAATGTTTGTAGTTTTGTTTTAAAGAGAATGGATAAAAGTATAAAAAAGCCTAAGCCTGATAAAAAAAATGGCTTTAAAGCTTGGCTGCCTAGACAGATTCGAGAGAATAACTTAATTCAGAACTACTAAAATGCTAAATGACAAGAAAATTCTTTTATATGAAAAGAGAGTGGCTGTCATGTGCAAAACCTCAAGTGGGGAACGGATCGGGGATCGGGGGGTGGGGGTGCGCTCCTGTGCTTCCTGCGCAGGAGCAACCCCCACGAATCCGGAAAGCTATGGATCCATTAGGATTTATGAACAACCACAAAAGCTGCAACATGAAAAATCAGCCCAAGATACAAACCCAATAGTTCATATTATGGAAACACATTATTCTAAGAGATGAATGTGTAAGAAGAAAGGAACTCATCAAAATCCAAGAGTGTCTTTCATTTGAATTATTAGAACTTCAACTTAAGACTTGCAAGAAACCCAGCTTCCTGCTCTTATTCTATACAGAGAACTACGACATCTATTATCTAAATTTATACAAGCTCTGAATTCCAACAACAGCACAGCTGCACAGGGGATACTATATTGCAGCGGCCTCATGTTCTACTAGACTCACTAGAACTAACATTGGGGCTCATGATCAGCTACATATGTTTCCATTTTGCATGACCATGCTTCTTTGACGCTATGATCCTCTTTATTGAGAATCTCCATCTTAGCACGCGGAATAGTGTATTCCATCTAGTGTGAGCTTTATCTGCAGCAGATCGAGCAGACATGGCAAGAAAACTATTGATGGCAGTTTGCAGGTCATCCTCTGATTCCAAACAGAAGTTTGGAGATTGAAGGGAAGGGTCCGCACCAAAACATTGTAGATGGTCTCCGCTAATCATAGACTGGGAAATGGCCTCCAGGTCAGACTTCATAGAATTGCTAAATTGACTTGGGAAGCTGGAAGGCTGCAGATCCATGCCATCAATACCTTGAAAGCTTAAATTATCAGAACTTCTCATGCCTCCAAAGGTTAGCATGGATGAGACCATATCTGAAGATGAAGCATCCGGAGGCGTGAAACAGTATTCATCTAACTTGTGAGAGCTTGGTACATTGCCACTGTAGGAAGTACCCACCGAGGCAAAGTTAGAAGGAAAATCATCAGCAGGTAAGTGAGAAGAGCTGTTGATACCAGTCTCATAGGAGATAACTTCATCCCAGTGTCCATAGGCAAGTATTACCATTTTGTGTGCATCAACCTGGTGATACAGTCCAAATACAAGTTGGATAGGGAATCACAAACAAAGCAACAAGAAATATTGTATACATGTATAATAAAACTAACCTTCTCTGATTCTGAAAGGCTGTCAACAGGGGTATATTGCCCTTGAGAAAGGATTCCCAATGCCTGACCGACAACATTCAAGACCACACCTGTTCCCTGTTGAGCACTAGGAGGGTAGTACAGATACTTTCGGTCGTCGAGTGTACAGGTTTGAGCATGGTCCGTGGTTACCTCCCACATCTTAGCAGACATACCCGTGCCTAAGATCTGCAGGGGTTCACACATATATGGTTATTAGAGGAAATAGAACATGCAATGGTTAATTTATTTTGTAAAATAAATGGCTTCGTAAATTTGCTAAGTATGACCAAGTATTCATAACTGGGTGCTGTAAAATATAACAATATCAAACAAGTAAAATTTATCAATACACTAGGAAAGTAGGAAACTCAGAAATCTCAAATCCATACATAACAATTTCGCTCTTAAATGTTAATTTACTAGTAAGAACATAAAAATTTGCTTTCTGTGGATTGCTTTATCCACTGTGCTGATTAATTCTACCACCACACTAATTGTACAAAAGAAGGAACTATAATTCTACCACCATACTACTTGTACAAAGAAGGCACTATGTAATCCATAAGAGAGACAATAGCAATCACATTGTCAGGTTATGACTAGGTATAGATATTTGCTAATTCATTTACTATGCAAAAAGTTCTTGATTGTGTTTCCAGAGATGACTCCTCCAACTTGCAATAGTCATACTTTCCTGCTTGTGGGATATCAATCCCACTAAAGTTTCAAGAATCATGGCTCCTACACTAAACAATTGTATATCCCAGAAATTATGCACTAAAGTTCAAATATATTCCACATTCACTGTGCCTGGTGGGTGTTTGTGGAGTTAAAGTGCCCTTTACCAACTCCTAAATGTACAGAATCTGCAGATCTTCTACCCGCTCAGTATATTTAACTATTATATTTTCTGAAATGATTAACATCAGTCAATGTATGACTACCTCTTTGTCATGGCTAACTAGACAAAAAAATAAAAACATGATTCCATGAATGCATTATAGAGGTTTCATTGCGTGATAGAGATGATTTAATCAACTTTTTCTAGTTGAAAGAATGAAACGCAGTAGACAAATACATTTCGTAGCCTTGGAGCGTCAACAAAGAAGAGCGTCAAAAAGTCTTTCACAGTCTTGATATTTTCCCTACTTAAACGCTTATGGAAAGCACCATCTTTTCCAATCTTTTCTAAGCGCCATACTTCATCAGCCAAAGATGGAGGATAATGCTTCTTGTACACTGCAATATAAAAGAAGATGTGGTGTCTGAGTTTCTATATTTAGTAGAAACACTTATTGCTTACTAATTAATAAACGAGATGTGAAAAACAAATCACATAATCATAGAAGGTCGAGAAATGGCATGTAAAGCTTTAACAGACTGATGTATAAGAGGTAGTATGCTTCATGAACAACAAACAGTGATATATAAGATTATTAAACATGATAATGCTTACAAGATGAATACTAAGAACTATATTATGAACAGGATATACTTAATAGAAGATTATATTCTGAACAGAATATACTTGGTGAAGATTATGAGAATATTAATAAAACAAATAGTACTATCATAGAAAAAAGAAATAGATGTATTAAGTATTGAGGAGAATTATGAAAACTAACTTTAACGTTTCAAGCTACTTGAAAATCCCACAATCAGCATAATGATTGTGACAACACTCACAAATGAAAAGACGATTCGGGTAGCTTTCTCTTAAACTTGGAGAAGGGGATCTACATTGAAGCATTAAGCTTTTTCTCTATTTAACCTTGCTTGCTCTCACAAATATTCAAATCAGTGTTCTAAAAAGCGCTAGGCAGTGGGTGGGCGGCGAGCAGGTGCCTAGCGCCCAGGGGCCTAGGCGGCGCCTAGGCGATCTTAGGTTTTGTATTATAACTTAAATAATTTACAAAAGTTTAGCATAATACCTTATCAATTACATCCAATTTAATGGCAAGATACATATGCAAAATTTAAAAACATGAAAAATTAACAATCATGAACAAAATTTATTAAAACTCAAATGACTGAAGTTGGTCATGATGGGTACTTTATACAAAGTTGAACTTGTGGACAAATATCCAAACCTACTCTTTTATTTTTCTTCAAATTGTATGAATGAATGACCTCAGTCATGTTTGATAAAATCTACATTACTAAAATTGGTACCGGTAGATCCTTTGAGAATTTCATTAAGTAATCATCATTTGCTACATTCAGACATATACTGAATAAAAAACAATTAAATTGTTTATTTTCAAAAAAGATGAAAGAAAAATAAAATAAGAACACAATCAACCTTATTAAAAAAAAACCTCGCCCAGGCTGCCTAGACCGCCCAACCATTAATCTGGGCGTTTCTCTAACGCCTAGCGCCTAGGCGGCCGCCTAGGCCGATTTTTAGAACACTAATTCAAATATGATTTATCTAAGTTGATAAGTGCAAATGGGCAAGTCTTCTATTTGCAAAGAAGTGCCTACCTCTGAACAATGAAGAAAAGGTAAAAGGGGGGAGATAACCACCATAAAATGAGCATGGTATCATAATAGTCTGTGACGTGTGGATTATAATGGCTTTGAGTGACCTAAGGTACAGATGCCCCAATGTAATCTCTTCTCAAAACAAGCTTCAAATAGAATTAAGCCCCATAAGTAAAGAATACTTTTAGTAGGTTTTTGTACTAAAGCATGTGCTTTATGCCTTAATAAATGGAAGTGATTCTAGCAATATGTTTTGAAGAAGTTCCTTCTTCATTAGCTTAGTTTGTTGCAACAAGATTTTATCAAAAAAAGAACTGGTAACCGAGAGCATCAAAATACAATGAGCTAAAATGCTGACTAAAAATAAAATGAAATAAAATAAAGTAGATGTCATGTACTCAAATTTACTTATGACAGCTTCTGAATTGGGATCTGTTCCAAAAGTGAACTTCACTACTAAATTTTGTTCTGTATCGGAGGGCGTTGTTCATGTTGTTCTAAGTAAATGATTCCTAACTATTTTGAGTGGTGAGGCTCCGCCAATTCAGTCTTTAGATGGTCAGACTCCAAAGAAGAAACATCCTTCTCAAGATAAAAAATTTTGGTTCATGATTTCTCATTCATTCTCCATTTCTTTCACGTCTGATCAATTCGAGTCCCTAAACTGAACCTATCACAAATTTTCCAATGCGTGTTTTACATACTCATTACTAAAGCCCAATAAACTACTTTTCTTCAACATTCCCAACCCGATAATCAAGAATTTATTTGAGGGTGGAGAACTAAAGAGAACTTATACCAATAGGAAAAGATACATGAAAGCTAGAATGAGAGATCCTTCAAGAAGGAAAAAGGGTATGAAAATTAGAAAACTACACACTTCGATATGTAAATCTTAACCCCCAACGAATACAAAAAACTCCAATTTAAAACTCTCAATCTAGCAACCATCTAACACCATGTGAAAAATGAGGATTTAGATGCCAAAATGTTGTCCAACAAACCCCTCTGCGTACCGTACCAAAATAGGCGAAGGGCAGACTGGATTTAGGTAGAAAGATTTCCTTAGGTACTGGTCTCAGTGGACCAACTTTTGCTTCTCTTCTCGGGAAGAGTAGAAAGAACAAACAAGGCCCAAAGAGGTCCAATTTTCCAGTTTGACCAAATCCTATCAAACAAGAGAAAGCCATAGGTCAGGATGCGATATGGACATGGTTAGAAGAGGTCCCATCGACATTGTGAGATCTGTTTGGAATGGTTGGTCTCAATCCTCTTACCCTCACCCCCAACCAAAACAAAAACACTATCAGAGAAAGAAATGGCACCAAAGATTATCAACATAGTTGGTCCCACAACGGCCCATTGCTAACTTGACAAGCGAAAATATCTATTTTATCTATTATAATCGTAAAAATTAGGAAAATGTAATTATTTCAAATACATTATCAACTTTAGGGTCTTCTATCATATTTGGTTTTCACTTCCAAAGAAAAGTCGATTAACATTCAATTAGCTATACACTGCTGAACATCCCATTTGAGCACCACCACCACTATGGTTTAAATCTTGCACACTATGCTAAGAGTCTATCCCCTTACCTTCCAAATGCAATGAAATCAAAATAGTATTTCAGTGAATGAAGTAAATATGTAAACAGTTAAATTGTTAAGAAACGTTATTTAAGCAACATTGGTGTGTCTTGCTTATTTTATCTATTGGATATTCAATATAATAACTGATAATCTGATTTTCCAAAAAACAGAATCTCGGCTTTTCAAAATTATTCCACTTCCAATATGCCTAAATTTCAGTTTGCTAATAGGTCACCCTCCAAAAGAAACAATAGTGAAATCAGTGATCAGTTTACCTTTCCACATGTCATCTATTAAAATCAATACAGTTCCAAGATGAATGTGAATAAAATCTTATGATAATCATAGTAAAGGAGCACAGAAATATCTGGAGTACTCACATTCTCCGCGATGATCTTTGACCATGAATGAATCAGTTCGTGCTTCTCGTACTCTAATCCCATCACACTTATTATCTATAACTCTGGCTCCTAATCTGAATTTACGGCTCCTAGTCCAGCTTGAATTATCCGTAAAAACCAACTCACCAACTACGCTAGTACCTTCATTAAGTTCTAAAATAGTATCCCCATTAAGAAGTGGTTTTTTACCCTCCCTTTCTTTAACAATATTGTTTTTAAATTTTTCAAGGGTCCAACTGTCATCTTCATCAAAATCTCCCTCCAGAACCACAATTTCCACCTTCGCCAAGGATAAGGTACCTGAGCGGACAACTTCCCCATTCAAGGCATCGACTAAAGCTATTTCAATGACGGATCCATCCTCCCCTTCAATTTTGGCACCAGTAAAAACTGGAAGAGAAAGCCTGTTTCTAAACTGAAGTTGCAAGTTCCTCGAGACTGAAGGATAAACTTGTTTGCCACAATTTCTGAATCAAGGGAAAAAAATGTCTCAGAAATATAATTCTCTTCGCCAAGGATTGTGATTTCGTTTTTCGATTAGTTTCAGACTCTTGATTTTAAGAAATATTTCAGTGTGTAAAGAAAAAACATAAAAATTTTGAGATACATAAAATATATATATATATATATATAATAAATTTCGAGGGTATATGAAATATGTGACAAAAAAAATAAGATGCAAATAAGTAAATCTATTAAACACATTAAATGAAACCTAACTACCAAGAAATGAAACAAACATGAAATCAATATATAATTAGAAAATCAGAGGGTGGTTTCAAAATTCAATAAATAATTAGATAAATGATAATTAGGGAAAAAACCCAAAATTTTTTGAAATAATCCTCGTAAAAAATGTAATTTTTGGTAGCTGATTTTTGTATTTTTTTTTTAGGGAAAATAAGACATTTGCAGAAAAAAAAACCCCCAAAATTTACGATAAAACCTCAAAATTTTTCGAAATACCCTCGAAAAAATGTATTTTTTCTTTCGCCCTAATTCTTTTTGTAATTTAAAAAAAAAATCAACGAAATTTCACGAAAACACAATCCTTGCTCTTTGCCGAACTCTTAAGCAAAACAGAATGCAAATCACCAGGGCATAAATTCTTACTGCTTCATGCTAATCAAATGCTTTCTGAATGCCATTTCAACCTCCTCTTTCACCTGAAGAACACATAATAAACGGATAAGCTGTTATAGTTCATAATTATTAATGCAAGTTACAAAAATGTGCCAGCAAAAAATAATAATAATGATAATTAAATAATAGTAAAATAGAATCATTCTTTGTTCTGGTTAGTAAGCAATATGTTTGGTTTATAAGTTCATCTCCCTTGGGTGTTCTCTGGTAACAACTCCCACACTTAGGTGTTTTATATCAGAATGAGAAAGCAAGTTCTCTTCATGGCATAAATAGAGAGTTGTTTTAAGGAAAAGAAATAAAAGTCTTGCTGGAGTGTGTTTATATGAAGGAAATATATCCAAAATTGTTTTTGTGGAGAAACTCTTGTTTAAGTGAACCTTCACTTTGTACTTTTCCTTATACTTAAGGTTGTCCACTCATGAATCATACTCTGTAGTAGCATCCCAACTTGTGAGTTGGTTTTTGGTGGAAATCTTAACTAGACTTACGAGGATGATTGTGAATGAGTTAAGGCTGATATTTTACAGATCATTAGTGAGATCAATGTATCTGTAATAGAATTCCTCTCCAAGTCAATCTACCAAAATAAGCTTCTTCTAAACCCTAGATGCCAACAAAAAGAACACAACACAAAAAAAAGTCAAGTACATGCAAATTGGTGAACTCCCTCTCAACTACACATTACACAAAAACTTCGAAATAGCAAATAGGAATGACAGAAAGAAAGTAAACATCATTTTCACACCTACTCCAACAGCTTTTGTATATTAAGTTGAATAAAACAATAAATGCAACCAAAAAATGAAGCTATCATGTGAACAGCATAAATTCCCCACTAGCATACAACTTAAATTTAAAGGAAAAAAAATATATACTTCACTCCAGGAAACTTTTGAACTTACGATTTTGCGCAGCAAGGGCTCCATTCCAGAGAGGATCTTCTGAATTGTATCCATTTTGACTGCTTCAAGTATTACCCTATAAACCATTGGGGAAAAAAATTAATAACACAACCATTGCCATAGTCAAAGGTCAGCATGAAGTGTTTACATACCTTGTTGCAATTAAACTTGATTAAAAAAAATGCATTTGATTGAGCAAACCTAGGTCATTCTCTCTAAGTTTACCATGATAGGTTTACACTGTGCATTCCATGCAAATTTGGTAGTAATTTGTGTCATTGAGTCCTTACGAGAAATTCCTTGGAGGCAGCATGCAGCAGCAAAATGGGCTTGCAGTGACAGGTGGAGGTTAAGTAGGAATCTTCTAAGTCGCCCCATTTCTTGACACAATACAGCACAATAATAACCTATCTTGATTGAATCATTGTTCTTGTACTTCCATCTTCCAACTGTGGTGAGATAGGTTACCATGCAAAAGATTGTTGGTCACGGATTTCTCAACGGTGATTCATGACTTACTTGGTGGAAGCTACTAGAGAATTTGAGAAATTGGAGATAGCTCCAAAGCATACTAGAACAATCTCAATAGAAATATCTAGTGGTTAATATCACACTAACTAAAGAGTTCCTTAGATTATTCTCTCACCTCCACTGCCGGATACTTTAGTATGAAATATCCTACTCACCATCTTGGAGAGATTTCTCTCTAGATTTATCCAAGGTTTTCCACCAACCTGAAAAAGGGCAAAAGCCCATTACCTTATGAGTATGGTGGAGCAAGAAGCTCAAGTTCTTGTCTTGAGAAGAGTTGGTTAGCAGGTGTCAAGTCTCGTCTTGTAAGTGACTTTAAATGTACTTGTGAGCACAAGTTTGTAAGTTGAGTACAAGTATGTAAGTCCAAGTTCAGTCTTAATGACCTTGAGTGATTAATAAAATAAAGTATTTCATCACTCAATTTTCCATAATTTGGTATAGAGTCGTGATTAGCAATAAAAGGCGACTTAGGCAATGATTTCAGATCGGACGGTTGTGTGGTGCAAAGAGAGCATGTAAGTTTAGTTTTTAGTTACTGTGATAGTAACCAAGAGTTCGTTGGATGTCGAGCTACTGCCAAAGTAATTTCGTGTTACTGGAAGAATGGCGGGATATGTAAGGCAAATGTGTCCCCATGCTTATTTTGAAGTTTCGCAACTAGAATATACTTTATCATATCCTTTTGAATTGAAGCCTTCATTGCTTACATAGCTTTCCCAGCTCATACCCTCGACTTACGTAATTTCCCTGTATTTGCCAGAGTGTCATCTGGTGGAATAACATCATCATCACCAACATTCTCCCATAGGTCATACCCTTGGAGATACGACTGTAAGCATGACTTCCAATAGCAGTAATTATTGTTGTTCAACTTCTCTATCCCATTTTGTATGTTTAACATATCCGCTTATCTTATAGCAGCACGCCAATACTTTGACAGCAGTTTCGCATCCAACAAACTCTTGATTACTATCACAATAACCAAAAACCAAACTCATGTTTTTTAATACCACGTGACCACACGATCCCATCAATCACTAACCACGGCTCTGATGTCAAATTGTAGAAAACTTTGTACTCACGAGTACAACTAAACTCATTGACAAGACCTAGTAACCAACTATTCTTAAAAGAAAACCCTTGAGTTTTTACTCACACTCATAAGGCAGCGGACTCATGCCCTTTATAGTGGTATAAGGATAGTGGAAAACCTTGGATAAATATATAGAGAAAGATGTAAATGCAAGGAGATTTTCTCTTGAAGAGAATTCTAGAGAGTAGGATACTTTGTACTAAGTATCCAGAAGTAGAGGTAAGAGAATAATTTAGGGGAATTCTAGTCAGATATTAACGCATATTTCTAGTGAGATAATTCTAGTATGCTTTGGAGCTAGCTCCAATTATCTCAAATTCGCTTTCACCAACCAAGTCTGTGTTGATTTCTCACAGTATATAATGACAATGAATTAGACGACATTTTCAAACTGTATGGCTTGCCCCATAGGTGATAAACCAAGTTCAATGAGAACCAAATAAACATGAACCAATACTGTGTAAACAAGTTTGAAGACCGCCTAAAGTAACAACGGACGTAACCTTGAGTTATAATTCCCTGGGTATACATGTTACCTGATAAATTGTGCTTTTTTAGCAAGAAGAAAATTTTGGAAGTTCCTCGAGATAATAATTACAACATGCAAACATGACTTTTCTCAGGGCAAAAAAAAAAAAAGCCCAATCATCAAGTTCATTTTTCTCAATTGAAATTTATTTAACCCACTAAATATTGCACAGAAACGAACATACAATAACTTTGTCGCGCAAAACCATTCATGCCTCACAGTTTCTTTGTTTCAAAAAAAATTAAAAAGATACCCAATTGCATGGACTCTCTAAATTCCACTTCCATCATGCACTATATCCAAAAAGCAAAATTAACAATTTTTACTAAAACAAACATACCCAGTTGATTATTTGATCACAAAATTACTTAAAACCCATTAATGTAATAAATAATGAATAAACCCGAGTTGAAGAAATCAATGAATCGATCGATCGGATTTTCTAACCTTCTAAGAGCAGGAACCTTTTGACGCTTCTCCTCAGGATCAGGAGGACTGCTGGGTTCAGACCCAACCTTGGCATCCTCAGACTGCCTCTTCTGTGACATAGTTATTATCCAGTCAATAGAATACTCACTCACTCACTCAGCAAAATGATGACAATAATTAATGGGCAAGTTCCAAAAACAAGGCCGCGCCCATATGTAATAAGAATGTCTGTCTGTCTGGGTGTCTCTAGTGTAGACTAGACTAATGGGATTGAATGAATTATTGTTGTGAGGAAGATGATTGAAGATGAAGAATAAAACAACAAAATCACCACCACCTCACGGACCTCGTGCCATTGCTGTTTCTGCTTCTGCTTCTGTGGAACGGCGCGGAGCCCACGGATAAGCGCGTTGTTACGGATTGAGTGGGTCACTGTTCCCTACCCCACACGCTTTCTTCCCTTCCTATACCAAACCGTAACACTATTCTCCAAGTGTATGTAATTTTTACCCTTATCATGCATTTTCTCGAACCAAATAAAGCCAAGTGAATGGTTGAATCATGGGATTAGGAATTTGAGAGGGCCAAGAACTTGACCTGATCTCGTGTTCCATCCGCTAGTAGAGATTTTAACTTATTGTTTTTATGCGAGTACAAAATCATTTTTTCACAAAATTTCATTTCAAACGAATTGATAAACAAAAATATTTTTATTTTTAGGAGGGTAATTTCGAGTTTTAACTAAAATCAACTTAACTGGATCATAAGTTGACAATAAAAGAAACATATAATCGAACACTCATGGATAATTTTATACTTTCGTTTTTTTTTTTCACTTAAAAACATTTTGTGTGTTCTATTTTCTCAAAATTAAAATTGTCAAAACTATTTACTTAGTTGTCAAATTTTGGTAAATTTGGTATCGTTGAAATTTGTTTTGAAAATTTTTCCAATAAAATCTAATGCGTTAAAAAATTGTTCTCATATGAGTTTTGACCTGCAAAACAATTGTTAGACTGTCAAGAACCACATTTTTTGTGGTCGAATGCACTCCGATACTTAAGTCAATAACTTTGTTGGAAAATTGAAGTAAATCGAGACAAAACTCAGTTAAAATTGCATAGTGTAGATAGGATAATCGAATCGACCTCTCTCGAATCGAGTTGAAAGCCAATTGAGTCCCCTGTTCATACTTTTTTTTACCTTATATATATAATGAGTAAATTGATGATTACACTCAGCTGTGTGCGTGACATAAACTCGGTTGGCGTAATGAAGAAGGGACGTTTATTGTAACGATCCCCTCCTTCGTTGAGATGGAAATGATTCCCTCCATCTCCTTCATAACGGTCCATCAATATTTATGATGACTCGAGCCTTTGTAACGGCTCTTCAACATTTATAGGGGTGGGCACGGGACGGGATGGGACGAGATATACACATCCCTATCCCATCTCGTTCATATGGGATCGGGACGTGATCAGCGTGCTGCCTGTGACTGCCACTGCACCGGATATCCTGTCCCAGTGGCCTGGATCCTTCTGGCACTGATCAAAGAATTCGACCAAGACATCTGCAGCCTGATTCGGATGATATGGATCAACGTGGAAACCCGATATACCATGTTCAATTATCTCAGCAGGACCGCCATGGCAAATGGCAAACGTAGGGAGACCACAAGTCATAGCCTCAACAACAGTAAGCCCAAAAGCTTCATAAAAGAGCAGGCTACAAGCGGAGGAGGAAAGTTGTAAAAAAAAAAAGTGACAAATATAAAGAGAATAAAGGAGTCAACCCAGCAGTGTATACCTGTACAAAAGCGCATTTTGTGTCCGCAGTGTAACGGTAAAGCTCACCATTTCATGCCCAGTTCATTTGAGCTAATATCCATCGAAATTGGCCATTCAATTCGTACTACTTCATAAGACCATGCATCTTCTCAATCTCATTAATTTCTTCTTTGTCATTAAACTTCTTAACATCGATGTAACCAACAACAACAGCAAGGTTTACAAGTTCCCTTAGTCTAGGGCTCTTTGCATACCACTCAACCAGTCCTATTATGTTTTTGACACGATCCAGTCTTGCCATCGAGAAAATAATGGACTTTGATCGATCACTCAAGGCACCATTAGTAACATATATGAAGAATTAGTCTTACAAACTTATTTTCTTCAATAACATTGTTAACAAGTATCATATTCATTCTTAAATTTTACTCAATTTCTCATATGTTTGGAAGGGAAAAAGTTTCTTCTAATAAGATGATTAAATGGTATATCTGTAAGTTTATATGAATAAAAATAAATAAATAAATAAATAAATAAAAATATTAATAATAAATATTTAAAAAATAGCTCGGGATTGGCGGGATTGAAAATCTTCATCCCATCCCATCCCATTCTAAAACGAGACGGGACTAAATCGGAATGAAATTATTCAATCTCATTAAGACCCAAAAAAATCGAAACGGAACGGGATCGAAATCGAGAACGCGGGATGGAATGCCCACCCATACCCTCATATATGTAAAGACATATGAAGGGAAAATTAGAAAAAAAAAAAAAAGCAACTGTGAAGGGAAAATTAGAGAAAGACAACTGTGATAGCCCCAGATGAAGGAATCCAGTACTACTTGGTGGTGGTGCTCAGGCAAATTCATCCAAGAGGAGAGTTAGCAACAACCCGTAAATTGTGAAAAAGAAGTAACTCTGTTCCTTCTCTCCTCCCTCTTCCCTCATCTGCCCCAATCAAACAAAAACCACCTGTTCCGGCTCCTGTTGATCGATCTACATAGCCTGACCAAATTGATTGAAACCTCCATGTTCCCCCTTTTTCCTCAATCGATCGACACGGTCCCAACCAAGTCGATCACACTCTCGAACCACCTTTTCAGTCGATCGTCCTCCCCCGCAAGTCGATCGACCTCATGATACCACCACCAACGGTGACTTCCATTGTCCTCAGCCTCTGACGTTCGATCAGATCTGTGATCATCCTCCACCGCAGATATGTGATCGATCAACCAACCCCACGACCCCTTAACCAAGATGGTCGAAATCACCAGGCTCCTTCTCAGTTTGATCGCAACCTACAACCCTCTACCCAGGTCGGTCTAACGTTATCTAATCGGGTTTCCTTGATGGCCATCGTTCGATCAAAGAAGTCTTCTTGTTTCTGCAAAAGAGATTGAGAAGCAAGAGATGGCCTGGGCTCTTTGAGATTTCCATCAGTGGATGGTTTTGGTCCTTTTGGATATAATAGATGAAAACCATTTTGGAGAGAGTTTGTTGTTGTTGATGTGGAGGGATTTCCAGGGAAAATTCTAGGGGTCGAGGGAAAGGGAGCGAGTCCTCGCGATGAACGCTCGCGCGCATCTCCAACACGATGCGCTCATCTCGAGAAGAATGGGTCCCTCGCCCCTTTCCCTCGCTCCATCCCTCGCTCTGTAGCAAAGCTTGATTTCCAGTTCCACAACCACGTGAGGAGGGTTTGTTTCAGTTTCTCTCACTCATCCTGGAATCTCTCAATCTAGAATTTTTCTTTGGGCTTAAATCTATTGTGGGCTTGAGTATTTGTTTGGGCCTTTTTTGCTGTTGAATTTGAACCAGGATAGCTTGGTCCCATCTCGGTTCAAACCGATCCGGGACCAATTGGGTTTGCTAAAAAAATTTCCCTATCCCGACCCATTTCGGTCGCGTTTCATTGGATCGGGACCGAGATCGGGACAAGCCCAATCACGGAGCGACCCAGACCGTGCCCACCCCTACGTTTTTCATTCGGATTCGTGCTCCACGAGCTAGCCCGTCCTCCGAATTCATTTTCCATTCGGGCTCGTGGACATGTGAGCATGTGAACCCGCCAAAGACTAGAACAACCAACAAAACTTTAAATTAATAATAATGTTGCCAGCCAGGTTCAAACCCCATGACCTAAGGTCTTCTAAGCAATGCCTTTATAACTCTGTTGGTGCTCCTTTGATGGAATATTTAGTTTTGTGTCTTTTTATACCTATATGTACCTGGATTACCTGTCTAATTCACAGGACACAATTTTTCATTTTAACCCAAGCAAAATATTGGAATTTTTGTTACCATTGATATTGGAAATGACTCTGGATGATCGTAACATTTTTCCGTCTTGTTGCTCAGTTGTGATCAAGCATAGACTTTTTTTTTTAGAAAAAAAATTTGTCGTTTCCCGCGGACGGCACCAAACTAATGCATCCATAAATCGTCCTCATGTGAGTTTGACCTGCAAAACAATTTTTAGACTGCCAAAGACTACCTTTTTGGTGGCCGAAGGCACTCCGATGCTTAAGTTAATAACTATGTTGGAAGAATTAAGTAAATCTGGACAAAACTCAGTTAAAGTTGCATAGTGTAGATAAGATAGTCGAATTGACCTCCCTCGAATCGAGTTGAAATCCAAGTTGAAAGGCAATTGAGTCTCATGTTCATACATTTTTCTTTACCTTATATAATAAGTGAATTGATGATTGCATTCAGTCGTGTGTGTGACTTAAGCTCGGTTGGCGCAATGAATGAGGACGTTTATTGTAACGGTCTCCTCCTTCATTGAGATGGGAGTGATTATCTCCATCTCCTTCGTAACAATCCATCAATATTTATGACGACTTAAGCCTTCGCAACGGCTCTCCAGCATTTATGGTAACTTGAGCCACGTGTATGACCATGATCAGATGATGATTTCATGTATCATCAAAACCAATGGTCATTACAAGCGCTAATAATTAAAAAAAGAAAAATTTTGATCAAGTCTAACCCTAAAGTTTATAGCGTACATTTTTACCATAAAATAGGTTTGAACCTTAAAACTAATTAACAGCTAAAGTGGAGATAGTTGCGGGGGTGTTCAAGGTGAGTCGGTTGGAAAGTTGGCTAAGCTCAAGGTGATTCCTCGTTCCCTTCGTGATTATGATGGAGAAATCAAAATTTTCATATTTTAACATATATCTTTAGACACACCATCGAAACTGAAACTTTAACATATTGTTTCTAATGTTGACCTTTAATTTTCTCTAAATTAGGTTAAACAAAGCTAAAATGATATAATCTTCATTTTGGTCATGTGCATGTCATGTCATTGTGGTGGCGGTGGGAGTTGTGTAGTGGGAAAAAATGTCAAAAAACTTCAATGCACCTAAAAACAAACACCTTTAATTTTACAGTTTCTAATCAATAACTCATTTAGAAGTGAAACAAACAATCCATTCAGAAGCTTATTCAAAACTTCAAAGTCTAGCTAGAAGTTAGCTTCTGACCACTTAAAAAAACAAACACCACCTAAGGTAATTGTTTCACGGGTCTCATGTAGCAGTACTTGTAAGGGATTCTGGTAGTTACTGCTCCTCCTGCATGATACAAATGATGCTCTAAGAAAAAAAAAAAAAAACACGACCTCGTGATGTCAAAACCCCCAAAATCTTTTCCTCTTCTATCCACTCACTCAGACAAAGAAAAAAAAAAAACATTTGTTCTTTCAAATCACCTAAAACTCTCCCAAATCCGCCATTAAAGCCGACATCTCGAAACTTTTCAATCTTGCTTTCGATGATTGTTTGAACGTACAGGCGGCATAGCCGATTGCATTGGAAGGAGCTTATCAGATTCAAGCTTCAACGGTAAAGAAGAAGCAGAAGACACCGCCTTTCACGAGTCTTTGTCGCAAAAGACCGCCTCACAAGATGTCTACAATTCCGCCTTCCCATTGCAAGATTCGTCACCCCGAACCTTCGATTCTGACCTCTACGGCTCCATTGGGATGTGTACTTATGGTTGTCTAGTAGAACTCTCTCAGAGAAACCTCAATATTAGGGTTTCGTCTCGTCTATCTTCTACTCAATCAATCGAGTTTCCCTTCTCCCACTGATTCATTACTTCAACCTTCAAAGTGCGTAAGGTCTCTTCCCGTTTCACTATTTTTAGAGTTTTATCTACGATGCCTCAATTTGGTTGTTCAACCGAAGTCTGTCACGTCCTCGAGCAAAGCTGAACTGATGTTGGAAGTAAAGATGAGCTGAAATAAGAAACAGAAAAAGAGCGCCAATACATTGCGCCAAATTCAAATTCAAAAGCTGGAAGTGAGGGTAGTTAAGTAATTTGCCCTTGTTAGTTACAAATGAGAGGATTACAGCCAAAGGATTAGCCCATTTTGAAATTATGTTACAAGTTTTAGTATAAATATAGATGCTCTGTAATGGAGAAAGCAGAGAAGAAAAATGTATTAAGGCTCTTCTGGGTTGAGTTCACCCAAAGAGAGGTTACCCTCTTGTCCTGTATTATTTTTTCCAGATCTATAATAGTTCTTTTTTTTCCATTCTCGAAATTTTCATTTGTTATCTGTTTTTGGATCCAAGTCACAATCGTGACATTTGGTATCAGAGCAAGTTTCGTTCCACCAACCTATGCAACCATGGACATCACACCTGAGAAGATAGAAGTATTCATGGAGGAGACGAATAAAAACCAACTGGAGATAAACGGACAACTCAAACTCTTGAAAGTCGAACTGGACAAGCTAGCACAAGCAAGGGAAGCCCTAGATAAGAGAGTTGATGCCCGTTTTGAACAAATTTTTCAACTGATTATGAACAATCAAGAAGTTCCTGGATCGAGTGCGTCTCCCACCTCTCAAATCGCAAATCCAACTTTGCCACTCAATGAATCAGTCTCCCATAATCCCCGGGAGACCCTTGGTACATTCTATCATCTCCCTAAGTTAGAATTTTCTCAAATTAATAAAAGCAACCATAATCAGTCCAAGAACATTACATATTCATCTCTTGGTGGAGATTTGGAAGGCGCACCACAGGTGTTTGATGAAATGTCTACAATAGATGTTTCGTGGAACCCAAGGCTTACAAGGTATGCAAGGTTTGGGATTCTCGTTGACATATGCGAGAAATTTGGGTGTGTAGAAACAGTCGAGGTCCTTGCGAAATTAATCGAAGAGTATGTGTTCACTCGAACTATTATAAATTCTGTAATTGCTCTTCATGGGCTTATAAAGGAGACTTTCAAAGAATTTGAACTAATTCAGATGCAAGGAGTGAAGACGAGGCAGATGCAAGGGATCAGTTATTCTTCTCGGACAAAGGTTAAGATGAAAGTTCGGATTGTAAAAAATGTGGCATCTCAGTCAGTGAAACAGGACTTATCAATTTCTAAACCACTTAGAGCTGCTTGATTTCAATGCAACAAGATGTTACACAAACAAAGAAGAGCTGTGTTGGAAGAAAAAAGAGCCTCAGGTGGTTCGACAATTCCTCCGGATTACCAGCTCAGAGCGACGGGGTTGGAAGCACCTCATGGAGATCTATTAGCATGCATAGAAGTAGCAAAGGCCACTGATCTAATTGCTTTTATAGCATCAGCTGATGCATTATGTGAAGAAAGCACTGTCAACTCTTATATTAACTCATTTGAAACTCAATGCTTTTTTATCTTTAGAGCACTTGGTTTAACAAGCACTGTTGTGCTGATACGTGACCTGTCCGCAGAGCTCAAGAAGAAAAATGAGATGAGGATTGTGTGCGTATTCAGCCTTACATCTGAATTTCCAGAAGATTCAAAGTTTGTCCCATCAGATACAACAGATGAGATCCACCCTGCTGAACACCAAGCTGAGTATAGTCAACTTGCTTTAACAACCATTACTTTTGCTGGGATTACACAAGCTACACTTGGGGTTTTCAGAGTAGGCTTCCTGATTGACTATCTCTCTCATGCTGCAATTATTGGTTTTATTGGGAAAGCTTCCATTACGATTGCTCTTCATCAACTCAAGGGTTTTCTTGGCATAAGGAAATTCACTAAGAAAACATATAGTGTTTCCATTATACACTCAGTATGGGGTTTTGTGCATCATAAGTGGAACTGGCAGACTATACTCATAGGAGCATCATTCTTGGTTTTCATTCTAATTTCTAAGTACATAGGAAAGAAGAATAAGCAATTTCTTTGGGTTGTCAATCCCTCATCATGGCATCAAGGCTATTTCACTGATAAAAATGCAGCCAAAGGTGTCGTGGCTGTTATAATAACCTTGACAAGAGCCGCAACAATTTATGATAAACCAAGCATCAGATGCAAAGTTTACAACTGCCAAGCATGGGTAGTATTTAGGGGTGTTATAGCATCCAGAAATGCAATACATCATATGCAACGCTTTGCATTTTATGATAAACTATTGCGGATACAATATGCAAAAAGGAAATTTGACTGTCTCACAAAAGCAGAGGGTACCTTTATCCCAAGAGAAAAGAAAAAGGAGAAGGAGCTAAAGGCCAAAGCAAAGTTCAAAATGCGACTTACCCGGATTGTTATACAATTCAAAGGGCAGGGTCTGAATACATAATTGTGCTACAAAAATAAGGAAGATCATTTCAATATTGTCCCTATATGTGCAATCAGTGGGGAAGGCATTAAAGATCTTCTATTGTTATTGGTGTTTTTTGAGCTGCCAACGCTAAGAAAGAGACTACCAGGGAAGTCAACTTCTCTTCAACAATTATACATGACTGTGATCTTGGCGCAAATTGGTGATGCAGTGAGAGCCAAACTACAGCTTCCTGGTAGACATGTTTCACTGGAGATGGGAAAAATATTTCTGGCAGAAATTGGCGAAGTTCAAGGAGTGATCAACATGTGTGATTATGCTGTAATTATCATTGATGATGCTGACATCCAGCTAGTGAGAGCCAAACTACAGCTTCCTGGTAGACTTGTTTCACTGGAGTTGGGAAAAATATTTCTGGCAGAAATTGGCGAAATTCAATGAGTGATCAACATGTGTGATTATGCTGTAATTATCATTGATGATGCTGACATCCAGCTAGTTTTTTATGCTTTGTTGTTTGCTTCTGTTGGCACAGCTGGTCAGTGCTACATAACCTGCATTAGGCTGCTTCTTAATGACAATATATATCAGGCAATGAAAATTCAGGTTATCAAGATGGGTCAATTGATTCGGGTCACTTCAAGTTTGAATCATGAGTTGCAGTTGCTTCACCCATTTACGCCATTTGTGATTGACGGATTATGGCAGCGCCTTCCTCAACCTGCCGGGAGTTGCAGCAAGGAGTCCATAGTGATATCCAAATGTTGCTTAAGGTGTATGACATTTGGAAAGCAACCACCTGGAAGGATGGCTTTCACATACAGGCCATGTTTTTTTTTTTTCATTTCAATCCTTGAGGACAAGGATGTTTTGAAGGGGTGGGCATTGTCACGTCCTCAAGCAAAGCTGAACTGATGTTGGACGTAAAGATGAGCTGAAATAAGAAACAGAAAAAGAGCGCCAACACATTGCGCCAAATTCAAATTCAAAAGCTGGAAGTGAGGTTAGTTAAGTAATTTGCCCTTGTTAGTTACAAATGAGAGGATTACAGCGAAACACGTGTAAGCTTTGGATTAGCCCATTTTGAAATTCTGTTACAAGTTTTAGTATAAATATAGATGCTCTGTAATGGAGAAAGCAGAGAAGAAAAATGTATTAAGGCTCTTCTGGGTTGAGTTCACCCAAAGAGGTTACCCTCTTCTTCTGTATTGTTTTTTCCAGATCTATAATAGTTCCTTTTTTTTTTCCATTCTCGAAATCTTCATTTGTTCTCTATTTTTGGATCCAAGTCACAATCGTGACAAAGTCATAGCGAATCGAGACCTAATTTGTGTTCTTTTTGGTGTTTTTTTCTAGTAAAATTTGATGGATGCAGACAGGAGGAAGATATGACGTCTTTGTTGATCCATTTGATGGATTTGGAGGCCTTTCTCTCATGTTCAGATTAAGAACCCTAGAAAGGTCAATCTTTTTGTTTTTCAGTTTTATTTAGGTTCTATGACATCTCTTTGATTGATACAGAAATGTCTTACATCTGGTTTTGATTAGGTTTTGATATAAAAATTGGGTATTTTCTGATTATTTTATGATGGATTGTGGATTGAAAGTCGTCTAATAGCTGATGTTTGTTTGAGCATTAGGTGTTCGATAAAATGTTTCAGTTGTATACTAGATTGTACAAAAGCAGATGTTATTTTGATTCAATGGAATACATAAACAATTTAAATTTATCATAGAAACTTTCTCTGACATTGCTATGTGGTCGTTAAATTTTGATCCAATTTAACCCAAAATCAAATGTTGTTTTCTATGGGTTCTTCATTTTAAAGATCTTTAGTGGTTCTGCACTATGGTTCCTAATTTTTAATTTGATATCTTGTGCAAAAGCATGATATCGATTTTGGTTCATGATCTTCCGGTTGATTGCAGATACAGTACACAAAAGAAGGAATATTAAATGGTTTAACTACACTGTGTTATAAATGTAAATCATTTTGTTAGTGTTGTTCAGATTTTTTTAAAAGTTCCTTAACAAATGGTCCCATTTTGTTTGCGATTACTTAGCTTAATAGTTGTTGTTTCCATTGTATCTCATTTTTTTACTTGTAGTGAATGCTATACTGGATGTGGAAATAAAACATAAGACCATTTTACTCTTGGAAAATAAAACATAAGACCATTTTACTCTTCGAAATAAAACATAAGACCATTTTTACCATTTTACTCTTGGAAATAAAACATAAGACCATTTTTTTTTTTGCTAAACATGTGACATATCATTCACGAAAAATTCTAGCTAGCTCGTCCTCATAGCCCGTCCCATTGGACGGACCCTCCCAGGCACGTGGTCCTGCATCATCCCTCGCACGTGCTCCTGCGTCGATTCAAAAAAAAAAAATGAAAAAAAAGAGGGAATCGAAATTTTTGGGGAGAAAAAGAGGGAACCTCTCCCTCTCCCCATTTCCATCTCCACAGAGACAGAGACAGAGAAGAAATTGATCCCTCGCTCCCCAACGAAGACCGAGGAAGCCTTCCCTCTCCCGCTCGACACTCCCTTTCCCCCAACGAAGACCGACGGTCCCTCCCTCTCCCCGTACGAAGGTCGACAGTCCGACGAACCCTCTCCCAAAAGGTAAAACTTCTACCTTTGTTTTAGTTTATTTTCCCTCACAATCTCTCCCTCTTTGTGTGTGATTTTCTGTTGGGGATGACTACATCTAGGGTTTCTACTAGATCTAGGGTTTATTTGCTTTGATTTGGAATTTTGATTTGTTTTGCCATACTCGTGAATGATGAAGAAAAGCCATGAAGATAGATTTTGCTGTAAAATTCCATGGTTGCTGTAAAGAATTTGCTCAATAACAGGTGAATTTTACTTCTTTTTAATTTCAGATTTAATTGGGTTAGTTTTCTGTGAATTATGTGCTTTTCAGAGATAATTTGGATACTCCTAAAATTTAGAATGTATTATAGATTTCATGATCTAACTATATTGGTTAGTAATTGAGTGAGTATTTAGCATGGAATTTTAGAGCTTTTTTTTGAGAAATTTCGGGCTATAATTCAGCCTTGGACAAGCCTAATGAGCTTTTTATGGTTCTTTTGGCTAAATATAGAATTCGGTTAATTTTTATCTTAACCAATTTCTTCTTATTTCATTGGCCAGAGGACAAGCTGAGAGAGAGTTTAAGGTGGAAGTTGAAGCAATAGGGCGCGTTCGACATAAGAATTTAGTGAGGTTGCTTGGCTACTGCGCTGAAGCTCCTTATAGGTAACTGGTCTTTGTTGTTTGCTACCGAGTAGTTGTTTTAAGCTTGTTATAAGACAATTAAATGTGGCAACATATTTTTATTTACTTAATTGGGTTTCTTGTAGGATGCTTGTTTATGAGTATGTAGAGAACGGGAACTTAGAACAGTGGCTTCATGGAGATGTAGGTCCTCATAGTCCTCTTACATGGGAGATTCGAATGAACATTATACTTGGAACCGCAAAAGGGTATAGTCTTTATTTTATCCAACTCGAGAGTGGTAAGGAAATCTAAGCTGACGGGCTGCGTAGAATATTTGATGCTGGTAGAGAAAAAATCATCTGTAGAGTGTTCATGCATTTCTTACCTCCCAGAGGGGGTCATGCCTTTTAGATGTTTTCATTTGTTGTAAGCTGTTATGCATTTTTTTTTTTTTTTTTTGCATTCTATGATGTTCTCCCACAAGGTATCATAGCATTGGAACGAAAATTATGGAGAACGGCAAGCTAGAAGACTTCCATTTGTGCACTATATTGTTCAAATTACATATCATAATTATTTTTTGAATGTCATGGAAGAGGCAAACTGTGCCTTTGCTCGGAGAGTGCACTTGAATGAACACTACTCAAAAGGGATACATTTCCGACGTGCTGGACCTCGTCAAAAGGTACTTTTTCATCTTAATTTGATCTAATTTGCAATTGAACATCAGCTAATACTGTCAGATTTTGTTGGATTTTCCAGGTGTATTTTGAGCCAGATGAAGTGCATGCATGTATAGTAACATGTGGTGGTTTGTGCCCTGGACTTAATACAGTGATTAGGGAAATAGTATGCGGCTTGTACCACATGTACGGTGTTAACAAAGTTCTCGGGATAGAGGTAAGAGAGCCTAAAATTGTAGAATCTCCTGTTCTATAATCTCTAATTGAGTTTGTCATGTAAGTGGTGTAAATTTTCTTGGGAGTGATTCAAAATTTTTTGAAAGACCAATTCTGGGGTTTAGAACCAACTACTAGGGTCGCTTTGTTGGTTGCAAACAGTGGAATAGATATAATCTAGAGGATTACATGTTGAGAAACCATGGATTTTATGTGGTTATTGTATATAATGTGAAGTTTAACCTATTGCAGACGTAATATATGAATTACTATTAGAAAAAGTGAACCTTGTTATTGGTTATTGAATGAACATTATGGAAGCACTATTCTGGAGCATCTAAAAATTATATGCTATATGCATGTTTTGAATATTAATTTATACTTTTTAGAGGGTTAGTCTGCGCATCAACGTTGTCAAATTGTTTTAGTTCCAATAAGTTGGTGGTATCCCTCAACTGAGAAGGATTGTGGCATCTGTAGGGTGGATACAAGGGTTTCTATGCTCGGAATACCATTCCATTGACTCCAAAGGTTGTAAATGACATCCACAAACGTGGTGGCACCATCCTAGGGACATCACGTGGAGGCCATGATACATCAAAGATAGTTGATAGCATTCAGGACCGTGGGATTAACCAGGTATGTTTTAAGTGGTCCTGTTGATGGGAATGGTTCAAGAGAAATGTAAAGCTGAGAAGTACTCTGATACTATACATCTTCCCAGTATATGTCGGACTAAGTTTTATATTTTTTCCATTCAGGTATACATAATTGGTGGAGATGGAACTCAAAAGGGGGCAACTGTTATTTACGAGGTAAAAATTTCTGTCGCATTTTAGAAACATGGCAAATACAAATAGGATGTGATTTTTGCTAAATTGAGTCCTTTATCCAAAGTCCTAAGTTCCTAACAGTATAACATTGGTTAAGATGTTATCAAGATTCGACTCTACAGTCAGTTATCTTTAGCTATAGTTTCTGATCTTGTAGTTATCTTATTTAGCGTCCTGTGGGGGTTGAATATAGTATCCCTTCCCACAGCAGCAACTAGAGTTAACATTATGTATATGTAATGATGCAAGTAAATACTTAAGGAGATGACTGCTTTGGCTAGCTCAGACTCATGTTCTGTTGTTGTTGTTGTTGTGGTTTTTTTTGTTAGCTTGGAGATTTTGTTAGCTTGAATGCCTCCAAGTGTTGGAGAAAATTCTTCATCATTCAGTGAGTAATGAGTATGGTTTTATTGCTTTAAATCTATGAAAATCAGTTCAGTCAGTGGAAAAATTCTGACTTTGTATCAATTTGAAGCAATTCAGGTTTTTATGAGCCCCGGCTGGTTTTGCGGAGCAAAGTGGGTCTGGAACAGCCGCGCGTTGCAGGGGCAGTCCGTGGTCGAGACATCATGGTCTGGAACAGCAGCGCGTTGCAGGGGCAGGCCGTGGTCGAAGGGGCATGCCGTGGTCGAGACAGCGTGGTCTGGAACAGCAGCGCGTTGCAGGTGCAGTCTATGGTCTGGAACAGCAGCGCGTTGCAGGTGCAGTCCGTGGTCTGGAACAGTTTCGCCTTCATGCTGTCTGGGTGCGGGTGCTGTCAGTGGATGGTAATGTCCGTAAGCACGCTGAAGAAAATGAGGATTTGGATCTTCGAAAATGACCTCTGGTGCCACATCTCCTCCCACAAAGTCTCAATATGAAGGAAGAACTAGATTTGCATCTTCATGTACTCGTTGAGTCAGCAATCTTTTGCAGCAACTTCTCCACCTAGTTTGTTATTTTTATGCAGTTTTGAAAATGGCAGTTTTTTTGTTACACTGCCAATGTAATTTGTTGGTGCAGTTTGTTTGAACACAGCAATTTTTTTGTTACACCGCCAATCTAATTTGTTGCTGTAGTATTTTTGAACACAACAGTTGTATTGAACACAACATTTTTATTGAAGTTATTAAACACAACAGTTTTTATTGAACGGTGCAGTTTTTTGCTGCAGTTTTTGAATACAGCAGTTTTATTGAACACAACACTTTTTTTTGTTACGGGTTAGTCGAGAACAGCTAGATTGGCAATGTATTTTTTGTTGCCAAGACTTTATGTCATGAAATTGTTGAAACTGATTGTGCAAAAACAAAACTTAAAAACATTGTGCAAATACAAGACTTAAAAACTGCAAGTATATGGAATTCCACTGAGGATTAAAATTAGTGATGCAAAACACATTCATAAAACACTGCAAAACTGATTGATATCATCACTGAGGATACAAACTGAGGACATGAACTGGATGAATAACATTATATGGACTGAGGATACAAACTGAGGATACAAACTGCAAAACTGATTGATAACATTATATTACATCAGAGCTGTACATACATATTACATTACTTCATTCAGCCAAGCACTTGAAAATAGATAGTACAACTAAGATCGTTGTACATATTATCAAAGTGTTGATTAAGTCCCTCGTAACAGACCAAGGATCGTTATTGCCTTGGGTGTCATTTGTTTGATAATTTGATGGACCGGCTTCATCGTCAAAAACATGATTGTTATCCTTGACATCTTCGTTCTTGTTGAATTCCTCTAAATCTTGTCTCGCCACTTCTGAGCGAACCCACAACGCATACGCTTCTTCAGCTTCATTGACTGTTCTAAACCCCTTATAACAAGCACCACTATACCCTGATACCGCCGATAGACATGCTTGCCAGCTCAGGTATACTCCAGGTTGACGACCTCGATAGACAACGTACGTTGTTTGTGAATGCCATTACTGTAGTACAAGACAAGCACAAATTTGAGAAGCAATAGAAACGACATACAAAACATGCAGTACAAGACATGATATCAACAATATAACATTTCTGCACAAATACCATTTCTGCAGCAGAGTAAGATCCATAAATTATTTTCCTTTAAAGAACAATAACATTTCTGTAAAACACCTAAAACAAATACTCCTCAGCATAAATTTTACAACATGTCTACTTTTCTAAATGCAATAAAATGCTACTCGGCAGAAATAGAATTTTCAAATAGAAATCACTGAATTGGTTCTGAAACACCTATTTATGTTGGAAAGGTTCAGATTTCTACCAGAGGAGAAACTCAAATCAAGATCAATTCCTTTCCATTTATCTCTCTTTCAGGATTAACATGAATCTCTCTTTCAAACAAAACTTTCAATATATGTCTGCAAATCAAACAGTATATTTTTCACATTTACAAATGGGAAACAAAAATCAAACAATTTGTCCTTAAAAATCAAATAGGGTCACAAAAATCTGAATGTTTCCTTTCACATAGGTACTGAATGTTTCCTTTCACAAAAATCAAATAATTTGTGCTTAAAAACCAAAGATACAAAACAAATGTTTCCTTTCACATAGGGTCAGTACCTGTTTTAGATACAAACCAAAGATACAAAACCAAAGTAGGGATAAACAGAAGTTTGAAATAATTACCTCCCCAGAAGGTCGACTGTAATCAACTGGGTTTCTCCCAGAAATTATCTCCATAATAAGAATGCCAAAACTATATACATCACTCCGTTCATTCAACATGCCTGTACTAGCATATTCTGGAGCCACATAGCTGCAAAACATAAACAAAATGTTATAACAAAACAATTTTCCCTAGTCCAAAAACACTAGGGAACAAGATGCAACATCAATAAGATAAGTCATTATCATATAAGGTGAGGATTTACATACCCAAATGTTCCCATCACGCGGGTTGTGACATAGCTACTTTCTGAACCCAATAGTTTTGCAAGACCAAAGTCAGACACCTTAGAGTTCCACTGCCTATCAAGTAAAATGTTGCTTGATTTAACATCACGGTGAACGACCTTAGGTTCAAGTCCCTCATGAAGATACATCAATCTACATTTTTCATTTCCAAATCCAATTCACAAATCAACGAACTGAAAGCGAAAACACTCTCGAGTTGGATAAAATAAAGACTATACCCTTTTGCGGTTCCAAGTATAATGTTCATTCGAATCTCCCATGTAAGAGGACTATGAGGACCTACATCTCCATGAAGCCACTGTTCTAAGTTCCCGTTGTCTACATACTCATAAACAAGCATCCTACAAGAAACCCAATTAAGTAAATAAAAATATGTTGCCACATTTAATTGTCTTATAACAAGCTTAAAACAACTACTCGGTAGCAAACAACAAAGACCAGTTACCTATAAGGAGCTTCAGCGCAGTAGCCAAGCAACCTCACTAAATTCTTATGTCGAACGCGCCCTATTGCTTCAACTTCCACCTTAAACTCTCTCTCAGCTTGTCCTATGGCCAATGAAATTAGAAGAAATTGGTTAAGATAAAAATTAATCGAATTCTATATTTAGCCAAAAGAACCATAAAAAGCTCATTAGGCTTGTCCAAGGCTGAATTATAGCCCGAAATTTCTCAAAAAAAGCTCTAAAATTCCATGCTAAATACTCACTCAATTACTAACCAATATAGTTAGATCATGAAATCTATAATACATTCTAAATTTTAGGAGTATCCAAATTATCTCTGAAAAGCACATAATTCACAGAAAACTAACCCAATTAAATCTGAAATTAAAAAGAAGTAAAATTCACCTGTTATTGAGCAAATTCTTTACAGCAACCATGGAATTTTACAGCAAAATCTATCTTCATGGCTTTTCTTCATCATTCACGAGTATGGCAAAACAAATCAAAATTCCCAAATCAAAGCAAATAAACCCTAGACCTAGTAGAAACCCTAGATGTAGTCATCCCCAACAGAAAATCACACACAAAGAGGGAGAGATTGTGAGGGAAAATAAACTAAAACAAAGGTAGAAGCTTTACCTTTTGGGAGAGGGTTTGTCGGACTGTCGACCTTCGTACGGGGAGAGGGAGGGACCGTCGGTCTTCGTTGGGGGAAAGGGAGTGTCGAGCGGGAGAGGGAAGGCTTCCTCGGTCTTCGTTGGGGAGCGAGGGATCAATTTCTTCTCTGTCTCTGTGGAGATGGAAATGGGGAGAGGGAGAGGTTCCCTCCTTTTCTCCCCAAAAATTTCGATTCCGTCTTTTTTTTTCAATTTTTTTTTTAATCGACGCAGGAGCACGTGCGAGGGACGACGCAGGACCACGTGCCTGGGAGGGTTCGTCCCATGGGACGGGCTGTGAGGACGGGCCAACTAAAATTTTTCATCATTCACAGGGTTTGCTTAAGGAGAATGTTGCATCAGACAAGAAGGGACCTCAAAGTCTATTAAAGTAAGCATCTTTGATATATGTTTCCCAATTTTCAATAATTTTTTGAATATAAAACTATAATGAGTAGGTAATTTAAACATTTGGAATATTAAAATGGGTTCAATCAATTTGATCAGAATGAGAAATATAGCATATGCATGAAGCTGAGTTATTAAATCGGCCATTAATCGGAAAACAGGTCTAGGCCGTTTCGGATTGAGTAAAAAACAGCAGGGCTTCACGGCCTCACCAAAATCGGCGAGTCGCCGAATAATCGGCCGTGTTGACTCGCCGAATAATCGGCTGTGTTGACTCGCCGATTTATCGTTTATATAAAATTGAAAAAAAAAACCTAATCACTTCTTCGATCTGTCGCTGAGGCGCAGCAGAGAAGAAGAGGAACGGAAGAAGTAGAAGAAGAACCGAAGATTGAATTGAAAGAAGAAGAAGAAGTTAGACTTCAGAGAATCAGAGCAGAGAAGAACTCCTCTTATTCTTCTTCTTCATTTCGGAGTTCGGACAGATTCCTCCAATCCTCCCTCCTTCCAGGTAAGATCCTTCCTCTTCTTTAGATCTCCTATTCTTCTTTAGATCTCATCTTCTTCGTTAATCTCAGATCTGCTCTTCGATTTTTTTTATTTTTTTTATTTTTTCTTTCAAAGCAAAAAAGATTGATTTCAGATCTCATTTTTTTTAGATCTCCTCCTTCTTCGTTCAGATTCAGATCTGTTTCATATATATATTTTCCAGAAAGCAAAAGGTTTGATTTTTTTTATTTTATTTTTTTCAAAATCACTTCACGGATCCTCTGTTGTTTCAAAATATGTTCTTTTTTTTGTCACTCAGATTTATTTAATATTCATGTAAGATTTATTTAATATTCATGTAAGAAGAGCGATGAAACTTTTCAAATTTGTCAATTTTAGTAGTCTAGGAAGAGATGGAGATGGAATCATCGTCTTCTACAAATGACTGATATTCTTATCACTTTCAAGGGCTCCATTAAAGACCCAATGAACATTCTCTCCACCTGGTCTAGCTGCTCAGGAGCCACCCATTTCTGCAATTGGACTGGTGACTATAATTGTTCCTTTTTTTTCTTTCTGTAATTTGAGCATCACGAGCCCCTGATTGAACCCTCATTTCAGTGTTTATATTTGCTTTGTGGGTATGCCATATTCTGATTTCTGATGTTCAAATTTGCTCCTTCCTTGCAAATGTTGTGCATGTTCAATTGCTTGTGAGCATTAGACTGACTTGCTGTTTCTATTGCTTGCTTCTTGTTGTTGTTCAACCTGCAAAATTAAGTTCATTGTATGAATTAGTGAAGTAATATAATTACAAATTTATTGTATTTTGATTAATTATTTATTTTTGTATATGACTATTATTAAATTTAAAAAAATATATGATTTAAAAAATATACTGATTAAATCGCGATTATTTTCGATTAATTGTAAATCGCTCTTGGACCGCGAAGCGATTTAACTACCCAGGCATGAAGTGGATGCCATATAAATAATGCGGGTTTTGCATAAAATGCTCTTTCTGTCCTCTAATCTGACAACGGCTGTTGCTGAAACACAACATCCCCCACCCCCAATTCTTCGCAAAAGTTTCATGTCCATCTTTTTCATACACAACTCCAAAGATTTGAATCGTCTTCTTATTCCACAACTCACCCTTGCAACCCCACTAACTTGGATGATGAACTCCTTAACCCTCCTTCCAACTCCCAAGCAACTAAAAACTTCAAATTACTCCAGATATGTTCCGGTGGTTCCAACTCTCCCTCTGGTAAGATGATCTTCATCATAGTGTTAGGGTTTTGTGTTTACATGTTAGTTCAAATTATTGTTCTGCATGATACCCTAGAATCTTTTTTTCTAATAATATTTGGGGCATTTTTTTTAGAAAAGTTAATTAATGATGAATTAATTTCTTGAATTCGAACTTACTTGTATCATACATAAATTATGGTTCTCTTCAAATGTATCAAATTTGATTTTGTCACCGAATTTAAAGTTTCTTGTTTTCTGTGTGTATGTTTTTAGACCCGTAAAAAAAAATATTAAAATAGAGGATTTATTTGACTCGCTCCCTTTGGCTTTATGAAATGATGTATATGAAAAATGAGCAAAACGTAGAGTATGGATTTATGATAATAGTTGATGATACACCAAAACGGTCCCGGATTTACGTCGTACACGTGTCATGATGATCTCAAGAAAAGAGAGGCCCCAGCGTTAGCCCAACACTGATCTAGCCTATACGGTTCTAAACTCGACCCATGCGGTTATAAACCTTGCCAATTAAGTCCACCAAACAGACCCGAATTCTTACAGCTCACTAGGCCCACGTGTCTCACAACTATCCTCAATACTCGTAAACCCTGCTAAAGGCAAGTATCTTGAGAATCAGCTTCGGATGGACAACTACAACAACTATTTGCTTCCAACTAGGAAGCAGATTCCAGGGTATATGTCACATAAAGAAACTTCTACCTATAGACCACTATCAGAATGAGAACTATCTCCTGCGTATCTAGGAGCACATGGCTAACAGGGAAATTTCCCACCACAGCACAACTCCTAATTACAGAAAGATCTCCACACAATATTTCTTCCCTAAACTACACCATCGATGGCTTGGTCGAATCAGGACTCCTGCACTATAAACAAGACACGAGGTTGGTAAGCTAAGGTACGCTACAAAATCCATGTTTACAGTATTACACCTTCCTCGGATCCCTGCCTGACTTTAGCATCGGAGTGTCATCGATCATCACAACGGTGGTCTGTGGCTCACGTGATCTCCTTGTACAGGTCAGTAGGTTTGCACGTCAAGGTCAAAGCAGGGAGCGAAAAATGAATGCATCAATTTGGCGTCATCTGTGGGGAACGACAAAGTTCCTAAACTTTTACTAGCATCATCTCTCCTCAGGCTACAAAGAGATGGTGACCACCTGATCACACAACAACGGATAACAAGAGGGAACATCAACGCCCCTGCGCTAGCCACGACGACAACAGACCCCAGGATGGATTTGTTGTCGTCTTAGATACAACAAATCGCCAGTCGTGGAGGCTTTCATACAACAAAACCTCCACCCACCAATGGAGATCAGGAGCAACACTGGCCTCCATCTCCGGAAGACAACATAGAACAAGCATAGGAGAGTCAAGCTTCTGCTAGTTCCCATTGGACCAAAGGAGGTTATGCAGCTAACGCAGAGTCAACTTTCTTGGCAGAGAGACTTGGCCCACAGAACCCCCTCCGCAGAGAGGCGTATGACCCAGACGTGTTGTATCGTCTCTCTATTCCGTCGTTCGTAGACCGTATCATAAACGAAGCTCTTCCAAAGAAGTTCACGCCTTCGAAGCTTGACTTCTATGACGGGACCACCGACCCGTTCGACCACCTATGCCATTACCAGAACGTAATGGCACTCAAAGACGGATTCGAGTCGGTCATGTGCAAAACCTTCCCCACCTGCCTGAAATAATCAGTGTTAACATGGTTCCACAGCCTCCCGCCGAAGTCGATCGATTCATTCAAGGCACTAGCTAACGAGTTCCTGACACATTTTGTAGGAAGTCAGCACCTCAGGAAAGGCCCACACTACATACTCTCACTCAAACAAAGATCTAACGAGACACTCAGAGAGTATGTCACACGCTTCAATGATGAGTTAACACTCATCGACGACTGCAACGATAACACAGCCGTGACGGATTTTACCGCGGGTCTGAAGGAAGGAAAGTTTAAGAAAGTTTCACCTTGGAACCCCCTTTGGATATTATGGAGTTTCTCAAAAGCGTCCAGAGGTACATAACCTTAGAGGAATTAAGAACTGTGAAAAAGGAAAGAGAAGGAGATAAAAAAACCTTCTGCTCCTAAAAGACAGGAAGGAGGGAAAGAAATGCGAAGATGAAGAAAGAGGCAAGCGAAAACACAATGACAACAGGTCAAACCCTAGTCGGGCCAGGCCAGAGAAAGCATCAAACTACGTTGGATCCAGAGCCGTGACCCCCCTCAATTCTAGCATGTTGAACGTCCTAAATTCCGTGAAAAACTAGGTAGATTTGAAGTGGCCCCCAAAGCAGCGAGGAGACCCTTCCAAGCATGACAACAGTACTGCTTGTACCACAAGGAGGGTGACCATGATACCAACGGCTGCAATAGTCTAAGGTATGAGATTGATACTGAATCCTCAGGGGCAAGCTGAAATAATTCATGAGCTTTGAGAAGCGACCAGAACGGTCTAGGGACCGGGGGGAGTCAGTCAAGGAAATAGAGAAGAAGACTCCGGGCATAATCTACGTCCTTCATGGGGTTGGACCGAATGAAGACCAGTCGAACAGGTCTCGCAAGCGAATTTTACTGGAGATGCAGACACAACCCACAGATGAGGACAAATGCATTTGCTACTTGAGGATACAAAGCCCCATTCCCACCTTAACTTGTATAGACAAGGACCTCGAAGGAGTCCAAGCACCGCACAATGACGGCTTAGTCATCTCGGTCTCCATTGCGAAGTGGGAGGTAAAAAGAGCCCCAATAGACACAGGGAGCTCGTTCAACGTCCTGTTCTACAACGCGTTCCGCAATATGGACTTAAAGGAAGAGAATTTGACGTCCTCAGACTACCCGTTGATCGGATTTAGCGAAGAAAAATGTTTCCCGATCAGGAAGATAAGGTTAGCAGTAGTGGCAAGATAGTCATAACTCAGAATGTCTTATTTTTGGACTTCATGGTAGTAGACGCGTTGTCTACCTACAACCTTATCTTGGGAAGACCATGGTACACCAGATGGACACAATAGTCTCAACCCTTCACCATTGCGTGAAGTACATTGCTAACCACTCTGAAGGAACGATACGTGGATACCAGCCTATGGCACAAGGCTGCTATTATGTCGCATTAAAATAAATAAAATGTTCCCAAATCCAACTGGATCCTACCGCGGTCGCACAACTCCACCAGCACGATATCGCAATAGCGGTGGCTAATTTCATAAACGGGGAGCAACCAAGCGGCACAAAAACAATTTGCTCCTCAACCCAGCATAACGAAGAGGTCAATGCATAAGGGAGTACAACCCCCAACATTTCGTCGGCACGATGATTAACTCTCACATGAGGTTTACTCTTTAGTAGCCTCACTGACATTAGTGAAGCTCAATAGTCCACTAGAAGTGTCAACGATCCAACAAGAGCAATGTTAATTCACTTCAGGGCCAGGTCGACTTCTCTCCACCAACAGTTAGTTTATTTAAGTTGTTAATTTTCTTTTCCATAGTCAATGTAGAGTTTTAGTTTTAGAAACTTATGTGGTTTGCAATCATTTGAGAAATAAATAAAGAATTATGAAACACACTATTGATTACTGAAAATACGTAACAACGGGGCCCTAAGGTAGATACAAAAGACTACATACTAAAAACATCTGAATCTGATACGATATAAAGACTCGCTTAAGAAGTCTGATTGCACAAGAAGATCCCGAGACTCTCTGATGAACGTAATCTGCTATCGACAACAGGACGAATGACCGACATGTGCAAGGTCAACAAGAAATAGCACATCCGTTCAAAGACTCCTGCAGACATGACCCTAAAAAATGGTTTGCAGTGGTACAAAATTGGCAACCAAAGGCCACGCGACAAGCCACAACCAGATACGGCTAACTCATACGCTCGATCCGACTACCGAATGAACCTGGGACAAGTATCAAGTTGATATAGATCGAGTGCACCTTCTTGCTGGAGGGATAAAAAGGGCGTCCAACAGTCAATGGCCCAATCCATCAGACTATGTCCAACTCCACCTCATCTCGAGATCCAAAATTCCAGCGCAAGGCTAGACGACAGGGTTAATCGAAAAGTGATGGAGCGACCGCTCCGGAGTTGGCAGCTGGTGTTATCTCTGAGATTAAGCACTCCAGGGCAGCGACAAGGCACCGGTACATAAACAACAGACTCATTCCTCGAGAGGGAGTTCGTACTTCTTTTCCGCAATAGGAGAAGAAATCACGAAATCTCAACGAAACAACTACGTGCTCACCGAGAACAGGTAACTGCACATAACAACGATTCTCATCGTGCATGATTGCTCAAAATGTCAGAAATTGAAAGAATCCAAAGATGGAAATCTCCCTTCAGCCTTTGGAAAACCTAAAGCGACATCTTCAAATGAGAACATTACAGGAAATATGCTCTGCAGAAGATAGTGCCTACAACGATAAAGAAACACCATTATATAGACATAATGGTTCACCAAACAGGCGTCTCAGCATTAACTGTCAACATTTAATAGCGTATGGAAAATGAGGAGACGACGGTTCCCAAGGATACTGCGCAGGTCCATATTCATCTAACCAATAGGGCTGCATTCAACCCCATTAATTGAGGGGGAGCAACCGATACTCAATCGTCTCACAATCCATGTCGTACACGTGCTACTATGTGATCCTACACGATACACGTAGCATCTTGCATACAGAGAACCCTAGTTCTCACTTTACGGGCCCACGGGCTCGGCCTACTCTTCAAACAATACTTTACCATGTGCCTGACACGAGCATGAAAAACTCGTCATTATTGACACGCGGTTCACACCTGCATACCGCCAGATGATCCAAGGTACTTCTTCATAACTCATCCATACAACGCACCCCGTTCACAGATACAGGGTTGTATGCCCGCAATTGGCGAAACCCTACTTGGCCAGGTAAGCTTAGTCAACTTTGGCAGACGACGACTTCTGGTTCACCCTAACACCTAGTCTGCCCAGTGCGAATGTCGGTGGTTTAGGAAGTAGGAGTCCAATCAGCGTTATCACGCCTGATGACAACGACTCGCTAGGGATTGTTGCCCTCTTCGCCGACAACGGTCATCAAACCCGATCAGGTAAACCTAGTTGGTGACGACTGGCAATAACAACTTCTGATCAAAGCCCAGACTTGTAGCCCCCATTGCGCGGGTGTAGGTTTGGAAGATGAGAGCCTAGTTAGTCCAGAACTGATTCTGACGGCTCGTCACGGGACCACTGCTCTTCCACAGACTGTGGTCACCAAATTACCAACCCTGAACTTGTAGCCCCCATTGTGCTAGCATAAATGGTTTAGAAGGTGGGAACCTAGTCAGTCCCAAACTGATTTCGACGGTTTGCCATGGGATTACTGCACTTCTACAGACCATGGTTGTCGAAAACTCCCAAATTTGTAGCTCGATGCGCATGGGTGTAGATGATTTGGAAGGTGGGAGCCTAGGAAGTCCTGAATTGATTTCAACGGCTTGCCATGGGATTACTGCTCTTCAGCCTGGTCGTCGAACCCCATCATCTCAAACTTGTAGCCTGCTACGTACGGGTGTAGATGGTTTGAAAGGTGGAAGGCTAATCAGTCCCAAGCTGTCGTCGACACCTCGCCACGAGATCATCGCTCTTCAACATACCATGATCACCGAATCCTCACTCCCCAAACATGTAGTCCACCATGTTCGGACATAGATGGTATGGAAGGTGGGAGCTATAGACGGTTCGCCACGTGATCACCGCTCTCTTTTGAAACAGCGACCCAAAGATAAATCATAGCTCAAACAACATCTTAACGCTCACAGCTCAAACAACATCTTCACGCTCACAACTCAAATAATGTCTTCACAGTCACAGCTCAAAAGGCATCTTCACAGTCACACGGGCTAGCATTCTATTACCAGCAAAGGACGTTCATGTCGACCCACAAATCGTCTCGCCAACATGCTAACGAGTGCTACATGGAATGCCAGCCTGAGCTTATGAAACCTTACTTGGAACAAGTGTTCAAATTACAACGTGTGTGCTCGACTACCACAGTTCACTCATGCCAGTAATCGTGACCGGCTGTTAGATAGACCAAACAAGCCTCCAACAGCTTACCTTGAGAATGGGCCACAACTGGGCAGTGCAACCCGCCCCTCAACCATTTGGGGAACGTCCACTATTGGACATGACCACGCAACAGTGACTATGAGTCACTCGCAACGCAAATGGTCAAACTCCCAACAGCAGACAAACCACTCGACTTCCTATTGATCCAAATAGCCTATGCCAAAGTAAAACGATAGGCGAAACGAAAAGCACACAATACGGATGGCGAGTACAAAATGGACTCAATGTGTATTCAACGTAAACCTATTTTCATTAAACAGTTGAAACAAAAAAAAGGTGCAAGTGTACAAAATTCACTCCTTATTAGGAGGGGGTACAGAAACAAAAGAGCTAAGCTTTACATAGGAGGAAGTAGGAGTCGTGCCCGTACGCACTGCAGTCTAAGCATCCTGATCTGGATCACCCTATTCATCTGACGACGCAAAAGCCATTGACAAGTCTATATACATCTTCTTATAGCGATCAAGGTTCCATTTCAGATGTTTCGCCTTCATCAGCGCCAACAACTCCAATCTACCATGTACAACCTAGCAGAATTCGCACTTGCCTTGATCCTGGAGGAGTTCTTCGTGCGCCTTTGAGTCAGCAAGTTCACACTCCAGTAGCTCCAACTTGCCTGTCAGCGCATCAACCTGAGATTGCTCTGTAGTCAAACTGCTCTTCACAACACTAAGCTTATGTTTCTCCAATTCGAGTTAGTCCTCGGCCTTCCTCGCCTCTCGAGCATTGAACTCCACATCGGATTCCAATTGTTGTTTCTGAACAGCCCAATTGGCCTCCTTCAAGGCATTCTCCTCCGCAAGGGATCGCAGCTCAGAACGCACCTCAACTGCAACATTTTGCGCAACCTTAAGATCACGGTAGGCCATATCCAACTCCTGCTGAAATCTGTCTCTCGCGGCCCTCGCTTCTACTAGATTAGACTCAAGGGCATCTAGACAAACCCTCTGAGCCTCAGCATCAACAGACGATCGTTCCAACCTCCTCTCCTCGGCCTGCTTCCTCGACAACTCAATCTTATAAAGCACATCAGAATACAACATTTGCATGTGCAAGAAGACACGCTCCATGGGGTACACCCTCTCACGGGTTGTATTGACTTTCGTCCCAGCAACGACCATCTGGCTCAAGTGAGACATTCCCAGCATAAGGTACTTTAAACCCTTATCCATACACTTTTCTAGCATATCCTCCTTAGGTTTTGGAGCATGGTCCATTAGCCAGCTATGACGTATGCTTATATGTTTCTTCGAAGCATAGTCCACATCAACCTCTTGGTGTCAGACCTGAGTGCTCATCTTTACCAAGTCTGGTGCAAATAGACTTATTCGCGCATTCGGATGAAGCTCTCCCGGATGAGGGATCACGCCAGCACCATCCCTTGTAGTCACCATTGTTTCCAGACCTTCTTCTGGAACTTTTCCTTTGTCGCTGGCAGTCGACCCCTTATTGCAAGACGGATCAGCAAGATCCAGAGGAAGATGAAGCAAATTGTCCAACGGACCCTCCAACACCTTGAGATGCGGCCTAGATCTAGATGGGGAACAATGCGGACTGTGAGAAACTTGGCCTATGTCACTACGACCACTACTGGTCCACCCACCATTGGGACGATCAGCTTCCAGAACCTTAGGTGGATCCTCGCAGGAACCTTCTCCTGAAACGGTCCCAAGCTGGTCGGCACTAGCAGAAGCCGCCCTTGCAGCTAGCATCAACTGCTTGCTCAGAGCTTTCGCTTGCGTGGCACTAAGATTCGATATATCTTCAACTCCTGCTAACCGCAAGTGGTCTTTCTCCTAGCCATATACATCGACCTCCGCCTTGACGGACCGATTAGACTCACGCTCTTCACTTACTATAGCAGACTGTTTTGAAGACGACCCAGTCCTAATGCAAGACTTCTTCGAGTTCACAAAGGAGACAAGTGTCTCAAACGACTCATCCGTGTCAGGCAAGGAAAGAGCCTTGGCTCCGACGACTTTCCTTTTCCTAGAAGGGGCCTCACCTTCAGTCTTAACTCACGATGATCGGTAGAGAGTGGGGGCCACATGCCAGTTGCCCCACAATCTACTGCGAATAAAATTGGTGACACATATAACGTCCACCACATTCTGCATTGACAAACCGCGAAATGTCTCCATAGTGTTTTGCTCCTCTGGAGTAAGAGTAGTGGGAAATCGTTCTGCGAATAAACACGAGCAACGATTAGCATACAATCAAACACAACGGAATCAGAAGAAAATTTTGTACTTACAAAGTGGTTTGAACTTCCGCTCGAGTAATCCTTGAACTGGAAGTACTTTGAATCCGCAGGGGCCAAGAAACAATACTTATGCCAGAACTTGAAGTCATCAAGTAGATTTGCAAAGTAAGCCGACGCCGTCATTTTACAGACAACATTATTCTTCAACTGAGGAAAAGTCAGTAACTGGATCACTCGTAGAGTCACGCGGACGCCAGCTTCCTTCGCCCTAATCAGAATGAGAAGAATGATCATGTATCCATTAGGCCCCAACTAGGCCGGAGGAATTCCAAGGAAGTCCAAAAGTCCTAAATCACATCCAAAACGGGAAAATAGACTCCGGTTTGGAACATCCCACGATGCAAGTAAATGAACCCCGCCGGTGGCAACATTGGTGTCTACTCATCCTTCAGAGCATATAATGGCAGGTCCTCAGAAGTCCCGAACTTCGTATAGATTTTAGCAAGGTCCGATTCAGAAAGCAACATGTCTTTGAAAAACTCAAGGCCCTTGGCCAGAGTTGCGTCATCAATAATGTTTTGTTGAGCCATGAAGAAGATGAAACAGTTTTTTCAATCATAAGACAAACAAAGCAAGAAAATAGAAGAGATAGTCTTCGCGCAAAAGATGACCTAAATAGGGATTGGGTTCTCGCCTCTTCTCCACTAAACCGACGCACGTTCAATTAATGAAGTCCGCAACTCAAGCTACGATTCAAACTCAATCAGCATGAGCGGTGTATCTTTTCAAGAAATGACTTGGCGAACCGATGTGATGACCTACTAACTCGGGGGGAGTAGCTAATGATACACCAAAATGGTCCCAACTCTACGTCGTACACGTGTCATGATGATCTCAAGAAAAAAAAAGGCCCCAGTATCAGCCTAACACTGATCCGGCCCATGCGGTTATAAACCCACTCAATGCAGTTCGCCAAACGGACCCGAATTCTTACAGCTCGCTAGGCCCACATGTCTCACAAGCTATCCTCAATACCCATAAGTCTGCTAAAGGCAAGTATCTCGAGAATCAGCTTCAGACGGGCAACTACAACAACTATTTGCTTCCAACTAGAAAGCGGATTCCAAAGTATGTCACATAAGGAGTCTTCTACCTATAGATCACTCTCAAAATGGGAACTATATCTCGCGTATCTAGGAGCACATGCCTAACAGGAAAACTTCCCTCCACAACACAACTCCTAATTACAGAAGGATCTCCATGCAAATCTTCTTCCCTAAACCACGCCATCGATAGCCTGGTCGAACCAGGACTTCTGCACTATAAAGACAAATAGGTTGGTAAGTTAAGGTATGCTACAAATTTCATGTTTACAGCATTACACCTTCCTCAGATTCCTGTTTGACTTTAGCATCAGAGTGTCACCGGCCACCACAACAGTGGTTCGTGGCTCACGTGCGTTTCTTGTGCAGGTTTGCAAGTCAAGGTCAAAGTAGAGAACAGAAACCGACTACATCAATAGTAATAATGCATTTGATGCATAAGGAGTATGTTCTTCAGTAGTGTTTTGTTTTGTAATTTTCTTTTCTTTATGCTTCAACTCCGATATGGGGTATCTTTCTTTTCCGGTTCGATGGATGCAGATTCTGGTAGACCTTCCAAAAAGGTAAATTTTTTTCCTAGTGTGCTAATGGAAACAAAATTAGTTTCCCTTTTGGAGAGCGTGCAATGTATTTGGCTGAGCTAGCCACTGAAAGATTTCTATTATGATATATGATTTCTTCCTATCCAACTGAATCAAACATGCCACAATCAACTTTTTTAGTGTTTATGCCAATTTTGCGAAGTGTAATTTTATTCTATTGGATGACTCTGGTAGTCATAGGGTTGCATGTGTCTGTGGGTCATTTCCTTTTATTACATCTTCTTTCTGGTCATGCTTTTATTTATTATTATATTTTTGGTTGTGTATATTTTATAAATTCTTCTCTTTTAACCTCATATTAGATGAGCGAAGGAGAAGGACTTCTTATGGTCGGAGAAACTCTAATCGCCAGCACCATGGCAACAATCCTTAACATCGGTCAGTCAGGCGAGGACAAGGTGGAATATCCACCCAATTCAGACATGATCTAGTTGCTAAAAAATCCTCAACAGTTGCCAGTTCACGGCAACAACCAATTTTTTGGGTTTGTTGTATCCCTTAGAAGTACTTCAAATTCAGTAGTTAGGAGAAATAATACAATAATGCTAATCAATTTTCGTTATGGTCATGTTTCTCGTCCACAACCAAGGGCTCCTCCTCCAAGAAGGTAGAACAAAATCTAGCCTTACAACAAAGATCTATTCCTTCAGGCTTACTATAAATTTGTTGTAGTAGATTATGGGAATTCTGCAATTGAGTCGAACTAGATAAAATGTTTGTAATTTGAGTTTTGACCCTTGTGTACCATTACACTTTCTTATCCTTTACATGTACTCTTACAAATTTTTTTTTCAATAAATATAATTTTGGGTTTTTTTTGTTTCTAAATTTTTAGGTTTTTTAATTAATACATTTTTTGTCTAAGCCTGGATGGTGGATATCAGTGGCACAGTTTAAAAAATAGTATTAAAATAGCATCTATCCTGACCTATTACTAACTACAAAACAAAACATTATCATGTCACAGGCCATACCATCTACTAAATAGTATCATAACACAAAGTCTTACAATATTTAGGATCACAATGAATAGAATGGTTTGACAAGTGATACTCCTATTTTCAGTTGCACACGGAAGAATTGTTTAGATGTATGAAATAACTACTAGTTTGTGACTCGATTTTGTGTTTAAATCCATGACAGCCAATCTCTTGAAGACATTTTTAAGCAATGCCTGGTTCACAATCTTCATCTTGAAACTTTGTAACGTCATTATTAATTTTATCAAATAGTGTCACCTAAGTAGCCATCGATTAGGATTCAACCACAGGCAAACCAATTAAAGGTACAAACGTGTATATACAACTCTTAATAAAAAAAAATGTGCATTGTTCCGTAAGAATGGCGTGAAGATAATATATCATCCATTCATTCATGTTCTTGTATCAATGACTAGACATCGTTGCATTATCCTATATCAAAATCTTGCATTACCCTATATCAAAGCATTGTAGGATTTATCTTACAAATCAGTTTGGTGTTTTACTATTTACAATGAATTGGAGATAAAATATTGTCATGACTGAAAATTAGAGAAATACGTTGAGGGTTGAGATTCATTTCCTATAATGACATGTTTGTAAATATAACATATAGAATGGTAAAGAAAATGAAAAAAATGATGAAAAAAGTTGGTGGAATGTACATATGACGGGGAGAGAACATTTTATTTATTTATTTTCTCAAAATTAAAATTGTCATGACTATTAACTTAGTTGTCGAATTTTGGTATAGCTGGAATGTATTTTTGAAATTTTTTTCAATGAAACCAATGATCAATATAAACGTTAAAATTTTAAAAAATACATATTTTGACCGAGTCTAACCCTAAAGTTTATAGTATATATTTTTACCTTAGAATATATTTGCCCTTCAAAATTTGATTAAGGTCGAGAGAGAATGGGAGAGCAAATGAAAAGATTGGTGAATGGGGGAGGGTGAGCTGGTGTTTCTAGTGTCAACCAAATAAAATAGGTGAACCGACAACAAAGTCAATAGGTAAAGGGAGAAAATTGTAAGGGGATGAAGATGGTGTTGTTTCTAATAAAGAAAAAAGCAGGGGAAAACGTAACCGCAAAGGCAAACTCAAGGAAGCCACTAAAATTTATTGATCAATGGAATACCCAAAACCAAAATGAACGCCATCAAATCGCAATTCTCGTTTCGAGCACCAAAAAAAATTAAAACCACTCAAACAACCAATGAGTTGCCCCTTGTATTCCATAGCCCATTTACTCACGAAGACATCCACGATATGCATTCTTTACTTTTCAGATCTCATCATACATCTAGGTTTCTTCATAAATGCCATGTGAATGTCTTCATCGGACCAATCAACCCCATCTCCTATGAACATCCAATTTACCTTTCCAGACAAATATACTCATAGATGTCAACACAAATTGCAATAGACAAATGAAAACTTTTATGGGTGAAATCCTATTTTGCTGACCCGCGACACAACTTCATCAAATAATTTGCAATAATGACCAAGGTTGTGCAATTAACAAAGAGCTGTTCTACACAGCGAGGAAGCGGGGGAGGAAATCAGTAAGGGAGGGAGAGAGGGGACCGCCTTCCCCCTCGGGATGCGTGCCATCATTTTTTCACGCACGCATCCCGAGGGGAATGGGCGGTCTCCTCTCTACCTCCCTCGCCGATTTCCTCGCCCACTTCCTCGCCATTTAGAATTTTTCATTAACAAAATAGTAAAACATGAGTTTGTGATGCCAATTGATTTGTGGATCACTGTTTAGAACCCTTGTATGGCGTTTATGCATTTAGTGAAATTATTGTATACTATGGCTTTGATGAAAACAATTGAAAGAATAATGTGATTATCTAGGCTTCTAAGCGGTGGGCTAAGAGAGTTGGGTTCTTGGAGAGGAGGTGCTAGTGCTATAAAGACCAATCAAATCGCATGAAAAAATCAAATTTGGGTCTTAGGGTTTTACTAGGGTCAGCCAAAAATTGTAATGGATTGACTAGAACGACATTAGAGATGTGGGTATCTTTTAAACAGACCATAGCTGGGGGAGTTCTCATGCAGGAAGGACACCCCATTGCTTATGAAAGCAGGAAGTTGAATGACACAGAGAGGAAGTACACGGTCCAAGAGAAGGAGATGACTGCAGTAGTGCATTGCCTAAGGACATGGCGACACTATCTCTGGGGATCGAGGTTCGTGGTGCGGACAGACAATGCGGCTACTAGCTACTTTCAGACGCAGAAGAAGCTATTCAGAAGGGTAAATTTGGTTTTGGAAGAGGTTTTAAATCGAAGTTTAATGGATACGGAGAGAGCTTTGTGTTCTGATAAACCACAAACTATTGAGATTGAATTCACAAACCCCTACTCCTATTATTATTTGAAGTTGGAATTATTGAGAAAACTAAACAAAATATGAAACTTGAGATTCAAGTGTGCAGTTAAAACGCGATAAAACGCCGAAATAACGACATTATATCGCCCATCGGGGTTGAGCAGTTAGATATCATTATACCCCCTTAGATATCATTATACCCCTTCAACGGTAGTGTATAACGGCATCGCAACGGCCATTATTTATATAACAATTCTTTGGCATGACGCCGTTATCACGTAATTTTTTTAATTTTTTTTATTTTATCTGAACCCCATTTGCTGTTTCGCAGGCCCTAACCCAGACCAGAGAGAGACGAAGGAGGGAAGAATAAGAACTCGATCGACAGAGATCTCCCCGACAAAGGGAAGAAGGAAGAGAAGGGAAGGAGAAAAGAAGAAGAAGAAGAGGGAAGAGGAAAGAGGAAGAAGCAGTGCGATCTCTGACCTGCTTCTGCTCTGTGTAACAGCTAACAGTAAGCTTCCCTTATTCTTATCCAATTTCATCCAAGTTCTGCATAAAGATTTTAGTATAGCTATAGCAATTATTTTATTATAGCAATTTCTGTTCAATATTTGTGTAACAGATTTGGGTATAGTTATACCAATTTCTGGATTCATTTTTTTGCTTTCTGGTAAATATAACATATTCTGAAAATTCAGACCTGTCTGGTCTGTAATTAGATGAACATGATTTACTTTTTTATTTTATTTTATTAATACTTAGTGGGCTATAAAAATATATTTAAAAATATTCTGGTTATATAACCATCACCCTTTTGGGATGGCAGTGGGGCGGATTTGGTTAAGGGTGTATGGAGGTTGGGGCGGATACAGATTTTTTTCAATCTGTATCTCACGGATATCCGTTTAAATGGTTAAATTACAAAAATACCCTTCAACTATATAATGGGATTAAACCCTCATCTCACATTCACAATCTCATTATCACAATCTCACCTCTCACAGCCAAGGTTCCACCTCCTCTCACAGTCACAGCCAAGGGTTTCGAAGGGTCGAAGCTTCCTCGGTTTCTCATCTTACAGCCAAGGGTTCCGCCTCCTCAGTTTCGCCTCTCACGGCCAAGGGTTTCGAAGGGTCGAAGCTTCTCATAGCCAAGGGTTCCGCCTCCTCAGTTTCGCCTCTCACGGCCAAGGGTTTCGAAGGGCCGAAGCCTCTCACAGCCAAGGGTCGAAGTCTCAGATTCTCACAATCGCCTCAAAGAGTCGAAGTCGAAGCCTCCCACCTCCATATCCGCCTTCCTCTCCCCATCAGAGATTGAGATCTGAGAGATCCGAGATCTTAGAGATCCCAGATATCAGAGATCCGAGATCTCAGAGAACTGAGAGATCTGAGATATCAGATTCTTTAGATCGAATTTTTTTTTTTTTTTTTTTTTTGTATTTTTTGTTATAATTTTTGTATGTATGAATGAAGTATCTTTTACTGTAGTAAGATGGATAATTTTTGTATGTATGTTTGAACTGAGAGATATTTACAACTGATTTTAAAGAAGAAATTTTTTTTAACGGATATTTGGGTGGGGCGGATATCCACCAATCCGTGCGGGGCGGAGGTGGTTTTTAAATAAATTTATAAACGGATTGGCGGGGCGGATTTGGGGATCCGTTATTCTTGACGGGGCGAGGATGGATTTGTTCAAATACGCCCCATTGCCATCCCTATCACCCTCCTTGACTATTATGAGTCCGTTATCGTCGTTTTAATTGCATATTCAACTCTCAGACTCCCTTACTCCCTTTTGTGTGAGTTCATCTGTTATAATAGGGTAGGGCCTTAGGGGTTTATGAATTCCATCTCTACAGTCTCTTATCTCATTAGTTCATGTGGTTTAACACAAAGCTCTCTATACATCCATTAAACTCCGCTTGAAAACCTCTTCCAAAACCTAACTCGGTGCTCACCCTTTTGAATGGCTATGGTCGGTTTAACAGATACCCGCATCTCCAATGTTGTTCTAATCCACCCATTACACTTCCTGGTTGACCCTAGTAAAACCCTTTGACCTAAGTTTGATTTTTTCATTCGATTCGATTGGTCTTTGTAGCACTAGCACCTCCTCTCCAAGAACCCAACTCTCTTAACCAAGGATGCACGGACTCGGACACGGATACGACACGGCGACTCGGCAATTTTCAAAAAAATAGGACTCGGCGACACGGTCAAACTTAATTTTTTAATATATTTTTTTTTGTAACTCATAAGAACATAAAATCATAAATAAATTAATAATACTATTAAACAATCCAAACATATCAATAATACATTCAAATTCATTCATTCAAATTTACAAATGCATCATAAAGTCAAGCTCAACTGCTCAAGTCATACTCATAAAGCATAAGCAATATAATTTCATTAACTTGATAATGTAAATAAAATGTAAATTGATAATTTTAAAAACTCACCAGCGAGGCGGCTACATCTCTTCTTCTTCATTAACTAGCGGATCAATTGTCACATTTTCTTCATCCAACAGTCCAGCCTCTAGCTCAGGTTCATCAAGTGAAAGACTGGCAATCTCAAGCACTCCAGTAGCATCCAAATCCAACGAATCAATAGTATCTCCAGCGACATCCCACATCCTTGTCTCACCTTCTTTGTACTCTTGTTTTCTTCTTGACAAAAGACGAAGGTTGGAATGCACATACACTAAATCTTCAACTCGTTGTGGGGTCAATTTGTTCCTTTTTAATGAGTGGATGTTGTTATATGTGCTCCAATTCCTCTCACAACATGAGGAAAAACAAGGTTTTCCAAGTAACTTCAAAGCAATATTCAAGAGTAATGGTGCACAGGTAACATGAGAAACCCACCACACATCAAGTTCTAGGTATGCTCTATTCTGTAGAGCATCACTTTCTGCAAACTGTCCCGTACCCGTTGAAAACCTTGCATACTTTGTAATAACCACTCTTCTGTCTTCAATTAGAGAAAAGTATCTCTTGAAACACTTATCTCTCTCCTTTGTAATCTCAGGATCTTTGTGTGGCGCAACACGATTAGGATCCTCATGCAGCCATTCTCTGCTATAATACCTATATATAATATAAGCAATGTCAATCACAAATTAATATATAAACATTAAGTGCATAACTCATGAATTCTAGTCTTCTAGTCAAGACTCAAGAATAAGTAGAATAAAAAGTTAAAAACAATGTAATTATTTACCTTGGATTCAAGGAATGTGCTAAGCAATGTAGTGGTGTGTTGTTTTTCTCCCATCGATCTACCAATATCTGATGCACCACTGAAAAAAACTCTGACTCCTCACTAGTATTTTCCTTTCCTTCATGACGGTAAATAACTTGTTTCACTTTCTCAATCATAACATCCCACATCTCATACACCAAGTAAAGACAAGACTTATCTGTATCAGCCCTCCGCAACATTGAATAAATAGGCTCTGTGAAACGAAGCACATAGTCCACTTTGTCCCACCACAAGTCATCCAATAGTTTTCCTTTCACAATCCGTGCTTTCTCAACATCATCTTCCTTATAGGAATCCCACTCCAATCACCATACTTTGGATGCTACTTTGAATGTCTTTCAACCTCTTGAGCATAATTATGCTTGAAGCAAAGCGTGTCTCTGCTATGGAAAACAACTTCAATCTCGAATGCTCATTAAACATATGCAACCTTATGGAATGGTTCATGATAAAGTTCTTGATCAGCACCCCATCCCCAACAACATCAATAATCCAACTACACAAACTGTAGGCCTTTTCATTTGCAGGCGTGTTCTTTGGAGCGCATATGTTCTTCAAGGCAAGGTTGAGAGTGTGGACTACACAAAGTGTCCAAAAAACCTCAGGATACTGGCTCTCAATAAGTACACCTGCAGCCTTACAAACTGGAGCATTGTCGGTTATAACTTGAACCACATTACTTGGCCCAACCTCATGTACAACTTCCTTGATCAAATTAGCAATGAAGAACTTGTCTTTGTATTCCCCTTCACAGTTCACAGCCTTCAAGAACATTGGACCACCCTCATTAATCACTATGAAATTAATGAGAGGCCTCCTTTGAGAATCAGTCCACCCATCACAAACAATTGTTGCCCCTTTAGTAACCCATGTGAACTTTGTTGCCTCCAACAACCTCTCAATGTTGCCCCTTTCATTTTGAAGCAATGTCGTCCTCAATGCATTATACCCAGGGATCTTGTAACCACTAATGGACTTTGCTTTATTCGTTGCAAAGGTGAAAGCCTCCTGAAAATACGGATTCCTTGCAAGGTTGAATGACAATGCAGCTGAGTAGAATGCCCTTGCAATCAAAGCATCCAACTCTTGACGCTCACTCGTATTGAAAGCATTTGCGATAGGATTATTAGTGGCTCTCCTCTTCCTTTGTTCATTATATGGAACTGAAGGACCAACCCCCCCACTACTTGAACCCGGGTGCGGGTGACTACTTGATCCCACTGAAGGAGGTAAAGGAACACTTCGCACCCTTGAACTTTCTGCTCTCAATGCAGCTTCATCAACAAATTGTTGCACCTCTCTATGTTGTATGGGGGAGATTTTGGTACAAATAGCTATCCCACGGCCTGTTATCTTCAACAAGTGGTCCTTCAATCTAGTAAGAGATCCCGTATAATCTTTTTGACAAAAGTTGCACCTCCATCTAAGGTTTCCCCCACTTTCACTTCTTCTTAGTATTGTCACATGCTTCTAAAGATCATCTCCAGTTCCTTGGCCTGAAACCAGTTTTAGTTTCTTATTTAGTTTTCAACCCATAGGTGCAAGCTCAAATATGGGGTATTTGAAGTATTTCATGCATGCTTTGCTTTCATATATATGAAGAGAAAGAAAAGAGTATGGCAGGAAAACAAAAGAAAAGAGAATGGCAGGAAAAGAGAATGCTTTCAGTTTCAATGTTTCATATATATTTGAAGTATTTCATGAATCGCAGGAATGGCAGAAAAAAAAAAAGAATCGCAGGAAAAAAACAAAAAAAACAAACAAACGAAATCGAATCGATCGATGAAATCACAGGAAACAATAACAGAGAATAGCAAGAAAAAAAATAAAAATCGAATCGATCGATGAAATCACAGGAAACAATAACAGAGAATAGCAGGAAAAAAAACAAACGAAATCGAATCGATCGATCGATCTCAGAAATCAAATCGATCGATCGATCGATCTCAGAAATCAATCTCAGGAAGATAGATCGATCGATCGATGAAATCACAGGAAACAATAACAGAGAATAGCAGGAAAAAAAAACAAACGAAATCGAATCGATCGATCGATCGATCTCATAAATCAATCTCAGGAAGATAGATAGATCGATCGATCGATGAAATCACAGGAAACAATAATAGAGAATAGCAGGAAAAAAAAAAAACAAACGAAATCGATTGATCGAAGGTACCTGGTGTCGATGAGGATGCCATAGATCCTTTCGATCAATCTATCCCTCTCTGTCGAACGCGTATTCTCCTCCGTCTCTCAATCTCTCTACCTCCGGTCCTCCGTCGAACGATTTAGGGTTAGGGTTTTTTTCGATTTTTCTGTGCTCTGTGGGAGAGGAATGATCGGGCGGATTTAAGTGCATTTTATGAAGTCAACGAATTTTGACTAATCTGGCCGCGTCTGGACCGTGTCCAACCCAGTCAACGAATTTTGACCGTTGACCCCGTGTCCAATACGTATCCAGCGCGTGTCGGGCGTGAATCCGTGTACGACACGCATTTGACGCGTGATACAGAGATTTTCCGGAGAGTCGGTGCATCCTTGCTCTTAACCCACCGCTTAGGGGCCTAGACAATCACATTATTCTTTCAATTGGTTTCATCAAAACTATAGTTTACAATAATCTCACTAAATGCATAAATGCCATACAAGGGTTCTAAACAGTGATCCACAAATCAATTAGCATTGCAAGCTCACGTTTGTTAACAGCACAGAAGCAGGTCAGGGAAGGTAAGGGAAATAGGATTTCACCCTTTGAAAGTTTCATTTGTTTATTTCAATTTGTGTTGATATATATGAGTAAATTTGTCTGGGAAGGTAAATTGAATGTATACAGGAGATTGGGTTGGTTGGTCTGATGAAGAGATTCACATGACATTTATGAAGAAACCTAGATGTATGATGGGATTTGAGAAGTAAATAATGCATATCATGGATGTCTTCGTGAGTAAATGGGTTGTGGAATACGAGGGGCAATTCATTGTTGTTTGAATGGTTTTTATTTTTTTCGGTGCTTGAAACGGGAGTTTTGATTTGATGGCGTTCATTTTGGTTTTGGGTGTTCTATTGATCAATAAATTTTAGTGGCTTCTTCCGGCTCGCCTTTGAGGTTACATTCGAGGGCTTTTTTTCTATTAGAAACAACTCCTTTTGCCTCCCCTTACAACTTCCTCCCTTCACCTATTCACTTTGGTGTCGGTTCACCCAATTTCTTTGGTTGACACTAGAAACACTAGCTCACCCTCCCCGATTCACCAATCCTTTCATTTTCTCTTCTCACTCTCTCTCAACTGGCTCAATCTTCACTGCCATGCGGTATACTAGTTTAGCGTTCAATCCAAAGTAGTTTTGGTGTATCGAACACTATTATACGCTGATTTCTCATCACTAGTGAAATGAATGAATGCTTGAATGAATCAAGGTGCCCAATTTTTTAATTTTTTTTTTATCCCTTACTTTTCCTCTGCCACTGAGTTCAACTGCCTAATCAATATGGTGAAAAAGTTTCAAATTCTGAAATCTAAACGAATAATTCAATTTAAATAGATTTTGAAAAGTTCTACTCATCTTGGATGGCAAGGATTGCAGGAACTCAAATGAGAAAATTTTGAAATACATTTTGGGTCGTTTTGTCAATTATGTATGATTATTATTAAGTTTTTTCAAGAAATTGGAGGAATGCAAACAAGCAATGTTTGTTCTTTGTAGCGTAGGTTCTGTCGTGATGTTCGCTCCCTCTCAAATTTGCGAGGCTCATCCACACATAAGTTCTATCGTGAACTCCTCTTCCTCTTCACACTCGATCTCTCTCCAGCAACACGATTTCTGAATTAATCTCTATAAATTCCTATAAATCATCAGCAAACCACATCAACATCAGAGAACCATTGAAGGACGTGTTATTTCTTAGATTTTGGTTTCATTAAGTTGTTAGTTCTCTTCTTCTCCATCACTTGCAAATCAAGAATTGATGTTTGTAAAAGTGTTAGATTTTTGGGTTTTAAGGATTTGAGGGTTTTTATGGGATAGTGTTTAGGGATTTTAGGGTTTCTACGTGATGGTGTTTAGGGTGTCTATCTGATGATGTTTAGGGATTTCAGTATTTTAGAGTTTCTACATGATGGTGTGTAAGGATATTAGGATTTTTACATGTGTTTTCGTTGTCTAACTGTGATGGGATGCAGTGTAATTACGTTTAGCAATTAGATTGTTCGTTTTCTTGATGTTTCCTCTTCCCTGTAGTTATATTAAGGTTCTGAGTTGTAATTAAACTTACAATCCTTCATGATCTATATAAGTGCACGGAGCCTGATAAAAGAAGTCAAAATACTTTTGGTTAAAATATTGTCTATTATTATTATTTTTAATATTATGATTTTGTGGAAACCACACTCTAGAATCCTAAACACGAGACCACCCCTGACCTCACAACTCACAGCTAAGGCACCAATATTAGTGGGTGGGTAAAAATTGGGCTTGTTTTTACGAATAAATATTAGCTGATATGCATTATTGAATTTTAGAAATGAATTTGTGATCATGTTACAGTTGGAAGTTCGATGTAGTCAGATTGATATTGATGTTGGCATTGTACTACACATTCTTCTCTACTTGTCTTACAGTTGAAGGTGCAACTTAATGTGACCTATTTACATGCATTTCCATATCCTTTTTACTTCATTTTTTTAATCAAGTTTCTTTAAAAAGTTTGTGATACATTTTGTTAGAAACAAAAACAGGGTGGTGTGTATTGTAAACTTTATTTGTTTTTTTTCTCTTCCATTGGACCTGATGTTAAAAAGTTGTTTGTAAATCATGAAGTTTTCTATTGGCTAATCTTAGGAGGTGTTTGTTTGCACCACTTATAAGTGCTAGGCCACTTATAAGTGGTGGATCACCCTAAAATTGTGTTTGTTTATTACCACTTATAAGTCTTTCATGGCTATAAGTGGCTTGATTTCTATAAGCACCAAGGGTGATGCTTATAGCCACTTATAAGTCCAAGCCGCTTGTAAGTGGCAAACCATTTATAAGAGATGCAAACAAATTCCCCTTAGTGTTGGACAGGTTTTTGAATTGATTTTTTGTTGAAAAATCGAAGTGGCTGAATTTTTTCTAATGGGATGGGTATTTGTGTGACAAGCGTTGTATACTTTGTCAAAATTTATGGTTCATTCATAACATTGGATGTATGCCTCATATTCCAATAGCATGTTGAACTAGGCTCCTGACTGGCATCCCAAGCGGCATGCTGTTAGGGTCATCCCATAAGTGGTCGTGCCTTGGGCACGGGTGGCACTAGTTTAGATCATTACGTCATTAATTAAATATTTATTTCTGTTTGTTATCCGAGCACTCTTTTGGTGTAGTAGAAATTCTTATGCTCATTTACGTCATTAATTAAGTTAATGTAGTACATTTGCAGTGATGGTGTTGAAATTCATCCATTGGACTTGAGGATTAGAGACCACCCAGGTAAAACTATCATCTCCAATTCTTCCCTCCACCTTCCTTAATTTATCTGCATCTGTTTTCCCCCTTGTTGATTCTCTTTCTTTTACCTGACTTCGATTTTATTTATCTATTTTTGCATTACCTATGTTAAAAGCATATAAAGCAACAAAAAGAAAGTGCAAGTAGTATTGCACATTGGTTCCACGGAGAGCATGTAGTTTATCTGATTATCTCCTTCATGTTTTGAGAACAAAAGAAAAGGTTAACTCACACACAGTTGAACATTTCCATGGTTCCTTTCGAGTACTTTTGCTTTTCATGGTTGAAGAATATAGTCATTGATTTTTCCTTTGTTCTCTCTTGCAGTTTAGCAGATTTCATCGCCACACGTTTTAGAATCTGAGAGAAGGAGAGAGAGAGAGGAGGAAGAGAGTTTGATGATGCAATTGTTGTTGAGCATAATAGGTAGACAAGTAAGTAAAACCATTAGAACCCAACCGAGATGGGAACAAACCCTTCTCTTTGATTTCCCATCTCTCACTCTTTTCCACCCATATTCCATCTTAGACCAAGTCCTCTTCAATCTCTCAAACTCAACCCGCAACCCACTCCACTCTTTCCGTTTCTTCACCTGGTTTTGTTCCACCCGCAGCCTTGGTGGCTTTGGCTACATCCCCAACTCCTCGTCAATCCTCTCCACTCAACCCCAAACCCAAGCCCTCGTCTCCCATTTCCTACTACGCAGCTTCAACTTCTCCACCCATCCAACTATTTCCTTTCACGACCCCACTACTTCCTTCAATCTCCTCCTCCAGCAGCACCCATCTTCTCTACACTCCTTTCTCGATTCCCTCTTCCATCACCCAAATGAAAGAGGTCTACATCAAGCCCTCAATCTCCTCAAAACCCTTGACGATCCATCTTCCCTCCTCCCTCTCCCACTTTGGAACAATGCATTGTCCGCGTCTCTTCGCCTCTGCTGCACAGATTTCTTCTGGGAATTCTACTCCCTAATGACACAGTCCACAACCACCCCTCCTGCAACCAATGTCAGTACCGCAGGCTATCTCATACAAGCCCTCTGTATTGATAACAACGTATCCCAAGCCTACGACCTTCTTCGCCAACTCCTCGACTTCGGTATAGCCCCTGATGTCATCTCCTTTACCAAGTTGATTTCTGCTTTCGCCAAGGAAAAAAATCATGCTAAAGTCTCCGAGCTTCTCCATGTCATGATTGCCAGTAATCGTCATCCTGACATTTTTACTTATCAGGCGATTGTTCATGGGCTCTGTAAGAATCAAATGGGAGATGAAGCTTATAGAATTTTCAATGATCTTAAAGAAAGAGGGTATGTTCCTGATCTGGTTATGTACACTACAATGATCGATGGTCTTTGCAAGATGGGTCGGATGAGGGAGGCACGAAAGCTGTGGTTTGAGATGCTCCGCAGTGGATTTCTTCCCAATGAGTACACATATAATGTGCTTATTGATGGATTTTGTAAGATTGGTGATTTGACGGAGGCTTGGAGACTTTATGAGGAGATGGGCAGTAGAGGCTTTAACCATACTACATTGAACTGCAACACCATGATTGCAGGGTTGTGTCTACATGGAAGGATGGATCGAGCACGGACTCTGTTTGAGGACATGATAATGAAAGACAGTAAACCTGATGTCATCACCTACAATACTATGATTCAAGGATTCTGCAAGATTGGGAAGACTGATGAGGCTATGAACATCTACCATGAACTCGTTGCCACAGGTTTGCAACCTTCTGCTGCCTCTTACACGCCATTGATCAAATCTCTCACTGACGTGGGTAAAATGCAAGAAACAATAGATTTGTGGAATGATATGGGATACAGGGGTGTGGAGCCATTGATTTGCACTCGTGATTATATCATTCTTGGATTGTGCAAGCAAGGAGATATCAGCCAAGGCATGAATTGGTTGGCTACAATGTTAGAGAGTAAGCTGAGACCTTTAAAGAAAACATTTGATGTAATAGTCGAATGTCTTACCTTGAACAATCAACTCGATGATGCCCTACTGGTTTTAAATTACATGTTTGGTATGGGTTATGGTCTAAGAGAACCCATGTACCATTCTCTGGTTTCCAAACTCTGTCAAGAGAGTCCTCATCGAGCTAGGGATTGTTTAGAAGGGATTTTACAAAGAAATTGAATCTAATATATTATGTTTTTCATTCAATTACATTTCTGGGTGTCTGAGGATCCCACATATCTATGTCAATTTGATTTACATCAAAGCTTTATTCATGAACAAACACAACATGGTTATTGACGTGCAACTAGTTCAAGCACATTCTGTGAAAGAGTGTTCAACAGCAAAACATAAAGCATAACGTGAGCATGGCAGTGAGGACTCATCAGATTTTGCAAGACTGTCTTTATTCTATGCCTTGTGCTCGGAACAAAGACTGCACTCCATTCAATAGCCGGCAGTTTGGTTAACAATTTAATGGATAAACAATGTATATAGAAGGAACCTAGCTGATAATTTAAAAAAAAAAAAAAAAAAAAAAAAAAATCCGCACATTCGACAGGGATTACAAGTCAGAAAATTAGAATGGCAAAATCGAACATCTAGTGTTATGGTGACGTAAAGTAGCATTACTGGTAGCACATAGCTATCGTAAACCTAGATGTACGATCCAACAGTCTAAGCTCTTTACAAATCAAAAGCCCTAAATAAACCCCTAACATGTAGACAAGAAGCCACCCATCCGCCTCGAAATGAGCGACATCGCGCGTTGAGGCCAATACGCTCATCTCGAGGCGGATGGGTGATTACCACCCACCCTCGCTCCCTCCCTCGACCCCTAGCAAAGCTCCTGCAATTGACACTTCAACGGTGTTCGTTGGTGGACCTTCAAAGCCGACTCATAAATCTACAGTTTCGTGCAAAAGCCTTTCTTACAGTTACTCATTGTTTAGATAGATGTTTTGAAATGAATTGGTTTCTATTTTTTTTGCCTGTCAATTGTTCGAAAAACTGCTTCCTTGATTAACTCTATCAAGTTTAGGTTTGGGTTTAGTCAAGTTTACGAATTTATACATGTTTAGGGGTTTTTATGATAGCCTGAAGTATTTGTGGTATACTTCTCTATTTGTTTAGATTAATTGCTTGAGTCAGGGTTAGTTGTGTGTATCTATCTACTCATGCAATTTGTCCGAAATCTCATTCGCAAGCGAACGATTATAAACTAGGACATAAGACATGTGTGCTTAGTGCCTCAAGATTTTAGTGTGACTATCGTTATGTTTTGTAATCCTAGTTGCTAGGATATTGTAATCGGAGAAAGAAATATTGGTTGGGGAGGATTTGTGATTACGATAACAACCACACTTAAATTGCACATAGGCTTTTGCGAATGCATTTGTAATTTGTCAATTTGCAAGGAGTTAGCTAATTCATGGCATTTTTTGTTTTGCAGACAATGAGTTTAATTTCTCAAAACGCGCAACTCAAAAAGCGAGTTAGCAAGGCCACAGAAGAAACCAGCGAGCCTCTAGAAGGGAATGTGGAAAATGATGGCATGGATGAGTCTAATTTGGTAGTTGTGAAGAATAAGAAGAGAAAGATAAAGAAAGAACTTACTGAAGAGGAAAAGCAAATGGAAGTTGAGGAGGAGAAGACAATGAAGAGGCTTGAGAACTTCATGTTTCCGAACCAGTATTCCCCGATTGAGTTTGGAAAGGAAGAGGTTGGAGAAGCTAGTGATGAGGTTGGTGGTGATGGTCCGTTGTTCTTCACTGATAAGTCTGGGGATATGGCACTTGCGGTTTATGAAGATGATATGAAATATCAAGAGAAAAGCAATGGTGAACTAGATAGCGTAGATAAGAAGCCAGCTTGGTTTGATGATGAAGAGGAGAATAAAAATGTAGACATAGCGAAAGTCACCCGGTTGAGGAAATTGAGAAAGGAAGAGGATGAGAATTTGATCAGGGGTTCAGATTATGTTGCGAGGTTGCGGGCTCAACATGTTAAGCTCAATCCTGGTACTGAATGGGCCCAACTTGGATCACAGTTCAAGAATGATGAATCAGATGAAGAAAATGGAGGGTTGTGGATCATGTCGAGGAAGATATAGATGGCAATGATAATCTCTTCCCAGTCAAATGAAGAGCTTGTTGTGAAGCTGTTGCCTGGACTTCTCGAGTACTCGAGACTTGTTGATGCCAATGCTGAGGAACCATCAAGTGGTCCAATAAATTCAATCCAATTCCATAGAAATGGCCAACTATTACTTACTGGTGGATTAGATAAAAAGTTGAGGTTTTTCCAAATTGATGGGAAAAGAAATACCAAAATTCAAAGCATTTTGGTTGAGGATTGCCCAATTGGTAAAGCTTCATTTCTAGCAGATGGGTCTCAGGTTATTGTTGGGGGAAGAAGGAAGTACTTCTACAGCTTTGATCTAGAGAAAGCAAGGGTTGATAAGATAGGCCGATTAACGGGGGTAGAGAAGAGAAGAGCTTAGAAGTTTTCTAAAGACAATTGCTTTTATTGGTAATGAGTGTTGGTTTCTTGCAGAACAAAGGAGTTGATTGGAACACTGAAGATGAATAATGGAACTGCTCGATCTTTAACTTCTGCTGATAATGGTCAGCAGCTACTGAGCTCTGGTGGGGATGGACACATTTACCACTGGGACTTGAGAACAATGACGTGCTTCCATAAAGCTGTTGATGAAGGTTGCATAAATGGCTCTGCCCTTTGTACCTCACCAAATGGAGGTATTTTTGCCGCAGGTTCAAGTAGTGGGGTTGTGAATGTTTACAACAGAGAAGAGTACCCATGAAAGTCATTTCAAATTTGACTACCAAGGTCGACTTCATGAAATTCAATCATGATGCCCAAATACTGGCTATTTCTTCTACAATGCAGAAGAACAGTTTGAAGCTGATTCATGTTCCTTCCTTCTTTTACTGTATTCTCAAACTGGCCCCCGCCAAACCGAACCCTGCGCCATCCCCGCTGTTTAGATTTCATTCCTGGTGGAGGTTTTGTTGCCATGGGTAATGCCGCTGGAAATGTACTATTATACAAAAAGCTGCATCATTACCAGCATGCTTAGAGTGATATCGACAAATCTCTTTAGTTAACTTCCATTCTGGATATTTATCCCCCCAGTTTTGATATTTTATTTATGTCGTTTTCAATGTTTAAGAATTTGTCATCTGTCTATGTCGTGCTTCCCTCCAACTCTTTGACACGAAACTACATCTTGTTATCAAATTTTGCTGAACGATAACAGGCTTTATGGTATATGTTGAGAAACTGTCCATAGCTAAACTGTGTTTTAAGTGTTTCCTTTTAATTTTGATTGCTCTATGCTACTACCATTTCATGTTTGTTCACGGCTACTGTTCCGGTTTTTATTTTTCTGAAAGGTATTCTTTTTTTCTTATTGGAGTTCCCCCTACTTGGACCCCATTCTTTTTCAAAATGCTGACCTTACTGGGGTTGTGGTACTTGATGTCGGATTGTTTTCCATTGAAACAGATTCCACTGTTTCGAAGGGCAACGCATTTCGATGAATCAGTAGTGGTTTGTGTGAAGGATTTTTTATTTCCTGGCATGTCCTCAATTGGAACAGAAGCTTTTTTTTTTTTTTTTTTTTTTTTTTTTTTTTTCCACGGGAGACATTTTAGGAATGAGTATGAAGTCAAACTCATACATACAGTTTTTCATTAAAAGTTGCAAGCCATACATTGTCTTGGTGGTGGTATTTTTCAGCTCCCTTTTTTGAGGATTTGTTAGTCAGTTTAATATTGGGCAAATTTAAAAGAAAGAAAACCACAGTTTGATTTGTTAAATGCCAAATCTACGCTAATGATCAATGTTTGATGGAGAATTGGAAAAACATTGGTATGATTGACTGAGAATGTTGTTTTAGCTAATAATGATTTTTTTCTTGCATACCATCTTAAGCATTGGTGTCGCATAGCTCTTTGGAATGTTTGGTTGAAGCTAGGGTTATCAATCTGACATTCATAAGAAAAGCTCATCAACGAGTTTGAGATTTAACCCGACCAATTGCCAAAAAAGAGTATGGGTTTAGTTCATTTAGGCAGAGCTAGGTGCAAGAAATAGTTCTGCACGCACAAGACTATAATGTCCTTAGCCCAACATCTATTTTTTCAGAAATTCTAAGTGTCGAGGAAATGAGCGAGGGAAGTGAGGTGGCGGGGGTGGGAGCCGTTCACCCCACTCGAGATGCGTGCGTTGACTTTTCGCGCACGCATCCCGAGCGAGGTGAACGGCTCCCACCCCCGCCACCTCACTCCCCTCGCCCATTTCCTCGCTGTGTAGAATCACTCCTATTTTTTTAATTGACTAGTTTAAACATTCATAAGAAAATAGTAAGGGTATCTGAACTCAAATAAAATTTGACAATTTTAAATAATCCAATGGAACACATCCACCCTCAGCCTCAAATCTCTTTACCTGTTTGAGGATGAGGTTGAGGTTGAGGTTGAGGTTGAGATCTCTATTATTGGTGATGCTAGTAAAGAAATATAAATTTAAAAGATAAATATTCCTTTTCATGTATTAAATTATCAAAGGAAATGAATGCAAATATTCCGCAATATATATTCATTTTTGAATTTTTTTTCATAGCAATTATTAATGGGCCTACCAATTAAATAAAAAAAACATGAAACACTAATAATGAAGTAAACAAATCACATGCACGTGGGGATGGCTCAATGGAACTGATGTAGTCGAATCATGTTCTCCTTAATCTTGACTTACACAGAAAACACTAGTGAGCCAAAGACCATCGTTACGACGATCGATGACACTCTGATGCTAAAGTCAGACAAGGCTTGAGAAATGTGTAAAGCTGTAAATTGGGTTATGTAGCGTATATTTGTTCATTAACCCTGTGTCTTATTTATAATGCGAGAGTCATTGTTCGGCTAGGCCTTTGGTGGCGTAGTTTAGGAAAATATATTTTACTGGAGATCCTTTATTTGTTAGGAGTCGTCCATGTATGAGAGTTTTCCTACACGACTTATAATCATAAATCTGCAGGAGAAATTTCCCTTTGGGAGTGTTGTCCATGCAAGAGAGTTTTCATGCACGACTTATACTCCGATATTTGTTTTTTAGTCGGAACCAATATATTACTGGACTGCCCGTCTTAAGGTTGATCCCCTAGATACTTGCCTGGGCCTTACAGATATTGGGCTTGATCATGTGACGTGTGGGCTTAGTAGGGCATTGCAATTTGGATCCAACCTCCTGGGCCCTACCAAGATGGGCTTAGTGTTGTCTATGCTTTGCCAGGTTGAGCACACAATCAGGCCCGCTTTGTTCTGTCGACAAGATTATCATGACACGTGTACCGCGCGGATTATAGGACGATTTGGTGCATCATCGGGAACTATTGCATGTCATCATCTGCATTTTTTTTTCCTACACATATTATTGAGAAATAGATAGCATTGTTGATAAGTCATGTTTTTCACAAAGTATTGTATGATATATCAGATTTATCTCTACTACTATAACTCCTCTTCATCAAATGAATAGTAAAAAGTATATCTTCAACTCCAATTTTACTTTTCAAAATTTCCCTCACGTATTTTTAATAATTACATGTAAAACCAAAGATCAATGAATAGTTTCAGGGGTATTTGTGTCATTTAATGAAAAAATACTATTTCATTTTTTTACACTTTTACCCTCCCAAATTCATATTATCTATATAATCAAACCCGACCCCTTTCAATATTCATTAATTACATCTAAGCCTCTAACGTAATTTATTTGAAGCCCTTCAATTATCCATAGTAATTCGAATAGTTTATAAGTTTATTATGCATTAAGTATTTTATATTAACTTATTCTAATGTGAAAGATTTGATTAGATAATCCTTGGCTGTCAAGTTAGTTGACTCGCCTTGACTAGTCCATAGACAAATATACTCTTACAAAGTGGACCCCCAAGTTCAGTTATAGTAAATCAAAACAACCGCAAAATTAAAATAATTCTTAGTTTTTTAACGTTAATCTCTAGTAGTATTGGAAGGGTATTTTTGTCTATACGTTAATTAATTGAGTTGATTATGCCATTTTAGAACCTCGTATTAAAATAGTTCTCAAAATTGACCGTGATCTTAATTACAATAAACCAAATGGAACGTAAAGTCAAAATAACTCAAAAATTATCACGACATCTCGAACCAGGATAACAAACCGTGAAATCAACTTGAGATACAAATTAACAGAGACATGTATCACAGTGATTTTCTAGTTAGATCGTTGAGAGATTTAGCGAAATCACAAAGAGAAAACTTCACAGAGTTCATGTTTACAATACGAACAGAGAATTTAGAGAGAAAATAATTCAAACTCAAACAAAAAATGAAGTGCATACGAGGGTACTTAAGTCTTATTCAGAAATTATGACTTAGTCAAACCCTTGACGTTCCTGGAAAAGTATAAGGTAGCATGTGACATGTACTTATATATGCATATCTGGAATATATAACGCAAGTTCCACTTAGAAACAGTGAACCCATGTGTCTTCGTCCTGATTTTTTAAATGCCCAAAATACCCTCTCAACTCAATTATATTTAAAAAAAAACCAATAGGTAGGTGAACAGTGATCAAGGTTATTTTTGTAATTTAAAACTTTATGTATCATTTTACCCTCTCAAATTTAGATTGTTTATGATAAAATTTGCCCCTCTCAAATATTGTTAATTAAATCTAAGCCTCTAACATAATTTATTTAAAACCTTTCAATTACCTATATATTATAAAAGGTCCTCACATCTAATTAGGAAAATCAGCCCCTGTAAACATTCATTAATTACACCTAGGCCCAATAGATAATTTATTTGAAGCCTTCCAATTATCTAGAAATTATAAAAAGACCCTTACATCTAACTTTTGAATATTTCATTGTGCCCTCTATATTTTATATTTTTACAATCAAAACCAACATTTCTCAAACATTAATTATACCTAAGCCCCTAATATAATTTATTTGAAGCTCTTTATTTATTTATAAACTATACATAGGCACTTAAAATTATATATATAATTATAATTGTTTTATATAGAAATTCAATTATAATTTTTCTTATTATTAAACTGTTGTAATAAAATAAAATAAAATACTGAATATTCTCGCACGTAGTGCCCGTCGACACCCTAGTGTATCTAACACCTATAACAAATATTGGCCCGATGAACAATGACAACGTCTGTCATACACAACTTTTGTATTGTGGAAAATGCCCCTGCCCAAAATTCAAATTTGTCACAATATCCCATCCCTCTCTCTTTCTTTGATGCAATCCATTGTCACCAGATCCTTCTCCTTCCCCTTCCTCTCTCCCCCACCACCGGCTGATATTCACATAATTATTACATTAATTTATATTTGTTAGTGTTTCGAATATTATATTTTATTATAATTAATTAATTTTCATGTTTTTGTAGGAATTTGAGCTTAAACGATGAAATTGAGTTAAGGCGGCAATTTGAAGAATGATCAATTGGTTGGTTCAAATGGTGGTACAAAGTAACAGGTGACAAATCAACTATCACATGCCTAAACATTACCCAAATAAATCCAAATTCACCTATTACCTAAGCCCAAACCTGAAAGTTAACCTAATCGCCCAAACCCAACCTAACTAAGAGAAGAGAGAAAAAACCCTATTTAGAAATCCCTATCATCTCTTCCTCTTCCTGCACATCTTTTCCTCCTCTTTTTTTTTCCCACCCACCTAACCACATTGCCTGCCGGCGATTCTTGCTAGATAGAAGGACCAGCAGCGCAACTAACCATCAGCCACTCTACCAGCGATCTTCGCTCGATAGGAAGACCGACAGCGCAACCACCTCGCCACCATCTCCACCGTAGCTTCTTCTTCTTGTCTTCAGCTACCACCCAACTTTCCCTGCTTCTTTCTACGCTAGCCAATCCCCCATCTCTCTGTCTGTTCTTCTTCTTCAGCCACAATGCCCCACAACATAACCACTGTCCCCTGTTTCATCTCCTCACCATCACCATCCCTATTCCACACCACCACCGTTACAAAAGACCACGCGTCCACATCGTCCAACACCACCACCATCACTCTTTCCCCCTCACTCTTTTTTTTTTTGCAGTTTCAGGAAGGAGAACACAGAGGAGCAATGGGGAGCACACCCGACAGCCCCATCACAACCCCTACTCCTCTCTCGTTCACTATTTCTTTTCTTTTTCTTGTTTCTCTTTCTCGTTTTTTCCCTCACCTTTCTCTATCTATCTTGCAGGATTAGCAACAACGAAGAGAACGCAACAGTAGCAACAACTCTTTCACAGAGATGCAGACGCAAAGCTCGTTGGAGGGAAGAAACAAAGTTTTAAAAGTTCTAGGTTATTTGCACCCTGGTTATTCATTCTGTACCACCACAGTCCACTAGCAACCCTTCACGCAGTGTATTCATGTGGGAACTAATGGATTTCACCTCCGCTGATGTTGTGACCTCCTCCACCATAATTTTCTAAACCCCGCGCCGAGGCGAAGATGAAACCACAGGGTTTCCTAGAGTTTGTCGTATTTGAATTACTGTTTTCTATATGCTTAAATGTTAAATACAATTGATTTTTGAATATTAATAATTTACTTTCACTGATTATATGCGATATAATAATCTAGACTAATCGGTAGTTAGAAGTTATCTTTGTTGATATTCAAAACATATTTTAATTAATTAAGTTAAACATGTGATTATGTGTGTCGTAGAAAGACATGCAATGCTAGGGGTTTATGATTAATTAAGTTAATCTTGTGATCGTGTGTGTCGTAGAAAGACGTGCAATGCTAGGGGTTTATGCATTTGCTGAAATTAATTGTGAATGTGGATTAATCCTTAGGTTAGTCGTAATAATTCTCGAAAATAATAATTTTGGTTACACAAGTCTCAAAGAACCTACGGTGGATTCGATGTCTCGGTCCACTTCCTCATCATCTTATCAATTTAATTTTTAGTTGTTCAATTTAGTTCTTTTAATTTAAGAATTTTCAACTACTCTAACCCCCACTTTAGATTAGTTTAAATAAATTTTAGAATTTGGTTGTCTCGACAATCCTCATGGGATCAACTTGTATTTGCCACTGTCTACTAGTTGGACAGCCGTGCACTTGCTGTATAACAAGTAAGATTTATTAACTTATTAATTATGTTAATAAAATCTGCATCAAGTTTTTGGCGTTGTTGCCGGGGATTGTAACGGTACAATCGAAATCTAGGGTTTGTTTTTACTAGTTTATAGATTAGGTATAATTTTCTTTGTTTAGGAACAGTGTTAGGAGTCACTTTTTTATTTGTTTTATTTGCTTGAGTTTTAATTATTTTTGCATTTATTTTGCAGGCGGTCACACATATAGGAGCTCAAGTGGGAACAAAGTGAAAAGTAGACGTCACGAAACACAAAAAGAAAGAAAAAAAAATAGCATAGCAAAACAATACAAAAAAATACATATATATATTGCATTGTGAATTTTTTCTTTTCAGATTGTGATTCGCGAGGAAACTCTCAGGACTCGGCGAGCTGTTAGGTTGTTTCCCTTTTATCTGAAAGATAAGGCGAAATCTTGGTAAAATTCATTAGAGACATGATTCATCACAATGTGGGATGCGTTGTCAAGAAAGTTCTTGTTTGAATATTTCCAAATTCATAAAATGAATGCCCTCCAACGAGATTTATCTAATTTTCAACAAAAAGGGGCAAACATTTTTATGAATGCCGGGAAAGGTTCAATGAACTCATTGTTAAGTGTCCCCATCACAGATTTGAGAAGTGGCGATTAGTTCAATACTTCCAAGATGGTTTAACCCCTTAAAGCCATCATATGATTGAGGCCACTAGTCGTGGGTTTCTAATGAAGATGAGCGTTAATGAGATATGGGAGTTCTTTGAAACACTTTCCAAAAATTCTCAGCAATGGGATTATTCAAGAAAGGAGTATGATAGGTGCAAGGGCGGTATATATGAAGTTAGAGATACATATGTTCATCCCTCTTCTACCTCGAAGTTAGAGACAGTTGTTATGACTATGGCTCAAAAGATAGATGCATTTTTTAATTTGACTCAACCTGCACCTCCTGCAAATGCTTCATCTGAGGTCTGTACTGCATGTTCGAGTCCTAGTCATTTAATAGCTAATTGTGAATTGCAAAATGATTATCCTGCATACTATGTTGAGGAAGTCAATTCTTTTAATGCTAGGCGGTGACCTCGTAATAATTTACAACCTAACTATTACAATCCAGGATTCACCCAACATTCAAATCTTTCTTGAGCCCATGGCCCACACCAAGAGGGACCGGTTGTTGTCTCCCAAGCTCCTCAAGCCCCTAGCCCTGTCAGGCCTCACTTTAACCAACATCCTCTATCCAACACATCCAATCTAGAGGAAATAGTTAATCGTTTTATGCAGCGCACATAAAGTACAGTTGAGCAACATTCTAAGGATATATTAGAGTTGAAAGCCACGACTCAACACCAATCTCAAGCCATCAATAAACTTGAGATAGCTGTGAGTAAGATTGCTCATTCATTATCTGATAGAGAGCTAGGAAGATTTCCTAGTCAACCTGTTCCAAACCCGAAGATTCAATTCGCAGTTGGTAGTGCATCTGAGTCGTGCCATGAAGATGTCAAATCTATTACTACCCTTAGGAGTGGAAAACAGGTTGACAATTGGGTACAATTGCCCGATTCGAGTGTCTTTGCATCTCTGTCTAAGTCAAAGTAGGTTGCATCTCCATTTGACAAGGAGGCTGATAAAGCCTCACCTTCTAAAGATGTTCCTCTTGACACTGACCCCACCCGGGCATCTTATTTGCCTAGGGCACCGTTTCCATCACGGTTAGCTCCGATAAAGAAAAAAACAAATGCTAACGATGTAATGGAAAATTTTAAACAAGTTCACATTAATATTCCATTGCTCGATGTTATTAAGCAAGTTCCTACCTATGCCAAGTTTTTTTAAGGATATTTGCACACAGAAGCGAAAGCTACATGTGCAAAAGAGAGCCTTCATCGCCGAGCAAGTAAGTTCAATTATTCAACACAGAACCCCGCCTAAGTATAAGGATCCTGGGTGCCAGATTATTTCTTGTGTTATTGGTGATCATATGATTGATAAGGAAATGTTTGATTTGGGGGCGAATATTAATTTTTTTCCATACTCTGTTTATGAACAATTTCGGCGAGCTAAATCGACTAAAGTAACACTGTAATTGGCAAATAGGCCAATCAGAATTCTCTGCGGTGCTTTAGAGAATGTGATCATTAAGGTTGAAAAATTCTATTTTCCAGTGGACTTCATAGTTCTTGATACACAACATGTTCACAATCCCTCCAGTCATATTCCAGTTATTTTGGGTCGTCTATTTTTTGCCACATCTAATGTTATTATTAACTGTAGGAATGGAATCATAAAATTGTCATTTGACAACATGACCGTCGAACTGAATATTTTTAATGTAAGTCAACAACCTCCTGAGTCCGAAGATGTTTGTGAGGTTAACGTGATTGAAAGTTCAGTGGAGAATTCCTTCTTGCAGTCTGTATTAGATGATCCCTTGGCAGCATGTTTGATTCATTTTGTTTTAAACTTCGATATTGATAATTCCATTAGCGAAGTGAATGATTTTCTTGATTCAACCCCTATTATGGATCCTAGTTATACATGGAAGCCTAAAGCGAAATTCGTTCCACTCAGTGAGTCAAAATCGGCCCCGTCTGTTGAGACTATTTTGCTTTCCGACCCATTCACTATTTTGCTCAAGGTCTCCACAGATTTTCTAGGAATGCGAGTTCATTTGCATTTTCTCTATGATTTTGCATGGAGTCTTCATAGATTTTGGAATGTGTTAGTATATGTTGTGTCGCATCTGATTGCTACTATTTGTTGGACGGATCCACAACTTTTTAGGTTGTTGCTATCTGATTCCTTGACACTTTTGGAGGAGGGTGTTTGCTATGTTCTTCCTCTTCACTTTAGGGTACATTATTTATGAGGAAGAATATGTGTCAGACTGACGACGTTAAACCAAACGCTCCTGGGAGGCAGCCCAACTTAAGTTGTGTCATTATGGTTAGTTTGGATTGATTTTCAAGTTATTTCTAGTTGCATTTCATTCATACTCAATGGCTCTATAACAATTTTGACTCACAACTGGAACATATATTTTTTTTCATTTGTGCATTTTGTATCATGTATGTCTTTTTATCAATTTCTCATGATGAGTCCGCAGTTCTTATGTTTTTTAGCGTTCATTGGTGGATGATTTCGTCAAAATTGGTAAAAACTTCACCATGGTAATATCACTCTAACCCTAATTTTTTTTCCTGCATTTGTCATGATCATTATTTTATACATTGAGGACAATATTTGGTTTAGGTTTGGGGGTGGGATTTTATAAGTTTTGATTTTTTTTTGCAATTTTCAAAATTTTGAACTGAAATGTATTTCACAATTGACTATTGTATTCTACTCAATCTCCATTTAATACATAGATGATTATAATTGTTTGAAAAAAATTTCGATTTGAAAATGCATTCAAATCTGAGTTATTTTCCAATGAAAAGAATATTGTGCTTTCAAGTATGCTTTTAAATTTGAGAAATACATACTATCACTTGTCACATTGATATATTAATTGAAAAACATAAGGTCTGATATTATCTTTAAGTTAAATATATTTCATGAGATTTTTTAACTCGACTATTCTTGCACTATAAGACAAGTTAGCATGATTTGAAGTTGATGAGTACGATATTAACTGTAAAACCTTAGAATAATAGTGAAGACTTAACCCTTGTGAGTTTCTAGACATTATATTTTTCTTGAGGGTTATTAAATAAACTTTGACTTTTCTTAAGTCCACATTCTCTCGTTGATGATCTCATTATCCTTGTTTCTTTTATTGATTGTTTTGAAAATGACATTAAAATTATATTATTACACTAGAACTTCTTGGTTTATTTAGTTGAGATGTTATAATACCGACTAGAGCTTAGTAAATGATATAGGCATTTTTTTTTCTAAACCGTTCTTTAGCCTTTTAGTCTACCCAATAATGCAGATCTATTTGCAACCCTTTGAGTTTTTGAATTACCTTTTCTTTGCTAACCCATCTCCATTACCTACTCCAATTATAGAGTAATACCCTATATTATTTTTATCCTTACCCAATTTATCTGAGAATGTGTATAGTTGATATATTTTTGGAATTAGCAAATAGAAAGAGCTAAAACTAAATATTCCATGAATCCTCGTGACTAAAATGTTTCATTGTGCAGAAAGGGAAAAACATGTCATTGAAAAAAGAATTGATGCTTCAAAAAAAATATGAAGAAGAATTTGAAAGGAAGAAAAATTAATGGTGTACAACATTGGTTTATTCTTCAACGCCTCATGTGTTTCTTAAAAGGTGTATTCATTCTCAGATTATTTTTGTATATCATCTTTCATTCTTGTTAGCCATAATCTTAGCCTCATTACAACCTAATGAAAACCTAATTGATCTTAAGTAAAAGTCTGGTTAATAAATGTAGAGATTAAATAGACAAGAACTATGGTATTTGATTCAACATTATCAAAGTAATTGATATTCCTGTCCATGAGATCGTATTCACTTCATTATTTGAATAGTTCATTTTTCATGATAATTATATGTGAGGTGTTTGAGTTTCCATAATTTATTTTTTTCCTCACATATAAACTGAGTGATAAATAACCAATCTTTGATGATTCGTTTATGAACGACGAGCGAGATTTGTAGTCGAAACGTACTTTTTAAAGGTGATATAGTCGTATCTTTGCTGTGAAATGGAGAGTTATATTGATAAGGCAATGCACACACACACTTCGAGTTGAAAATGATTGTTGAAATTTATTTAACCTTTGGATACTATTAAATTGTTGTTTATTCTGTTGATATATGATTGTGATATTGTTACTTGTTTTCTGAAATTCTTAGCAATTAGATTATTACTCTAAGGATAATAAATAGAGTGACCATGTCTTTGAAATTGATTGAGTCAGTAATGTTTGTAGGTAACATTTTTGGAAACCCTTACGAGATTATAATTTGTCCACTAGAGGTAATCTAGGGGTTTAAAGTCTTGTTGCACTTTTAAAATAAGTGCAACCGATAATTCATGCGAAAGTGAGTTAAAATTTACTTTTCTTGTTTTACTCGAGGACTAGCAAAATATAGGTTTGAGGGTATTTGATATTCACATAATTATTATATAAAATATCCTTTAATTTATATTTATTAGTGTTTCGAATATTATATTTTATTTTAATTATTTCGTTTTCGTGTTTTTGTAGGAATTTGAGCTCAAACGATGAAATTGTGTTAAGGCGGCAATTTGAAGAATGATCAATTGGTTGGTTCAAACGGCAGTACAAAGTAACGGGCAACAAATCGACTATCACATGCCTAAACCTAAGCAAAATAAACCCAAATTCACCTATTACCTAAGCCCAAACCCGAAAGTTAACGTAAAAGCTCAAGCCCAATCAAACTAGGAAAAGAGTGAGAAAATCCTATTTAGAGATCCCTCTTATCTTTTCCTCTTCCTGCACATCTTTTTCTCCTCTTTTTTTCCAGCCACCTAACCACATCGCCTGCCGGCAATTCTCACTCGATAGAAGGACCGACAGTGCAACTAACCATCATCCACCCTGCCGGCGATCCTCGCTCGATAGGAGGACCGACGACGCAACCACCTCGCCACCATCTCCACCGTAGCTTTTTCCTCTCATCTTCAGCTACCACCCAACTTTCCCTGCTTTTTTCTATGCTAGCCAATCTCCCATCTCTCTGTCTGTTCTTCTTCTTCAACCACAACGCTCCACAACATAACCATTGTCCCCCGTTTCATCTCCTCACCATCACCATCCCTGTTCCACACCACCACCGTTACAAAAGACCACACCTCCACACCGTCCAACACCACCACCATCACTCTTTTCCCCTCACACTCTCTCTCTTTTGCAGTTTCAGAAAGGAGAACACAGAGGAGCAACATGGAGCACAACCAACAACTCCATCACGACCCCTGCTCATTTCTCGTCCACTCTTTCTTTTATCTTTGTCGTATCTTTCTTTATTGTTTCTCCCTCACCTTTCTCTTTCTCTCTTGCAGGATTAGCAGCAACGAAGAGAATGCAGCAGCAACAACTCGTTTACAGAGACGCTGACGCAAAACTCCTTGGAGAAGATGAACTCGAGCTCTTTGAGGGAAAAAACAAAATTTTAAAAAGTTATGGGTTAGTTGCACCCTGGTTATTCATTTTATACCACCACAATCCATTAGCAGTTCTTCACGTCGCGTGTTCGTGTGGGAACTGATGGATTTCACCTCCACCGATGTTGTGACCTCCTTCACCATGATTTTCTAGACCCTGCGCAACCACAGGGTTTCCCAGAGTTTGTCGTATTTGAATTATTGTTTTCTATATGCTTAAATGTTAAATACAATTGATTTATGAATATTAATAATTTGCTTTCACCGATTATATCTGGTATAATAATCTAGACTAATCGGTAGTTAGAAGTTCTCTTTGTTGATATTCGAAGTCTGTTTTAATTAATTAAGTTAAACTTGTGATTGTGTGTGTCGTAGAAAGACATGCAATGCTAGGGGTTTATGCCTTTGCTGAAATTAATTGTGAATGTGGATTAATCCTTAGACTAGTCGTAATGATTCTTGAAAACAATAATTTAGGTTACACAAGTCTCGAAGAACCTGTGGTGGATTAGATGTCTCGGTCCACTTCCTCATCATCTTATCAATTTAATTTTTAGTTGCTCAATAATTCTCTTAATTTAAGAATTTCCAACTACTGTAATCCCCATTTTAGATTAGTTTAAATAAAATTTAGAATTTGGTTGTCTCGTCAATCCTCGTGAGATCGACCCGTATTTGCCACTGTCTACTAGTTAGACAGCCGTGCACTTGCGGTATAACAAGTAGGGTTTATTAGCTTATTAATTTATGTTAGTAAAATCTGCATCACCGGCCTCCCACCACCATCGTCCTCCCACCACAACCGTCATATTTTTGTTTGAGAGTTCACTCACCACCGCCACCCCTCCATCAATACTTATCGACCATTCAATTCAATATGCCTTTGGGATTCAATGATTTTAGAGCTCTTCAACACCTTCCCTCGATCATGTCTTTGCTCGATCCTCCACCAAGTTAAACCAATCTCTCTGACCAATAACTCTATCTCAGCCCCTTCGAACCATTAGACATTCACTATGAAGAATGGGTGTTACGACATGACATTGGGTCTGGGCTGTGGGCTAGGCTTTTGTCCTAGCTGGCCCACTACATGATTTTTATTTTTAATTCAATTATCTTTTCTTTATTACAAAAAATATAAACTGTCCAAAATATGGGATACACCATATTTGTAAAATTAACATTTGGCGAAAAATTACAACATTTTTTAGAATTTTTTTTAATTTTTTTTAACACCTATGAAGAATTTAATATAACGATTCGTCACTTCTGTTCTGTAACAATGTTATTTTTTGTCTACATAATTACACCACAGACAATTTTGCCCCTTGAAAAACTTTTGAATTACATAAGTTTTATGTTTTCTTTGTTGTTTTGGGGTAAAAATGGAAATTGAAAATCTTATTAATTGGTATAGAAAAGTTATCAACCTTACATGCAAATTTTAAGGAACAAGTCAAATGCACAAAAATAAAGTATTCAGATCCAAATCCTATTGGATATGGAAATTTCGGACCCGGGGGGGCTCCTGCGCACATATCCGGGCTGTCGGATCTGATGGACGGCTCAGATTAGATGAATGTGAAAAGGGTTTTGTTTGTCCACTTAGTGAGAGAGAGATAACATATTCTTCCATCCAATTCATGTTCTCTCATCGACCCATTAACAATGAATTGAAAACAAAATTAACCCATAGTTTAATTTCATAATTGTTGATTTATTTATTTGTTTGTTTCAATTACAATTAGATCTGAAGAAGAAGAAATGGAGATTGGGAGAAGAAGAATAGATCAATGGCATGAAAATGATACATCGATGGCAAAGAATAATCTTTTTCACAAATTGCTTCACATCGCATCCATCATGCACTTCTCTCCACCATTATTTTCTTCTTTTTTCCATAACAAAGATGATGGGATTGAAATGAGTTTATTAATCTCAAAACTCTAGCTAACTAGCACTGATTGCTCTCCATTCTTCACACTCAACCTATTTCAACAAATAAAGCTCTAAAAATCATGCTTGCTTGGGTTGGTGGCTTAATTGACTTGGCTTGGTGCATCTTCTTTTAATCCAAATGGGATCTCTTTCTTTCCATCTCCATGTCTTTGTCTCCCTTTTCCCTCCTTTATCTCTGCTCCTGTTCACAATTCAGCTTCACCCACCGCTGCCAATGGTGCTGGGGATTCGGTCCTTGCATCAAGTCCGGTTAGAATTTCAGAAGAAATCACCCAAATTATGGTAGAATCATCCAACATGCCTGCATCCTGGATCGACGCCAAAAACTCCCTTCCTGTGTTTCCAAACAAACAGATCTCGCAAATTCGAAGGAGGGGAATTGCAGCTGATTCGGTTGCCAGATCTCACATCCATCTAATCTGAGCCTTCCATTAGATCCGACGGCCCAGATATGTGTGCAGGAGCCCCTCCTGCCCTTTGTGCGCATGAGCGCCCCCCCCCCCCCCCCCCCGAGTCCTGAAATTTCCCATCATACACGGATTCAACTGCAAAATAACCATATTTGACCTAGCTAGATTCGAAAGACTCTATTCAGTTTGCATTTGATTTCTCAATTTGGATGAAATCTGGGAAGCTGTAATGATTTTGCTATATTTAAAAATTATGTACTTATCTTAGACGTATGAACGCATAAAAGTTCAGTTAAATATAAGACTTAAAAAATTGTCATAGTAGTCAGATTTCTAATGAAAGAACTAAATTTAACTTGTATCCATACCATTTTATATTCGAATATTTTTTGACTATGCATGTTTAAGATGCATAATTTTATGAGTTATGATTGCTTTTTAGTGTTTAATAAATAAATGAAATGACAATTGTATGGCTTAATATTATTATAAAAATATGTATTTATTAATACTGTAAGATCGGAACCATCTGAGCGGGAAGAGTACGAAGGTACGCTAGAAAGCGTCAGATATCTTCTAGGACCAAAAATCGGAGTCTCGATTGAAGTATACCTTTGACAAGCAAATAAATCCTTCCGGATGAGACATGGGTGTTCGACTAGTTCCCAATGTGAAGAGTTCCAGATCATCGGGGATCTGATACATCTCGCGAAGGCCTGCCCGATTCATTTTTGAGATCAACCTCTCATCGAAAAACTCACGGCCTTTAGCGAACAGTTCATCGTGAAGCTGAATACGGCGCGCACATGAAAGAATGTACAAACTCTCAATTACGCTCGCGAAAGCGAAAATTGAGCAGAACCGAAGGCGCTGAAACGAAACAACAAAACATGATTTTTCTGAAACGTAGAAGTAAAAAAACTAAACTCTGTAGAGAAGGGGTTTATATAGAAACCATGATTCTCGTCTTTTTATAGCAGTCACATACCCAATTAATGATGTGCGCCGCTCGAGGAGATGATTCAGACTAAATTATCGTGACCGCTCTGTTCATTTGTGACATGACTTAGTGAACCAACGAGGTGGCCCACTAACTCGGGGGAGTAGCTGATGATACACCAAATCGTCTAGTAATCATCACCATACACATGTCATGATGATCTTGTGAACAGAGTAAAGTGGAACCAACGAGTATGTCTAGGGAGCCAAGTTTGGGAGCCACCTTTGTTTAAGTTTGGATTTTTTTTTTTTTGCCAATGGCATGACAACTCAACGGTTAGAGCTTGGCGGATGGTACCACTAGGTCATGGGTTCAAACCCAGCTTGCGGCATCTTTATGGGTTCTGGGATCCTATAAAAACCCTGCTTGCCTTTCAAAAAAAAAGTTTGGATTTTTTTTACACTTCCACCCCCTATGTAAATGGTGTTTGTGGTTGTGTTTTAAAAAGATGAAAATGGGGTAGAAGTGTAAAAAAAAAAAAAAAAAAAACTTGTCACAAAAGTGGCTCCCTAAAATTGTTGCTTTCCTAAAACTACTCCACCAAAGGTATAGTCATACAAGAACTCTCGTATGTTAAATAAAACACAGGGTTGAGGAACAAATGTACATTACAAAACTCAATTTACAGCATTATATATTTCTCAAACTTTGTTTGATTTAAACATTAGAGTGTCGTTGATCGCTACAACGATAGTCTGACTTACATGTGTTCCTTGTGCAGGTCAAATTCAAAGATAAGTAGATGATTTGACACCATCAATACCCATATCGATAACCATATTCATCCAACCCCACCTACTAGCAAAAAAGCAATAAATTCTCGGATTCACTGAACTGTTACTCGGTCTTGGATAACGCTTGCCCTAATGGTAACACCGTCATTATAGGTTTTGCCAAACTTCCTGAAAAATGGGTGGACAAAATAAAATAGTACATTGTACCTCAAAACATAAAGAAATGCATGTCCATGGATAGAGACATAAAAAGACCTCTCCAGAAGCACCTGTGGCACTAATGGTCTCTCAAATAAGAGCCCTTGTAGGGAGAGAGGGTAAGGGGCGAGGGATGATTGTAATCATCTCACTCCGCTACATAATAATCTTATGTGTTTTGGCTTCCTCTCTATTTTCATTCACTTAACTACAAGTGGGCATGCCCATTATACTGTATATTATAAGAAGCTCTTCTTCATGAATAAATCAGTGAAAACATGCATGACATTGACATATATATGCTTGATTCTTTGTATCTCAATATTATGGATCTCTATATTCTGTTCTAATATTAGTTTGCCATTCCTCATTTTTTCAATGTCTTTTTGAATTTGTATCTATATATATATATATATATATATATATATATATATATATATATCAATTGTGAAGTTCTAACAAGAACATGTGATTCGTACACAAACCAATTTATAAAGTTTACGGCTGTGATGCGCCTTACATGAACCACCAGAGATCCATCTGACTTGCATGAATTTTGAGGACACCTTGGCATGAACATTTAACATCACAACGAGATGTTACTCTGTAATCTAAATGCACCATCCACCGCTAGATAACTCAATAAAGAAAGAACCCATCTTAAAAAAACATTAAATACAGGACATATTTCTGAAAGTGATACCATGCACCCAAGAAAAACCCTAACTTACACATGCTTTTGGTCGTGAGATCTACCAACTCCAAGAAGATAGTGAATGGATAGGTCAAAATACCTTCCCGCTTCCCCCATTAAAACTTGCTTAATTTTGTTTAAATCAACAAGACACTTTCTTCCTCGGTTAATTATAAAATCAAATTAAAGACGTCATCAGATACTATAGTACCTCCACAGTCCACACTATCATTTTGTCAACAGCTTTTACAGTCTACGTTTGGTCACAAAGTGATTTCGCCAGTTGGTCATGAAAACTTTATCCATCTCCATGCACAATATGTGATCTCCACGCAATCCAAGCATCTAAAATAGAGGTGTCAGCAATCAATCAGAGTGGTGAAAGGACAAATTATGATATATATACACCACTTTAGTAGACAAAGGGGGTTACTGAGACAAGTGTTATTGATGCCTGAATATATAATTGTTCTTGGCAGAAGAGCCATGTGGGGAGCTGGCATTGGCAGTAGCGCCTCAAAGCTGTCACTCTTCTTCCCATCCCACTCTTCTCATCTCCTCCTGATCCTCTATATAACACCACACAACCTCTACTTCCATTCTTGAATCTCATTGCTCAACTAGGTGCCAAGCTAGCCAGCCATTCAATCCCTTTCTCTCTTCGGTACTTTTGCTTTTGTTTTTAAAGTATGGGGTTCAAAGTAGTAATCTTCCTTTTGGCTTCATTGCTCTTAGTTTCGACCAGGGTAACAAAGCAAAACACTCTGTATCTTCACTAGTCATCTCTACATATTATGGTCGGTAGATCCATATGTGTATATATATGAACTTATTAAAAGTCTTTTGTTGTTGTAGGTTTCATCGAATGAAGAGAGTTTTGAAGAGGTACATACATGTTATATATGACTTTTGTGGTATTTGTTGTGTTGTCAATGTCCTTCAGTGAGGTTACATTCGTAGAATTCCTCAAGTTTTTTGGTGTTATGGGTTTTTGACTAGAACTCAGTATGATGTGAAGTAGGTTAACCTTATTTTAGAATTTAAAATGGCTGATTATTAATAAGTTTGATGTTTTGGTATCTTTCATCAGTCATTCTATGCCAAAGTGCCAGTTAAGGCCCCAGTGAAGACTCCTGTTCCAGCCAAGGCCCCGGTCAAGACCCCAGTGAAGCCACCTGTTCCAGTCAAGGCACCAGTCAAGGCCCCTGCTCCCCCAGTTCCAGTTAAGGCACCAGTCAAGGCCCCTGCTGCCCCAGTTCCAGTCAAGGCACCAGTCAAGTCCCCATATCCAGGGAAGGCCCCTGCTCCATCCCCAGTAATTTTATTGCCCCCAGTGCATACCTCAGGTGATATTCTCTGAACATAGTGATTTTGTTTAAAATCTAAATATTGGACAGGGCCTCTTTTTCAATTGAACCTTGAAATCTGACCTACATTTGGTATGAACTTTAAATAGGGTTCAAAACTGAGCAAACCTACCAATGTTGCAGGTCCATAAATGAAATGGGTTTAATTTGGTTGTGTTTTAATGATGTATGTTGTATGTTCTTGTGGTGGTGCAGAGTGCCCAAAGCTATGTGGAGTGAGGTGTGCAAAACATTCAAGGCTGAACCATTGCACCAGAGTTTGCACTACATGCTGTCAAAGATGCAAATGTGTTCCACCAGGTACTTATGGCAACAAGGAGATGTGTGGAAAATGCTACACTGACATGACCACCCATGGCAACAAACCCAAGTGCCCTTGAAGCTAGCTAGCTTTGCTCATCACTATCCACTCTAGATTTTCTCTACTACCTTCATATGTATGAATTCACTAGTATCTGTTGTAGTGATGATTTTGATATGTATGTAATGTGTGAGAAATTAAGATTACTGTCTCATCTAATCTTCCAGTTATCCAGTTAGCATAATAAACTCTATTATGAGACGAGTTAAAGGGTTGTTTTATGAGATTTATATATGAGATAAGATCATGGTATATAAAGTAGACTTGTTTGGGTGGATTTTGGCCAACCAGATCATCGTACTGTTTTCTTTGTGCAATCTGAAGACTAATCTAGCTACTTGTTAATATAATGTTTTGTGTAAAGCACTTGAGTAGGGCGACACTGCAGATAAAATATTTTTGTTTTTTTCTCTTCCGGGTGCAATTTATGTGACCAAACTGCTCTTAATGAATCAAATGGTCTAAACTGCAATCAAATGCTCAAGAAAATCGATAAAATCTAGGGTCAACCTTTTATACCAAATGCTATGCATCTCAGTGAGGGCAGTGAGATATTACTGAACTATTTACCACAAGTACAGAGAACCAACCTCACCGTTTCTATCTTCTGATCCACCATCATTTCCTGTACCTACACCATTACCACCCTCATCATCAATTTGACTTACCCTCACCCTACTCGCCATTTAGAATCACCGTTGTAGGAACCTAAGTTGAAATGAACAAATCAAGTCCAAAGCTAAGGAGTTGTACCAATTTGAGAAAAGTTCACTTCAAATGCATCTTAAATCACCATTTCAAATTAAGGAATGCTAAAGTATTCAAATTAACCCAAATCACTACAGACTGGATGGCATTGAATAATGATGGATCTTCATATTAGGAAATCCTAGGCCTGGCACCGCTGCGTGGATCCTGCACAATTTTGAGGGGGTCTGTTAAAAGTTGGATATAAATATAAAAGAATTAGATATAAAAGATGCTTGGAATTAAAAGTTGAAAAATGTATTGAATTTGAGGGTTAAGATTTATTTTTAATGATAACATATTTATAAATATAAACATATGGAAGGGCAAAAATAATGTAAAATTGTTGAAAAAAAATTGGTGGAATATACATGTGGCAGAAAGAGAAAATATTGTGTTTTTCTTTTAGCAAAATGAAAATTATCATAATTATCTACATCGTTATCAGATTTTGGTAAAGTTAGTATCGTTGAAATTCATTTTTAAGATATTTCCAAAAAAATCAATGATCAACACGAGCGCTAAAATTTTAAAAATATATATTCTATAATTAAAAAACATATAAAGTATTTCACGTTTTTAATATTTTTCAATATTTTTAAAAGCAATGAGACAGGTCGATCATACCAGAAAAAATAAGTCGAGCATCTTAATGCGCATTTAAACAAAAATCCTAAATTTCATATTTTAGCGAATTCAAATATTGGGGGATAACTCATTCTTGGCGTTTAAAATTTTCCCCTAGGTAATTCAAATTTGATTGAATAGGCTTACACTTAGAATCGGCTTACACTTCAATAATGATTGAGAGCGAAAATGAGGATAGTGATGGAGGTGTTCAATACAAAATAATTAACAAAAATAAAATTATGTGGAGTACCAACGACACGAAACATACTCTAGTACTTCTAACATGGTAGCTAAATCTATGGCAGTTCAATCAAACCATCTGCCTCGTGTGTCTTTGAGTTAATAGTACTATTATTTTTATCTGCAACAATTCGATGGAGCCTTATTTGGGGTCTTTTTTGTGTTTCTTAGAAAAAAATTTTGACACTTTTACACTTTTTATGAATGGTGTTTGTGGTTGTGTTTTAAAGATAATAGATAAAAAATGTAAAAAAAAATCAAAAGAAACACCAAATAGACTCCCAAACAAAGCTCCATATATTTACTCTTTTATGTCATTTTTTTTAGTTACTAAGAGGGCGTTTGTTTTTTCAAGTGCTTAGACTGGAGTTAGAACTTCTGAGCGAGCTTCTGAATGAACTGTTTGTGTTTCTTCTGAATGTGCTGCTGATTAGAAGCTGTAAAATAAAAATGTGTTTGTTTTTAGGTGCTGAATGAGAACTGTTTGACAATTTTGACCCACCGAGCTGAAAAAATTTATGACATAAATATTGTGTTTCATATCCAATCATTATTTAGATCCTAGAGAATGTTACAATACATTTCATTAGAAAAATATCGAAATATGACCAAGTACATTTAAAAAAATTTATCATACCAAATTTCTTACTAATATTTCGTTTGCAATACGATCTCGTGAATGAACCATATCGGTTTGTTCACGTGATCCAAATACTTGAGATAGTTGTGGTTATTCACTAGCAGTTTCTCGGGAGAGTTGGAGAGATGAAGAAAAACTTAAAAATACAGAGAAAGAAAACAAAAATGAATGAGAGAAATGAAATAAGTTTCTTACCAAATTCTAGTGAAGGTAGGTAGAACCACAATGCTTGGTGAAGAGAATGAAGGTGTGCAGTCAAAATTTAGCCCTACTTATTTTTAAGAAAATGGGGCAACAATTGTCATTACAAAATTATGTTAAGGTTATTATTGAAATAATTTTTTACTTCGCACTCAGTGCTAAGTGATCTACACTTTCCTGTTGCTTATTTCAATAAGAAGTAAATCTTCTTATTAAGACTTTTGACTCTATTAAGAAGCAAAAACAATCACCCTCCAATACTTTTATTATTATTATTATTATACTTTTATTATTATTATTATTATGTGGTTTGTGTTTTTATTTTACATGTTCTAGCTTAGTTGCTATGACTATTGAAAGAATTACAAATCCAGAATTCACGGCCTGGTGATAGAATTTAATTTGGGCTTTCTTTTTCTGTTCATTGTACCAACTAAAATAGATGTTTTATGACTTCAGGCCCAACCATCTTCTTTGGGTTGCTAAATCCTAAATTAAAAGAAATTAGCTTTAGAAATTATTGCCTGCTGCGGATATGCTCATAATGTTCATTAGGCAGAATTAATCCCATTTTTCACTGACCTCATCTTAATTCATTTTCACCATATTAAACCCATTTTTAATTTGTTCATAATTTTTTCCTTCTATCCTTTTAAGACTTGAATAGTTCATGTGGTTTTTTGTTGTTTCTATTAAATTCGTAAGTTTGCCTTTGGTCGGTTGGTTAGTCTAATCGAATCCATGTTAATAATTTTCTTTTATCCTATTAAACCCCATTTTTAAGTTGTTCACAAATTTTTCTAAAAGACTCTAAATCTTGAGAGTACTTCTACTCAAAATATAGTTTTTGATATGTAAAAGCATTACAATTTCAATATCTGGTGTAACGCACCTAAATTCTCAAGCTACCAGTCCAAACTCTAGCCCCGGTAATACAAACAATAATATATTCAAGGCTTTCTTATATATATAGTGTTTTGCTTTGTTAATAGTTCTTTTCTAAGTACATTTAGTTCCCAGACTCAACCTTGAGAAGCTAGCGTTGCTAACACTTTCCTATAAAGTCTCTTGTGGGAGATAGCGATCACCAGCTGCAAAATACTTGCACACGCGTCATGCTTTACCCCAACAAGGCCATGGATGAGTCATCATCTTAATTACATCATCAATTAAATCAAACATATTAAACAAGAAGAGTTGACATGTAGTATTCACTCTCTGATACAGTATCACTGATGATATATCAAATAATCTTTTGATTACGTGGCACATTTCATCCATCGTAAATAATATACGCTTCATATCCAAAAACGAATAATGAATCTAATAAGTTAAAGGCATTGAATGACCGACTACAACTAAAGTTAAAGGCCTAAATATTATCAGCCCAATAAATCTCTCCACTTAAAGGATAGATACGTACGTTAAGAATGAAATAACATGACGAAAATCTAGCCCCTAAAATACGAGATCGTTGCAAGAAAAAACATCCCCTTCGTTACATCATACATGCTTAAATCATGTGCAATCCCAGTCGACAACATATGGAATGGAGGGGTTAAGGGATAAGTTAATTATTTTTATTATATAAAGTAAAAGGAGGAAAAAGAAGAATCAGATACAAAACAGGAATTCTAAATGTCAAGGAAGCCAGCGAGGAAATGGTAAGTTCACTCACTTAAGGATCGGAGTGTCTTAGAATACAAAAGAGGTAATATTTGACAGTATGATCTGATTGTCAAAGAAGAGTGTCTTCGGCTACAAAACGAGGACGAAGAATTTGAATGCATCAACTGAAACATACTCTTTACTCTCTTACATAAATTCACGAACACATTAAAACCAAGAGTTGATATGTAGTATTTACTCTCTGATACAGTTACTGAAACATACTCTTTACTCTAGTACATAGATTCACAAGCACATTAAAAACAAGCAAAGTAAAACTACTATATAATATTATACAACACATTTACTTCAAACTGTGCTCAGCCCATAGGCTTAATGTTATGGGGCTAGGGCCAGCCCCCAAGTGCCTAAGGGCATTTGGTCTTGTTGCCATGAGTCACCATATCAGTGTAGCAAGGTCCACATTGCTCTCTGTTCCCTGAGGTCCCCGGTGGTACACACTTGCACCTGGAGCAGCACGTCCCGCAAGCTCTCATACACACGTTCTTCCTCGAGTGTGCACTGCACCTCTGGCCGCAACGCCCATCACAGTCTATCCATTTTCAAACAACATTCAAAATCACTACACTATTGTACACCTTTAATAAACTCATTGTACATCAAAATACCATAACATATACGGGCAAGAAAAAGAAAAAAAGATGTTACCCATCTCGTTCATGAGCCTTCTATTTGCACCCCTCACAACACCATGAGCCATATCTTCCACTTGACCATCAACAGTCGAGACCTGCATGCGTGTTCATTCAAGTGAAGAAATTCATGATTATATTCCATCAGGAAGAAATTTTTGAGAGAAAAAGTTGGAGTGATGAGTGAGTATTAATATTACTTACATCTACAAAGCAAAGGAAGAAAAAGACAACCAAGAGAAGAAGCACAACTTTCGCCATCTCTACTAGGTGTTCAGTAAGCTTCTTGGTACTCAATGAGTTAATTTGTTGAACACACTAAAGGGAGCAATGGCTCTTTATATACAAATTTCAATTCCAATATTTACCCAAATACCCCCCACTTGCACCGAAGATATATATTTATGATTGAAAGGGAACCTAGTAGAATAAGAAATGGATCAATTTTTCTCACCCATGCACTTAATCAAATGATATATTGCACGGATTATTGGTCGAAATGATCTGGAGCTGGGCTGGAGTGGAGTGGGGGGTGGTTGGACCGCACTTGACATAAAAAGAAATGGAATTATATTGAAGCTGCCTGGATATATGTATTTAAAATATATTTGTCTCTTTTGGGTTGCATGGATGGGTTTAACAAGCAAAGCAATGATTAGAAACGGTGGTGGTGGTAAGTGAAACAGGTGGGGATAGACAGCTAAGCATTTAGAGAGAAGCTAAGGAGGTAGGTGAGGGGAATGACTCAGCTGAGCTAATACATAGGATGTGATTGAATGAGAAAGCTATAATTATTTGTGGTTTTGGACAAGTTTGTGTACATTTGTAGGGAGTAGAGGGATCATCCGGGCGACGTGTACAGAAGATGACAAGTCAGGTAGCACTAAAGCTCTCATTTATGTTCCCAATGTGATGAAATAGATTATATAGATAGATACATTGTTTCCCGCGTGGTTGCCTAACTTGGAACCTTGGATGGGTTCTTGTTCATCTTATTCTTATCTTAGTGTTCAAAACATGGTTCAAATTTCAAACTATTTGATGTATCCTGGATGTACTCAGATATTTATTACTTTTCAGATGGAAAGCATGGTTCAGATATTTGTTCATCTTCTTAGTTGTTATATTTACCCATCACCATCCGCGCTGTCGGCCTGGCTCTGTAGAATTCGGGTGTTATATTTATCATTTTTCAAGGACCGATGTATCATATTTATATCGATATTTGAAAGTTAAACCAAGGGGCCGTAGAGCTAGGATTCTCATACGGGCAACTGAAAATAATTAAGGGGGCAAAATGAAAGTAAAATAAAAAAACGCATAATTTTTAAGGGGACAAATGGTAGTATTAATTAAGTGGACTCCACAACATTTTTAAAGTTGAGGAGTGTCTATTGCCCCCCCCCCCCCAAAACCATGGTTCAAAGTTCACACAAACTGTTACTACCGATGCATGCCCATTGTCTTTGTTATTATTATTATTATTTTTTTATTTTTGAAAAGCGAGTTGGGGTTTTATAGGATTTCATAAGCTATCAATAAGATGCGATCTACAGGTCAACACCATAAGAAAGTAATCATGGCACCGGTGGATCTCGAACCTAGGACGTGAGGGATAAACCCACACAGCCTTAGCCACTCGACCATAACACCATAACATCTTGTGTTGTTATTACATGAGTTTACCTAAAGAAAGATTGCTATATTGCATAAGCACTGTTTCACACCACCAAAAACGCTTCTTACACTATCATTGAGGTTTTTTTTTTAACTCACATCACCAATAAATATGCATATCCTAACAAAAAAATCCAAACTCAAAACGGAAAAAAGTAAAACAGGGTAACTTTCGAACAATTTAAACCATGAATTGAGATTGATTCTAAAGCTCATCAAAACACGAAAATTGTAGTACTCTGGGCTATCTAATAAACACAACTTGAATCACTTGAAAATGTTTTGAAATGAGCAAGTTATAGTCATTTTACTAAAGTCGCGCAAATCTGTCTCGCAATGAAAACATGATAGTGTCCCTGACTTTTAGCCAACTTATATGTTCGATTGAGACTGATTCTCAACCTCATAAAAACACGAAACTTGTAGTACTCTGAGCTACCTAATAAATATAATTTGAATAACTTGTTTTGAAATGAGCAAGTTATGGTCATTTTACTAAAGTCACACAAATTTGTCTCGCAATGAAAACAGGATAATGTCCCTGACTTTCGGCCAACTTATGTAATTGATCGAGATCGATTCTCAAGTTGATCAAACACAAAAATAGTAGTACTCTGAGTTATCCAATAAACAAAACTTGAATCACTTGACAATGTTTTAAAATGACCATACTAAAGTCGTGCAAATTTATCTCGCAATGAAAATGGGATAGTGTCCTTGACTTTCAGCCAACTTATGTGTTCGATCAAGACCTATTGTCAAGTTGATCAAAACACAAACTTTGTAGTACTCTGAGTTATCTAATAAACACAACTTGTATCACTTGAAAATGTTTTGAAATAAGTATGTTATGGTCATATTTCTAAAGTCGCACAAATCTGTCCGAAAAAATTTGCTGAAATTTCCTATTCGCCCAGAACAATGCGAGTTTTTGCAAAAACCTCGCATTGTTTCAGACGAGATTTTTAAAAATTTGCATTATTTTGGGCGAACAGGAAATTCAGCAAATTTTTTAAAAATCTCACCTTAAACAATGCGAGGTTTTCACAAAAACTCGCATTATTCTGGGCGAACAGAAAATTTCAACAATTTTTTTTACTGTTCGCCCAGATCAATGCGAGAGATGCAATCATTTTTCACTCCATCCTTCCTAGTTCCCGCTGACCTGTAACGCACATGAGTCATGGACCACCTTTGTGGTGGCCGATGACACTCCGATGCTAAAGTCAGACAGGGATCTGAGGAATGTGTAATGTTGTAACAGGGAATTTGTAACGTACCTTAGCTTACCAACCTCATATCTTATTTATAGTGCAAGGAATCCTGAATCTACCAGGCCATCGTAGCCGTAGTTTAGAAATGAGATTTTCGTGGATATCCTTCTCTAATTATGAGTCGTGCTGTAGTAGGGAAGTTCCCTGCTAGTCCTATGTTCCTAGATACACGTGAGATAGTTCCCAATCCAAGAGCAATCCGTAGAACGGAGTTTTTCCGTGAATGTACTCTGGTATTTACTTCCTAGTTGGAAGCAAATAGCCGTTGTAGTTGCCCGTTTAAAGCTGATTCTCGAGATACTTTTCTTAGTAAGACTTACGGGTATTGCGAATAGCTGTGAGACGTGTGGGCCTAGCATGCTGTAAGAGTTTGGGTCCGTCTGGTGGACTGAATTAGGCGGGCTTGAAACCGCTTGGGCCGGATCAGTGTTAGGCTGATGTTGGGGTCCATATTTCCTATGACACATGTATGGCTTTGGGACTTGACAATTTTTTTGTATCATCAGCTACTCCCCCCGAGTTAGTGGGTCATCACATCGGTTCGCTAAGTCATATCTTGAAGGGATGCGCTGCTCATGATGATTGAGTCCGAATCGTTGCTTGAGCCGCACGCCGCACTAATGGAACGTGTGTTAGTCCGGCGAAAAAGAGGCGGAACCTAACTTCTATTTAGGTCATCCTTATTGTAGAGTTTGACTCTTTTACTCTCTTTGCTTTCAAGGATATCGCACTGATTAGAAAAGATGGTCCATTTTCTTCATGACCCAACAAAACCTTCTTGCCGACGCAATCTTGGCCAAGGGCCTGGAGTTTTTCGAAGACAGGTTGTTGTCCAAGCGTGGCCTTGCTGAAATCTGTACGAAGCTTGGAGTTCCTGAGGACCTTGTATGTCTTTACGGGTGACCAAATGCCAATGCCGCCTCCGACCGATTTTATCTGCTTGCATCATGGGATGCTTCAAATCGGAGTGTGTTTTCCAGTTCTGGACGTGATTTGGGAGTTCCTGAATCTTTTAAGGATTTCTCCGGCCCATTTGGGCCTAATAGATATAGGATCATCCTCATGATTCTGATCAGTGCCAAGGAGGTCGGTGTCAACATTACTCCGCGGGTAATTCAGTTGTTGACTTCTCCTCGACTGAAAAGTAATGTTGTCTGTAAGATTATGTTGCCGGCAGATTCAAAGTATTTTCGATGCAAGGGTCAACCGCTCAAGCGACAGTTCAGGCCGCTTCGTAAGTTCAACTTTCTTGTGACTTTGATTTGCTTGATAGCGGGCTGGCTGATCATTGATTGTGTTTCTTTGCAGGAAAGTTTCCTACTACTCCACTTACCTTAGCAGAACAGAACACCATAGAGATGTTCGGCGTCTTGCCGAAAAGGAATGTGGTCGATGTAATAAGAGTTTCAAACTTCATCTGTAGTAGGCTGTAGGACAACTGACACGTTGCCCCCCACTCTGTACCGAATGTCGCAAACTAATGTGAAAGATGGGGCCCCTTCGAGGAAGAAGAAGGTTGTTGAGGCCAAAACTCTCATTCTGTTTGATGTGGAGAAGTCGTCTTAAACGTTTGCCTCCTCCATGAGGATGAGGTCCCGTGTTAGAACTGAGTCATATTCGGCTCGACCCGGTCTAGTGAGAGAAGAACGTGAGTCTGCTAGGTCGGTTGGCGCGGAGACTGGCGTTTTTGACTTGGAGAAAAATTATTTGCGATTTACGAGGGTTGTATACAGGTCGAACTTTAGTGACGCACAGGTCGAAGCTCTGAATGATCGGTTTGGTGCGGATTGCAATGGTAGCTTCCGCTGGTGTTGATTTGTGTGGGAACGTTCCTGTAGAAGGCTCTCGTGAAGATTTGCCTGAGGGTGTAGATTATGATCACGCCATTGCTGCTTTGCCTGAGAGTGGTCGCGGTACTGGCCATGTCTTCTGTAGTCCGAATTGCTCACCGTCTCGCTCTAGGCCAACCCTAGAAATGTTGAAGGGTCATTTGGATAATTCGCTTCTTCCTCTCCCTCCAGATCCCATTAAGCCATCTCATACCAAATGGTCGGTTGTTAGTGACAAGGGAAAGGCCACAGAGGAGAGCCTGAGGACGGTGGAAACTGTGAAAGGTGGCGTTGGCATAATCCCTGATCCGGAGAAGCTTCATCCGGGTGCACGGGATAAGTCGGTTTGCACCGGACTTGGTGAAGACGAGTTCACAGGTCTGCACCAAGAGATGGACGTAGAGTACGCTTTGAGGAATCATATAAGCAGGCGTCACAGTTGGTTGATGGATCATGCTCCAAAACTCGAGGAGGAAACGTTAGAAGGATGTATGGATAAGGGTTTGAAGTACCTTATGCTGGGTATGTCTCATTTAAGCCACGTGGTTGTTGCTAGGACGGAAGTTGAGGCGGCTCGCGAGAGGGTATACACCTTAGAGCGTGTCTTTTCGCACATGCAGGCATGATGCGCTCTATGAAGTTGAGAAGCTGAAGAAGCGAGCCGATGAGAAGAGGCTGCATCAGTCAACCGTGGCTGCTGAGACTCAGAGGGCTCGTTTGGAGGACCTTGAACGTAATCTGTCAGAGGTGGTGTCCGAGAGGGACGAACTTAAGCAGGAGTTGAATCTAATCTGCCAAGAGATCGAGGTTGCGCAGGAAGCTACGGCTAAGGCGTATTCTGAACTGCGGTCTCTTGCTGAAGAGAGAGCTTCGAAGGAAGCCGACTGGGCTGCTAAGAAGCAACGGTTGGAATCCGATGTGGAGTTCTATGCTCAAGAAGTGAGAAAGGCTGATGACCAGCTCGAATTGGAGTGGCACAAGCTTAGTGTCGTGAATAGCAGTCTAGCCATAGAGCAATCTCAGATCCACGTGCTGACTTGCAAGTTAAAGCTATTGGAGCGTGAACTTGTCGATGCGAAGGTGCGAGAGGAAGAACTTCTTCATAAACAAGGTAGGTGTGAGATCTCAGCCACTATAAGAAGATGTCATATGTAGACTTGTCTGTTACCTGTGCGTCATCGGACGAGGAAGACAGTTTGGGCCCTGATGTCTAGGCCGCGGCGCTTAGGGACGCTACTTCTGCTCCATCTTCCACTAGGCTTAGCTATTCTGTTTCTGTACCTTCTACTGATAAGGAGTAAACTTGTTGTGATTGTACCCTTTTTTGTTTTGACCATTAATGAAAATAGTTTTATCCGTTTCGTGCTTGTTGTCTCTATTGCATGTTTTTTTAGTTCGCCTTGTTGTCTTGCTTTGGCATAGACTAGTTGAATCAATAGAACGTTGATAGTTTTGTTTACGATATAAAGCTTGACGGCTTTGTGTTGTGAACGACTCAGGGTTATTATTGTGTAGTCATGTCCGATAGTGGGCATGTTGCGGACAGTTTAGCTGGGGTTCATTCGCTCGAGTTGTGTCTTGTCCCCAAGGTAAGTTGCTTGAGGCTCACCTTGTTGGTCTGATCGGTCGGCTGAAGTTGCTGCTTTGGGTGAGTTGTGATGGGCGAGTGTATGTGTCAGAGCGTTCGTGCCGAGTTAGGCGTCGTAAGCTCGGGTTGGCATCCTAAGTAGCTCTTATTTGTGCACTGGCCGTATGATCTCTGTATCGGCGCGAATGGCTTTCGCTAATATTAGAATGTCAATTCGTTTGAGCGTGAAGATGTTGACTCAGCTAGATTCATGTTTACGATTGTTATTTCGAATGAGAGCGAAGGTCAGGTGGCGAGCTGTTTGAGACTCCCACCTTCCGAATCATTTATGACCGAGCAAGATGGGCTACAGATTCGGGGAGTGAAAGTTTGGCGACTTGGCTGAAAAACAGTGTTCTTGTGGCAAGCCATTGGAATCAGTTCAAGACTGACTAGGCTCCCACCTTCCGAATCGTTTATATCTGAGTAAAGTGGACTACAGATTCGGAGAGTAAAAGTTTGGTGACCAGGCTGAAAAACAGTGGTTCTGTGGCAGGTCGTCGAAATCAGTTCAGGATTGAATGGGCACCCACTTTTTGAACCATCTACACCCTCCCCGCGCGGTGAGGGCTACGAATTCGAGAAAGGAGTTTAGCGACCAGACTAAAAAGCAGTGGTCCCGTGGCAAGCCATCGAAATCAGTTCGGGACTGACTAGGTTCCCACCTTCCAAATCATCTACACTTATGCGCATCAAGATACAAATTTGGTAGTTTTCGGCGGCCACGATGAAAAATAGTGGTCCCGTGACAAGCCGTTGAAATCAAGTCGTGGTTGACTAGGCTCCCACATTCTAGACTATCTACATCCTCGAAGTGGGTGGTACAAGTCCATGGTTGGTGATTTGGCGGCCACGCTGAAAAAAGTGGTTCTGTGGCGAGCCATCGAAATCAGTTCGGGACTGACTAGGCTCCCACTTTCTAGACTATCTACACCCGCTTAGTGGATGCTACAAGTTCAGGTTTTGATCAGAAGCTTTCGTTGCTAGTCGTCAGCAGCTAGGTTTACCTGATTAGGTTTGGCGATCATTGACTGCGGATGGGGTAATAATCCCTGGCAAGTCGTCGTCACCAAACGTGATAACGCTGATTAGATTCACACTTCCTAAACCTTCAATGTCTGCGTTAAGCGGAATAGGTATCGGGTAGAACCAGAAGCCATTGTCATCAGCTTTGCCCGAATCTTGCCTGATTTGAAAAGAGGTTCTGCATGAAAAAAGGTTCTGCATGCTAGGGGGCGTGCGAACCTAGTCCATCTGCCTGGTGCATGGGGTGGATAAAGTTACCTTAAATCAGCTAGTGATATGTAGGTACGATCCGTATGTCAAAGTTGAATAGGATTTCTAGTATTGGTGCCAAGAATGTGACAGAATACTGTTTGAGTAATAAGCCGAGCCCACGGGCCGCAGAGGAAGGGCTAGGGAACAGTGCGCTATGTGTACGGCGTAGGCTGCGTGGCGGTTGAGTATCGATTACTCCCCCTCAATTGATGGGGTCGCGTGCAACACCATCAGTTTGAATGGCGTGGTCTGCACAGTTTTCTTGGGAACGTTGTCTCCTTGTTTCCTATATTGTATTCAACGTTTGGCAGTTAATGCTGGAGTGCCCGATTGGTGAACCATCATGTCTATATAATGGTATTTTTCAATCATTGTAGGCACTATCTTTCGGAGAGCTCATCTCCTGTAACGTTATTGCTTGAAGAAAACACTTTGGATTTTCCAATGGCTGAAGAAAATGGTTTGGGTTTTTCAAAGGCTGAAGGTAGATCTTCGTATCGGGAGTCTCCGAATATTCTGACATTTACACTGGTCAGGTACGGAGATAGTTGTTGTTATGCATGGTCACCTGTTATGGGTAAACGCGTAGTTGATCTGCTGAGGTCTCATAATTTCTTCTCACATCACGAAGAAGTAGTATGGATTTTCTATCAAGGGAGATGCCTTGGTGTTACACCATACCACTTTTGCTTTCGAGTGCTCGAATTCCACTGCTAACCAATGGCTGATCGAAATATTAGTCGATATGTGATGTCTTCGAGTGTGGTAGCTCTCAGTCACACCTGGTATCGCACATGTGAAAAGTGGCCTCACTTGATAGCACTGGGAGACCGTGACTGTGTCGCTGCTTGTGGCCATCCTAATCTGACTTATTCTAAGCTATTTGAGGAAGTTAAAAGGGGGTGATGTCTCCTGAGAAAATCAGCAGCCTGTTGCGAGTAGGGGTGGGCATCCCATCCCGCGATCCCGATCCCGTCCCGATTTTTCCGGGTCTTAATGAGATTGAATAATTTCATCCCGATCCTGTCCCGTCCCGATCTAGAATGGGATGGGATGGGATGAAGATTTTCAATCCCGCCAATCCCGTCCCGTCCCGAGCTAATTTTTTAATATTTATTATTAATATTTTATTTATTTATTTATTTATTTATTTTTATTCATATAAACTTAAAGATGACTGACACAAACTCATGGTGTTTGCATTTGAATCCTTTCTGGGATCTTCATATTTTGATGTTCAAGATTGCATTTGAATTTCATTTATTTTATTTTGGGTTTTATATATTATGTAATATCGATTTAGACTATATATGAGTGTCTCTTGAGGCTATCATTTCTAGGTTTATCTGAAGTTTCAAGGACAAAACAGATGAAAACAAAAGCAAATTGAACTCTCCCAAACATCCCAACTAGATTAGCACTTGAGGGAGGTTTGCAATCAATCACGTGCTCGTTACGTATACAATGTTATAAGCATCTTGAGAGACATATTCAGACATGTTTTTTTTATCCATTATTAATTTGGTTTAATACTAAAGCCTGCTAGGTAATATGCTACTCACCCTCGGGCAATAGGAGTTATCTTGTAGTGTCAGAGAACGTATATTCAAGAGCTGATCTGGTTTACGAGACCTTGGGTTTTTCATGGGGTCACCTCTATATTGGTGGGTATTTCACTGCTTAGGTGTTATCCATAACTATTTCCAGATTCCTGCAATTTGCTTGTAGGTTTAAGAAATTTATTTTTCACGCTTTATATCTAATTATAAGAAAGTTATTTTTCACGCTCTTATATGATGATAATCTTCGCAGCAGTCACAGGTAGCACGCTGATCCTGTCCCGTCCCATCCCGTCTCGTCCCGATCCCGTATGAACGGGATGGGATAGGGATGGGTATATCTCGTCCCATCCCGTCCCGTGCCCACCCCTAGTTGCGAGGTCTGCAGCGTCGTCGGATGAACACTTTTTCGGAGTGATTTGACGAAGCAATCTAACTGCTCAGTCCTTTCAATCCCCTCTTACATCGTCTTTATCTTGAGAAGGGGTCGAGCGAATTCCGTTGGCTTATCTTTGTTGTCACTTGCAAATTTTCTAAGCGAGTCTTTTACTTCATGTCGTACAATATTCAGATGCTTGTAGTATGCAGTCTTTTGTATCTGTCTCAAGGTGCTAGTTGTTACATCTTTCAAATAATCAATAGAGTTTTTTTTTTTTTTTTTTTTTTTTTTTAAATTCTTCCCTTATTTGTTAAATGATTGCAAATCACACATGTCTTTTAAGAACTAAAACTCAATATTGATTGTGGAAAGGGAAGAAAATAACTTAAAGCAAACTAACTATCGATGGAGACAAATTGATCCTGGCCTTGAAGTGAATTTGGTTTGCTCACGCGGATCATTTAGCGAACTGTTGAGGCATTACATAGGTTACTGAAGAGTAAACCTTGTAGAAGTGCAAATCTCCGTGCCGATGGAATGTCGGGGGATGTGTTTCCGCTTGCCATGGCCTTATCGACTTGCTGGGCGGAATAGCTTATTGCTCCTGTACCGCTCGAAAATGATGTTTCTGGTGTCGTTTGGTCTGGTACTGAGTTAGGCTGCTCTACAGGATATAGCTGAATCTGGGAGCATTCTATCTGTTTCTGTGCGGAGTAGTGGCAGCCTCATGTCGTAGGTTGGTCTCCACGTATTGTTCATTCGGAGTGGTTAGCAGTATATTTAAGGGTGAATACCACTGCTTCTATCTAGTAGAGCCATGGCCTTTTCAGGATGAAATAGTAGGATGACGATGTGTCTACCACCATGAAGTCCAAAAATAGGACATTCCTCAGCTGCAGTTCTCCAACCACCGTAGCTAACCTTATCTTTTCGATGGAAAACATTTCTCCCCGCTAAATCCAATCAGCTTGTGTCAACCAGAGCTCTCTTTACCTCCCACCTTGCTATGGAGACCGAGATGACTAAGGCGTCGTTATGTGGCGTTCGGACTCCTTCGAGGTCTTTGTCCGTAAAGGTCAAGATGAGAATGAAGCTCTGAATCCTTGAGTGGCAGATGTGTTTGTTCTCATCCGTGGGTTGTGTCCACATATCCAGTAGAGTCTGATTGCGGGATCTGTATGACTGGCTTTCATTTGGTCCGACTCCATGAAAGACGTATATTATCCCTGGAATTTCCTTATTTACTTTTTAACTAACTCCCCATGTCCTTTGTTTGTTACGTTCGCTTCTCAGACTTCAGGAACTATTTTCAGTTTGCCTTTGCGAATCCAGTACTTAAAATCGGACTCTTGCAGTCATTGGTGTTGTGGTCGCCTCCTTGTGGTACGTGCAGTACTTGCCATTGTCACGCTTCGAGGGGTCTCCGCGTGTCTTTAGGGGCCACTTTAGTTCCTTCCAGTTTTTTATTGAGTTTAGTACGTCCGACAGGTTAGCATTTAGGGGTGTCACTACTTTGGATCCAACATAGTTGGACGATTTCTCCGGCCTGAACCAACCAAGGTCCGACCTGTTGTCGTTGCGCTTCCTTTTGCTTTGTTCCTCATTCTTGCGTATCTTTCTCATTCTTGTCCCTAAGAGCGGAGGGCTTCTTTTCGCCTTCGATTTCCCTTTTAACGGTCCTCAACTCTTCCAGGGTGATGAGTCTCTGGACGCTCTTGAGGAGCTCCATCATGTCCAGTGGGGGCTCTAGGTTGAGGTCCTCGTAGAGATTTTTCTCTTTGAGGCCCACAGTGAAGGTCGTCATGGCTGTATCGTCGTTGTACTCGTTGATGATGGTCATCTAGTTGTTGAAGCGCGTGACACACTCTCAGAGTGTCTCGCCGGACTTCTACTTCAAAGAGAATATATAGTGCGAGCCTTTAACAAAACATGTTAGGAATTCCTTTGCCAACGTTTTGAAGGAGTCGATCGACTTCGGCGGAAGGTTGTGGAACCACGTCAGTGCTGAGCTTTTCAGGCTAGCGGAAAAGGTTCTGCACATGACAGACTCAAATCCTTCTTTAAGGGCTATTACATGTTGGTAATGGTGCAGGTGGTCGAAATGATCGGTGGTTCTGTCATAGGAGTCGAGCTTCGGGAGAGTGAACTTTCTCGGAAGGGCCTCATTCATGATCCAGTCTACAAATGGTGGGACAGAGAGGCGGTACAGTACGTCTTGATCGCGCGCCCCTCTGCAGAGGGGGTTCCCAGGGCCGAGCCTCTCTGTCTTGGGGCGAGCTGAGCGTTAGCCATGCAACCTCCTTTAGTCCAATGAGAACTAGCGGGGGTTTGGCTCTCCTGCACTTGTTCCCTGTCATCTTCTTGAAGGTGGAGGTCCGTGTTGCTCCTGGTTTCTATTAGAAGGTGGTGGATTATGTCGCGTGAAAGCCTCCACCGCCTTGGTGATCCACTGTATTTGAGATGCCAGCGTATCGATACTGGGGTCCGTCGTTACTGCTGTCGGCGCGGGAGCGTGAGTCAGCTACCCGTGCATGACAGGAATTGCTGAAGGTGGTATAGGGACAGCCTGAACGTTTGACGTATCCCCTGATTCTCCATTGTTGCGTGACCTAGTGGTCACTATCTCTCCGTGTTTTGAAAGGAGACGACGTTTAGTATAAATTTAAGAACTCTGTCGTCCCCACGAACAACGCCAAACTGATGCAATCATTTTTTCCTCCCTGCTTTGTCCTAGTTCCTATTGACCTGCCGACATGCACAAATAACGCACGTGAGCCACGAACCACCGTTGTGGTAGCCGATGACACTCCGATGCTAAAGTCAGACATGGATCCGATGAAGGTGTAATGCTGTAACAGGAAATTTGTAGTTTACCTTAGCTTACCAACCCCATGTCTTATTTATAGTGCTAGAAGTCCTGATTCTATCAGGCTATTGTAGGCGTAGTTTAGGAAGATGATCTTCATGGAAATCCTTCTCTAATTAGGAGTCGTGTTGTAGGAAGAAAGTTCCCCGTTAGCCCCGTGCTCCTAGATACGTGGGAGATAGTTTTCAATACAAGAGCAATCCGTAGAAGAAAGTTTCCCTGTATGGAATGTACTTTGGTATTTGTTTCCTAGTTAGAAGCAAAGAACCGATGTAGTTGCCCGTCTGAAGCTGATCATCGAGATACTTGCCTTAATAGGACTTACGGGTATTAAAAATAATTGTGAGACGTGTGGGCCTAACATGTTGTAAGAGTTCGGGTCCGTCTGGCAGACCGAATTAGGCGGATTCGGAACCGCTTGGGCTGGATCAATGTTGAGTTGATGATGGGGCCCGTATTTCCTCGAGATCATAATGACACGTGTATTAGGGGTGGGCAATGTCGGTTCGGTTCGGTTTTGAGCCCAAACCGATTTCGAACCGATTTAATTCGGTTTGCCCAAAACCCAAACCGAAACCGAATTTTGTATTTGTAAACCGATGAATTCGGTTGAACCGAATTTCGGATCGGTTCGGTTCGGTTGGACCGAAATTTCAGGCTCAAGCATTTGAAAGACTTTCATTAAAACATGTCCAATTTTTTTACAGGTCCAATTTTTTTATAGACTCAATTTTTAGCCCAAAATTGAAAACTTTGAGAGAATGGGGTGATTTAGTGCAACAGGGTGTATTGCAATGCATTTGTTGCACTAATCAAGTATTGACACCTACTTTTTATTTAGTTATTTATATATATTTAATTAATCGGTCGGTTCGGTTATAAATCGGTCGGTTCAAAATCGTAAACCGATTTTGAACCGTTTATAATCGGTTCGGTTCGGTTCGGTTTAAATTATTTTCTTTCTACTCATATTTCGGTTCGGTTACCGAACCGAATTTGAAAATCGGTTCGGTCGGTTAACCGAATTTAAATCGGTTTTTGCCCACCCCTAACGTGTATGGTTTAAGGACTTGACCGTTTTTATGTATCATCAGCTAGGTTTTGCTGCAAAACCTCGCATTGTCCCATATGAACAATAGTTTTTTTTATTTTTTTTTTGTGATTTTTTTTTTTTTTAAAGTTTACTTTGTTTTTGTGATTGAAAATATTTCTGAAGTTTCCTTGAGATTACTTGTTTTTTCTGAAATTTTTTGGGGAGGTTGTGATTTGGGGTTTGATTTTTAAGAGTTTCAATTTTAAGGGAGAGATAAGAGATTTTCAAGGGAGAGAAAAGAAATCCATTTTGATTTTGCAAGAGACTCGAGAGATATGGAAAATTTGAACGGGGGAGGGGAGGGGAGACTTAAGTTTCGATTTAAATGGGGCGAGAAAAAATATTTGTTTTTTATTTATATAGGTGATGTGAAAAAGAAAATAAGTGATATGAAAGAGTAAAATAGTGTAAGAAAACACTTATGATGGTTTGGAGTAGTCTTTGCCTTTGCAAAAACTCATCAAATTGAGTATCCAAGTTGAAATCAGTAAATAAATAAATTATGGTACTGATCCTATTATTAGCTAAGTCAAAGACACAAAGCCTTATTACTTATCAGCTACATAAATATATGGATTTTGACAGGATTCTAAAAAGAATACGTGATTTAATTAAATGAGTCGTGGGTTATGACAGTAGTTACTGCAAGTGTCCTCGGGAGATTGCTTCTTTTAGCTCAGTATAAGTATAGTAGTAGTAGTATGGGTACCAACCACTTCACAACCCATTCCATATTGAGAATGTTCTAAGCTGTCTTTGATAGATGGGAGATGGGGCCATCGGGGTGTTTGGGAAACAACTCAAACTGGGTACTTCATCCCTCCCTCCCCACATCCCTCCTAATGTCATCATCAAGATGCCTATTTGCCACCCTGGATCCAGATCACTAACCCCTCCAATGTCAGACAGGAAGGAACGTCAGTCCTCATTGGTCAATCAATGAATACTCAAAACACTAAAAAATTAGTGCTCATGGCTTATGCTACAACTAAATTTGTGAGCTTGAAACACCTTAAACAAGTCCCTATGGTATGCCCTGCCCAGCCCTGTCGATACCCCAATTAACTAATTCGGACTGTCAATTGATATCCCATGCGTATTGGTTTTATCAAGTACCTTGGCTATATCTGAAATGAGATTGAAATCTGATCCGATAATAGGAGAATACAAATCCAATAGCAGCATTGGATATCTGATTAAGTAGTTGAGAGATACATTCTTAGAAACACAATATGCAGATAAAAAACAAAGGGGATATCAATAAAGCAATCACATATCTCACATACAATGAATGCTAAATCCCATCCTTGGTACCAACATGTCTTAAGATACCAAGAAGGCAATACATCATTTTGGATGAATAAAGCATAAACATATCAGGATCATATAACACTGTAAAGGGAAAATATATGTCAGAATATCCCCACCATACAATACAAAGAAACACAAGACAAGGAATAACCAGGGCTAAACAAATCTAGAAAAAAATGAAACACATTTACTATTGTAATATAGCTAAAAAATTGTCCATTGATGAATGCAAAATATCAGATTCATAATGAGGTAATTGATAAGCTAAGAAACATCGTATTGGTAATTTATTTGTCTTGCATCAAGCTAGATGGTAATTATCTGAAAAGAAACTTGCATAAACATTTTCAGGGTGTAACCTTTAGCAGCCATTATACTCTGAAGATGTTCTGTTCCAGAGGATAGATTGTGAATGAATATAAATACCTATAATTACATTCTGGATCCCTTTAATGCAACTAAACAGTGTTACTGGGCTATTATCTAATTACTGAAATTCAATAATCAAAGATCAAGGGTAAAAGACAGCACATCACTCTAAACTTCAAGTACCCTCTCCAACTTCTCAACCACTTTACAATAGCATCGTGAAAATATATTATATTTTACAAAATTTGCAAAATACATAACATTTCCTTTGACAAAAGTGCCATCTATGCATGCAGCAGGTGCAATCATACAATATTCACTAGACATAATCGTTGAATGAGCTTTATGCTAAGTCTCTCATGGTCAAAATTTCAATGTTGCTCATCCTAAATGCATGTTTGGAGAAAATCTACCTCGAGCTAGAATCAAGAGATTGTTGGATGGAGCTCCTTCCCACTTCCGCCACAAGAAAACCAAAATGATGGCCTTGAATGTGCTTGAATTTATTATGTAATTTCAAACACGAAATGAATCTTCCATAAATTGAGGCATCTAGAAAAATATATTGACCTCCTTTTCATTCATCTCATATACAAGGTCTTTTGCGTCCGTCAGAGCAACCTGTGTGGTTCCTGATTATTAGATACACTAAGGTTAAAAAAGGATTGCAAGCCACAAAGAAAAGAAAGTATTTCTACCTGCCCATATTTTGTAAGGAAGTTGCTGGCAAGGTTTAGGGAAGTAATAGTCAAATCTTCATTAGACTTCAGCGCTTGAGCAATAGCAAATGCCCCCTTGTCCTGTTTGTAAACACAAAAATCAAATAAAATTATGCTGTAAGCTAGATGGAAAGGGACTTTGAAATAATACTCACCCTAATTTCATTAAACCCTAAATCAAGTGATGTTAGAGCCTCGTTAACCACTTTGAAGCTGCGTGCCAAACAAGCTGCTCCCTGTAAATAAAAATTTCAAGGGGTCATGAAAAAGTGATAACAAGAAACTAGATCAATCATTTATGACAATATTATTTTCAACAACAACGGACATCATCTCGCAGTCCATTTGCCCGCAAATCCAGAGTTGATATGGTCGTATTATATTTTAAAGTATCCGCAATATACTCTGCACCTTTTGCTCCTATCTGCATTGTCCCAGCTTCCAATGTCAGAAACAAGTATTAAGATGAATTTATGAAGACTAAAAAGTAGCAGATTACCTGACACCAACCAAGCTTGAGGATTTCTATCTTTCCATGGAACTTGAGAACTTCGGCAAGAGCCTTTGCACCATCAGGGCCAATAGGGTTGTAACCAAGTTCCAACTGCAAAATAGAACCTGTAATGAGAGAACCTGGGGACACTAGTAAATAGAAAACTGTTGCAATTTATCAAAAGACTCACGGATGTAATGACAGTATTATCCTTTAAAACTTGAGATATGGCACTGATCCCCTTTGCACAAATGTTATTTCCGCCCTGGAACCCACCATCCAATTGGAGAAATGATTAGTAGGAAACCTTTCCTTCAAATTAAAACATGAACTTTGGATGTTACTAGAAGAAGAGTTGCATCCTCACCAAGTCTATGGCTGTTATTGAGCGGTTCTGCTTCAAAGCGTCTGCAATATTTTCAGCTCCCTGATGGATTTTTGAATGTAACATTTCATAAAATGAAGAATACAAACATGAAGCAACCAACTTAAACTACTCAGAAATGAGATATTGTACATCTCTCAGATCCATCATATGTGACAACATGTTATCATAGAGATGTGGATTTTCCCAACCTCAATAGAGGAAGAGGAGAACTTCAAAAGGAGTAAAAAGTAAAACTGCGGCACGCCAGAATCAAGTATATAGCAAGTATGAAAAACATCTGGGACTCTTTTCCGATGGAATGGGAAAGTGTGATGTAGTTCTTTCTATTTGTGTGTGCACTTTTTTTGGGTGGTGGGTTGGATTAACAATGGCCTATAATGTATAAAGAAAAGGTGTAACGTAATATGGTAGTTATTATTCATCTAAAAAGGGTCCCTGTTAACAATAAACCTACATTACTTTTGAGGCAGTTATAACCCATAAAACAGAACAGCCGAAGGCCCTCTTGTAAAAACAGCTAGGTAGTGAATTCCATAAAATTGATACCTCATCACAGATGTCATTCATATAAAGATTCAGCCATCGCAAGCTCTTGCTTTTCTTGATAAATTCAGCAACATGAAAAGCACCTTTTGGGCCTATCTCATTGTTACTAATGTCTAGAAGAATGAACTTACCTACAAAGCATTGATTCATGTTAAAAAGTATATAAACAAAATATAACATAATCTTGTAAAGAAGTAGAAAGCCTGCAGCATTTAATGCTACATAATAATAACATGCAGCAAAGATATAACAACTAAAAATAGCAATATGCAAACCTTTATGCGCAGATAAACCAGACATCAGAGTACGGACACCCTCATTACCAATAGAATTTCCATGCAAATGAAGTTCCTGAAAGCAAAAACAAATGAACTCCATGACCCTGAAAAGGATAAGGTTGTGACCATGTTAAAGACGTGGAGCTTCACACTGTAAAGGATCAAATCAGGGAAAGCTGAGGGTGTGTACCTGTATATGCTTCAAGCATGTATAGACAAGATTCAAATGTATATAATTTCAAAATAAGTATACATTTTGATTCATGATTTAACATTACAATAAGGTCTCATCTGGCACGGGGTAAAGCATCTGATTTTAGGCAAATACGGACACCTGAATTCAACCTTTTATGCTTATTGCGCAATTGGAATACACCCCATTGATAATCTGTGGATCAAATATTTTATATTACTAATTTATCCTCTCTTTTGTTTTTTATTTTTTATTTATAATTAAGGTACAGTTCTATTGCTTGACAAAAGAAATACAATGGGACCAAAATAAATTGGTACAAATGACTATAATGAGAAGTTTTCCTTGTGCTATTAATTTATATCATTTCTTCCCAATGTACAAGAAACATTTTGAAGAATACCCCAATTTCCTTTAAGTCCCAATCTCTGTAGTCAGAGACTCAGAATGCTATAAAATATGAGGCATCTCTGGTAATAGCTCCTACAAGAAGATCTTTATTTACTTTTTCTTCAATGTTGCTCTGCTAACATATTAACGGTGAACACTGAAGAGTCTTCAGAGGTCCTTTCATTTAGCCTTTTGAAGCAGTAAAGCTTTGGGCCTATCTTTACAATAGCGAATGCACACACGACAACTCTAACGACATTGACTATGGAATTAAGTTATACAATAGCAGCCTTCGCAAACATCAATCTTTAGCTCATAATTGCAGACTCAATTATTTTTCTTCCTTTCCTTTATGGGACAATATTAGTCGGTTTTTACTTTTTTAAAAACTCCGTAAAGTTATCTATTTCTAATTCTTATGTTTGGCACAAGACCAGAAGGGGTTTAAATGGGATCTGACCAAAAGAATGGAAGAAATCTTGGTGCTCCAGAGAACATCAACTCCACAATAAACAAAGAGGAACTAAACAAACTTTAATAAACCAAAGAAACAAACACATACCCTCAAAGACTTGTTCACCTCGATTCCTTTGGCAAGAGCAGCAGCTCCCAAAGCACCACCATAGTTGCCACTAAAACAAAAAAGAAAGGCCACATAAATATTCTAAAGATGTAGACACTAGTAAAGTTATTGTTTTATGAAATTGGAGCACCTCTTGATTACAAGAAACTCCCATTTAATGATTTTAGAATATCCCAATGCAACTTGAAATCATTGGATCAGACAACAGTAAAGTCAGACCTGCACCAGCCATATAGAAATTTTTTTTACATGTAAAGGTGTGTTTGATTCCAAGGAAATTTTTCTCAAGAAAATTAACAAAAGTGAGGAGAGAGAGGAAGGCAAAGTAAAGAACATGAATTTTGTGATATCACTATCCTCTTGGGAAAATATTTTCTTAGTGGAGAGCTAAGAAAATTTTGCCAAAATTTAGTCATCTTCAATCTTCAAACTTCAAGATCGAGAATTTCCTCTCCCGTTTCTTCTTTCTTTTTGTAATTTTCCTATGGAAAAATTTCCTTGAAATTTAACATATCCTAAGGGAGAAAAAATTTCTACGCCCAAGTTATGACCCCAAAAATATCCCGAACACTATTGAATATAAATTTAAATACATATCTACTTTATGTATAGGTTTAAATATTTCTTTTAATAAAATGAAGAAAACTATTACAATCATAATTTTGTACAATAGAGAATATAGTTTCTTTTTTCAGTTGTTACATTGATAACATGGAGATTTGATTCTTTATATTTTATTTTTTGTTTTGCATACAAATAGGACTTGCTAGACTCAGTTTATTGGACACCACTCCCTCATGTGGCAAATAAACCCGTAGGAATGCGCCCATTCAAATCATTAAAAATATCTTTCTTTAGATTTGGTTGTTGCTCGACGATGTCCATTTAATGGATATTGATGTTTGTTTGATTTGTTTAATATAAAGAATTATAGAGCTTTCGTGGCCATGACAAATGAACTTTTTGTTATGTTCTGCTACACACGAGCAATATTTTATTTATCTCCTTTTTGTTGTTATTGCTTAAAATTTATTTATCTCATACTTGGACACCATTTTGTGTTCCTATCTAGAACCAAAAATAGGATTAGCAGCGCAAATTTTTTGAGCATTTGGCGAACCAAATAAGAAGGGGCGAAAGAAGAGTTAGGAGAGGCGAAAGGAGGAGGTGGATATGATAAGGAGATGTGGTAGTGGAACCCTGATGTGCAACAAGCTATTACGGAAAAGAAAAGATACTTTATGGAGTGGCAAAGAGATAGATGCCTAGAGTCTTATGAGCTCTATAAGCAAGTTAAGAGGTTGAGTAGTAAAACAGGAGAGGAAGCTAAAAAGAGAGCATATGATGATCTGTATAATAGGCTAGTAACAAAGGAAAGGGAGAAAGATATCTTCAAGATAGCTAAAGCAAGAGAACAAAAAACTAGAAATTTGAGTCATGTTAAGTGTGTTAAGCATGATGATAGAAGAGTTTTAATGCAAGATAAAACTATTTTAGATAGATGGAGGGATTACTTTTGGAATCTACTCACTGAGATACATGTAGGGGAGTTAAACTTGGAGAGAGGTATGTTTCACAAGAAAGGTGACATCGCGTGTTCCATCGTAGAGTTAGTGCCAAAGAAGTAAGAGAAACTTTGAAAATAATGAAGACACAGAAGGCAGTTGGATCAAATGATATACCAATTGGAACGTGAAAATGCTTGGGAGAAGTTGGGATTCAATGGCTGACTAGGCTCTTTAATAGAATTTTGGAAACTAGAAAAATTCCAGATTCGTAAAGGCACAACATTGTGGTACCAATTTATAAGAACAAAGTGAATATTCAGAACTGCTTAAACTATAGAGAGATAAGCTTATGAGTCATACAATAAAACTTTGGAAGAGGATCATAGAGCGAAAGCTTATGAGTTTAACCATTGTTTTGGAGAATCAATTTGAATTTGTCGGGTAGGTCTACTACGAAGGTCATCTTCTTGCTTAGGCAAATTATAGAAAAATATTGAGAGGAACGTAAAAGTTTGCATATGGTTTTTATTGATTTGGAGAAAGCCTACGATAGAGTCCCCAGGGAGTTAATTTGTTGGGTGCTTGGAAGGAAGAAAGTGTGACAATGTTATGTTGATATCATTAAGGACATGTATGAAGGGGTTGTAACAAGTGTTTGCTCAATAGGCGAGATGTCCAAAGAATTCCCAGTATCAGTAGGACTATATCAAGGGTCGACGTTAAGTTCATACCTCTTTGCTTTGGTTATGGATGAAGTGACGAGACATTTCCAGGAAGAGGTACCTTAGTGCACGTTTGCAGATGGTATTGTCGTAATTGATGAAACTAGTGAAGGTTTAGGTCGAAAATTAGATATGTGGCGGAAGGCATTAAAAAGTAAGGGTTTTAGAATTAGTCGTTCGAAGATAGAATATCTAATGTGCAACTTTGGCCGTGAATCACGAGGGAAGAGTAATTCGATTGAGATCAAAGGCGTGAAGGTTCCATAGTATGAGGCTTTTCGATATCTAGAATCTATAATTCAAAAGAATGGTGCCATTGGAGAAGATGCAGACCATAGGATTAAAGTTAGTTAGGCGAAATGGAGAATGACGTCAGAAGTATTATGCAATAGAAGGATGTATGTAAGGTTAAAAAGGAAATGCTATAAACAATTGTTTGACCAACCATACTCTACGGTTCAGAATGTTGGGCTACTACGGGACAACATACACATAAGATGGTGGTAACAGAAATGCGTATGTTAAGATGAATGTATGGTAAAACCTGCAATGATAAAACTAGAAATAAAAAAATTAGGAGATACTTAGGTGTAGCGCCCATAGAGGACAAAATTAGAGAAAGGCGTTTAACATGGTTTGGTCACGTGCGAAGGAGACCAAGCACGACACCAATTAGAAAATGTCTAGATTGGCAAGTTGGTAGAGGGTGTAGATGGAGGGGACGACCGTTGAAAACTTGGATGAAGGCGGTGAAGGAAGACATTCTTGAGCTTGAATTAGGCGAGGATATGTGGGAAGACCGCATTGCTTGGAAAACCGAAATACGTGTAGCCAACCCCAAGAATATCGGGAATGGGGTTTGATGATGATGATAAGGTGCAACACTCTACACAATGACATATTCCCTCAAACTGACTTCTATTAGACAATAAAAACCCTGACTAGGGATGAGGTAAACATTTATTCTTTATCCATATATCTATCAAGGTATTATGTAAGGTACAAAGTTGCGTTGTACCAGACAATTAAACAATGATCAAAATAAAGCCACTGCATCCATAACGCACCTAAGATGTATCGACTGTATAGCATTGTTCTCAAGTAGAGCTCCAGCAAGACTTGTGAATCCCTGACATTAAGAGCAAAATTATAGCTTGCGCGGATGGAATGTACATACATCAATCTTGATTCAATCTAAATAAGTGCATACAAAGAAAAGCGGGGTAAAATTGCATACAGAATAATCAATCCTATTGTTGTTAAGCTCAAGAACACGCAAGCTTGAATTTCTTTTGAGTAACTCAGCAATAGCCTTTGCACCCTGTGAGAAACATATCACAGTATACGTTAACTCTTTACTGACTTTTTTTTAGGGGGGAAAAAAAGAGAGAAGTCTATCATTCCTACAGAAGCAACCAAATTAAAGGAAGTATCAATTCAGTTACATCAAAAGTGGTTAAAGTTGCATACTCACCTCATCTCCCATATCAGTACTGTTCAATTGGAGCTTTTGAATACTTCCATTGCCCACTAAAATTTCACTGAGACACTGCAAACAGGAAAAATCTTTGGTTACATGCACTAGATACAACAATATAAAGACTACTTCACTGGCATCAACACATTAAAATTTGGCAGGTAAATCATAAATCTTTCAAAGTTCAGAATGCCTGTACACCAGCCCCATTGCCGTCGCTAAATGGGCTTAAAATCACTGAATGTTGCTAGCATGTTCCCGAGAATGAAAGTTTATGAAGTGGTATTTTAATCTCTTAACTGAGTCTTGAACTTTGCAATTCTTTGACCACTTAGGATTAGCATGAGATTGGGAAAGCCCAAATTTTGTGAAAAAAAAAACCCAATGGCAATCCATCCAAACCCAAAGAGGATTTTTTTTTAAAAAAAAAAAAAATATCAATCAAACCTATGTAACAAGGATACTCTATACAAAACAACAAAAAATAAAACGTTTCAAAAAGTAACGTGTTGGATACGAGTGTCGATACTACTCCCACCGGACACTCCATGCTTAGATCATCAACTTCTACACATCTTTTGAAACTTTCAATTCTTTACAAATCTTACAAGCATACAACAAGCTACAAGTACACGAGTAGCAATATTAAGCTACAAGTGAATAGTGAATGAATATGACTAATAGTTCAAAACTTATTGCTGAAGAGGTAACTAATAATAAAATGTACACGTGTACCTAGTGCGTACCATACTTTGTTTTTGGGTCGATGTGTCCGACACCTTATATCCGTGTTGAATATGATACTCGTGTTTGTGTCGTTGTTACATAGAATCAAACAGAGCAAATGTATATTGATAAAATGCTACAACTGTACAAAAACATAAAGCACAATTACATGAAAAACGAGTTACTCCAATCAGACCTACACACATGAAAATCCACATTAGAGATGATGCCCCATTGCCAGACAAGTGCATTAATTTCATTGCAAATGGTTTCGAATCCTTTTTGGGTTATTTTGCAAGTGGGTCCCCAAGTTTGTGCTATATATGAGTTTAGGTCTCAAGTTTGTCCAACTTAGAGTCTAGGTCCCAATAACACATTGACCTCTTAGACGTCTAATTTTGTCTAACAAAAAATTTAAAATGTCCTTACCAGTCAACCACACTGAGTCAAGGGACCACTTTGTCCATTTGTTAGGAGTTAGTCGGTCAAACAAGTCAACGTGGTCTTGAGATAGACTCTAAGTTTGACAACCTTGCGACCTAAACTCATATGTGGTACAAACTATAGGACTTAAAGTCAAAATAACAACCCTTTTCACCCCTTGGAGCACTCAGTATTTTTCCTGACACAGAACAAATAAACCTACTAAAAACACTTTCTTCCAAATCTAAACTCCCCTCAAACAAACTATAATTGGAATTTGAAAAACATATGTTCAATTGACTCTTCAGATTCACAAAGACCGCATCTACTTACTATGATCAATCCTCCTTTCAAGATGTGGTAAACTATTAAAATCTTGCCATGACTGAGTACCCAAATGAAAAAATTAATTCCAATAGGGTTTATTTGACCAGAAGATGTGAGCAAAAATAAGTTGACAAGATTTGGCAACATACATCTTATTTTTACATGTTCAAACATACTTTCTACGGCAGCAACGATTTAGTATTTGCACTTATATATAATCTATGTAGTTAAATCGATAGTAGATCACTAATCAGTTTAGGAGTGATACAGAATTAATCAACCTATATTTAATAAACATATTTTCTCTATCCTTCTAAATAATATCCTTATAAGTAATATGTTTACTACGACGATTTTTTTTATAGGTATTGGCACATTAGGAACAAAAACTGATTATCACTAACCCGGGAGCCCCCTTCATTTTCATTGTAAATTAAAAACCCTACATACACATGACCAAATTAAAACTATATTATTTGAGCTCTGTTTAAGCTGAAATTTAAGAATAATTAAAGACCAACAATAAAAACATGTCAAAGTTTCATTTTCACATGTGCCTCGAGATCCACGCTAAGTGGGATAATTTCTCTATTAATATCACGAAGCAAGCAAGGGCTCCACCTTGGGCGTGACACAAACCGGCTAGCGCCCATTGTCCAAGACTACCCAAAGGGGTGGTCCTTAAACACTCACAAAGACCGTTTATTAAAATATTTAAAGGAGGGGATTTAAACACATATCTCGAGGAACATTGTCGAAACAGTTTGGAACTTTGGCACGTTATTCTAGTGTTAATCCGTAATTTTCCTGAAAATTTCAGGTCAAACGAATAAAAAACAATTTTTAAAACTTAATACGGTCATTAATTTACTATGAATTAAGGCTTAGCAAAAAACCATTTTGTGTCCCTAAACTCCTTTTATCTTGTTATTTTCCTTTGGTCATTTTTCTCTCCTATAGGTGGAGTATTAATGAAGCTAAGGTAAAATTAGAAACAATAACATCAATTTTTCTTGTTTATTTATAAAATATTACCATGGATCGATTAATCGGTGAGAAAGTGCAGAGTAATCGGCCAAAGATTATTGAAATGATTAATTCAAAAATCGCAACGTTGTACTACCAAGAAGAGATTAATCACCAATTTAATAATATAATTAAAATTGATAAGCCGATGGACTTCGGGACCTCGGGTACATGGGTGCCCAAGATCCAAACATGCTGAAAACCACAATGGGTATTGAATTTTGAACCTAGTCATTGTCCATTACACAAGAAAGTAAGCCCCAGCTCTAGTCGGGTCAGGTTGCCTAATTGGGCTCAGGTAGCACTTGCCCAACTTCGAGCATTGCACACGTGATACAACACACGTTAATTACAATCCAATCTCATACATTTACTATTGCTTCGAGACTTTCTTATGTGGAGCGTGCATCTCGAGGGACTTGAGAAAAGCATTACGATAAGGTTTTCCTAACTTTATTAAACGTCTAGTTTTCCCTTCTTTGGTTACAAAAGTGATCGACATTTGTTTATTGTAGGTAGAGGTTCTAGTGAAGTTTTAAGCAATTGAGAGACGTGTCTTTACAAATTTTAGGGTTTTGTGAATTCCCCAATTAGAGATTCGTTAAAATCAATTTGGTTTCCTTCATCTTCTTGTTTCTGCGAAGCTAGAAACCACTTTCAGAATGACAAGCTATTTAATATTGCTTCATCTTTTTGTTAGCTCAAACAATTTCACCTCGATGAACATAGAAGAACAAGGAAACTACTTGGTCTTACCTTAGCTCCTTCATCTCCGATAAGATTTCCAGAAAGATTGAGGGTCTTGAGCGCAATATTAGATTGAAGAACACCATCAAAAGCTTTTAGTCCACCCGCAGTTATATCATTAGCTGAAAAATCCACCTCTTGTGCAACCTAAAGCCATGAAAAAGATAGAACAACATTAAATTACAACAGGACGATGAAAAACAAAAACGTTACTCTTTAAACACTACTGAAAAGGAGAAGTCAAGATAAGCATTACAATGAAAGGGAAAGGGGATGCTTAGAACTATTTACTTGCAATAACACTGACCTGGTTGTAGCCTAAACTCTCGGAAAGAAAGAAGAGACCTTCATCCCCAAATTTAAGACCTATCAAAAAATAATTTGAAACATATAGTTGTTAAGAATTCACAATTATGTGAAATCAATTGATCTAAACTCCAATGAATCAATTAGAATCCAGAAATTAAGATTAAATACAAGAAACTGAATTAATTTAAAAGACCCATACAATATATGTGAGATGTGACAAAGTTCATGCAATTGCATAAATTTTTGTGTGTGTGTTCCTGAAACGTGGTCTGATTTCATTTTGAAAATTAACTTTCTAAGATATATATTAAACACAACCACTCATCAAATTATATTACTAATAGACCTCCAATATACCATACATATCAGAGACGCAAGCCTAAGCAATAATACAACAGAGGACAGCCATGGGATCAGCAATGAACCAGGAACCAGTCCAGTAAACCATGCTATGGATCAGCAGGATGTCAGAACAGCAAAGAAGTCAGTATTCTAGTGCTCTGTTAGTATTCAGTATTCTCAAGTTGTGTTCTAGCAAGTTGTTAGCATTCTGTTAGTAAGTTGTATTTGCAAGTTGTTTGAGCAAGTGGTCTAAGCAAGTTGTGACAGTAAGAAGAATTCCTATATAAGGGGAGTAGTAAGAGAAAGAGGGATTCATTCATTCATTTTGTAAAAACATATGTACAAAGAGCACTTGCTCATTTGGAGAGTTTCAGGCCTCTCGAACTGCCTGTGATCATAATACAGTGAAGCTTTCATACTTGTTTGCAAATCTCTGTGTATTTCATTATGTTCTTTATTGATTCTTCTATTACATCAAATTGGTATCAGCGCGGGAGATCTAGTGATGACAGGAAAAACAGTCAGCCAATCTGGCACAGCAAGGGTAGAAATGGTGGAAGGAATGGTCGATGGAGTACACCATGAGATTGGTTCAATCAAGGAAGAGATTACTACCATTGTACAGAAACTAGAACATTTGGTGAAATTGTGTGAAGAGTCTTTACGAGTGGCCTCATCATCGGAACAATCCAAGGAGGCGGAAGGTGCTGGCTTAGGACATAAAGTATCAATGGTGGAAGAAAGATTTGGAGTCCATGGCCACAAACCGGAAACAAGATTTAGAAGGCTTGAAATGCCGATTTTTGATGGAGTTAACCCAGATGGATGGATCTTGAAGGCGGAAAGGTTCTTCCAATTGCAACATTACACCAATGAGGAAAGGTTGGAGGCTGCAGTGGTTGGATTTGAGGGAGATGCATTGATTTGGTATCAATGGGAGCACAAGAGGTGTCCCATCTTGCTGTGGGAAGAACTTAAAAAATTGCTTTTGTTGCAATTTCGTTCAACAGCCGAAGGGACACTACGTGTGCAATTTCTGGCACTCAAACAAGGAAATGTGTATGATTATCGTCGCCAATTCATCACCCTCGCAACTCCATTAGATCAGCTTCCAGAGGAGGTGTATATAAGCAAGTTTGTTAATGGACTTAAGCCCCAAATCAGAGTCGAATTGAGAATTATGGAACCTCTATCGCTGGGCCGGGCCATGACTTTAGCCCAACGCATAGAAGAAAAGCAATTGTTGCTAGGGTCTAGCAAGGGGGGAATGTGTCCAGGAGGGGGTTATCGGCGGCTCAGTGATGAGGAGCTTCGACAACGACGAGAGAAAGGGTTGTGCTTTTGTTGTGATAAGAAATTCGGGCCAGGGCACCGTTGTAAAAGGAAGGAACTCATGGTTTTGGTCACTCAAGAAGAGATCTTGGAAGAAGGAGAAGAGGAAGGTGACACAGATCAAGGAGCCGAGTTAGAGGCCGCGGAGGTTGATGGAATGGTGAAAGTGTCTCTGAATTCGGTGGTAGGTTGGACCACGCCAAAAACCCTGCGTCTCAAAGGTAAGATTTGTGCACAGGAAGTAGTGGTTTTGGTGGATAGTGGGGCTACCCACAATTTCATTGCCAGTAGTTTGGTTAAGCAGTTGGGTTTGAAGGTGACATCCACGGATTCTTATGGGGTCACCATGGGTACTGGGGAGTCAGTTGGGGGCAGTGGAATTTGCAAGGGAATCCGGCTGACACTCTCAGAGTTGGAGGTAGAGGAAGATTTCCTACCTTTGGGGTTAGGAAGCTCAGATGTAATTTTGGGGATCAAGTGGTTGGCGAAATTAGGAGTCACTTACACCAATTGGAAATCTCAAATAATGAAGTTCGAAAGTGGGGAGTAACCAAAACACTCCGGGGTGATCCGCCATTGGGGAAGTTTTTGGTTTCTCTGAAAGCAATGTGGACTTTTCGACAGGAAAAACATGGGGTGATGATAGAATTGGGAAATTTAGATGTGTCTAGTGAAGTAGACGGAGCAATTGGGGGTGAAGTTGGGAAGGTATTGGAGAGATTCCAGATGGTTTTCAGCGCGATTTTAGGATTACCTCCTGTAAGAGGGCATGAACATGCCATTTGCATGCGAGAAGGAGCTTCTCCGGTTAATGTCAGGCCCTACAGATACCTCCAGTTCCAGAAAGACGAGATTGAAAGGTTGATTAAGGAGATGATGGTGACGGGTATCATATGACCAAGTAAGAGCTCCTTTTCAAGTCCCGTATTGTTAGTTAAAACAAAAGATGGTAGTTGGAGGTTCTGCGTCGACTACAGGGCATTAAATAAGGAGACCATCCCAGATAGGTTTCCAATACCAGACATCGACGAACTCCTTGACGAGTTACATGGAGCGTGTTGGTTCTCCAAATTGGATTTAAAATCCAGGTATCACCAAATTCGAATAAAGGAGGGAGATGATAACAAAACAGCCTTTCGCACCCATGAAGGCCATTACGAGTTTTTGGTAATGCCCTTCGGATTAACGAATGCTCCTGCGACTTTCCAAGCTCTAATGAATGAAGTCTTCAAGCCCTACTTGCGAAAGTATGTCTTAGTGTTCTTCGACGATATTCTAATATACAGTTCAGGGTTAGAGGATCACTTGGGGCATCTCTCAACGGTGTTAGCATTGTTGGAACAACATATGTGAATTTGGCAAGCGAGAGTTAGCATATTTGGGGCATGTGATTTCCAATAAGGGAGTTTCGTTCGACCCATCCAAGATTAAGGCGATGCTGGCATGGCCGACGCCTAAGAACATCACAGATTTGAGGGGATTTTTGGGGTTGACGGGGTATTACAGAAAGTTTGTTGAAGGGTATAACACAGTGGCTTGGCCACTAATTCAACAACTTAAGAAAGACAATTTTGGGTGGAATTCTGACGCCGAAGCTGCTTTTCAAGCTTTGAAGCAACGGATGACAGAAGTTCCTGTTCTTGCAATGCCCGATTTTTCGAAAGTGTTTGTAATAGAGACCGATGCTTCAGGCTATGGGTTGGGAGCAGTCTTAATGCAAGATCAACGGCCTATTGCCTATTTCAGTCAGGTGCTGAGGCAACAAGCTAGGCAGAAATCGGTTTATGAAAAAGAATTGATGGCAATAGTGTTCGCCATCGCCAAATGGAGGCCATATTTGCTGGGGCAGAGATTTATAGTTGCACTGATTAGAGGAGTCTTAAATTTTTATTGGAACAAAGGGTCATTGGGGTAGAATATCATAAATGGATTATTAAGCTCATGAGTTACAATTTTGAAATCCATTACAAGGTAGGAAAGACAAATACAGCAGCCGATACTTTATCTAGAGTTTGGTTCTTGCCTGAATGCTCAACATTAGTGTTTCCTCAATGGAGGGACTGGGATAAGTTGAAGGAGGAACTTGAAGCACTTGAAGCTGATGAACAACTTCAGCAAATAAGAAACGATCATCAGAATAGAAGCAGTGCATATACGGGGTTTGAGTTACGACAAGGGTTGTTATTCTACAAGGAACGGTTAGTGCTTTCTCGGACATCCTCTTTCCTTCCTATTATTTTTGAGGAATTTCATGGTTCACCTATGGGGGGGGGGGATTCCGGGGAAACCAAGACTTATCAGTGGTTGGCGAGAGAATTGTATTGGGTTTGTATGAGATCTGATATTGCTCAAATGGTGGCAGAGTGCGACATTTGTCAAAGAAATAAATATATGGCAACTTCTCCAGCAGGTTTGTTGCAACCAATTCCTTTACCAGCTTAGGTATGGGATGACATTACAATGGATTTTATTGAAGGGTTGCCTAAGTCCAATGGGGTAGATACAGTTTTGGTGGTAGTTGATCGCTTGAGCAAGTACGCCTACTTTGTTGGACTGCGCCATCCTTTCACGGCTGAGGTAGTGGCTAAAACGTTCATACAAGATATTGAACGACTTCATGGGGTTCCCCTCTCAATCATTACGGACAGGGACAAGATTTTTTTAAGCCATTTTTGGAAGGAAATATTTCGTTTACAAGGAACCGTTCTCAAGCGAAGCACCGCGTATCATCCCCAAACCGATGGGCAGTCCAAGGTGGTTAACCGCTGTTTAGAGACTTACGGTGTTTTGCTTCCTGTAAGCCCAAGCAGTGGACGAAATGGTTGATGTGGGCAGAATATTGGTATAATACTTCTACTCATTCTTCTCTTGGATGCTCCCCTTTCAAAGCCTTATATGGAAGAGACCCTCCTAAGTTGTTGAAGGTAGACGAAGGAAGTACTACAGTATCGTCAGTAGAACAAATGTTGTTGGATAGGGATGTTATCCTGGATGATCTGAGAATGCAACTGCTTCGAGCACAACAGAGGATGAAATGGCACGCTGACCTGTCAAGGCGAGAAGTTATGTTCACAGTAGGTGATATGGTTTTTTTGAAATTAAGATCATACCGTCAACAATCATTGGTAAAAATAGGGAATCAGAAGCTGGCAGCAAGATACTATGGACCTTACAAGGTTCTTCAAAAAGTGGGTTAGGTGGCGTATAAGTTGGAATTGCCCGCAGCATCACAACTCCACCCAGTATTCCATGTTTCTCAATTGCGTAAGGCAGTAGGAAACGGTCTTACATCAGCAACCCTTCCTCCTCAGCTAAGTGCAGATTTAGAACTGTTGGTAACTCCCGAAAAGGTACTAGAAATGCGCTCTAAGTCACTGAACAACAATTTTCCTAATGTAGTTTTAATACAGTGGAAGGGGTTGCCGGTTTTTTAGGCTACTTGGGAGGACTTTGAGTTAATCCGACAACAATTCCCTGAATTTCACCTTGAGGGCAAGGTGCTTGCTTTGGGGGGAAGAATTGATAGACCTCCAATATACCATACGTATTAGAGACGCAAGCTTAAGCAATAATACAACAGAGGACAGTTATGGGATCAGCAATGAACCAGGAACCAGTCTAGTAAACCATGCTATGGATCAGCAGGATGTCAGAACAGCAAAGAAGTCAGTATTCTAGTGGTCTTTTAGTATTCAATATTCTCAAGTTGTGTTCTTGCAAGTTGTTAGTATTAGTAAGTGGTTAGCACTGCAAGTTGTTAGTAATAGCAAGTGGTTAGCATTTTGTTAGTAAGTTGTATTTGCAAGTTGTTTGAGCAAGTGGTCTAAGTAAGTTGTCTGTTAGCAAATGTATGATAGTAAGAAGAACTCTTATATAAGGGGAGTGGTAAGAGAAAGAGAGATTCATTCATTCATTTAGTAAAAACATATGTACAAAGAGCACTTGCTCATTTGGAGAGTTTTAGGCCTCTCGAACTGCCTGTATTATGAATACAGTGAAGCTTTCATTCTTTTTTGCAAATCTCTGTGTATTTCATTCTGTTATTTACTGATTCTTCTATAAGATACATCAATTACATCATCTGATATTTCATTGTACCCAAACTCTTGCATGAAAAATTAGGGTAGGTTATATGTCTTCCCCTCATTTCATGATGCTAATAATTTGATTATAAAATCCATTTATAAGACTATCTTCAAGGTTGCAGTTACAAGAACTCTTTAAATTCTCCACTGGAGCGGATCTGATATAGGATACGATAAGTCTATAATGCAAATTTATATTTGCGTTATTTTGAGTCTCTGATGCACCGACTCTCCGAAAAACCTCCGAACCACGCGTCAAATACGTGTCGGACACGGATTCGCGCCCGACACGTGGTCAACAGTCAAAATTCGTTGACTGATTTGGACACGGCTTGGACACGGTCCAGACACGGTCCGGACACGGTCGGGTGCAAATAATCCATTTTCCTCTTCGATCGTTCGGTTCCTCCCTCCCACAAACCCTAATGCAGTAAGTTCAGAGAGCAGAGAAAGCAGAGAGAACAGAGAGCAGAGAAAGCAGAGAGAACAGAGACAGAGAGGGAGTCGACTCAAGGGTTCGATTGATTTCGACAGAGAGGGAGAGATCGATGTCGTCCTCAGCATCACCATCACCAGGTACCTTCTTTCAGTTCTTTGATTCTTTCTTTCATTTTTTTTTTCCTGCGATATCTGCTCTCGACGGGTGCTTTGCACCGCTCTTAGGAACAAGCCAGAGCCTGTTTTGTGTACCATTAGCATGTCATGAAACCAATTTTGTAAGGTTTCTACTGTTACTTAACCATCTAACACTCAGATATGGATTTTTGATGTATTCCTTAAATATGGATCTCTTAATGTTTTTTGATGTACTTACCAATTTTTCTCTTAATGTTTTTTTAGGCCAAGTAACTGGAGATGATCTTTGGAAGCATGTGACAATAATAAGAAGACCAAGTAAAGGTGGGGGAAATCTTAGATGGCGGTGTAACTTTTGTTAGAAAGAGTATACGGGATCTCTTACTAGATTGAAGGACCATTTGTTGAAGATAACAGGTCGTGGGATAGCTATTTGTGCCAAAATCTCCCCCCTACAACTTAGAAAGGTGCAACAATTTGTTGAAGAAGCTGCATTGAGAGCAGAAAGTTCAAGGTCGCGAAATGTTCTTTTACCTCCTTTAGTTGGTTCAAGTAGTCACCCGCACCCGGGTTCAAGTAGTGGGGTTAGTCCTTCAGTTCCATACAATGAACAAAGGAAGAGGAGAGCTACTAATAATCCTATTGCAAATGCTTTCAATATGAGTGAGCGACAAGAGTTGGATGCTTTGATTGCAAGGGCGTTCTACTCAGCTGCATTGCCATTCAACCTTGCAAGGAATCCGTATTTTCAGGAGGCTTTCACCTATGCAACGAATAAAGCAAAGTCCATTAGTGGTTACAAGATCCCTGGGTATAATGCATTGAGGACGACATTGCTTCAAGCAGAAAGGGGCAACATTCAGAGGTTGTTGGAGGCAACAAAGTTCACATGGGTTACTAAAGGGGCAACCATTGTTTGTGATGGGTGGACTGATTCTCAAAGAGGCCTCTCATTAATTTCATAGTGATTAATGAGGGTGGTCCAATGTTCTTGAAGGCTGTGAACTGTGAAGGGGAGTACAAAGACAAGTTCTTCATTGCTGGTTTGATTAAGGAAGTCGTACGTGACGTTGGGCCAAGTAATGTGGTCCAAGTCATAACCGACAATACTCCAGTTTGTAAGGCTGCAGCCTGCAGGTTTACTTGTTGAGAGCCAGTAGAACCATTGGTTGAGTCGGATAGAGCAAGATGATGTTAAGAAGTATCAGAATCTTGTGGTGGTACATGGTCTGTCATGCAGTTGTGTTTAGCAGTAGAACCATTAGATCAGTTTTGTGGTGCTAACTAATTCTGAGGGGTGCAAATATCACCTACTAAATTGAAGTTCATATTCTCTATCAAACAAGTTGGGGCGATGAACTAGGGCTGGATCAAGGACTGTTGAACGATGGGTAGGTGGACGGCTGGGGAAGTTAGGAATTTAGTATTGTTCTTCACAACCACCCCTTTTTGGCAAACTTCTTTAATCCGCAGACTTTTTTTTACGAGAAAATCCATAAAATTTTGTGATGTGTTTCAGCCTCACAACGCAACAACTTGCAAATAATCGTATACCCTTCGTACACATCAAACGCGAATGGTTTCTCCCAATCAACGGTGACTTTTGCAGCATCTTTTTCCAAGATTTTACCGCTCTGATACCAAATTGATAGGTTCAGCGGAAGCCTACAAACCAAACATAATTGAAACTTGATATTGACAAAGCTTCACAAATTCAATTAATTCTCAAAATTTAACAAAATTATCTATTACATTCGCCAATGGCATCAACTGATAATTGACCTAAGCCTGCTAAGCAAGTAACTAGTTTCCTACACAAAATGGAAACCTTAACTCCTACTTGAATTGAATCATCTATTCTAATTGGATTCGTACTCCTAGTTGGGTTTTAACATTGACTGACCAAATTTTAACTAAATAATATAATAAATAAAAGTACCTATATTACATAAGAATTTTATACTGTTTAGATTGTTACAGGAGTGCTAGACTGAATGTTGTCCTTCCCTCCCTCATGTCTTTTTCAATCTGTTGGAGTGGATCATAGACAATAGACAATTGAATGATAGTGTTCTCATTGCTAATGAAATCTTGGACTCAAGAATTAGACAAAACAGGTTGGGTTGATATTCAAAGTTGACTTCTATAAAACATTTAATTTTGTCTATTGGGAATACATCCAAGGAATTCTCTCTGTATCATCAGAAATGGAAAACTTGATTAACTAGTTTAGACTATTCTCTCTACTACTTCCTTTTCCATTTCCAATGATGTGCCTAATGGCCATTTCAGATCTTCTAGAGGAGTGAGACCCCTTATCTCATCAATTATTTACCCCAGCAGCTGAAGGCCTTATTGCATTAGTCACCACGTCTCATCATCTCAACCTTCTTCATAGGTTCCAGGTCTTCGCTTTCTCTCACGCCATTCCAATTCTCCAATATGAAGATGACACAATTTTACTTTTTGACGCATCATCGGATGAAGTGACAACCATTAGGGACATCCTATTATGATTATGGTTTGACGCTATGTATGGCCTTACAGTTATATGTTGGGCTCTAAGAATAACAGAGTCTGGAAGAAAAAATAGATTGCTAAAGTTGGTACAACAACTTTATTAAGAACACCATTGCTAGTATCCCAATTCTCATGATGTTTTGTGCACTATACCCTCCGTTCTAAAAATCAGCCTAGGCGGGCTGGGCAGCCGCCTGGACGAGTTTTTGAATTTTTTTTATTTTTTATTTCCAGTTCGAAGAAATAAAAATTAAGATTATTTTTAATACATTTTTTGCATATGTATCTAGGCATTGATAGGCATTAAATTGGAAGTAATTTATATTCTATTATGCTTAACTTTTATAAATTATAATTAAAAAAAAAACCGCCTAGGCCCCCGACTAGGTTTTTGGTCTCTAATCCGCTGCCCGCCTAGTGACTTTAGAACCTTGACTATACATGCCTCTGTGGTTGATAAGGTAGAGAAATGCCTGAGAAATTTCCTTCGGGGGACATCCCCCTCCTCCAAGAAGTATCATTGCTGAATTGGAACAAAGTGTGCCAACCAAAGAAAAAAAAGGTCTTGGAATTAGAAGAATCAAAGAATAAAAAATTCAACAAAGCTCTCCTTCTCAAATGGTTATAGAGATTGGGAAATGAACTTGATGCCTTATGGAGACAAATCATTGCTAACAAATACGGTGCCTCTTCCTCTGATTGGTTTACTAATGACCTTCCTAACACTTATGGATGGTCCCTTTGGAAAGGCATCATGAAGCTGAAAGACTGCTTCTTTAACAACATCTCCTTTGAAGCCCACAAAGGCAACAAGATCAGGTTCTAGGAACAAAATTGGTTGCATGGAAGGCCTCTCAAGCTAGTTTTTTCAGCTTTTTTCAACCACAAATAAGCATGGCACTATAAGAGAATTCTGGGATTCCAATCACAACAGTTGGAACTTTCAACTTAGAAGAAACTTGACTGATTGAGAAGTTAATCTAATGATAGATTTAATGGGAGCTACAGCCTGACAGTGAGGATGGCAAATGGAAATAGTTTGATAAAGACTGACATTACTGTCCCTCAATTCCAGCCCGACAGTTGGGATGAAAAGTGGAAATAGTTTGATGAAGACTCTGAAATTACTCTCTGAATGCTACTAGCAGCTTGTCCCTAGATTGGTCTCTTCCTCCTTGGATGTTAGGCTTATCAATCTCCACTCCTAGATTTGGATCAAGGAAATTCCCCTAAGGCCACCTTCTTGTTGTGGACAGTTTTGAATGATAAGAGTTCTTACAGTGGACAACATTAACAGAAAAGGTCTATCCATTCCTAACCACTGTGTACTGTGTTGGGTTGCAGAAGAATCCATTGACCATATTCTGACTTCCAGCCCTCTCATCCTTCTGATTATAATAATCTTTGTTTGGTAATATAGAATAAAAGCATGAAGTGGAGGAAATTTAAATGCATTGCAAGCTTAAACATCTCCTTTTGTTTGTCTACATAATTTTGCCACGTTCCTGTTATACTGCATACTTAGGTTGTGTTTGGCTCATAAAACTAATAATAATAATAATAATAATAATAATAATAATAATGATAATAATAATAATAATAATAATAATAATAACAAAAACAATAAGTAATAAATAAATTAATAAATAATCCAATGAAAATCGTTACTAATAAAAAAAAGGGAGAGGAGAGAAAGAAGGAAAACAATGAGAACTAGATCATTTTCAATCACAGATTCTCCCTTTCCTTAAATCTTTTTAAGGGTTAATTTACAATACCCCCAAAATAAATAGCTAATTAACAAGGATGCACGGATACGGACACGCGCGTCGTGTCGGACATTGACACGACACACCGATTTGACAATTTCCCAAAAACTAGGACTCGGGGACACGTCATATTATTTTTTTAATCAGTCATAAATATAAATAATAATCTAATAAAGTGTCTTCCTAGAGTGTCGTCAAGAAGATGACACTATTGCAAGAAAAAATTAAAGTAGAGAAAAAATATAGTAGAGAGAAGAAGCAAATGTGAGAAAAATAAGAAGCAAAGATTAAGAAGAAGCATAAACTACCTCTATGCTTTAGTGGTTTTTTGCCCTATTTGTCTTAAATCGCAATTGAAATAGTCATTCACTTAAGATGGATCAACAACCATTATATTACGTGGTTATTTGCAAACATTTAAAAGTAAAAAATAAAACAAAGTTGGTTTTCAAGTTTTAACTGTGTCCTGACCAAGTATTGGGTGTATCGGAGGCGTGTCCGACACGTTGACCACATTGACCATGTGTCTGATACCTGCCGACACGTTAACCAAGTGTCTCACACGTGTCGGAGGCGTGTCGAGAGACACGGATACGACAAGTTTTTGAAAAGTCTGTGCTTCCTTGCTAATTAAGGTTTACCCCCTAAAACATATCATGTTGGACTCTCCCCCATGCTAGTGGTCCATATATTGCAATACTATATGTTTTAGGGGGGCAATCATTAATTATCCATTTGTTTGGGAGTATTGTAAAATGTAAATTAACGTTTTTTTAATAGTTCTTTAGAACTTTTTCTTTGCAAGGCCTAAAGTTAGTTACTAATTTTTGTAGAACTTGCATGTTATGAAGTTATGTTTTTTTGTTTTATTTATTTATTATTTTTTTCAAATAGGATGAACTTTCTAGTTCCAACAATCAATCATTTCTCAAAAAGTAACCTTACATTCCTTGCTTACAACTTAAGGACAACTTCATACATAGCAACAGTTTCAATATTGAAGTCAAAGTACCGGGTAGTTGAACACCATCACTACAAACATACCTGACATGTTCACATTACTGAACTCTCTAAGTTCTTTGGCAAAGTTGTTGAGCATCTGTCTCTTCTGTCGACGATCATTGTCATTCAGGAAATTAAGACCGGATGCTATATTACTACCAGCTGAAAAGGACCATTTGATTCCTGGTATTGAACTGTTTTTCTCCTCTGTAGAAGCGCTTGAAGAAGATGAAGCATTCGCTGGTTTTGGCACAACTAACTTTTGAATTAGCTTCCATAGAACTGTTGAGCCAAAATTGCCAATTATTAGCTATGAATGCCAAACTGGAACGATAAACGCATAGCAGTTCCAGACTGATACCAATCAAAGCAACATGACTGTTAGAAAAGTGCTAATGAACCAACAAAATGTTTGGCAGGCAATTAAAAATCGAATCGCAGAATAGCATCTTTCAAAAGACATAGCATACCATTTTTGCAATCCTAGAAACCTAAATCAAAGCTTGAAAGTATAATAAACATACAGTAATCATTCAGAGAAAATGTGTGTTCATAAAATTGTGGCATTAATAACTTCAAGTCTGATGTTCATGATGAATCTCTGCGAATCATGTTCTAGTTTAGTATCAATAGGCTGTGTTCTGATTATTGCTTGTGTTCTCATGAACCAGGTCCGCCAAGAGCCTTATGAAAACACAGCCTCTGTTCATTATATAACAACCTTTGGGAACCATAATCCTCCAAGTATTCTTTTTCTGTCCTTTTACTTCATCTTTTCATTGTCTATCTTCATAATATTTTATAGATTTTGTTTTTCAAAATATTATATTCAAGTATAATAATTTCAGTAACCCACTTTTAGTGACTTGGTCTGAGAGCACTCTATTTTGCGTCGAAGTTCCCAGACCACGATTTGAAGCGGGGTTAGTGAATTAGCTAACACTAGTTAAAACCTAAGAGAATTCCTTTTTTTTCATTTAACTGCTAGAAACACTCTAACATCTAAATAATAAACTTCAAACTAAAGAAAGGAGACAGTAGCAGAGTTTTTTGTAGAAGGGGAGTAAGGAAGTAGTTAGGATTTATAGTTTTAAAGACATTTAGAGTTGCCTCTCTGATGCATCTTTTTGAGCTTGATACAGCTCTGAACTTTGACAAAGATAAATGTGTCTGGGATAGCAAAAGAAAAGGCTCTTGGCTTATAATCTAATAGATGCTCCCAACCTCTCACACCCCAACAGCTTGGGTGACAACAAAGCATTCTCAAACTCCATCATATGGCAGAAACAGTCGTCTACAAAGGTTGATTTCTTGGTTTGGTCAGTGGTGCATGGTAAAACATGACAACTGATAACTTCGTGAGGAGAGGAATGCAGGTTGATAATGTTTGTGCTCTTTGTGATCTGCATGAGAAACCAACTAACCATAAGTTCATGAATGAAGCAGTGGGCAACTCTGTTCAAACTTTGTTCAGCAATGGATGAAGCAGTGGAATGCTAGAAGGTTCAATGCAACAGGTAATTACCAGTGGGATCATATATTTCCAAACTGTGCTTTGGGTCATTTGACAGGAAGGAATTGGGAGAATTGATAATGTAGTGATTGAAATCAAAAGAGTCATTGTATTGTGGAAGAGGAAGTGGGGTGTTCTCAATGATTCAAACTTAAGGTCTTGTAATCACTAATTGCGTATCTCATTTAGGCATTAACGAGGTAAACCTGGTATCCTTTGCGAGTTTTCAGTCACTTTTTTCTAACAACATATTGGCCTAATGTTTTTTGTATCTAAGAGAGAGAGAGAAACCATCTAACACTATTTAATAACTTCCTAAACTAGCTCGGTAACCAAACTTGTGCAGAAATAACTGAAAATGATATAAGGAATTAAACTTTTAAATTGAAATTGTATTGGGAAGTTTTTTGTTCATTGAGATCTGAATTAAGAAAGCTCAAGTCTGAGATCCAGACCAGAAAAGAGTGAGGTCAGATGATTAGTGGAGAGTTGAGATCATGACACACATGTAGAGATTTGGACCTTGTAGTCTGGATTACTTATTTTTTGCATCAATGTTGCACTTTGCCTGGTTTCTTTTCTCATTCTTCATATGAAAGATCATACATATCATTCTACATCAGTCTCTCCCATTTATTAAAAAAAAAAATCTAGACTGCAATTTATGCTTTGGGATTACAAAAGAGTCACTACCAAGATTCCATTTGAATAAATAGTGATCCTCTTCTACCAGTCGATACTTCCCTCTCCTCTATAGTGGATACCAATGCCCAAAAATCAATGAATATAATGGCATCAGAACCAATAATCACTTCCTAGTACCAAAATACAGTTGGATAAGGATTTATACACCTCACATGATTTGTCAAGAGATTCAACAACAATTTGTTTGATTTCACTTTCGGTTTCACTCTCATTGATTCATCTCACAAAATATAAATGTTCGAAAGGACAATTTAGGAACTGCAATGTTGCATAAAGCATCAACTGTTGGACTTTCAAAACTTTCCTTTATGGTATGAGGTTTTGGAACATCATATGGCATTTTCCTTAGAATCTAAAACCACTGTATTAGAGATAACAATATGCAATATCTCCTTCAAAACCTCAAGGGGAAACATGTTGCAAATCTAATTCCATTCGAACTTGATTGCCACCTGGAAGAAATTGTCCAAGCATACTTCTTCGTCTTTGGAAACTTTCCAAGGGTCCATTTGACCAAACTGCAACTCAGTCCACCAATTTGCTACCCTTGCAACAAGTTTGTTTACTATGAACTTGACCAGGTTTTCTTCCCCGATTCCCATGTACGCAAACAAGAATTTCAAATTAGAAATCCATTGTTCGACATGGACATGTCCATCAAACCCAAATAAGTACATAATAAGATCTAGGTATCCATCAGGCTCTTCATCTTAAAATAAGCCCTTCCTTTCTCCATCCAAATATTCCTCGTCTCCTCTAAGTTCTAATACGAACAAAGTTGTAAGTTCTTTTATCACTGTATAATCCTTGGATTTGGGATCCTTGGCTCTTGATTTTGATACTACAGTCTCCGAACTCCATGCAGAATATGTTCTCCATCAACACTTCAAATTTGAATTATCATCTCAGTAATTGCTTTTATTATCTCCATTGGACTTTTTTTGCATAAGGCAAGTAGGGTTAATGGACCCACCCAATTTTAAGAGAATGAAAGAACTACAAAGTGAGCCTTATGCCTAACAAAGAAGGAAACATTAGATCCAGCTCAAGGAGATCCTAGCACAAATTAAACTATCAAAGCCAAAGTTAACAAAATGCCACCAACACAAATAGACAAGGTCAATCCGGATAATCTGCCTAGAAACACTCTTAATAGGTTTCAAACTAGACCTACCTCTATCTCACTAATTTTGGATTCAACTTACTATGATTCGGTCTTACATAGTAAGTCAAAGCTCCTGTTATTTCATTGGGCATCTCAGTCACATTGTTTTTCAATAAGGACTTCAAAACACTCCAAAGGGAAGTGGACCCCAACATGTTTACTTTCTTTAAAAGGATCTTATGGAGATGTCTCCAACACATTAAAACTTCCCGAACCTAAGGTATGGAGTTTTCTCTTTTTCTAATCTAATACAAGCATAAATGAACGAAGGACAAGTTGAAGTATAGAGCCTTGAGCTTTTCATGCCCTTGCTTGAGATCCATTACAAAATTCTTCTATATATATGATGCATGGACACGACACGGCGACTCGGCAATTTTCAAAAAATTAGGACTCGGCGAAACGGTCAAACTTTACTTTTTATTAATTTTTATTTTTTTATAACTCATATGAACATAAATAACTTAAAGCTTAGAATTGTTTAAAATTTTTACTTTTGAAGCTGAAAGAAGAGAACAAGAGAGATAGAAAAATTTACAGAGATGCTCGGATAGTCAAAATTTATTAGGGAGTGTATCTAATTTACAAATTGTTTCAAAATAATGTGTAATTGCATATCTAAGAGCAAATTAGTCATCAGAAACAGATAAATCAAATTACAAAGAAATTATATAGCAAAATACCATTTTTTGTGTGTATTGTATCTAATTTAGAGCGAGGGAAGAAACGACCTTGATGACGCCTGATGTACCATCAAATGAAAGTGTTAATTTTAGAGTACGGCGTGAAGAGGTGCTCTAATTGAAGCAACCCCTCTCCCCGACTGAAGGAATCGAAGAATTGGCGATTGCAATTGAGTGCAGTAGAACTGGTGTTTCTTCAAGAACTACTTTCGAAAATCAGCAGAGAAAAATAGGAAAAAAAAAACCAAGAAAAACAGGAAAAAAACATTGGCCGTATCGGGGCCGTGTCGGTCTCAGTCAACGTGTCTTGACCATTGACCGCGTGTCGGACGCGAGTCCGTGTCTGACACGTATCCGACTCTCGAAACGAGGGTTTTCTGAAGAGTCCGTACATCCTTGGTGTCACATTGTCACTTCAATGTCTTCTCACAACAAGCTCAAAAATTATAGTCCACCAAAAGCTTTAAAATCCATGGTATGTTATGTTGAAATGACGATGAAACAATTTTGTAACCAACATTGAATCAGATTGAACTTTAATTTTCACCATAATAGATATGAGCACAATAACAAACAACAGTCCCATGAAAAAACTTCTTGTTTCGGTAGAATTGTTAGTACTACTCCAAAACCAAACTTTGTCCTCTCCTTTAACAGAAAGTTCCTTCACTTTATCGTCAGAAATATTAGACCACCTTGTTCTTGCCTTGGCTTTAGTTTTGCAGCTTCCCCTTCACCTTCTAAAACCCTTTTTCGAACGTTGCAAACTTCTCTTTGAAATCTGATATACTTGAAAACAAATTTCCCACATGTTCAGACTGACAATTCATTCCTAGCACTTTATCTTCTTCAATCTCGAAATCACACTTTTGTTATTTCAAGAATTGTTTTGAGTCATCTAGATTGGTAGTGTGTCAAGACCATACACCACAAAAGATCTCTCATGGGTGGCAAAACCGTGTTCTGATACCACTTGATACACGATACGATTCGGAGCCAATGCAAAAAAATAAAAGAATAAGAAGACAGATGCTCCAACTTCTCAAGAACACTCTTGAAGTTCCCACCTTTGCTATCTTATAAAGATTACAATGCTCTCGAGACTCTCAAGAGCAAACTCTATTAAGGCTCTAACGTCTCAAGAACAAACTTTCTTGAAGCTCCAACCTTTACTATCTTATTAACTAACAAAGATTCAAATATTCCCTCAAGACAAACTCTTCAAGAGGCTTCTCCCTCAATAACAAACTCTTGCGACTCTCTCTCAAGAACAAATCTCTTGAGAGCTCTGTTGAACAAGCTCCGAGTCTATATCTCTGACCTTGCTCCTTGATCATGGATTCTTCGACACTTCATGGATGTCCTAAATTCTTCAATGCTTCCTGGATGCCTTGAACCTACATACAAAGTCACTATACATATGCCAAACAAATCCAAACCAAACAAGGAAAGCCAATTTCTAATAGGAAAGTATTTCCACATTACTTTCTTTGTCCCACAAGGAGAACTTTCTTGTTTTAACCAAAAAATGAAACCCTACTCCTAAAAGAAAAGTATTTCCATATTAAATTCTTTGTCCCACAAGGAGAACTTCCTTGTTTTAACCAAATATGGAAAACATACTCCTAATAGGAAAGTGTTTTTATATTACTTTCCTTGACCCTTAAGAAGAAACTTTCCTTATTTAATTTTCTAATTGATTTTATAAAACTTTCCTTGTCTTAATTGGAAAGGGAAACCTACCTAATTCAAATAGGAAACGATTGTCCAAAAAGGAAACTTTTCCTTGTCCTTCTTAATTAAGAAAACCTTATCCAAACTGGAAAATTTCCTTGATTGAATACTAAGCTCCTAAAGGAAGATACTTTTGTATCATCAAACCCCTATTTTCTCTCTCTGGTGTATTATAACCCATGACTCATGTTAGTATTGCTAATGTGTGTTGCATAAATGACTAGGCAAATTCACTTAATTAAGCAAATCAAAGTCACTGATTTCATTGTATCTTGTGGCACCCCATTTTGCCAATGTTTTACACGTAAAAGAGTAGTGAGGTAACTCGAAATCACGGTCACAGGAAACGTTGAGATCAAGCTCACGAACATTACGTCGAACTGTAGTAACCATCCATAAAAGAAAAGTTTACTTACCTCAATCAGATTTGTGTTGCACCACTATTAGAGCGTATTTCAATCTTATTTTGGATATTAACAAAGGCAAATTTAACAAAATCAATATCCAGTAACAACCCTCTCTGTCAAACCTTGCACTTGCAATGCTTGTGCAAAATCATTGGTTTGACAACCTCCCCCTCCACCACTGTCATAAGGGTGGTTGTTATCGTTCCCACCTTTGGTACCCACTGAGCCCAGGAAAAAATGAGGCTATGATACTAAACTTGTGGCAAGCTAAAACAAAAACAAAATATACAGAGTCGAATAGCACTGTTCTCAACAAAACGAAACCTTGAAATCCATCAAGGACCTTTTTGGATCCTGAAGAATAAAAGAGATAAACTACAATTTTTCTTCAATTCAACAACATAACCCCTGTCCATTCTTACATACCACATATTCAAATAGTAAACTTTAAAGTAAAAGACACAACCACCAAAAACGATGGTTCAAAATAGCTCTAGATAATTTGTGATAGTTCTCAACTTATTGTTATTTCATGTAATGGTATAAGATAAACAATGACATTTCCTTGCGATAAAATCAGATTTTGTGACAAATTGCAGATAAACTAGATATATCACCGATTTTTGCTATACTAACTCATGAATTAGAACAAAATTCTAACCAACAAATGCTTAACACGTTCCAAGATATTTGATCCTACATTGCAGATTACCAGTTTGCTTTCTTTCTCAATTGGAAAAAAAATAATAGTTTGCTTCAACTGACCAAAGGAAAGTAACGAAAGTGTGAAGGTATACGCGTGTTGAAGAACACATGTCTCATGTTTATCTGATTTTGGAATCACAATTTAATATTTCAGAGAATTTATGATCTCTTAAATTTGGGAGTTAACTGATTTGATATTTAAGAACTATATTTTTTGCTCCCTTCAATGGGATGTAAGTTATTGGAATGGGATTATTTGCTCCTTTCATAGGGTCACTTAGCTAGAAATAAAATTAAGAATGAACAACTCTACAGACTAAAGGTATAACTTCTACTGAAAATTGAATGAGATGACAATGAGGTTGAAGTTCCAATTGTGAACTGGGGTTAGGATTTTAGATTTGAGAATTATACTACATTTATGAAATGTAACAGCCAAATGCACATTGAGGTGGCAAAGGGTATTTACCAAATGCTCCGACGGCGACGCCGACAGGAATGACGAAGGAGGCGGCATCTGGGGCAGTTGGAATAATAGAAGGCGTAGACGTCGTTGTTGTTGTTGATGATGATTGAGATTGCTTATAAACCCTTCTCTTTCCCGGCCCTCGGCTCGAAGAAGCCGAAGCCCGAGGAACCAAAACTTTGAATCTAATACATCTCCTCCTCCTCCTCCAATTAAAAGGAGAGACTGAAGTTGGAGGAAACGCTACAAGGTGGGCACAATAGCGAGTCCTATCCAAGAATGGGTTCTGCGAACCGTTGGAAAATTCAATCTGCGAAACAAATAAGAGAAGATGAGATGAATCAACAAGTCAGATTTGAAGAGTGTATGAAGAGCGTAGCGTACCTTTGGAGGGCAAGAAAGAGAGAGGGTTGAAATGGAACCCATTGATGATGGTGGTGGTGACGGAAGGTTGATTAACAGCGCATAGGGAGAAGAGCTTCTTATCCTGCGCGCCTGGAGGGAAGAGATAGAGAGAGAGTGGGGGTTCTATTCAGGTGTTTGCTTTTCTGAGCATTCGAGAGAGGTTGAAGATTTGACAACTGGTAAAATTTTGGGGGTTTATCAGAAGAAGAAGAAGCTCTCGTGAGGGAGATATAGTGTGGGTGGTGGGAACTTCGAAAATGGGGAGCAAATAGCAAAGAAATGGATATGGCATCACCGTAATTTGATTCTCAAATGAGTATTTATTTTTTGGATTAATTATTAAGTCTCTGCAATAAATAGCTAATTGAGATGTGTACCCATCATTAATCATTATTGCATTTACCCCTAAGATTATCAGTGAATTTTAAAATTAAATAGCTAAAAATGACATTAATAAATCAAAGACTGAGATTGAATGTTTCGTATCTCAAACATCTCATCTCGAAGAAAATAGTATGACTCATTTGAAATCGTATTTGTATTTCGAGAAAAATTCAACAGTTGATAAAAATGTGTATCTCAAACATCTCATTTCGAAGAAAATCGTAGGGTCCAGTTGAAATCATAAACAAATCTCAAAAAAAATCATAGGGTCCAAATTAAATCATATGTGCATCTCGAGGAAAATCTAGTCGTGGTTAAAAAATCTCCCTTCTTCCTTCTCCTCATTTTCCTCAACCTCATCCCTCCTCCCTCCTCCCCCTCCTACCTCCTCTGTTTTGCAGTCCCGTCGCCATTTTCCTCCTCCTCCCCTTATTTCAAACTTGTCCATTTATTTATCATATCACATCTGTGATGATACAAATGAATTTGAATTAAAATAACAGAAGACAATTGGAAGGAGTAGAAGAAGGTTTACAAACTGATTAATTGTTGCTCCTTATTGAATTAGCACAGACTATATAAAGCCTTACAATCATAATGCTTGTACCACTCAAGCTTATTTAACAATATGGTGGAGTTTTTACTAACCGAACAAACAAACAATTCCAGTCACCTTGCCCATGGTGGAACTTTCACTAACACAACAACAATTTGATCTTGTCACCTTGCCCACTTCATGCTCTAGTGAGTGTGTGTCTGACATGCATTTAAAGGGCACATAACATGTAACTACCTTCCAACATTTCTCATGGGCCACATTTCTTCTTCCCCATGTGAAGCCCACTTCAACATCCTCTTTCTCCCATTTTTCCTCATGGAAACCAAAGAATTCATAATTCTAAAAAGTCAGGCCAGGCCCAACACCATCCATCATCTTCGAGATGCGCGTATCTGAAATGATGGATGGTATTGGGCCTGACCTAGCGCGGGTCTGACTGGCCTGCCTAGCTCTCTAGAATGACTCCCAAAGAATTAACACACAGAATGCAACATATGCACAATGCAGAATGCATTAAATCACCTCAATTCTAAAGCAACAAAGGGTATCAGCAATAATGGCCAATGTAGAGTTATTTGATCCACTGATGTTGACATGACTAAACAACTTGGAACCGCCATTGATAACAAGCTTGTTGTCTACAGTTTGGGTTTCAATTGGGGATTTGGGGTCTGAAAATTGGGAAATGAAGTAAAGGGGTGTGGTTTTTTTAGGGGCTGAAAAACAAGGTTTTGATGAATTGAAAACCGGATATAGTTTGGAAGAGGAAGAAAAAGGAGGAGAAGGAAGGAAGAATGAGGAAAGAAGAAGGAGGAATGAGGAGAAGGGTGGTGGCGGGGATGCAAAACAAAGGAGGAAGGAGTGGGAGGAGGAGGGTGGCGGTGGGGCTGCGAAACAGTAAAGGATTGATGGGGAGGGGGAGGAAGAGGGTGGCGGTGGGGCTACAAAATAGAATATGTAGAAGATGGAGGAGAAATGAGGAAGTTTATTTTTTAACATCCGTTAGATTTTTCTCGAGATGCGCATGTGATTAATTTGGACCCTATGATTTTTCTCGAGATTTTTTTATGATTTCAATTGGACCCTACGATTTTATTCGAGATGAGATATTTAAGATATAATTTTTTTTATCAACTGTTGAATTTTCCTCAAGATACGATTACAATTTCAAATGGCCCATACGATTTTCTTCGAGATACAAAACATTCAATTTCAGTATTTGATTTATTAAGAGCATTTTGGTCATTTAATTTGAAAATACACAGTCAATGCATGTTGACTGTTGGTATTGGGTGGTAAATGCAATAGTGACTAGTGAGGGTGCACATCTCAATTAGCTATTTATTATAGAGTGACTTAGCAATTAACCCTTATTTTTTGCTGTTGCTAAATAACACCACCAATTATGTTGAAGGATACAACCAGTGCCTTACTTTCTAAAGGACACCACCACCTTTTTTAAGGATACCACCGCTTGCTGAAGGACGCTATCAATATAAACAAAAAACTTTACTACATCTCTTCTATTCTTCTCCTTCCATCCTCCTCCTCCCCTTCACCACCACCACTTCGCCACCGCCACCTCTCCCCCTCTCATTTTCCCCTTTGCACTACTACCACACCCACCTCTCTTCCTCATTTTTTTTCTTCTTCATCAATCCCCACCACTGCCACCTCTCATCCTCCTCCCCTCTTCTTCTTATTTTCCTCCCCATCACTTCTTATTCTTCTCCATCAATCCCACCACCGCTATCTCTCCTCCTTCTCATTTTTCTTCTTCTTCTTCTTCAATCACCACTACCATCCCACCACCTCTCTGCCTCTTCCTCGTGGGTGGTGTTGTTCCGGTGAATAGAAAAGAGAAGGTGAAGGTGGTGGTTTCCTTCAATAGATCCAAATATATATAGGGTGACAATGTCCTTCATTAAAAAATGGTGGTATTATTTTAGGGTTATTTGCACTTTCCCCTATTATAAATACCTAATTCAGGATCACCCTCAGAATAAATTGGTAATGCACTTTGCCCACAAAATTAGCAGTCAACATGCTTTGACTGTCTATTTTTCAAGTAGATTACCAAAATACCCTTGACAAAAGGTTGAAATTGAATGTTCTGTATCTCGAACATCTCATTTCGAAAAAAAATCAAAGGGTCTAATTGAAATGATAAATATATCTCGAAGAAAATCAAATGATTTAAAAAAAAAAAAAAAAAAAAACTATTGCTTTCTTCCCCACCCACCCCTTCACCCTCCCTCCTCATCCCTGATTCACATCCCCCTCCACAATTACTCTACATTGTAACTGGATTAGATGATACCCACACACACCTAAAAAAACTCTCTTTTTCCTCTTTATATCTCTTACACCACTTACTGGAATATTGGGTTAGATATGGTTTTGCTTTTGAAATGGGGACATTAGGAGACCAAGTGGAAATCAAAGTGCTCATGGAAAAAAAATTAAAAAATGTTGGTGGATCCAATAAGTATTAATTTTTTTTCACATGTTCTCCAATGATTCATTTTTGAAACATTGATTGACACCCTTTAGTTTTACTACTATTTAATACACTTGTTAAATTTCAATTTCTATGGTAATGGGTTGACTGGATCTTCTGTTATTGTATTTTACTCTAGACAGATGGATTCAGCCTAAAGTGAATACCCACCCATTGCTTTAGCATACATTAGGTGGAGAGATTGTAGGAGAAACATAGATTTCACGGGAGAAAATATTTTTCAGATCTTTGGAGAAAAATCCATAAGAGATTTTTATAGATTTTACAAGAAAGAACAAGGGATTGAGGAGGGGGTTGCGAATCAGTGAGGAGGAGAGATGAAGAAGGGTTGAGATGGGGTTGCCAACCAAGGAAGATGAGGGAGGAAGAAGGGGTGGGGGAGGAGGGGTGAAGAAGGGGTGTGTGGGGAAAAAGATGATGGTTTTTTAACAACTGTTAGATTTTCCTCGAGATACGTTTATCATTTCAATTGGACCCTTTGATTTTTTCGAGATGAGATGTTCAAGATACAAAACATTCATTTTCAGCCTTTGATTTGTCAAGGGTATTTTGGGAATCTATTTTGAAAACAGACGGTCAAGACATGTTGACTGCTAGTCTTGGGGGCAAAATGCAATACCGATGTATTTTGGGATGACTCGAAATTAACTATTTATTATAGGGGGAAGTGCAATTGACCCATTTTAATATTTTAATTTTGTTTTCGTAGGAGCTTGTGGCAGTTGAGTTGATACATTGTCTTTTCATTGGATCGTATTTATTGGCTTTTCAAAATGTGCATGAGATATTTGAAAAACTAATAAATGTGAACCAATTAGATGATGTCATGTCAGCTGCCTCGTCAAAGAGGTAGACTTTGAGAGTTAGAATAGAGTTTTTCTTCTCATAGGCAACCTGGTTTTGACAACCATGTTGATGCGGTGATTCTAAATGGCGAGGAAACGAGCGAGGAAACGGGTAAGGGAGGGGGTGTGACCCTCCATCCCCCTCGAGATGCGCGCCTGTGTGAATCTTGAGGGGGATGGGGGGTCACACCCCCTCCCTCACTCGTTTCCTCGCCGCCTAGCAACATTCATGTTGGTGAGATGGAGAATGAAGTGGCAAGCCGCTGTGGTGAATTAAATTAAATCCACACCTTTAGATTCTCCAAATCAAACCACCATTTACCCCAACATCACCTGTACCAACAACTACTTATAAGCTCAACTTCCCCATTCAATCCTCACGGAGAAGATGAAAAACCAACATGGCTTTCCTCAACTCCAAGCTTCATTTCCTACTCTTCACACGCACACTCTCCTATCCCTCGTCTCCAGTACTTCAACCCATTCTCTTATGCAAAAACTATAAGCAACATACATAGTTGTAAAAAAAACACCTTATTTGTACTAGCTAGCATATACTCTACTCTTTAGTTGATTTATAAGCAAATTTGAATGTCTTGAACTGCTATAGTTTTGCCTTTGAGAAGGCAAAGATCAATTCCTTGAAAGTGTTTTGTCCCCAGGTTATCTTAGTGAAATCACTCTTGTTCAAGCTCTTGTTTTCGTTTCAAACAAATTGATCTCTTTGTTTTTTCATTATTCTTTTAGTCACACAATTCGAGAAACATATATTTTTTTATTGTGAACCCCGTATGATCACACTTATTTGGTTTTACTAAAACTATCATAGTGAAACAAGCAACGAATCAACATCAAAATCAAAATTTACTCTTCTTTAGACAATGGAGATGATGTTGCTTGGTGAAACAAGATGGGGATGACTGGTGAAGTACTCTTCGAAAAACATTGGAGAGTAGTAATGGTGGATGCAACAAAGGTGGTGGTATTTTTTGTTGTGGAAGAGGGGATGGATAGAAGCAATAAATAGGGAAGAGGTAGAAATTGGTGTTTAAAGCAGAGATGAAAGGGGAGTAACGAATCCCTTTAGAGGAGCAAAGTATATCTAAAGGCGTTGATCTATAGTGAATTCAACATGAAACAGATAACAAAGTACACTCTAATAAGAATTCCCTTCTCGAAATACTTGCACGCACGCCAACTCCTTTCGTAGCGCACATCATCTTCAACTTAGCACATACACCTTCAACTGAACACATACACTTTGGTTTATTTACTCAGTGATATTTTAATCAGACATATAGAAAATAAATTAGACTCGGGTTGTTTCTTTATAGCTTAGAAGTGTTAAGCTCATTTGAAACCACCCTTAAGGAAGTTAAAAGAGAGGGTTTCCTTTTTATCAAGTTTGTTTGGCATGGCTTAGTCAACTAGATTTTGACCTTTAACAGGCCTTTACAATGGCTAGATTCAAAATAGTTGTTTCTTGACTTGACTGTGTCTTGATTCTATTAGGTCCGGTCGACCGGAGATAGGTCATCAACATTTTTAATAGCATAAGCCTCCTTGTTGCCTTTACCCTTTTGGTCAACAGGTTTGGACTCTCTTCAACCTTATCTTGAATTTTAGTTTTCTTGATTTTGCATTTGTTCTTGATCATCTTAATGTTGGTCTTTTGTGACTTTGACTGATACTTCTTGATTGTCCTTAAACTTCTCACAATAACTGATTCATCTCCATGAAATACTCACAATGGTTGATACATCTCTAGGTCTTTGATGTCCTTGACTCAAATGATCTAATTTCCTAAATCAGTCAAACCTATCATATACAACTTTATAAACTAGTTGTACACTTATACAATTTTGCTCAACCAATATTGATTTTATAATTAATCAATATTATTTTTGGTAATTCATGAACTACATTCTCAGTCTTGGAGTACATGTTTGCATTGATATTCAATCGAAGCAATTATCTATCAATTGATTGTGGTTTTGACATCCAATAACATTTTATTTTCAAATTTATCTTTGTTGTTTCAACAGTGAATGTGGGGAGGGGGTGTTAGGAGGATAACTTGGGAATTCTATCTTATTATTATTATTATTATTATTATTATTTTAAGAAAGTATTTTGTAGACATGTTATAAGCATCCAGTAGAATGCATCAATCCCACAAACAATCTCAATAAGAAAATAGTAAAAAAATAATTAGTTAGGTTATGGGTATTTCTCAATAAGTTGAGACTTTTCTAATGATCGAGTAGCTTCAGTAGTTTGGGGTTTTTCTTGTAATTGGGTGAACTCAGCAACAACACCCTTAAAGGTGTATTTGTTTGCATGGAATTCAATTTCATTGAATGTTCATGTCATGGGAGTTCAACTAGCCACCTTTGATTACAATTAAAATTTCATGATATGTGATCACTACATTTTGATCAAATTTCCCTAAAACACAATGCCCCCTCCTCCAATAAATTCTGTGAATTTAGATTCCATGTAACCAAACACACCCTAAATAAATTCCCCTCTCTATAATTGGGCAGGATTTTGATCTAGCATTCTAGCCAAAGCCCAAATCTAAATCCGTAATATCATAAAATGACTTTTAAGGCCCATTTTTCACAAAATAGACCATTTAGGTACCGTAGTTGATGGAATGACTAATTTATACTTAATTTTATATTTTTATGATCAATAATAACTCTTTTATTAACTCAGGTTAACCTATAAAGTTATATGACATCTTTACTCTTTCTAAACAAATGGAAAACCTATTTTTATACTTTTTATGACTAGTAATGTTTCTTTTATTAATTATTCTAATTGTGACTAACCAATTGTTAGTTAGTTTAGCCTATATAAATTGATGATTTCTGACTTATTGTTTCTACAATCACTCTTCAAAACATATCTAATGGAGCCAAAAGTATCACATTGTTTATATTATTTATTTAGTTGTTGTTGTTGTTATTATTATTATTATTATTATTATTATTATTATTATTATTATTATTATTATTATTATTATTATTATTATTATTATTATTATTATTATTATTATTATGTGACATGATTTCAAATATAAAAAAAATCACAATGTTTACTTCTTAACTCAGATCGTTAATCCCAAAACTTGAAGTGTAAAAAATCAAGAAAATTAGTTTACATGAATAATACTCAAGTTATTGGTTTCTTACAAAGATTAAATGAAAGAGAGAAGGGATTGAACTATTTGTCATTGGGGATAAATAAAAAGTGCCAAAATCTTTTAAACAAGTGACAGTTGAAGTTGATGAGGTATAAAAAACAACAAAAACTATGACTGATCATTGCGGTGAGCTATAACGGACAAATAATAATAATAATAATAATAATAATAATAATAATAATAATAATAATAATAATAATAATAATAATAATAATTATTATTATTATTATTATTATTATTATTATTATTATTATTATTATTATTATTATTATTATTATTATTATTATTATTATTATTATTATTGTTATTGTTATTGATGATACATCAAAATATACCTCATCACAACTATACACGTGGAAAAAATCCATCACGAGGATCAAGTACCCCACCTATCGGGTCAGCTCATAAAACCAAGAAGGCAAAGCCAATCATAAAAGCCCAGACATGGCCTATCAGAAGAAGACGTAATAAAGGCCCAAATTCGGGTCCGCATCAGTTATCTCATAAAAGAAGGGAACAGAGGGAATTACGCCTCCACAGACACATCTTCATAAATGAGGAGACTTTTATGAGGAACGTCTCCTCCCGCTGCGCCTCACATGCTTAAGTCACGCAGAGAATTAACCGCGACCATTATATAAGGTAAAGAGAACAATCAACTAAGGTATGCAACTTTAACTAAGTTTTCTCCAGATTTACTTCATTATTCAAACAAAGTTGTTGACTTAAGTATCATAGTGCCCGCGACCACCAAAAAGGTGGTATTTGGCAGTCTAACATCTGTTTTGCAGATCAAACTTACAGGAGGATGGGATTTGGATGCATTAGTTTGGCGCCGTCTGTGGGAAATGACAAGTTTTCTTTCTAAAAAAAATATCCATGATAGCAAAATTCACTAACCATCGACATGCTATCAGAATAGAAGGAACACTATACAGACCTTCAACCCAACGACATTCACAATAACCCTCCTACTGGCGAAACTATACTGCCAGCGGTTCGCGATCAAGATCCAATAGTGACCACCGGGCCAATTGCACCCGATAGTCAAGATCCACAACATGCAGTAGCTCAGACAACCCAGACATTCGACAATGCTGCTACTAACCCTCTGGTAGATCTGTTTATGATCCAGATGAACCACATAACGAAAATGTTGGAAAAACTCACTCAAGAACGCCTTCAGTCAACCAACCCTATCCAAGCATCACCCCAGCGAAATTCTACCAACCAAACCCGAGAAAGCGATGAGGTTCCTACAGAACCTCAACATGGAAATCTCGAAAGCAACGAGCTCCCCCAAGTAAGACTCCACAGAGCGAAAGAACACCTGCTGAAATCTCGTTCAGGATCGAAGTCACGGATCCCAATGTATTGTACGAACTAGTCAAGCCACTATTTTCTAACACCCTAATGATAACTCCCATGCCAAAGAAGTTTACCCCACCAAAGTTTGAATCATATGATGGCACCACCAACCCAACAGACCATTTGCGACATTTTCACCACATGATGGTGCTAAAGGAGACTGAGTCAATCTTATGCAGAACCTTTCTGACTAGTCTTACTACAGCAATGAGCTGGTTCAAAAGCTTACCACTGAGGTCAATAGACTTCTTCCAGGTGCTAGCCACCATCTTTATCACCAGATTAATCGAAAGTCAGCTAATGAGGAAAGGACCACACTACCTCCTTCACATCAAACAAAAGCCTGAGGAGACGATAAGGGAATATGTTACTCGTTTCACTAACGAGCCGACAATGATAGATGGATGCAACGATGACTCGACCACTGCTACTTTCACCGCCTGGCTGAAAAAAAATGCCATTTTTATACTCTTATCCTGGAACCCCCAAAAAGCATGGCAACCCTGTTGAAAACCGCCCAAAAGCACATTTCTCCCAAGGATATGAAAGCCGCAAGGAAGAAAAATGACCAAAAAAGATAAAACTACTAAAAACAAACAGAAAAGGAGGGAGGAAAGAAAGAGAGACGACGAATCCCGGGAGGATAACATTCAGCCGAAGAGGCATTGGAATAAGCCTCCCGAATCCAACCAGCAAGAGCCTAGGAAGCTGCAGCCGACATGCAGCAAGGCCCAAACACGAGCGGGTGACAAGTGTAATGAAAAAGACATACGAACTGTACACAGCCTTGAAAACGAGCCAGGTCAATATACTGAAACACATGGCGAAGTGGGAAGACGACAACTGGCCACTCAGAATGAGAAGAGATCTAGAAGAAAGAGACAAAATCAAATATATTGTTCCTTCCACAAGGATCACAGGCACAATACCGAAGACTGCTACAATCTGAAAGATGAAATTGAGCATTGGGTTCAGAGAGGACGACTTGATGAATTCATCGAAATGTCAGACAAGTAGCTCAAAGAAAAAGAAAAAGCTGATACAATTACGGGATCAAAAGAATGGTTCAGGGAAGTAATATATGCCTTACACTGCATGGCCAAAGGAAACACAACGATCAACCCAACCGAAAAAGCAGCCGGAAACACCTCCCACTCGAGCTCATTTATATAGAAGTTCTATCGCCAAACAAAATCAGACGAAACCATTTTACCGATTCACAGTAAAAGAACATGGAAAAGCTTGCACCAATTGACTAACACAATTCAATTACCCTACTGAAGGATGCAAGCCCAACCCGAATTACCGACGATGAAATTGACGACAACAGACTTGATTAAACCTCGACAATTGGTGCTGATGCAAGCATGATTGGATAATTCGGTGTTGATGTGAGCATGATTGGACAATTTAGCATCGACATGAGCATGATTGGATAGTTTGGTGGTGATGTGAGCATGATCGAACAATTCAACATTGCTTAGTTATCGAGTCAGAAAGCACCCTGAATTCGTTAGCTACAATAACATATCCAACGAACGATGAGTTATAACCAATAGCAAATATGGCAACTTGAAAACAAAAGCGAGGCGAGACAAAACAATAAAGACGTAAATCTCTAACAACACGAGGATCAACATCAACCTAGCAAAAGTTAGGAGGACGAAGCCAACCACTTTGCAATCTAGCGTAACTTTTTGATAAAAACAACCGCTAAAGTTGGTCAGAAAATCAGGAGAGAAATATCAATAAAATTACAAATTCGGAATCCCCATCTTACGCATGGACAACAAAATAAAGGCATCAATACTCGACAATATAGAGTAATCGACATATCAAACCAAAAGAAATCAGGACACAAGTCAGATATATATAATAAGCTTCTGGTTTGATCAACCACGAAATAAGAGTTGGACGAACGAGTCAACTTAATTCAAAAAGAAAATTCGGATAAACTAGTATGTCAAACCAACGAAGTAAGAGTTGGATGAACGAGTCCACTTAATTCAAAAAGCTTCAGGTTGACTAGTACGTCAAACCAACAAAGTGAAAGTTGGACAAACAAGTCAACTTAGTTAAATAGAAACTTTTGATTGACTAGTACATCAAACCAACGAAGTAAAAGTTGGAAGAACGAGTCAACTTAATTTAAAAAGCTTCAGGTCGATTGGTACATCGAACCAACAAAGTGAAAATTGGACAAACAAGTCAATTTAGTTATAAGCAACTTCATATTGACTAGTATGTTAAACCAACGAAGTAAAAGTTGGACGAACGAGTCAACTTAGCTAAGAACAACTTCAGATTGACTAGTATGTCAAACCAACGAAGTAAAAGTTGGATGAACGAGTCAACTTAATTCAAAGAGCTTTAGGTTGACTAGTACGTTGAACCAACGAAGTGAAAGTTGGACAAACAAGTCAACTTAGTTTAAAAGCAACTTCAGATTGACTAGTACGTCAAATCAACGAAGCAAGAGTTGGACGAACGAGTCAACTTAATTCAAAAAGCTTCAGGTCGACTAATACGTCGAACCAACAAAGTGAAAATTGGACAAACAAGTCAACTTAGTTAAAAAGCAACTACGGGTTTGTTTAGTACGTCAAACCAACGAAGTAAGAGTTGGACGAATGAGTCAACTTAATTCAAAGAGCTTTGGGTCGACTAGTACGTCGAACCAACAAAGTAAAAGTTGGACAAACAAGTCAACTTAGTTAAAAAGCAACTTCGGGTTGACTAGTACGTCAGACCAACGAAATAACAGTTGGACAAATGAGTCAATTTACCCAAACAAATAACCTCAGGCGGACTAGTAGTCTAGTACGTCAGACCAACGAAGTAAAAGTTGGACAAACGAGTCAACCTAATTAAAAGAAGAGCTTCGGGTCAACTAGCGTGTCGAACAAACAAAGTGAAAGTCGAGACTAGAAAGTCAACTTACTCGAATAAGCTCCAACACGTAAGGAAAAAGGATAGAGTCAACCCACTTCAAGGAAACCAATGCGTCAAAACATAAAAGTAGGCATAAAGGAATTCAGATAAAAAATCAGACATAATAAAAAATGTAGCCGTAAAGGCCCCCTGGCCGGTCGAAAAAATCAAACTAGAGATACGCAGTACAACTTACTTCAACAACTACGATTGACCTAAAAAAAGGTATAAGCAACATACAACGAGTCGACAAGACAAATTACGACTATGATAAATCATGCAAATAAGAATACCGAGAAGGGGAGTTCTTTTCATTAGTAAAACTATTCTGTTACATCCCGGGAAGAAGATAAAATAGTAGGAGATGAAACAGAGGCTACCACAACATCATTGGCGACACCATCTATATGAGGAGCGAAGCTCTCTCTTCAGAAATATAAGGAAGCAATGGTTATTCAACCACTGGAGCACTCGAAGGGTCCGGGGCACCTTCTTCACCGTCATCATCTTCAAAAGTTTGATCAACCAAGTGGCGGTGCTTAGACAAATCAACACCGAGCCCCTCGATATAATCAAGAAGCTCAACCCTCCCGTCAACAACTCGCTTCCAATCTTCAACCTCCGCAATGCGAAGCTTGTCCTTGGCAGTAGGAAGTTTGTTTTTTGCCACAACAAGCCATCCTTCAGTGGTGGTAAGCATGACGGAAGTGTCTCCCTTGACCGCGTCGAACGTAGCTGTCGGTTGCTCCACCCGTTTCTCAGCAATATCACGATTAACAGATCGCTCAATCACAACACATGCAACCTCATCATAAGCTGTTTTTTTGGCAGATAGCTCCTTCTCCATATCACGCAAACGAGTACACCCATCCAACTTGGTCCTCAAGGACTTGAGCTCAACTATAGACTTATCATGCGTGCCTTTCGCTTCAATCAATGAGGCACGAGTAGCCCCGATAGTTTTTCCAACTATGCGCATCACATTTTCAACATGTTGAATTGGGAAAGGACGTGAGAAAACACCAGAAACAACGTTGACAACTTTATCTCCAAAGAAACCACTTGATCATGACCAACTTGATAAAACGAGCCCATCACCCCTGCATAAGTGAGATGATTCATCCCGTCCATTATCTGCTTAAGACCGTAATCAAGATGATCGCTCGGATCCAATACGGGCATTGGAATCTTTCCACTGACCGCCCGTGCCATTCATTTATCAACCTGTGCGCACCCTCTTGCACATCAAGCCGAGTAAACCAACAAAACTTTCCATCTGACTTGATACAAATATCTTCCGAGCTAGGCTCAGTCTAACTAACTTGTGGATGAAGAACATGAGGATTCAAAAGCACAAAAGAGCCACCCCCAACAACCGGAAGGGCAGGCAGAACGACAGTGACAACAGATAAACCACTTTTGCCTTCCCGACGTGGAACATAACTAGTAGTGGCAGCAGGAGCAGGAGAGTCCAAACGAGTGGGAGAAGAAAATTGAGGTTAATAGAAGGAAACTGAGGAGGAAGAACTTCGAAACTTAGACCACTACCGACAACCTTTATAGATTGCTCCATCGCCAACTAGAACATCCTGTCATTGATAGCTCGAGGATCATCGTTAGACCATTTGATATTCACATAATTATTACATAATATACCTCCTAACCTATGTTTGTTAGTGTTTCGAATAGTGTATTTTAGTTTAATTATTCTATTTTTGTATTTTTGTAGGATTTGGAGTTTAAATGTCAAAAGTGCATTAGCGTGGCGAATTCTGAAATTCATAGACAAATTAACGAAGTGGAGCGGGAGACACTCAAGCCAAAGATTAAGAGAACCAAAGGAAAAAATGAAGGAAATTAGTTTTGAATTTTGGTGGTACAAAGAAGTGATATGGGTGAACATAGCCAAACCCATTTTTCCTTTTATTAAAACATAATCCAAACAAAAGGGTCTCACCCTTTTGTTTCCAATTGGATTTGGCTTGGGGATCCACCGACATAGAATGGGTATTTTGGTTGCTAATTTGGGCCCAATAGGGCAAAGGGGGCTTTTTAACCAAAAAGAGACAACAACCAATAGGTTTTATTATTATTTGTTTTCTTTGCAACAAGAGGATGGCTGGAACAAAAACGCAGGAAGGGAGGAGAAGGTGCTGTCTAGAATAGAAAAGAAGAACGCAGCAGCGGTGGACACGCAGCGGCAACGACGACGCAGCAGGGCTGTCCAGAACGCAGCAGCAGCAGTGTGCGCAACAGCAGAGTAGAAACGCAGCAGCAGCAGGGTGCGCATCATTGATTTGCCATGCGCTGCCATGCCGATGAAACTCCACACCATTGTTGCTGTTATCACCTCCACTATGCGTCACTAAACTCCATGCAAGGTGAAGAGACGAACTCCTAGATGTAACGTACTTAATTAGTATTTGATTCGTTTTACGCTTTCACGATGAATAATGGTGTTTATGATTCTCACTTTTATTGAATGTAAGAATTTATGTTATTTTAGTGACAGAGATTTCATAAATTTCTTCGTAGATTATTATTCCGGTGATTGTCGTTTCTTCTCCATATAAGTTTAGTCACGTTTTTCTTAAGTGTGGAATTTTTAAGGATAAATTGATTCCGGTAGGTTAGTTATATGTGATCGTCTTTTATTATGTTATTGTCTTCGAATATATCGTAAGTTTAGGATATCACATTTGACCAACCTTTGTGTTTTCTAGAAAAAGTGAAATCTAAAATCCATTTACATTAGGATATATTAATGCATTAAAGACTATTTTTCCGATTATATTGTGTGGAATGTGAAACACGTAATCGAGTCATCATAGCGAATCAATACTAGTTGATGCGTGAAATCTAGGAGGGATTCTTGGAACCTTGTGACTTCTCCAAACTTGATTTTTATTAAACTAAATTTAATTCCATATTTTAGAATTGCTAAATTTTCTTACATTTAGTTTTGCGTAGTTTTTCTTCCTTGACCTTGTTTTGTAGATCGTTTTTCCTCGTGGGATCGACACCCCAATCTTTACTGCAATTGACCGCGTGTATTGTTTGGGTGTAATCACCATTCAACAACGTTTGAAACACCATAGGTGAAAAAAGGCTATTTCATTATCGTCCAACGGACGAGTAGTCTCTTTTTTGCTCATCTCCAGCACCAGCCTCATCTCTTTAGCCTCCTCGAGGGATGCGCGATCCTCTCCCGTAACATCCTTACTAGAAGGACTCAGACGAGATGCAATCCAAGCAACACCAAGAGTAGAAAGTCGTTTCTTCTTTGAAACCCGACCAGGATTTACTAAGAATTGTTTCGATGGACTAGTAGGCCTCGCAAACTTCCTCTTCCTAGAAATCGAGTCAACGACATTGACAAGAGCATCAAGATCCGTAACTCGCATATTCGAACTCACTTCCCGATCAATGCTAGCACCACTAACGCCAGTAAGAATAACGCGAACGACAATTTCCTCAGCATGGGATTCAGTAAGCAAGGCCCACTCCACTTCGTTCATAGTATACAAACTGCTATGCTCCAAGATGTCCTCGGAGAGAAATGTCTCCACAAGGAATTCGGGAAGCCTCAAGAATTGGTCACCGACCCTCCGCTCATCCGCGGTCAACTGTAGATCCTTCCGTTTGTTAGGAACTCGAAACGACTGCAAAATCAGGCAACCTCGCAATTGAAAGTAGCTAGAGTTAACAAAAACATAAAACCAAAACCTTGACCAATCTTGGATGTCATCATTAAGCTTCGCGAAATAGGCAGGGGAATGGAGGAAGCATATACCCTTGATCACCATCAGACCAACCACCGAATGCAGAACTCTAACAATCAAAGGAATGTCGGATAGAATAACCCTTGCATAAGAAGGACCCATTTGGGCAGGAGGAATGCCCAAAAAATTCAGATATTCCCAAAACAACTCTGGAACTGGGAATCGAAGGCTAGAAGAAAATATGCACGGATATAGTGCAATGTACCCAAACCTTGGACGACAAAGACTATCGTTATGTCTAGGCAAAATAATCTCGAGGTCAGGTGACACAGTGTAGTCAGAACGAAGGTTGTCCAACACCGCTTGAGAAGCTTTTTTGGGAGAAAAATAAGTTTCGCAAGTAGCCAGCGCCTTAATGCTTAGTTTATCGCTAGCAGACATCGTTAGAAAACAGAGAAACAAGGATAATAAAGAAGACGGACGAAGGAAATAACCCTAATTTCAAAGACAACGTAAATAGGGATACACCCATCACGCCCCTTTTATAGTAATGAAGGGACTGCTCATGGGACAACGTGCCATATATGATGGCTACGCGAAATCCAAAAATGTGCGCAAAAATGAACAGGTGATTAAGAAATCGAGACATCAACCCACCAAAAGTTGCGTACAACATTAAATACAAGGCAATTATGGAATTGAAAAACCAACCGGCACGAAGTTAGTGATCACGTCAGCATACTTACTAACTAAGGGGGGAGTAGCTGATGATACATCAAAATAGACCGTCATCACAGCCATACACGTGGTAGAAAACATCCATTACGACAATCAAGTACCCCACCTACCGAACCAGTTCCTAAAACCAATAAGGCAAAGTCAATCATAAAAGCCCAAACAAGGCCCATCAGAAAAAGACGTAATAAATGCCCAAATTCGGGCCCGCACGAGTTCTCTCATAAAGAAGGGAAACGTTACATAAGAAAAGAATCGTGGAGGGAGTTACGCCTCCACGAACACATCTTCATAAAGGAGAAAACTGTTAGGAGGAAAGTCTCTTTCCGTTGCACCTCACATGCTTAAGTCACACTGAGAATTAACTGCGACCATTATATACGGTAAAGAGAACAATCCACCAAGATATGCAACTTTAACTGAGCTTTGTCCAAATTTACTTCCTTATTCAAACAGAGTTGCTAACTTAAGCATCGAAGTGCATTCGGCCACAAAAAATGTGGTCTTTGATAGTCTAACATCTGTTTTGTAGGTCAAACTTACAGGAGGACGAGATTTGGACGCATAATAATAATAATAATAATAATAATAATAATAATAATAATAATAATAATAATAATAATAATAATAATAATAATAAAAAATAAATAAATAAATAAATAAATAAATAAATAAATAAATAAATAAAGAAATAAAAACAATGTGATATTTGTGACTTCATTAAATATGTTTTGGAGAGTGATTGTAGAAATAATATGCCAGAAGTCATCAACTTATATAGCCTAACCCAACTAGCAATTGGTTGGTCATAATTAACATAATTAAGAAAATAGTCATTGTTGGTTATAAAAGTAGGTTTTCAGTTTGTTTAGAAAGGGTAAATATGTCCTATAACTTTATGGGTTAATTAAAAAAAGTTCTTATTGGTCATAAAAAATGTAAAAGTATGCACAAATTAGTCATTACATCAACTACGGTATCTAAATATTTTATTTTGTAAAAAAGTAGGCTTTAAAAGTCATTTTCCGTAATATGACTAACAATTTTAATCTCACCTTAACAAGCTCAAGTTATCGACAATGGAAATGCTAATTATTTAACTGAGACCATAACAATTTTGATCTCACCTTTTCATTGACAATATATTTTGCGATGTGAAGTGTTGATATTTATTTTTATACAAATTATTTTGCATAATAAACCAATCAATTCGTAACCCAATTAGCCAATGCCTAGTTTGTGGGCAGTAGGTGCTGAACTATTCTATTTCTCTGGTTATTCTATATCAGAACCACAATAAACAACATTACCTAATTAATTGTGAACTTCTAATTAATATTTTTCTTCATCACCAAATACAAAGCTTTGGCCATGTCACCATGCCACCAGAAATTGTTGAATACATTCCCAATGCCCTGACTTTGAATACGTTATAATACACAAATTCCAAACCTTGAATAGAAAATTTAATCGAGTGGAATTTCTTGTTCATAGAGACAGCCCAAGACCATAGGTTTTGTCGCCTAATTTCTCAACTAAAGCTAGCCAACGTTGTTACTTGACAAGCTGCGGTTCACTCATCAACATGCTATGTATACAGAAAAGGAGAAGATGAAGAACATATAACATCCAACCACTTAAAGTAGTAACTACCAAGGCAAAGTAAAGCAAATATATATAGATATGGCTTTCTCCAACTCTGTTGCAGTTTGTTTCGCAGTCATGCTGTTGAGTGTTGTTCTTGTTGCTGGACAAGGCCCTACTCCTGCCCCAAACTCGAGTTCTCTCACTTCTTATCCATCATTTGTTGCTGGACTTATAGGTTGCACGGTTTCATTCTTGGTACTCAAAAAGGGCATTTAAGCCCTCTCACACGCACTTATTGAATGTAGTTTGTGTTGTGTAATTAGTGTGTTGAATAATGATCAGGATAGCTGACATGCCTCATTAAGTACATGTATTCTTCTTATCAAATTACACCCCACCTTTTTCCATCTAATTAATCAATTAATCATGAATAAATATGTACTATCAATAATTTTAAGGTATACTAGTTATATAAGAATATGCATTCGTTGTGCAGCATGTTTGTTTATTAATATTTTCCATCACCAATGAAAGCATTCTCTTCTTCAATCTGATAGTTGTTCTCTCTGAGGTTGTATTTGGTAATGACTGTCAATCTTAGCTTACCTAAAAGAGCAGAATCAGAGTTCTTAATAGACAACTATATATGAGTGCATCGATCCTGAGTTATGGTACAATAATTGGGATGATAAGGCAATACATATAAATTCAATCACAGGTAGAGACTAAAACATTTACATCAATTGCCAGTGCTATCCTCCAATGCAATTTTTATATTCTGTTGGACAATGCAGATTTCGGCACCACCAAAGTTATTCCTCAAATGTTCAAGAATCTTTCATGAGACCAATCTCAATGACTAAAGGTCGTCAAAATCATTGCTTTCCTGACTAATATTACAATGAATTGGTTATGAGGAAGCAATGCATGTTTGGTTCTGAGAAAGAAGAACACTTGAGTTCTGCAAGCCCTCTCTTCCCCTACCCTTCCAATGCTTTGGCAAATAGGCTTACAAGCCTCCCTTCAAGCTTAGGATGTAGTCGACAAGGAGGTGTGAAATTTGAAATAATAATGAACTTATTAACAGTGGCTGATAATCAACTTCCATTACGATCTTTCAACTTGTGAAGGTATGACTGTGCAAAAGAAGCATGTATGGCTGCTCCAATGGGAAGAGCATCTTCGTCGATAGCATAGTAAGGGCTATGAGCCGGGTAGCCAGATCCTGCTTTATCACTCCTAGTTCCTATAAAAAGGAGGGAACCAGGTACATGGTCCAAGTAGAATGCAAAATCCTCACTGCCCATGAAACTATGAGATGTTAATATGTTGTCTTCTCCCACTATGTCTAATGAGATATGATGAACATGTTCATAGATTTCCTTGTCGTTAACCATTGGCGGAATCACTGGATAGTCCTCCTCACGAAAGTCCACTTCTGCTGAGCAGCGGTTCACTGCAGCTTGTGCTATAATAACCTAATTGAAAAATTCAACAATCTTGATTTTCAGTAATTCGGTAGATTTACTAAGTGCTGATGACATGAGCTAGTTGTGCTGAGAAAAAAGGAAAGTTTTGAAAATTGTCGAATTATGCATCAAGTAATAGCCTAGAGCCTATTGTATAGAATTAACCCAGTATTGGATTTTCAGCCACAGATTACTTCATTTGGTTTGCTTGGGGATAAAAGAAAAATCTGGTCCTGAATGAAGTATCAATGACATTTAAAACAGTTTCGAAATTTTATTAGGTGGTGATGGATTTGCTTAATACCTCTTGTATTCTCCGTTTTAATGCCTTGAATGTCTCTTTTCTGAATGCCCTGAAAGTACCCGAAATAGTCACCGATTCCGGTATGATGTTGAATGCGCTCCCACCATCAACCATGGAGACAGAAAGCACCTGCACCCAATTCACTGCTCAACAACCTTACTGATATCAGGGCCATGACGAGTCTTCTGAAAACGAGATATAAGAGCCCTTTTACACTCAAGGATAGTGACTTAGTTTTTAGAAGCAATTTCTGTTCTGATTTTAAAAAAAAATTCGGGAAATATGTAGTTGTATGTAGAAATTTCGATGGTATGTCAAACATGTATGATTATGAATATGCGGAAAGTGAAATACAAGTAAATTAACCTAATAAACACATTTTGTAGGTTTTACATGAAAATATTAAAATCTACGAAATATTTCGGCCAAAAAAATGTAATTTGCTTCATAGAGTTTTTGGTTTTACAAGAAAATGTCGAAATTTACAAAAAAAACACAAAATATTTAAAAAAAACTCATCGAAATAATGTATGTTTCGATTTTGGTACTTTAAATTTTGATCCTTGATTACAGTATAGGTGGTTGTGACTATCAAAATGGATTTATAGGCCTATGTTCAAAGACACTTTACAGACGCTACATTATGCACATAAAAGATGCATAATTTGGTCCACCAATAGTGCATTCTGGTCATAACAATAGGAACTTTAATTCTGAGGCAATGTCAATTGTACGGAAAATGCTGTTCAACTTTGTCTATCAAAAGACTAGATTGGTCTTGCTAACAGAATCTTCCAATCTAGGAGAAGCTCTGGTAAAAAAATTCCCAATAAAATATGATAGAAATTAATTACCTGAGAATCCAAAGGGTCAGTCTCCCTTGAGACAATGCCTTGTAAACTAACTATCACTTTAGCTGCCGCCAATATTGGGTCGATAGACTCATGTGGAGCTGCAGCATGACCCCCTTTCCCAGTAATCTTAGCTTGGAAGGCTCCACATCCTGCTAAAAATTCTCCAGGTTTAGACGCCACAACTCCAATAGGGTATGTATAAGCTGTGTGCATTGTAAATATTGCTTCCACATTTTCAAGCACCCCCTCCTCAATCATTCTTTTTGCCCCTTCACCTTGTTCCTCGGCAGGTTGAAATATAAGAACAACTGTTCCCTAAGAAAATTTGAAAACGATGTACTAGTAAGGCTGTGTAAAGCATTCATTGCTGATTAAACTTCCTTATTAGTAATAGTGTTACTACCTGCAATGTGTTTCGAAGTTCTTGCAGTATCTTGGCAGCACCAAGGAGCATGCTAACATGTGCATCATGTCCACATGCATGCATTTTACCCTCAACTTTGCTCTTATGTTCCCACTCTACCAATTCCTACACACAATTAAATTTGTCTTTTAACGTAAAATTGGTCTTGAATAGTATATCTACGAAATCCGACTCGTATAAATTGTAACCACATACAAGTTTCAGATGGGATATACACACACATATATAGGTTTTCAACTACAACTAGCATGATTTCTGTGATACCCTTGTGTGGGCGGACCTGAGGGTGAGGGTGAGGGTTGGAGCCCAATAGGCCCAAGAGGCCTGTGGATCCCAAGAGGGGTTGGACGAGCTACTAAAGGGGGGTCATAGTCCCACATCGCCTGGGTGCGGGAGGGTGATGTGCTTTATATGTACGAGCTTGGCTCTACATGATACAACGCGTTTTAAAGCCGTGCGGGCTGGTTTGGGCCCAGAGCGGACAATATTGTGTCATGTGGATCGGGTCGTTACAGAATGGTATCAGAGCCTGACCCAGCCGGAAGTGTGCCGACGTGGACGTTGGGCATGTGTGGCCAACGAGGACGTTGGGCTCCCAAGGGGGGTGGACTGTGATACCCTTGTGTAGGCGGACCTGAGGGTTGGAGCCCAATAGGCCTGTGGATCCCAAGAGCGGTTGGATGAGCTACTCAAGGGGAATCATAGTCCCACATCACCTGGGTGCGGGAGGGTGATGTGCTTTATATGTACGAGCTTGGCTCTATATGATACAACACGTTTTAAAGCCGTGCAGGCCGGTTTGGGACCAGAGTGGACAATATTGTGTCATGTGGACTGTGTCGTTACAATTTCTCCATCATACCAATCAGAAGTTCTCAACACCATCAAATATTGTATTCCAATCAATTATAATGAAAATTTATAACTCCATAGCTCTTTAACGCCTAATTAGTTTTCATAAGACTCGCGTGTAGGGTTGGCAAAAAATATCTGTTTAGAATGATATTCGCCCCGCCCCGAATAGGGCGGATATGATTTTAGCTTTAAGAGATTTTGGGGCGGATTTAGGACAGAAAACCGAAACCGTCACGGATTTGAGAAAGAAAACTTATACGACTTTGGCCATATCCACCCCATGGATGCTCGATTATATATGTATAATTTATATAATTTGTTGGGTTGGTTATATCCAAGACGACAAAATGTCAAGCCAATTAGGCCCATCCCAATCCAATGTATTGCAGGGCCCAATTTTATTTTTATTTTTTTTATAGAAGTACAAGCTTTTTAAGTTTACCTCTCAAAGGATGTAGGATAAAACATCTTAGACTCACATTTAAAAAGGGGAAATGACTTATACGACCTACTTTTTATAATTATAAACCAAATAAGACCCTAACAATTAAAATGCCTCAAAAAACCTATTTTTTTGTAATTCAAGACTATTAAAAGCCACAAACCCAAACCATGGCTAAAAGATATGTAAAAAAGACAAATATACCCATACTTCTTAACATATTGACGAGGTGTTGTTATTTATATATTCAAATTCAACTTACATTAAAACAAATAAATATGCAATCTGATGATATATAAAAATGGTCACACCCTTGAGCCATACACGTGTCAAGATAATTTCGAGGAAATACGACCCCCAACATCACCCCAACACTGATCCAGCCCAAACGGTTGTAAGTCCGCCCAATTCAATCATCCAAATGGACCCGAACTCTCACAACATGCTAGGCCCACATGTCTCACAACTTTCATCAATACCCATAAGTCCTACTAAGGCAAATATCTCGAAGATCAGTTTCGAATGGACAATTACAACAGCTATCTGCTTCCAAGTAGGAAGCAAATACCAAAGTACATTCCACATAGGGAAATTCCCTTCGACGGATTGCTCTTGGATTGAGAATTATCTCCTGCGTATCTAGGAGCACAAGGCTAACATGGAACTTTCCTCCTACAACATGACTCCTAATTAGAGAAGGATCTCCACAAAGATCTCCTCCCTAAACTACGCCCTCGATGACTTGGTAGAACCTGGACTTCTTGCACTATAAATAAGACATGAGGTTGGTAAGCTAAGGTACGCTACAAATTCCATGTTTACAACATTACACATTCCTCAGATCCTTGTCTGACTTTAGCATCGGAGTGCCTTCGACCACCACAACGGTGGTCCGTGGCTCACGTGCGTTACTTGTGCAGGTCAGCAGGACTAGGTCAAAGCAGGAAGCGAAAAATGATTGCATCAGTTTGGCACCATCCGTGGGGACGACAGAGTTCTTAACTTTTCATTAGCGTCATCTCCTTTTAAAACCCAGAGAGATGGTGATAGGTCAAGCAATAATGGAAAACGGGGGAACACATCAAACGCTCCGGTTGGCCCAACACCGCCGTTTCAGTGGCTCCGGTCATACATGGGCTACGAACTCAAGCCCCCGCACCGACGACAGCAACAACGGACCCTCGAATCGATAGGTTGACATCTCAAATATAGCAGATAGCCAAGTCAGTGGAGGCTCTCACGCGACAAAATCCACCACCTGTCAATAAAGACCTAGAGCATCATAGGCCTCTGTCTCTGGAGGATGGCAGGGAGCAAGCTCAGGAAAGCCAAGCCCCCGCCAGTTCTCATTAGACAAGGGGAGGCTGCGTGGTTGACGCAGAGTCTGCCACCAGGACATAGAGGCTCGACCTTGGGAACCCCTTCCGTAGAGGGGTGCACGATCTGGACGTACTACACCGCTTCCCCGTCCCATAATTTGTAGACCAGATCATGAATGAGGCCCTTCCGAGGAAGTTCACTCCCCCGAAGCTCGACTTCTACGACGGAACCACCGATCCTTTTGACCACCTATGCCATTGCCAACACGTAATGGGCCTTAAAGAAGGATCCGAGTTTGTCATGTACAGAACCTTTCCCACTAGTCTGAAAAGCTCAGCACTGATGTGGTTCCACAACCTTCTACCGAAGTCGATCAACTCCTTCAAGACACTGGCAAAGGAGTTCCTGACACGTTTCGTAAGGAGCCAGCATTTTTGAAAAGGCCCACACTACATACTATCTCTTTAGTAGAGGTCCCATGAGACTCTCAGAGAGTATGTCACACACTTCAACAACGAACTGACTCTCATCGACTTATGCGGCAACAACACTGCCGTAACAACCTTCATTGCGGGCCTCAAGGAAGGAAAGCTCTACGAAGACCTCGCATTAGAGCCCCCTCTAGACACGACAGAGCTTCTCAAAAGCTCTTAGAAACATATTACCTTGGAGGAGCTGAGAACCGTGAAGAGGGAAAATGAAGGCAAGAAGAGGCCTTCAGCTCCTAAGGACAAGAATGAGGGCAAAAAACGCGAGGATGAGGAACGAAGCAAACGGAAGCACAGTGACAACAGGCCAGACCCTGATTGGTCCAGATCGGAGAAAACATCCAACTACATTGGATCCAGGACTGTGAAACCCCTCAATGCCCGCCTATTAGATGTACTTAACTCCATGAAGAACTGGGAGGATCTGAAGTGGCCCCCAAAGCAGCATAGGGAACCGCCAACCGTGACAACGACAAGTACTGCGCGTACCACAAGGAGGGCGGCCACGATACCAATGACTGCAAGAGTTCGAGGTATGAAGTTGAGTACTGGATTCGCAGAGGCAAACTGAAAGATTTCCTGAACTCCGAAAAGTGGCCAGAACGAACCGGGGATAGAGGGGTCAGTTAAAGAAATAGCGAAGGAGACTCTAGGGATAATATATGTTCTTCATGGAATCAGATCGAATAAAGACCAGTCGTACAGGTCTCGCAAGCGGACCTTACTGGAGATGCGGACACAACCCGCGGATGAGGACAAACGCATCTGCCACTCAAGGATTCAGAGTCCCATTCCCACATTGACCTTTACGGAAAATACCTCGAAGGAGTTTGAACGCCACATAGCGACGCCCTAGTCATCTCGGACTCTATAGCAAGGTGGGAGGTAAAAATAGCTCTGTTGGATACAGGTAGCTAGCTCAACATCCTGTTCTACAACGCGTTCCGCAGTATCGACTTGGTGAGGCGGATATAAAAGACTACATACTACAAGCTCAGCATGTAGCTAGCTCAACATCCTGTTCTACAACGCGTTCAACAAATTCTATTGATTATTGGAAAGGTGTAACAACAAGCGCCCTGAGGCGGATACAAAAGACTACATACTACAAGCATCTGAGTAGAGTGCGACATGAAGTAAAAGACTCGTTTAGACAATTCTACTACGAGAGGCATCAGAAGAAGAGTCCAATCCTCAACTTCTCTGCAGAGTCTGAACTGAGAGAGATCGGGATGAAAGCATCGTGTTCAAATGCCTCCACAGACATACCCCTCAAATATGGTTTGAGGTGGTACAAAATTGGCGGCCGAGAGCACCGGCGAAAATTCGAAGCCCAACTCACACACTCTGTGAATTTGGGACAAGTATCAGGTGAGCTCGGATCGCATATACCTTCTCACGCAAAGAAAACAAAAAATATTTGGGAATCAATGGCCCACTTCGACAGGCCATGCCCGACTCCGTCTCAACCCAGATGCTGACTTCCAGCGCAAGGCGAAGCGACGGAGCTAATCGAGAAGTGATTGGGGCAGGCGCGGACAACGACTATTGGTGCTATCTTTGAAATTAAACATTCAGGAACAATGATAAGGCACCAGCACATGAACACCAGACTCTTCCCTTGAAAGAGAATCCGTACTACTTTTCTGCAATATGAGAAGAAATTATGAGATCTCAGCAGATCGACTACGTGCCCGCCCACAACAGGTGACCACGCATGAAAACAATTATGATCGTGCATGATCAGGGCAAATGTGAGAACATTAGGAGTCTCCATTGTTGGAGACCTCCCTTCAGCCTTTGGAAAACCCAAAGCATTTTCTTCAGCCTTTGTAAATCCAAAGTATTTTCTTCAACCAAGAACATTACAGGAGATGAGCTCTGTGAAAGATAGTGCCTACATCGATTGGAGAACACCATTATATAGGCGTAATGGTTCACCAAACGGGCCTTATGTATTAAATGTTAAGCATAAAATATCGTGTGGGAAATGAAGAAACGACGGTTCCCAAGGAAAGTGTGCAAACCACGTCCGCTCAATTTAATGGCGCTGCATGCAAACCATCAATTTAGGGGGAATAATCGACACTCAACCGCCCCGCAGCCTACGTCGTACACGTGTCACCGTGCGATCTATGTCGTACACGTAACGCAACCATACAAGAAACTCTAACTCTTCCTTTGCGGGCCAAAAGGCTCGATCCACTCGGCCTACCATTCAAACAATATTCTGCTACATGCTAGGCGCTAGCACAAATCCAAAGCAGCCTTGACGCATGGACCTTATCTATGGATCGATGTTTGTTTTACGGTAATGTTGTCCGCACAGTGCGTGACACTAGCGAACATGGGTTCTCATGCCCCCAAACGGGCATAACCCCTCTCCAACCGGGCAAGCTTAGTCAACCTAAGATGATGACGACGACTTCTGGTATCACCTAACACCTAGTTCGCTTAGCGCGGATCTTGATGGTATAGGAAGTGGGAGTCTAATCAGCGTTATCACGCTTGGTGACGTCGACTTGCCAGGGATCATTGCCCCCCTTCGCGGCCAATGATCGCTGAACCCAATCAGGTAAGCCTAGCTGGTGACGACTGGAAATGAAAGCTTCTGATCAAAGCCAAGACCTATAGCCCCCATTGCGCGAGTGTAGATGGTTTGGAAGGTGGGAGCCTAGTTAGTCCCGAACTGATTTTGACGACTCGCCACGGGACTACTGTTTTTCAGCGTGGCCGTCGAATCACCCAACTCTGGACTTGTAGCCCCATTGCGCGGGTGTAGATAGTTTAGAAGATGGGAGTATAGTTAGTGTCGAACTGATTCCGATGGCTCGCCATGAGACACTACTTTTCAGCGTGGCCGCCGAATCACCAACCCTGGACTTGTAGCCCCCATTGTGCGGGTGTAGATAGTCTAGAAGGTGGGAGCCTAGTCAGTTATGATTTGATTCCAACGGCTTGCCACGAGACCATTGTTTTTTAGAGTGGTTGCCGAAAACTCTTTGTAGCTTGGTGCGCACAGGTGTAAATGATTTGGAAGGTAGGAGCCTAGTCATTCTCGAACTGATCTCGATGGCTTGCCACGGGACCACTACTTTTTAGCCTGGTCGCCGAGCCCTTTTACTTGAACTTGTAGCCCCCACCGTGCGGGGGAGTGTAGATGGTTCGAAAGGTGAGAGACTAGTCACTCCTTAACTGACGTCGACGACCTGCCACAGGACTACTGCTCTTCAGCATAGTCGCCAAACCCTCACTCCTCAAATTTGTAGCCCACATTGCTCGGGCATAGATGGTTCGGAAGATGGGAGCCCCAAGCAGCTCGCCACGCGATCACCGCTTTCCTACAACGACCGCAAACATGAATCTAGCTGAGTCAGCGTCTTCACGCTCAAATGAACTGACATTCTAATTTTATCAAATGCCACTCAAGCCGATACAAAAATCATACGACTAGTGCCAAGATAAAAGCTACTTAGGATGCCAACCCGAGCTTACGGCGCTTGACTTGGCATGAACGCTCTGACACATACGCTCGGCCATCGCAACTCGCCCATAGCAGTAGCCGCAGCCGACCGATCATACAAGTAAGGCAAGCCTCAAGCAGCTTACCTTGGGGACAAGGCAAGCTCGGGCAACTCAACCCTTAGCTAAAATATCCGCAACATGCTCACTATCGGACATGACTATACAACGATGACCCTGAGTCATTCACAATGCAAACGGTCAAGCTCTCTATCGCAGACAGACCAGTCAACATCCTATTGATTCAATCAGCCTATGCCAAAGCAATTCGACAAGGCGAAACGAAAAACATGCAATATAAACAACAAGCACGAAACAGATAAAATTGTTTTCATCAATGGTCAAAACGAAAAGGGGTACAAACACATAAAGTTTGCTTCTTATCAGAAGAAGGTACGGAAACAGAAGAGCTAAGCCTAGTGGAAGAATGAACAGGAGCTGCATCCACATGCGCCACGACTTGGACATCAAGGCCCAAACTGTCTTCCTCAACTGATGATGCCGAGGTAACAAACAAGTCCTCATACGAAATCTTCTTATAACGATCGAGATCCCATTCTGGATGCTCCTCATTCATCAGCGCCAGTAGCTCAAACTTGCCATGTACAACCCAGTAGAACTCGCATTTGCCTTGTTTCTGAAGAAGCTCTTCTTCGTGCACCTTCGCATCAACAAATTTATGCTCCAATAGCTCCAACTTGACCGTCAGTGCGTCGACCTGAGACTACTATGTGGCCAGACTGTTCTTCACAAGTTCACAACACTAAGTTCATGCCACTCCGATTCGAGCTGGTCCTTGACCTTCCTCACCTCTCGAGCATAGAACTCCACATCGGATTCTAACTATTGCTTTTGAGTAGCCCAGTCGGCCACCTTCGAAGCATTCTCTTCAGCAAGAAACCACATTTCAGAACGCGCCTTAGCCGTAGCTTCCTGCGCAACCTTTACATCTCGACGGGTCCGGTCCAACTTCTGTTTGAGTCTCTCTCTCGGAGATCGCTTCAGACAGATCACGCTCAAGGACCTTTAGACGAGCCCTTTGAGTCTCAACGGTCGCGGTTAACTGATCCAGCCTCTTCTCCTCAGCCTGCTTCTGTAGCCAATCAATTTCATAAAGCGCACCAAAATACAGCGCCTGCATGTATGAGAAGACACACTCCAAGGTGTATACCCTCTCACAAGCCGCCTCAAATTTTGTCCCAGCAATGGCCACGTGGCTCAAGTGAGACATACCCAGCATAAGGTACTTCAAGCCCTTGTCCATACACCCTTCTAGCGTATCCTCTTCGAGTTTTGGAGCACAATCCATCAGCTAGCTGTGACGCCTGCTTGTATGCTTCCTCGAAGCATACTCTATGTCCACCTATTGGTGCCAAACCTGTGAACTCATCTTTACCAAGTTCGGTGCAAACAGGCTTATCCGCGTATCCGGATGAAGCTTTCCCATATCAGGAGTTACGCCAGCACCACCCTTCACGGTTGCCACTATCCTCAAGCTCTCATCCGTGGCTTTTCCCTTGTCGACAACAGCCGAACCTATATTGCAAGATGGCTCAATGAGATTCGAAGGGAGGGGGAAGTGAATTATCTAGAGGACCTTCCAACACTTCTAGCTGTGGTCTGAAACGAGACGGTGAACAACGCGTACTACATGAAACTTGTCCTGTGCCGCCATGGCCACTTTCAGCATGCTAGCGGGACGATCAGATCCTACAACCTCAGGTGAATATTCACACAAGCCTTATATTGGAAAAGTCCCACGCGAATCAACACCGTCAGAAATTGCCTTTGCGACTCGCACCAGACGATCATTCAAAGCTTCGACCTGCACATCGCTAAGGTTCAACCTGTCTACAACTCCTGCGAACCGCAAGTAATCTTTTTCCAAGCTGGACACATCAGTCTTCGCCCCAACAGGCTTAGTAGGCTTGCGCTCTTCTCTCACTAGAGCGGGTCGTGCTGAAGGCAATCCAATTCTAACACAGGACCTCTTCCTCACAAAAGAGGCAAGTGTTTCAGACGACTCATCCACGACAGACAGAACGAAAACTTTGGCCCCAACAACCTTCATCTTCTTTGCGGGGGCCCATTTTCCAACTTAATTCGCGATACTTGGTAAAGAGTGGGGGCAACGTGCCAGTTGTCCCACAACCCACAACGGATGAAGTTGGAAACTCTTATGACATCAATCACGTTCCTCTTTGGCAAGCCACGAAACATCGCCATGGTGTTTTGCTCCTCTAAGGTAAGAGGAGTAGTGGAAAACCTTATTGAGAATAAACACAAACAATGATTAGCCAGCCCAAGATCAAACATATCAAAGTCACGAGAAAGGGTTGAACTTACGAAACGGCCTAAACTCTCGCTCAAGTGGACAACCCTTGCATAAAAAATACTTCGAGTCCACAGGGGCCAAAAAGCAATACTTCTGCCAGAACTTGAAATCACCGTGCATATTCACAAAGCAAGCCGACAACGTCATCTTATAGACAATGTTACCCTTCAGCCGGGGAGAAGTCAACAACTGAATTACTCGTGGAGTCCTGCTGATGCCGGCCTCCTTAGCATTGATCATAATTAGGAGGATGATCCTATATCCATTAGGCCCCATTTGGGCCGGATCCCCAGGAGATCCAAAAACTCCCAAATCATGTCCAGAATCGAAAAACACACTCTAGTTTGAAGCATCCCACGATGCAAGCAGATGAAATCAGCCGTAGGTGACATTGACGTTTGGTCACCCGTTAGGACATACAACGGCAGGTCCTCAAGAACCCCAAATTTTGTACGAATTTCGGCAAAGCCAGTCTCGGACAACAACTTGTCTTCGAAAAACTCGAGGCCCTTGGCCAAGGTTGCGTCATCAAGAAGGGTTTGTTGAGCCATGAAAAAGATGGACAATCCTTTCTTAACAGAGGATGAACAAAGCAGAAGCTTCAGAAGCAAGGAAAGTATAAGAATCAGAATCTGCACTATGGACGACCTAAATAGGAATTTGGTTCCCGCTATTTTCCGCTGGACCGACGCACATTCAATTAATGCAGCGCACGGTTCAAGCAACGATTTAGACTCAATCATCATGAGCAGCGCATCCCTTCAAAAGATGACTTAGCGAACCGACGTGATGTCCCACTAACTCGAGGGTAGTAGCTGATGATACATAAAAATGGTCACACCCCTGAGCCATACACGTGTCAAGATTATCTCGAGAAACTACGGGCCCCAGCATCAGCCCAAGACTAATCCGGCCTATGCAGTTGTAAGCTTGCACAATTCAGTCCGCCAAACAAACCCGAACTCTCACAGCATGCTAGGCCCACACGTCTCACAACTATCCTCAATACCCATAAGTCCTACTAAGGCAAGTATCTTGAGGATCGGCTTCGAACGAGCAACTACAACAGCTCTTTGCTTCCAAGTAGGAAGCAAATACCAGAGTACATTCCACACAGAGAAACTCCCTTCTACAGATTGCTCTTGGATTGAGAATTATCTCCCGCGTATCTAGGAGCATAAGGCTAACATGAAACTTCTCTCTTACAACACGACTCCTAATTAGATAAGGATATCCACGAAGATCTCTTTCATAAACTATGCCCTCGATGGCCTGGTAGAACCAGGACTCCTTGTACTATAAATAAGACATGAGGTTGGTAAGCTAAGGTACGCTACAAATTCCCTGTTTACAACATTACCTGTCTAAGAGATTGAAACTGACTCGAGGCTGAACGAGGTTTTTCTTAATCCAAAGTGAGGTTGGGTTATAGATGGATAAATAAGACTAATGGTGACATGAGAGTTGGACTGAATTGAGTCAAGGCTCAAGATATGATCATGTGATTTTGTTTTTGTAAATTGATCACTTAAGTTAAAAGGGCAATAATGTCTTTCTAATTATTTTTAAACCATGGGTTGGGTTTGTGGCTTTTAAGAGTCTTTAATTAAAAAAAAAGGCCTTTTGAGACATTTTCGAGTATGACGTGGTCTGCAATTATAAAAAGTAGGCCTTATAAGTCATTTTCTCTTAAAACATTTACATGTTTTTTTATAGGATATGAACCCGTGTTTTTATAGAACTAAAAACATTTACATGTTTATTTTTTATTATTTATTATTTATTTTTTATTTTTTAAGTATGATCTTGTGTTTTTTATAGAAGTAAAAACATTTACATGTTTTTTTATTAGGATACGAGACAAAACTAATTCTTAGGCTCTCACTCACTCACATTGCTTAAGTTAACATTACCTTTATCATGAAATTATTTCATTTATTTAGTTACACAATAAAATGACTATTATTTGGTCTTTTGTTGCCACCACTATCTCTATAACATAATTACCACCACTATCTCTACTATTTTGAAACCACTGCCACTACCACCCTTATAGCCATTGGCACCACCATAGCATAATCACCATCCACCACCACCTTCATAGCCACAACCATCACCATGTTGCTATAACAACTATAACATTAGCATAACTACACCAAATTTGCATTTTTGTAACAACTCCAAAAAAAGTATCACTTTTGAGTTGTAACAGTCTACCAAACAATTTTACACATTTTCACAAACAAAGTAATACAATAATTGTATCACCATGAAGAGTATGGTTCTACAAGTGACACTATTCATGGTGATCCAATTTATTGTATCATTTTTTTTGTAAAACAGTTTTTCATTTTTCTTGACTAAATTTAGTTTTGATTTGAAATTGTTTGGTGAACTGTTACAGCTCAAAAGTGATACTGTTTTGGGAGGATTTACAAAATGCCAAATTAGTCTAGTGTACCAACGCTCATAGCAAAAAATCATTGTCACCTTCACATTCACCGCATACATCAAATCATAATGAATGATTGTGATTTCTAATTTTGAGTTAATTTTGGTATTCGGATATTAAGAAAATTTTCAAGAAATATTTCAATGTGTAAAAAAAGCTTAAATACACGAAACATATATAATAAATTTTTGAGAGTATATGAAATATGTGAAAAAATAAGTTGCAAGCAAATAAATCTATTAAACACATTAAATGAAGCCTAAATACTAAGTATCACTTAAATTCTTGACATAATTAACAATATAGTAAAATTTCAATTCATTTTCGATGTAGCTTTATAAAGTGTTTCATAAGAATTATTAATAAACAAACAAACGTAACATCTCGAACCGAATTGGAAGAGAATGACCAACCCAACAATTCAAGTTGGCCTGAAGTGGATAGAAATCCTATTGGGCTTAATCAAAACCCATACTTCAACTCAACTATTCAGAAACCTCTGTTTTGATTTCCATCTTTTCAGATCAACGAAGGAACAAACACCAAGAGAGATAACTCGAATCCAAATCTCAAGTTCTCTTCTTCTTCTTCAGATACGATCAAATTCCTTGCAAATCAGGCCTTTAATGGCTTCTTCAAATCCGATTGAATTACTTGCAAATTAGACGTACTATGTTTCTTTCTGTTACTATTATCTCTTCTCCAGCTCTCATTATCCGCAACTCCTCATTTGTCGCCTTCAGTGGGGTGTTTGGATCTGATTAGGGGACTGGTTTGGGGCTCAATCGGAGGATCTTTTTCAACTTGAAGGGTTGAACGACGAAGATGAGGTATCCATCACATTCTTCTTCCTCATCTTCTTCTATCTCGTATTCTCTGCAAATCAGGAGGAGGAAGATGAAATTTAATGAAGTCATGTATTTATAAAAAAAACTTCGCAATTATTGGCGAAAAACTATAAGTACCAAATTCAATTTTTTTGTTCAGTTAAAAAACAAAAAAAAAAAAAATCGCAAGAATTCGTGAAACCATAATCCATGATCATAACCAAGGATTGTGATTTCATTTTTCAAGTTAATTTTGGTCTTCTAATTTAAGAAACATTTCGGTGTGTAAAGAAAAAAAAGATAAAAATTATGAGGAGACATGAAACATATATAATGAATTTCGAGAGGGTCCTAAGTATACAATCCCAAAGCCAAATCACGACTAAAAAAAAAAAACAAAGTGGTCCTTGGTCCGCTCTCCCATTTTATTATGGGTGCCTCCACCAGTGGTGGCTTTAGTCGAAGCACAGAGTGTGAATAACTACAACCATATCTACCCCTAAACTTCCATCCATAGCAAACATTTTTTGTGTAGCGGTTGCAGAGAGGTAGTCATTTCGCCTTCACCGAGAAGCCAAAATAATGAAAAAGTGAAGAGTATAAGAAGAAAGTGAGATTTCCCTACCAAGCAAAGAACATCAAAGTAAAACAATATCTCTTTACTCACGCACTCGATTTCTTCTCGAACTCTAATTTTCTCTCTCAAGTAGTGTGTAGTGGTTTGGTTGTTCTCAATTAAAGCTTTTACAGTTCCACTTCACCTCCCACTCACATGAGAAACCTGTAAGTACCCTTCTCTTTCTTCATGGAAACTTATAGAAAGTTCTTATCTCTCCCATTTAAAATCCTTCTAGTTCCTTTATTCCAATCTCACAAATTTCAAGACAAAGGCGAAATCAAAACCCCAAAACTCCGTTGTTTCCATTAACCAATGAACCACTACCAAATCAAGTGGGGTTGCTCAACTGGGGCGGATCCAACGAAGGTGACTGATTATGGGTAGGAAACTGATTTGACTTCTAGAGGAGGAGAAGAATGTGGAAGATGACTCTGAAAATTGAAGGATGTGAAACAGGAACAGGAAACATAACTGTTTTGTGAAACAGGAAACGTGTTTGAAACAGGAAATTGTTTGGACTTCTGGAAACTGTTTTTTGAATAGGAAACAAATTCTAGGAAACAGGAAACTGCTGTTCCTATATATATATACTAGGAACTGTAGCTGTTTTATTATTGCACGTAGAAAAACTGTGAAACATAGATAATAGAGAAAGATAATTGCTGGAATTGTTTCATCTCTTGTTGAGAGATTGTGTGAGAATTGTCATCTTCTTGTACCTTGTTCTTGAATATAGTGGAATCACCTCACCGTGGACGTAGGCGCAATTCGCCGAATCACGTAAACCTTGTGTCTCTTGTGGTAGGTTCTTGGTTTTCTCTAATTACTTTCTTTACTATTTGCTCTATTTAATTGATTGGATCCTTGTGATACTTGTGTGCAATTGTTGGTGTCTACCCGCTTCAGCAATAAGGCGCAACAATTGGTATAAGAGCACTAAGGGAAATTGATCTTGAATTGTTCTACTCAAGATTGCGAAGATTCAAAAGTGCTAGGGTTTGTTTGTGCACAAGTTGTTTGAAAAAAAAAAAAAACGTAGTGAAGCTTCTTGTCTAGAAAGTCACAGGTTTTGTTTGCAATGACATCCAAGGTGAGCAAGGCACATGTGGGGAAGTATGAAATCGAGAAATTTAATGGTAAGAACGATTTCGGATATTGGAGAATACAAATGAGGAATTTGCTTATTTCTCAGAAATTACACAAGGCATTACTAGGGAAGGATAAAAAGGCTGAAACCATGTCAGATGATGAATGGGAAGAATTGGATTTGGAGGCGCGTGCTGCTATTTGCTTGTGTCTAGACAGAGACATAGTTTTTTTATTTAATGAAGAGACTACGACAGCTGATGTTTGGTTGAAGCTTGAGTCACAGTTTATGACTAAGACATTATCAAACAGGTTATACTTGAAAACCCAATTGTACAGATTAGCAATGGATGAGGGCATTCCAATTGGTGATCATATCGCCAAGTTTACACGGATTATTTCAAATTTGAGAGATGTGGATGTGAAAATTGAGGATGAAGACCAAGCAATTGGCTGAAGGGTTGGTTGCGAGAGGAAGGTCTCAAGTGAAATCATCTTCAAAGAGTGGAAAATCTAGATCAAAGTCGTGAGGTCCACAATGTCACAAATGTAGAGAGTGGGGGCATATTAGAAAAAATTGTCCAAATCAAGATAAGAGTAATCATGATAACAGTTGGAAGGGCAAGAAAAAGCAAGATAAGGGTGATACTAGTGATGCAAGTTATGCATCTAGTATGGAAAATGATGAAGAATGTTATTCAGCTACGGGTGAAAATTGACATAGAAATGTCTGGGAAATGGATCATTGACTCTGGGTGTTCTTACCATATGTGCCCAAACAGGGAGTGGTTCACTACCTATGAGCACATTGATGGTGGTACTGTTCTGATGGGTAATGATTACGCTTGCAAGACAGTTGGAATTGGAACAATGAGGATTAAGATGTATGATGGTGTTGTGAGAACCTTAACTGATGTGAGGCAAGTCCCAGCCTTGAAAAAGAACCTTATCTCGCTTAGTGTTTTAGACTCCAATGGTTGTAAGTTTACAGCGGTAGGTGGAGTTTTAAAGGTTGTCTGTGGGTCTTTGGTTGTCATGAAAGGGATCAAACAAGGTAACTTGTACACCTTGATGGGTAACAGAAAATGTGGCAGTGGGAACTTCTTCATCGGAAAGCACTAGGTTATGGCACATGCGACTTGGGCATATGACAGAAAAATAATTGTCTCTACTGAGCAAGCGAGGGTTACTGAAGGGTATGTAGAAACCGAATATGGAGTTTTGCGAGCATTGTGTATATGGAAAACAATGCAGGGTAAAATTCAGTACAAGCAAGCACAGGAGCAGAGGTATTCTAGACTATGTGCATACAGATGTGTGGGGGCCAGCAAAGGTCGCCTCTAAGGGAGGTTCCAGGTACTTTGTCTCCTTCATTGATGATTATTCCCGTTACACATGAGTATATTTTTTGAAGTCTAAGAATGAAGTATTTGAGACATTTAAAAGGTGGAGAGCAATGGTTGAGAATAGAACTGGAAGAAAGGTGAAGACTTTGAGGTCTGATAATGGTACCGAGTATACTGAGGGTACTTTCAAATAGTTTTGTGATCAGGAAGGAATTGTTCGACATTGGACTGTTAGAGACACACCACAACAAAATGGAGTTGCTGAGAGATTGAACCGTACTATGCTTGAAAGAGCTAGGTGTATGCGCTCCAATGCTTGTCTTGGCAGAGAATGGTGGGCTGAATCAATAGCCACCGCGTGTTTCTTGATTAATAGATCGCCACATTCGACATTAGACTGCAAAACACCTTATGAGGTGTGGTCAGGTGAACATGCTGATTACAGTATACTGAAAGTTTTCGGTTGTATTGCCTACTACCATGTGAAAGAAAATAAGCTTGATGCTAGGGCTAAGAAGGCCATTTTCTTGGGGTATGCAAAAGGCGTGAAGGGTTATCGTCTATGGTGTTTAGAGGATAATAAATTTGTGATCAGTCGAGATGTTACATTTGATGAGAATTCCTTGTTAGCTTGTACTAAAGCTAAGGAGTTGGTTGATAGTGGTGGTGAATCTAGTAACATTCAGAAAGTGGAAGTTGAAGCGTCTGTGGATGCAGCAGATGAACAAGTGGTTGAAGCAGGCACACATGATCTGAATTATGAGCCTGAAGACCATGAGGAACAACAACCAGTTGAAGATAATCAATCCCAGCAACAACCTTTGGCCTTAACTAGGTTAAAACGATCGGTTGAGCAAGTTCAAAAATTTGGCTTTGAAGAACCGTTGAAGCATTATGGTCAGTTGAATACAGTTGATTTGGTTGCATATGCACTTTCTGTGGAAGATGATGAGCCAACTATTTACAAGCAGGCCGCTCATCATTCAGATAGTCAGAGTTGGTTAGTAGCTATGTAGGGTGAGATGGAGTCTCTCCAGAAGAAACATACTTGGGATCTAGTGTCGTTACCTAATGGAAGGAAAGCAATTGGCTGCAAGTGGGTGTTTAAGAACAAACAGACTACTCTAGAGTCTGGTACTCAGTTCAAGGCAAGATTAGTAGCTAAGGGTTTTGCTCAGAGGGAAGGCGTTGACTACAATGAGATATTTTTGCCTGTGGTAAAACACACTTCTATACGTTTGTTGTTGAGCTTGGTAGCTCATGGTGACCTTGAGCTTGAACAACTTGATGTGAAAACAACTTTCTTGCATGGAGACTTAGAGGAGAAAATTTATATGCATCAGCCGGAAGGTTTTAAGGTTGTTGGAAAAGAAGACCATGTTCGTCGTTTGAGGAGATCACTTTATGGGTTAAAGCAGTCACTTAGGCAGTGGTACAAACGGTTTGACACTTTTATGTTGAAACATGGGTTCACACGAAGTAAGTATGATTGTTGTGTTTACTTGAAAAAACTTCGTAGTGGCGATTTTATTTATCTTTTTCTCTATGTTGACGATATGCTCATTGCCTGTAAGAGTATGGTGGAGATAAATAAATTGAAGTGTCAACTTGCATCTGAGTTTGAGATGAAGGATATGGGTGCTGCAAGAAAAATACTTGGTATGGAGATAAGAAGAGAAAGGGAGAATAAAAAATTATTTCTTTCACAGAAGGGGTACCTTGAGAAGGTCATATCACGGTTTGGTATGGAAAACGCAAAGCCAGTTATTACTCCGTTGGCTTCACATTTTAGACTTTCTCGAAAGTTATCTCCAGTCACAGTGGAAGAACAGGAATACATGTCGCATGTTCCTTATGCTAGTGCAGTTGGCAGTTTAATGTATGCTATGATGTGTACACGCCCTGACATTTCACAGGCTGTTAGTGTTGTGAGCAGGTATATGGAAAACCCTGGGAAGAAACATTGGGAGGCAGTGAAATGGATGCTTAGGTACTTAAAAGGTACCTTGGATGTGGGTTTGGACTTCGGTGGAGATTCATGTCAGGTTCGTGGGTTTGTTGATTCTGATTATGCTGGTGATCTAGATAGACGAAGATCTACTACTGGTTACGTATTTCAGATATACGGTGCTCCGGTTAGTTGGAGATCTATGCTTCAGGATACAGTGGCTCTCTCAACTACAGAGGCAGAGTATATGGCATTGACAGAAGCTGTAAAAGAAGCATTGTGGCTTCAAGGTCTTGTAAATGACTTGGGTGTGGAACAAGGTAGTGTTGAGGTTCTCTGTGACAGTCAGAGTGCCATCCACTTGGCTAAAAATCAGGTTCATCACGCAAGGACTAAGCATATTGACGTCTGATATCACTTTGTTCGAGATGTAATTGAGGATGGTGATGTGTCTTTGGTGAAAGTACACACAAAAGACAACCCTGCTGATATGTTGACAAAGGTTGTTCTGGAGTTAAGTTCCAACATTGTTTGGACTTATTCCACATTGACTCATGTTGATTGAGGGCCCTTTTGGGGCGTTGCCCTTCGAGGCGGTTTCGTGAGGTGACAAAGCTATGATGGAGTGTTGATCAGTTTATTCTTATGCCTTGTTTCGGCTCATTTTTTCTTTATAAAAAATTTGTCGAGGTGGAGAATTGTGAAACAGGAACAGGAAACATAACTGTTTTGTGAAACAGGAAACGTGTTTGAAACAGGAAACTGTTTAGACTTCTGTAAACTGTTTGGACTTCTAGAAACTGTTTTTTGAACAGGAAACAAATTCTAGGAAACAGGAAACTGCTGTTCCTATATATATACTAGGATCTGTAGCTGTTTTATTATTGCACGTAGAAAAACTGTGAAGCACAGGGAATAGAAAAAGATAATTGCTGGAATTGTTTCATCTCTTGTTGAGAGATTGTGTGAGAATTGTCATCTTCTTGTACCTTGTTCTTGAATATAGTGGAATCACCTCACCGTGGACGTAGGCGCAATTCGCCGAACCACGTAAACCTTGTGTCTCTTGTGGTAGGTTCTTGGTTTTCTCTAATTACTTTCTCTACTATTTGCTCTATTTAATTGATTGGATCCTTGTGGTACTTGTGTGCAATTGTTGGTGTCTACCCGCTTCCGCAATAAGGAGCAACAAAGGAGATTCGATCTGAATGAAGAGAGCAGGTTGAGATCGATGAATATTCGATTTGAATAAGAATGAGGGGAGGCTGATTGAGACTCTATGGAAGAAGACTCTGAGGAAGAAATAAGAAATTTCGTGAATTTATCGACATTTTTGCAAATTTATCGCAATTATTGACGAAAAACTTAACATATGAATTTCATAGTTTTTTTTTTTTCGATTTTCTGAAATCTCAAGAAATCACAATGGGTGAACATAACCACTTTCACAACCATAACCACCAACACCTTCATAGCAATAGAAACCACCTCCACCACCGCCAACACCTTTACAAATCATAACCAATGCTACAACCACCATAGCATAATTCCCATCGTCACTACAACCCCTATAGTGATGGCAATTCCCACCACAATACCAAAACCACAACCATTTCCTCTATCACCCACAACCACAAGTACCATCACAACCACCATTATCATTACCAACCACCACCATCGTTGTTACAACCCCATTTACTAAAGCTACGTAAATTTACATTTACCTCCGTGTTTGAAGTTCAACAAAATTTATATATTATTGATGACATATGATTTGTTTATCTGTACACAAATTATACATGGGTTAGAAAATTAGTAATCTAGTGGTAGCTAAGTATTTAGTAGCTATATATTGCATATTTTTGTTCTTATGTCTTATTTTATTAGTTATTCTGTGATTAGTTTATTTAGAAAAATAAAATAAAATGGGTGGACATATTAAACTTGGGTTTGAATACAATATTAATATTTGGGCTTGGGCCATTTTTATTTTTTCATTATACCAGTGATTAGGGAAGTGATAAGGTTAAAAAAAATAGTTTCTCTCATCTCTGTACGACACATAATTGGGAAAAGAGAAAGATAAAGAGGAAGGGAAATGGTGTTGAGAGAAGATAAGGGGAAGGAGAAAAAGGTGAACATGTGACTTTTTTTATATATGAATTAGGGTTAGAATTTAGTATGTATATATCATCGGAAAGCTTACAACTTGAGCTTTCCAACTATATATAAAATGTGCAATTTAGTGAATAAACGTGATTTTTGTGATTGAACGAAGTTGGTGAGTTTCAAACTAGAATCTGCATTGTTAATTGAATTGTGGAGAAGACGATGATGTCATGTTGATGTCATCATTATGAACTTTGAATAATTTTGACCTAGATTTTGATTAAGCAAAAAATGCAAACCGTAACTCGGATTTCAGCATGATTTACACTGTTGGGAACCTCTTCTTGAGATCTAAAACACTTTTTCCAGTATCAATGACCAATACCAATGAATAGGATGGAATTTTTCCATTCCCTATCTAACAAAAGAACAAAAGAATTTAGAATTCGCACAGGCAGATAGACAAATGAGGAACCCAGACTATAGACAGATAATATAATGAATCCAAGAAAGTATGTTTATATCAAGACATAGGCGATGCGTGTGTTTGCGAAAATAAGATCCATCAAAAGGTTGCGCAGGAGGTAAGAACGAGAATCTTATGATATGTTGGGAATCTATTATGACAATCATCCGCGTTCCATTCCTTCTTACTTCTAGGTCAACCCAACCCAGCAAACTACGGCTTCAAAGCCGACTAAGTCTCATGTAGTGTAGTTAGGGTCGCTAAAACATCTGCATGCCGGTTTCCTGATAAAAGGTATCAAAGAACTTTCGAATCACTTGCTGGTGCTTTAGTTGATCCTAGTGAGGAAGGGGTCTTACTCTCCCAACAGTTATCGGCTTTCCTGAAAGCTCAGGAAGTATGGGAAGCTAACCCAGCAGTTGCAGTTCCGTGTTCCTATTGGGAAGCGGATGTCACTAGTCCTGGTAGTCTGTCCCCTCTAGTGGTCCTAGCCAGTCCAGTTTCAGCAATGAAGTAAGCAGCAATCAAGGGAAAGGAGATTATTCCCCACCAACAGCTGTTCGATAGTCCAATCGTCAGGGTTTCGTCCAATCCTGAGCTCTCAACAGGCCTAGCTAGCTGCCTTAGAAGAAGAAACGAAACCGAGGCTCGCACAACACTAAGAGTAAGTAAGAGAGGGTCCGTTGAAAGAGGGATTAGCTATCATGCTTACTATAACTAGTTATTTCGGTTTTCTACTGGCGGCTTTAACTATAACTTCAGTTCTATTTATTGGTCTGAACAAGATACGACTTATTTGACATTGATTGAAAGAGAAACATTTCTCTGCCGATTTTTTGTTTGTTTGTGAAAGAGTGAATGAGAAACCCATTTTCATCCATTAAATAATATTTAAGTATTTGGATTTGGAAAGTCTGTTTTAAGGAACATCCTATGGTGTTGATAAAAGGAGGTAGAGTAAAAGATTCGCCAGGTGTGTCTGCATAAAATAAATGAGTGAAATTCGCTTCGCAAAATATTTGATTTTTTCCCTTCAAATTTTTTCCGGTATGCCGCTTCGCGAGCAAGGAGCACTGCGAGCAAAGCGAGAGAACAAAGTGGGTTGTGGTGAATGCAACCGGATTGCTCGTTGAAAGCAAAAGAGGAGTTAACAGGACGGGGAGACTGCTTCAAGCCATACAAGGACTTCTTCACTGGTAGTCAAAGGAGAAAGTTGAAATCAATAGGATTTCCCCAATCCTCCCTTCCCGAAATATCCAATAGATTTATTAATTCTTTATAACGTACTCTATTTTTCTTTGACAAATAAGCCAGTAGCCGTTGACGTTTTCCCAGAATTTTCTTGAGACCTCTCTAGGATAAATAATCTTTTCACTTTCATTTGTTCTGCAAACCTAACACTTTCCACTCTATTATGCATTGACTGTGCTGATCTAGCACAATGTTTATAAAATAAATTTCCCACACATGAGAGTGCCCCCCCCCCCCCCCCCCCCCCCTTTTTTTTATTGGTATACAACATACTTCATGTTTTTTTATTTCATTTTAATGCCTAAGGGTACTGAGTTCTATTTTCTCAGCCCTTTTTGCTGCTCCCCGTCCTTCATATGGAGTTTTGGTTTCATCGTTGGTTTCTTCACATAGTATTCTAGGGTTTCATAGGCGTAACACTTGGAACAGCTCAAGGAGTGCTTAGGCGTCTGTCGCGCAGCTTGTCCTTGAATGCTCTTTTGTACAGAATAACAAATGGCGTGGCGAGTCACTTTTCATAAATTTCATCGTAAAATGCTCTAAACTCATTCTTCATTTCGCCTCTGTTTTAATTGGGTGGGCAATCCCGCTATTTAATGAAATTATATATTTTTTAATTTGGATAAATTATATTTTTACCTATTAACTCCTTTATACATCGATATGCGTGTCTTCGATCTATTATTGTATTTTGAAGTACGAAAATGAAGCAAGGACATGGAGAGACATGCGTATACTTTTATGGATTCCTCATCTTGAAATTTATTTTATGGAAGTATAATTTTTTGAATTTGAGAAAATTACACTTTTCCGCCTTAACTCATTTATGCATTGATATGCGTGTTTTTAAATTTATGATTGTGTTTTTAAGTATGATGGTCGTGGTTTCATAGTAATCCTTGAGATGTCAAGGGTCATAGATGTATGTTATTGTATTATGATGAATTTGGGTTTGTATTGATATGCAAAATAAATTGTTAAGGAGTATGAATTCTTATATTTAACGAGTTTGATCCCCGCTTTGTTCTAGAAAATTTGTTTATGAAAATGCTAGTTTCTCCCAAAAGAATGGGTGGATATTGTGGTGGATTTATTTATTATTGACAAAGTGTCACCATATAAGAATTTTAAGATAACAATAGGCAATACAAATAACCTTGGATTCATTAACTTTAATCACATTGAATTGTATCCCTTAGAAGTTCTCACCTCTTGTTGTTTTATAATACCCATCTTCTATAGAGAAACAAAGTAACTTTCAAGTTGGATTTTGCGGAATATGGCACCCCTTTCTTAATAAGAACCTAAGTAACCTTCGGGTTGGGTCTTGCGGAATGAAGATGATGTTTGAAATGCCTAAAATATGCTTAATTATTTATTCGTAAAAAATGTGACATGAGATCTTATGTGCATTGTTAGCCCTAGTGTAGCTTTTATGGTGCTCATATAGTTAGGAGCATCCGGGGATGCATGCATGTATTTGATGTTCCCACTTAGGTATGGATGACGGAGAAATTCTTTTTTATATGAAAGAGACATACATACATGTATGTTTAGCACGGAGATGGTGCGAATGTGGTATAGTCTAAAGTGATCAATTCATTATAAATGTATAATTTGTGTAAGATAAATAATTTATGTTTGATGAATTCTGATTAATCGAGATATTTAACCTATTTGTTTTTAACCATTTCGTGCAAGATGACAAGTCTACTAACATTTCTGCAGGTTAGACTTGCTATGGTCAAACTTCAAAGTGTAAGTATAGGGTAAAATAAATATTTACATTTAATACGATAGGAACACATTGGAATGACATGTTTGCCTTGTTGAAGAACTATATGTCTTTTAGTTGTTATTTTCTTTTATATGTAAAATCAGGTTATTATATGTATACTTATTGGTTTTGGAAAGAAGAATTTTCACACCAGCTTAATTGCTAACCTAAATGGGTTTTAGCTTTTTTGGTACATTTCTTTGAAAATGTACTCGACTAACTTTTCTCAGGTTTAGAGAATTTTGGATCACATTGTTAGAGATTTATTTTGCGAGATGATCATCTTCAAAGAGTTCCTGATTAGAGTCTTTTGGTTTATTTTAACTTTTTAAATAATGTTTGAGTTGTTGTTATTGAATTTTTTTATTTTGTTGTTGAATTTCACGTTTCAAATTTGAAAGAAACGGATAAAATCTTACATGGATAACAATCATTACTGCTACCACAACCATTAACCTGCTCATCCCTACTGTGAAGTCTTGTCTGTGGACGCCTTTGAATGCACATTTATGTATCAATGTCTGTACTTATAGAGTTTGGTATGTATGCAAAAAATATATATATATAAAAAAAATAAAAATAAAAATAAATAATAATAATAATAATAATAATAATAATAATAATAATAATAATAATAAAATTGTATTCAACCTGTGGTATAAAAGAAGTCATTCCATGCTATCTACGACAACTTACTTCAAAACATCCTCACCTACCCACCACTTTTATCATCACTTGTATTTAAGATGCTTTTAAGTACTTGAGAAGATGTTTTTCAAGGGCACTAATGAACTAGACGTTTGAATTTACTAAAATGTCCCAACTTACTAATCATTGTTTCTAAATCCTTAAAATATCAACACGCAAAGCATCCATGACAGAATGTTCTAACTTCTCAATCTAAACAGTAAATTCAGTACAAAAATGATCTGATTAAGAGACTAACCTGGATTGGCAAAGCATCCATGTCTGCTCTAAGAGCAACAAATGGTGGAGAACCAGTACCAACATACCCCACTACACCGGTATGTGCAATAGGCCAATGGTACCGAACACCCAAGCGATCAAGCTCGCGTCTTATGATCTTGCTTGTCTCAAATTCTTCATAAGCAAGCTCTGGGTATTCATGGATTTCTCTCCGTGTTTTCTTGAGCCAGTTTGTGGTCTCAGGAAGATTGGCAAGTCTCAGTATCTCATCTCTTATAGAAGAATTCAGACTGTTTTGATGACAAGAAGATTGTAGACTAGATGATGATGAACAAGTGATGGTAGTGATAGTGAAGAAGAGGAAGAAAAGAGATAGGTGAAAGAGATCCATTAATATGGGGGGAGGATCACTTCACTTCAGAGAGGAAGTTGCAATAATAATATGAGAAGTGTAGAAGATATATAGAATTAATGAGCAACTTCATATTTCTCTATAATGGCAATGGAAATGGAAATGGAAACTCTGCTAAAGTTTTGTGTTTGATTAGTTACGCTTTCTTTATCAGGCGAGGGTCTTTGATATTTTTCTTGTTTTTCATGGTAGACAACTTTTTGCTAAGTTGCCTTGTCTTGAGACATTGCTTAAATTCCCTCACTTTGCTAACACGTGTATGACAGAGATAAAAGTACATCACTTCATTATAGAAAAGAAAATATGAAATATAATGTTTGCTTGAATTTTCATATTTTTTTATTATTCGAAGTAAAATGTTACTTAAAAAAGTTATTAGATTATTCCAATTTACATAAAATGATATTACCTTAGAAAACAATAATCTTTTTAATTTAGTAGTATTAAAACATACATAATTATGGACACTAGAAGAAATGTTCAAAATGATAGAGTGAGTGGGGAAAAAAAAGAATCTATAGTACACCACTAATTTGCCCAATCATCATTACCCAAGTGTGGGAATCCTTAAAACTGAGCTCTTTTTTTTTAAAATGACGAACACTTCTCATTTTGCAGGCATTGGATTCTTTGGTCCCTTCCCAATCATTTCATTTGCGTAAACCTAAACTTGAATGTTTAATTAAGATGACAAGTGCATTGCTGCGATTTATTAGTTTATAACAACCCGCAATATTCTACAATATTCATTATTGAGTTTACGTAGACGAAAATTGTTGTGCGCGCAACGGCTTTGATACAATTTTTGCGTGCATAGCGGCGAAAGCGTAGCGACGATTTCTACCGGAAACGGTGGAGCTATATCTTACGGATGAACAATACCGTATTCATGAATAATGACAAATATGTATACATTACTATTCCATACAAATAGTACTATACATGTGAATAGCTTACAATACTACATGACCAGTGTCGTCGTCTTCAAGTGAACAATATTGCAACCAGATGAACAATATTGTTACACACAAAATACAGGAAACAAATGCAACATGAAGTTAACGTGGTTCGGCAAACTCATCTACGTTTATGAATAAACGAATAATTCTCATTGTTCTAAATCTGGATACAAACATATACAACTTGTTTCTCGAAAGAAACCAAATACAAAATCCGAAGAATTCAAATTACAAACTTCACATGATCCTTACATCGATACAAATGCAGAGAGGAAGACATCTGCTAAGGATCCTTGATCCCAAAGGTTCGGCCTTGGGCTTGGTATTGTAGCCGATGGTTCAGCCTTGGGCTTGGTAAATTAGAAGTGCGGAATAGCACGTTGTGGTGGAGCTCACCTCTGGCCAGGTAGGCTCATATGTTTCGCCAAGGTGGAGATTGTTAGAGATATTGGCTCAACATAGTTCCACACTTAGTAGTGAGCAACATCAAGTCAAATATATAAATGATTAGATATATCTCAATAAGTGACAACGCCTTTTGAGGGCAGTTGAGTAGTTGAGCCCCGTTTGTAAAAATCCCACACTCGAGAGGAGTGGGTGTCTAAGTTGGGGACAATATCATTGTTTGGGACATGTCGTATAGTAGTGGTGAGAGGGGCTTCACAAGCTTCACCCAAACCCAACAAAAAACCACAATCCTAAATAATAGATAAAATGTGTAAATGAAACCCACAATCCTAAAGAATAAGTAAAATGTATATGAAGTGCAACTTCTTTCATTCACCTTTTAGAGGAAGAATTAGCATTTATATCTATCTAGAAAGTAAAAGAAAAAAAAATATTAGTGTGATGATTGCTTTTGTGGCTAGAATTTACTAGCTTTAATACATTTTTTCAAGAAATTCAAGCATTTAACATTTAGATGTAAAGACATACACCTAAAAGACAAACCCACCCTAAACTCATTGATAAAAAAGACCATAAACCTTGGTTTCTGATGGGTCCAAATCCGTCCCTGGTAATTTTGACCTGTAAAGATTAACAATGGTGAATCAGAGACCACCGTTGTGGCGGCTAAAGGACTCCGATGGTAAAATTGGGTACTTGAACAAGGATGAGATAGATTAATAAAATTAGGGTTGCATATGTGTACATTTCTCATCTATTTTGTTCACATTATATAAGAGTGTTTCACTCCTTGTTGACTCCACCGTTGAAGACGTGATTGAGGGAGTTAGATCTCGCTTTGAATCTTACCCGCCCACGACTAATTATTTTTTGGTTCTTGGCTCTTTTTAGGACCCAATGTTGGATTGGACCAAGAGTTGTGCAAATGGACCTTGGGCCTACAATAGTCCAAAGGTAAGTGTTTATGCATTATTGTCCTCGGCCAAACTACAAGATTCCTACGCCTTTGGGCTTGCATAATCAGGGTTTAGGCACCTGACTTTCGAGCTATATAGTAATTATCCCGGGCCTAGATTTGACCTAGCTTGGGTCGAGTCTGTTCTGGCCTTTTTCACTAAAGTTGATCCGTGCCATATGTTCGGCTGTGATCGGATGATTGATGTCCCATCAATTACTACCCCAGCTAGTGGGGCTATGTACAGGGCCATTAACTCGTTGAATAGGAGCTCGAGCAATGTATTGGTAATCGAATTCAACATCTCTTTGGCTTTCGCGCAAAATTTAAAGTTGATGCAACTATTGGGTGGTTGCCTTCAAATGTTGTGCCTATATAAGCTTGGTTTGGTTTGATCAGGCTGTATTATTTGTTTGTTGAGTTTACTATTGTCTTTCTTAAGGGAGTTTCTTGAATGTTTTCTTGCCCCAATCTCTTTAGGGGCGAAAAAGGAGGATATGTCAGTGAAGTCTCTCCATACTCTGACATTCGTAGCAATGAATCCTAATAGAATTTGCACTTTGAGGGAGCCAGTAGCTTGGGGGTGTTCCCAATTGCTCGCCACTTCCTGTTTTCTTTTTACTAAGATCGTATTCGCCAACTAGTCTGGGTAGCGTGACTCCCTTATCATATCGGCTTTTAGCAGCCTTTGCACTTCCTTATTAATGACTCGGTTGCGCTTAGGTGCCACCGACTTCTTCTTTTGTCTGACTGGCTTCAGATCCAAATTGATGCCACTCGGTGTGTGATTATGGAGGGGTTAATTCCCACCATATCCTTCATTGTCATGGCGAATACATAATGGTTATCAGTCAAGAACGAGGCTAACTGGTCTGCTAGTGTCTTGTTGAGATTGGAGCCTATCTAGATAGCTTTGGTGTTACCCGGACTATCCAGGTAGACAGTCATGTGTTCCTCCTTCGGTTGCACAGTGTTCGGTCTTCCTCTCAGGATGGGAGGAGTTTCGTTGCTCGAGGGCAGAGACGAGCTTTCTGTTTTCGAACTTGGGACCTCCATACTAAGTCTCTTTGTTCAAACTGTGGTGTCTTGTCACTTGACTGCTTAGCCGCGACGTAATGACACTTTGGTCTTCTTTGATTGTCCCTACTTCATCGTCCACAAGATATTTGAGACACTAGTGCTATATATGTGGAGATTGCTACCTCCATTTGGTGGAGCCAAAGTCGGCCTAGAATCACATTGTATGTTGAAGGGGCGTCTATGACCGATAACTCTATCATCAGGATCTTTTGCAGGTCTGGCTACCCTGCTACCACCAACAACTTGATTGTTCTAACCGGGTAGCAACTTTCTTTGCTAAAGCCGATCATGGCTTGGTTGGTAGGTGTCAACTCTTATTCTTTTAACTATGTTTTGTGGAATGCGTCTAAAAATAAGACATTGGTCGAACTGCCTGTGTCCACTAATGATCTCCTTACGTCCCACTTTGCTATCTCGATCGAGATAACCAAGTCGAGGTTGTAGGGGAAGCAGACTCCTCTCATATCCTGTTCCTTGAACATCAAGCTTGGAGCTGGTCTTTCTCCTTGTACATGCTTGACAAGGCTATTCTCGTAGTAGGATATGATCCGCAGTTTTCAGACTAATCTTTTCAGCGATCGATTGGAGTATTCCTCCTCTTCGATTGCACCATGTAGGATGCATATAACATCTGGTAGTCGGGAAGGGAAGGCAAAACAATGATTACTGTTCCCCTGTCTGTAAATGCATCTAAGGAACCCCTGAGTCCTCTCTTTGGCATCGTGCATAGACTCCTCTATCTCATTTCATCGGGATTGTCTTTCTCGAAGCCGACGAATTCCTTCAGCCTTCTTTTTTGGATCCAATATTGGATCTCATTCCTGAGGCTTTGCAGTCCTGGGTGTCACGGCCTACTTCTTTGTGGTAAGAACAATACTTGTTCTCATTGTGTTTTGAAGGATCTCCCCAAAGCTTTGAAGGTCGCTTGATATCCTCCCAATTCTTTATGGTGGATTGGATGTCGGACAAAATGGAATTGAGCCGAGTGTAGGCATGATATCTGAGTTGTCGGCTTTGTCTGGCTGTCACTCCGTCTTCTATTGGATCAGTCTTCCTCCTTGTCTTCGTCTGTCCCTGGACTTGGAGGAGTGTTTAGTCTCGTTCTTTTCCCCTTTTATGGCTGCCAACATCTCATCTAGGGTGATATATTTTTGTGTACTTTTTCAACTGATTCGCCATGTTTGTTGGGGGCTCCAGGGTGAGAAGTTGTAAATTTGACCTCTTTTGAGGCCGAAAGTTAGTTCATCATTGAACCGAGTCACATACTCCTAAGGGTCTCACCGATTTTCTGCTTAAGGCTGAGCAGGTAATGGGGTCCCTTGCTTATCTGCTAGCTCCCCACGAATAAAGTAATGGAAGCCTTTGCCATAGTTTGGAATGAATTGGTAGATCTTGGCTGGAGGTTATGAAACCAGGTCAATGTAACCTTTTTAGACTTGCAAGGAAGGTCCAGCACAAAACGACTTCTGAACTTTTCTCTAGCGCCATCACATGGTGGTAATGTGCAGGTGGTCAGACAGATCTACAATTCCATCATAGAACTCAAGCTTCGGGGGCCTGAACATCTTTGGCAGAGGCGCGTTTATGACTTGCTCAGAAAATGGAGGGACCGTGAGATTGTATAGGACGTCCGGATCAGTAGCTCCCAGTCGAAGTAGATTCCCAACGATGGTCATGTCAGACTTCGGAGCGTGGTCTCCTTGGACTCCTGCATCTCTTAGATTCCCCTATGGTTGGCGTTTTGTTCCTTGATGGGAATGTTATCGCTCTCATGAATGCACTCCCTGTTACCTTCTTGGGCTAGAGACATGTCGTGATTTTCGTCATTCTCTGATGGCGGTTGTCAATCCTGAATAAGTTTTTCCACCACCCACATGAGTCATCTCATGTGGAGCAGAATCCGATCTATGCAGGGGTTTGTCGTGGCCTCTTTGGCTTTGCTGTGGCTTAGCTTCCACAATTTGAGTGTTTTGGTCCTGCGGTGGGAATTCTTCAGCTGGAGCATTGGCGGGCTCGACATTATTGTTATTAGCTCGAGATCCAGTGCTTGTAACCATGTTTCATGTCTCTGTCAGTTTAACAAAGTTTGTGTTGTGATCCAAGGAAAACTATTGTTCTCCACATATGGACGTTCGCCAAATTGATGGGTCCCAATTTGTCGCTGTTGATTTTGACCTACAAAGATGAACAACTATGAACTGGATACCACCGTTGGTACCGTTGTGGCAGACAAAAGGCATTCCGATGGTCAAGTCAGGCACTTGAACTAGGATGGAGATAGACTAATAAAATTAGGGTTGCACATTTGTACCTCTCTCATCCATTTTGTTCACCTTATATAATGAATGTTTCACTCCTTCATTGACTCTATTGTTGAAGGCGTGATGGAGGAAAGAGATCTCATTTAGAATCTTATCCGTCTATGACTGATTCTTCTTTGGCATTTGGCTCTCTTTAGAACCCAATGCTTGATGGGACCAAGAGTTATGCAGATGAACCTTGGGCCTACTATAGTCCAAAGGTATGTATTTGGTCCTTATTTTCTTGGTCCAAACTCCAAGATTCCTACTGGTTTGGGCTCGTATAACCTGGGTTTGAGTGCCTGACTTATGGACTGAATAGTAATTATCCTGGGTTTGGCTTGGGCCTGGCCTGTTCTGGCATTTTTCAAAGAGTTGATATGTGTCGCATGTTCGGTTATGATCAGATGACTGTTTGATATCCCATCAGTTGCTAACTGGTTCCCAATACCCATGTTCTCTATTATTTTCCTGAATTGATAAAGAAGCTCATGCTAGCTAAAGCCATGACTTAGAGGGTGTTTTTTTTAATAATTTTTTTTGTTATTATTTTGAATAGATTCAAAATTCTTAATAAGGAGTGAGACACTTTAAAATGAGTGTTTTTTTTTAGTTTTTTTTTTTTAGTTCTGATAAGAAGTTGAAGTTCAGATTGGAGTAGGCACCATGGGGGTGTTGATAACTTAGCACTGAGTGTTATTGAAAGTTCATTCCATTAATAACCTTACAATAAATTCGTAATGATTGCTACTACCCCTCTTCTCAACCGACCATCTGCTCTTTCTCCACCTCAACTTTATCACGCGAGCAATGCCACCGCCCTCCCTAGCCTCCCCTCTTCCTTCTATTTCTCTTCTTTTTCTCCCTATTGAAGATTGTATGATGAATGAAGAGGGATATAGGATATTTTCTGGTAGTGGTGGAAAGTGATCTCGATGGTATTTGTCGGAGACGAAATAATAAGGGGGTTAATGTTGGTGGTTTGTGGTGGGTGGTGGCAAAAATGTAAAACATTTGAAGTTGACACCTGAAAAGATATCATTTAATTTTATTGTTTTTAATTAGTAGCTCATTTAGAAGTTCGTTATGAACTTTTAACTCCAGTTGAAAGTTAGCTTCTGACCATTTAAAAAAAGGTTTTTTTGAGTTTGCCCCTCATTAGTTTATGTCTAAGAGTCTGACCCTCATTTTAAAAATTAATTGAGTTTAACCCTCAAAATCACATTGAATGTCTCGGTCAATGCTAGTTAAATACGTTGACTTCCTTTAACTGTTTAAAATCTTATAAACCCACAAATACCTTTGACTTAAATGACACGTGCAAAGCACATACTAAGTCCAAAATCCATCTAATGGTTGAAGATTACTGGACATATCAAAAGGAGATTCAACGATTTCCTCTCATCTCCTTCACCCCATCTGTCCTGAGCATTTTCTTTATGCAACACAAGATATGCCAAGTAGAGCAGCAGGCAACGAGAGACAGACAGAGACAGAGAAGACCCAAACCATAAATGGCGGTAGCTTTAACTTAAAAGATCTTGGAGTCACGAACAGACTCACCAGATTTCTTAGCTTCCCTCAATACTTTCTTATCCTTTTACACAGACAACACACTTTATTCTCAAAGGAACCTCAGATCCACCATGGAAAAGCGAATTTTTGCAATCAATCAAGAGTTTCTTCAAGCTTTTGAAGCTACCCAACAGGTCTTTCGAGACCCATTTGAATTTAATTTTGTGTGGGTCGCATCACATTTGTCAAATGTATTGATTTTGGATCCCCTTTTGTTTTGTTTAAGCTATTGTCAATTGATAGACTATTGTCATAAGTGAAAACTGTTGGAAAAATCCAACATGTGTGGGCACACATATGTATTTAATGTGTATTGCTATCTTAAAGTTAGCCCAATGAATTGTGATCTAATATGGTTAATTGGGCTAGGGTATTAAAATATCATGGGCTTAATGTGTAAATACACTTAAACAATTTCTAATTTGATGAGGCACCAAATTAGAAATTGATAAAAGTAACTAATAAACCAATCAGTTATAAATACAGAGTTATGGTCCCCAGTTGAGCGCATGTTTTGTTTCTTCTGAAATTCCTTATACAGAGAGATATATAGAAAACATACGTTATCAATTGGATGGCCAAGACTCATCCTTTCCTTGAAGTGCAGTGGATCAAGGTACGCTTCCGCTTTATTATTGATTGTTTTCTTCTCATTGAATCAATATGGAACATATAATTGTATATGTAGAATAAAGATCTAACAAGTGGTATCAGAGCCTACTCCATAATTGATTCTTTGAAAGATTATGATATTTAGGATGAACTTTTGGCATTTAAAAAAAAAAACAAATAATTATAGTCGGTAGTCAAAAATTAATACTAAGATCCATTAACAATAGTCAGGTAGTATGTTATTTTCCTATTCTCTTCCATATTTTCTGAATTGCCTTTGATCATCTTCCTTTCTAGTCTGCACTCTATCTCTTGGTATGTCCATATTAGCAGGGCATTAAGGGGATGGGATTACAATGAAATCAACTAGAACAACCTGAAAATGCCTTCTGATAATGGGAAAGGAACACTTCTTGTTGAAAATCTAATGATGTAAATTAAAATACAGGAACGAAGTTACCAATTGTTCTTGGGTTGAGTAGCGGACTAGGTCGCTCTCTTTAAGACGTTTCGCGGCTCTGCCCAAAAATGTGCAAGCAGTCTGATAGCCCTGCCGTCCCCACGATAAAACAACCCAGAATCTTATCTGTTTCGTTCAAACAAATGCATTGTTGCTGAACGGAATACTATCCACCCTTAATCTCTTGTTTGCTCGGAATCACCAATACAATGTATAAAATTCAAATGAAAAATAAAACTCTGAAATACGAAGAGAAAGAGTTCATTTCAAACAGAACTGTGGAAATCTCTTTGAAAGAGTTTCATATGAACAGAATTGTAAAACTTAGAACTAGATACTTCTCTGATTGAAATACTAAACGAATTGTTTTTTCTTCTTATCTTATGAGCTCTGATTTTGTGTTTGTATTTATAGGGAGAAGAATGCATCTGAGATACAAAATCTCATCTAGATGCATGGACAAAATATTGCGTGGAAAACGTGTGGGATTTAACTGCGGCGCATCGTATGGCGTGGACAGGGTCAGCCCTCTGACTCAGTCTCCATTCTCTGCAGTAATTCAAAAAAATATTTTCATTTAAATAAATTTTCAGTAAAAAGAATGGGTTGCTCTTTAAATGACCCGACCGGTGGCGGCGGCGGCGTGAGAGTCTATCTCTCCCCTCCTCACAAAAGTGTGGTACCCCAAGGGGTCCAAACCCAAGTCCCAAACACTCTCCTTATAAATTCTTCCACAATGAGTTGTACAGAAGATGTGGGACTAAAAATAGAGAGATCCAGAGATCAAAACCAGGTTCACACCCATTTTCTTTTATTTTTAAAAAGCCATATTTTCAACACTTCTAGTCTTGCATTCATGGAAATGGAAATCGGTAATCTAAAACCAAAAGAAGAGATCGAGATGAAAAACGAAGAGCTCTTCAAAGCAGCAAAGAAAGGAGACTCCTCACTCTTTAAATCTCTATCTGAATCACAACTCCATAAAGCTATCTCACTCCTTCATGAAGATGGTCGTTCTCTCCTTCACGTCGCCGCCTCATCAGGTCAACTTGAGGTTGTGAATGTGATATTAGCCGATGATGCATTGCTAAGCATTATAAATAAGACTGGTGAAAAGGGTTGGGCACCAATTCATTCTGCGGCTAGTATTGAAAATGTTGATATGGTCGAAGCTTTGCTAAATACAGGAGCTGATGTCAATTTGAAAAACAATGGTGGTCATGTAGCTCTTCATTGTGCTGCCAGCAAGGGATGGGTGAAGATGGCTGAAACCTTGATTTCTCATGGTGCAACTTTGTGAACTTTTAATCGAGGAGGGAACAGAGGTTGATGCTGTTGATAAAGCCTGTGACACACCCTTAATGACTGCAGTAATATGTCTTAACAAAGAGGTAGCCTTCCTCCTAATACGACATGGAACAGATGTTGCCATTGAAGACAAGGAAGGATATATTGTACTTGGTCGAGCTTCTGCTGATTTAAAACCACTACTGATTGATGCTGCAAAGGCCATGCAGGAGGGCTAAAGTTTGGACAAAACTTGCTAAAAGAAACTGTTGCTAGTGAGGCAGTGTGTATTAGATAATCATCAAGAATTTTAGTATCTTACCAAACTAGTTCTCAGCTCTATTAGCAGGTTACATTGGATACCCTTCGCCTGTGTCATGTAAATCACCTGTGTGACTTGAGATAGAAATGCATTAAAACTTGTCTGGCTGAATCAGTAAATTTTGTATTTGCAAATGCTCCACCAAGCAAGGATTGTGATTTCGTTTTTCGAGTTAATTTTGGTCCCCTGATTTTAAGAAATATTTCGGCGTGTAAAGAAAAAATGTAAAAATTTCAACGATAAATGAAATATATATAATGAATTTCGAGGATATATTAAATATGTGAAAATAAGATGCAAGTAAATAAATGTATTAAACACATTAAATGAAAATAAAATACCTATAATTAGAAAATCAGGGTTAGTTTCAAAAGTCAATATATAACTAGAAGAAATATTAATTAGGAAATTAGGGGGTGGTATAAAAAATCAATAAATAATTAGAATAAAGGACAATTAGAAGAAAAAAAAACTTGAAATTTACAACAACAAAAAAATGTAATTTTTAGTAGCTGATTTTTGTACTTTTACAAAAAAAAAAATTTATGAAAAACCTCGAAAATTTTCAAAAACACCCTCGAAAAAATGCAACTTTTTCTTGTCTTTTTTTTTTTTTTTATTAATTTTAGAAAAACGAAAATTTCGGCGTAATTTCGCTAAATCACAATCCTTGCCACCAAGGTAATATTTGAATTTAATTTTTTTTAAAGAAACATAACACAAATAAATTAAGTTCTCAATGTGCTTAGTGGCATGATCAAAGAAGAACACCATCGAGACTTTACTCTTCCACTTTATCCATACCATGGTTCTCATTTTGTGAACTCGCGTATTTATTTCACCATTTTCATTGAGTCACATTGTTAGTTATCCTGGTAGTTTTATGCTTTCTTCTTCTTATGTAGTGGCGTGGTTTTTTCTGATTGTCATTACTTAGCATGTGACTTGCACATGCCATTTAAGTCAAGGGTATTTGTGGGTTTTATGGGATTTTAAACAGTTAAGGGAAGTCAACATATTTGGCTAGTATTGACCGAGACAATCAACGTCAGTTTGAGGGTTAGACTCAATTAGTTTTTAAAATGAGGATTAGACTCTATTACACATAAATTGGTGAGGGATAAACTAAAAAAAACACAAAAATAAAAATAAAAAAATACCAACTTAGTGTTTGGGTGGGCATTTATTATCAATGCTTTCCCAAATAAAAAATAGAAGACTTGTGGAGAGGCATTATTTGGTTTACTTATTGATGAGACATCAAACAGTCACCAGTCACAACCATGCCCAAGCACGGTCTAGCCCATACTCAACCAAGTTACCGTTCAGCCCGTAAATCAGGCGCCCAACCCAGATCATGCGAGCCCAACTTGGTGAAAATCTTGGAACTTGGCTCGGAATAATAAGGCCCGAACGTAGATCTCCAAGTTACCACAAGCCCAATATCTATTTTGCACAGCTCTTGATCCAATTAAGTATTGGCTCCCAAACAGAACTAAGTGTCGAATGGAACCTAGTCATGGATGGGTAAGATCCTCAGTGAGATCTCCTCCCTCCATCACGTCTCAACAATAGAGTCAATGAAGGAGTAAAGTACTCACTATATAAGGTGAACAAAGGATATGAGAAAGGTGCGCACTTACAATCTAATTTACAGTCTACATCCATCCTTATTCAATCACTTGACTTTAGTATTGGAGTGCCTTCGACCATCAAATGGTAGCCCCTGACTCATTGTTGTTCATTTTGCAGGTCAGGGATGGATTTGGACCCATCACTTATTTAATGGTGGAGATTGAAGAATATGACAATGGAGAGTGGTACTTGACGTGGAAGAAAAATACATGAGGAACATGGGTCGATGTTGACGGGTTTGGAGCGTGGGGACAATTTAGCTTTTGGTGTTGTCACACACACACTAAGGGTGTGTTTGGCTGCATGAAATCTTATGCCATGGGAAATCCATGAGGGGACCCCAACATTTAAGGCTAAATTGATGTATTACTCCACATTCACCATTAGATTTTGTGATCAATGGTAGAAATGAAAGTCCCATAAACATGTGAATCATATGCCTTGGAGTACCAAGGAGTGTAATTCTCATATTCATGGGACTTCCATTCTCACCATGGTCACAAAATCTAATGGTGGATGTGGAGTAATACATCAATTTAGCTTAAATGTTGGGGTCCCTTCATGGATTTCTGTGGCATAGGATTCCATCCAACCAAACACACTCTAAGGTAGAAAGGACCTCTTCCTTTCTTTCATATGATGGGCACTGCTAATATTTTTTCCACACAATATATCAAGTATTTGTCTTTTACACGTAGTCTTTGTGGCCTTGAAAGACCCTTTCTTCCTCATGCCCTAATTTGGTAGGTATGAAAATTAACATCTAACCATTATGTTTCACATTTTAGGCATCCTAATGGTTTAGGGGGGAAATCCTAACCATCTTAGACCCAAACCTAAAGATTAGACCCAAAACCTAAAGAGATTTATCTACATTTTCAACGAAAATTTAAAATTTTATAAGTGTCAATGCTTAAAATAAACTTTGAGTGTTGAATATCAAAGTCTGAAATATAAAGAAAAAAAGTTTGGTTAAATATTTTAACATGTTAATTAATCAATGATACCAAAGATAGAAATATAAGACGAATATTAAAGATTTGAACGTTTTCAGGTTTTAGTGTTTAGATAAATAAGAAAATCTGACTTTTGTCTAAGGCAAAGACTACTCCACACCACCATATATGTTGCTCACACCATTACACTCTCTCACACCACTTGTTTTATTTTTCACACCACCACTGCTCTCCCACACCACCAATATAAACAAGTATCCACTCTGTCCCCCAACGACTACTCCAAACCACCATATATGCAGCTTACACCATTACACTCTCCCACACCACTTGTTTATTTCCCACACCACCATTGCTCTCGAACACCACCAATATAAACAAAAATCCACTCTGTCCTCCATTCAAAATCGAATTCTTCCCTCTCCACCCTAATCGATTTTTCCCTCTATACTCCAGTCTCTCCCCCATTCGATTGGTTTGATAACTCTCCCCCCTTCTCTTGCTGCTCCACTCTCTCCCCCATTCGATTAGTTGGATTGCTTCACCACTAGCTCCAGTCTCTCCCCCACTCGATTGTTTCACCATCTGTTGAAAAAACAGTAACATAAAAACATGGTAGTTTTTTTTTTTTACCAATTTAGACCTCAACTAAGACTGACTCTCAAGCTCATCTAACCATGCAAATTGTAGTACTATGGGTTATCTAATAAACACAATTTGAATCACTTGAAAATATTTTGAAATGAGAAAGTTATGATCATTTTATTAAAGTCGCGCAAATCTGTCTCGCAATGAAAACGGGGTAGTGTCTCTGACTTTCAGCCAACTTATATACTCGATCGAGATCGATTCTCGAGCTCATCAACACAAAAATTGTAGTACTATGAGTTATCTAATAAACACAATTTGAATCATTTGAAAATGTTTTGAAATGAGCAAGTTATGATCATTTTACTAAAGTCGCACAAATTTGTCTCACAATGAAAACGGGGTAGTGTCCCTGACTTTCGGCCAACTTATATGCTCAATCGAGAATTGTAGTACTATGAGTTATCTAATAAACACAATTTGAATCACATGAAAATGTTTTTAAATGAGCAAGTTATGGCCATTTTACTAAACTCGCACAAATCTGTCTGAAAAAAAAAATATGTTTTCACCCATTCGCCTAGACCTATGCGAGGATAAAGCCTAAACACTCATTCAATTTAGAAAAATGCATTAACAAACACTATTTAAGTGATAAAACAAGTCTTTAACAAACATAGTCTATGTTATCATCTTCTTTTAAGTATGTAACTAATGACGTTGGACCACTTTAGTTGCACCTTTCTATGTTAATATTATTTATAAGTGTTAATATTATTTACAAGTGTTATAAAGACACGGTTGAAGATGCATTAATAAACATCCACACAAGGGGAAGTCCTCCCTTAACCATAAATATTACAAATTTTATTTAGTTTTTCTCCATGAAATTCAAGGTTCCACAGTGTCAAACTAGCACCAAATAAGATAATACTAGTCCACATAAGTCACCCTTTTAACTTCGTGTTAGAGACCCCTAAAAAATTCAAGTTTTTCCGGTTCCAAATTAGCACCAACTTGATGAAGTATACACTACTATGATCTTGCTAAAATACTCATGTTTGTGAAATTAACTAGCTATGTCCATAAATTTTATCATGTTAAGTTTCTATTGATCTTGTTTAACAATACATCCAAACTTAACTCCCAAAAATTAGGGTGTAGAGTTTATTATATATATGGCGATATTACATGTCCTGACAACTCATTAACTCTAGAATTGGACCACTTATCTTATTCAAGACAATTCAAAACAAAAAAAAACCGCTTAAGGTTGACGAGCCCCACATAAACCACGGTCATCAAATCTAGTTGGACCTAAGGCTAAGCCGCAAGAATACACGTAGCTTAAGATGAGGCTCTTGCTTTTTTATGCCACCATTTTTGCTAAAGGACATCACTACTCTATTTTTTTTATGTGTTGAAGGATCCAATAAAAAAAAGTTTTTCTTCCTTTTCTCTTCCTCTCTTCTCTCTCAGGAACAACAACCACTACCACCACATTGCCCCCGCAGCCGGCCGCACCACCCCGCTGCCACTTTTTCTCTATTCCTCTTCTCCTTTGTTGTTGTTATTCTTTTTTTTTCCCTCTCTTCCTCTACTCTTATCTATTATCTTCTTCTTCACCGCTGGCGACACCACTCCATCCACACTTCCTTATTCTCTTACTTTCTTTTTTCTTCTCCTCGACTAGTTTTTGTTTCTGCTCGAGTAAAAAAAAAAACCAGATCGATGAGAAGAGAAGCGGAAAATATAGGAGAAGGAGAAAAACATAGAGAACATGAAGAGATAACAAGAAGAAGAAGAAAATATACGAGATAAGAGGTGTGATTGGCCGGATGATGGGCGGGGCGAGGCGTTGTGGTGGTGCCGGGGTGAGGCAGTGTGATGGTGATGGTGGGGCAAGGCGATGCGGTGGTGTTGTTGTTCCCTGAGAGAAAAGAGATGTGGTAGTGAATTTTTTTGGTTTATATTGATGATGTCTTTTAATAGGTGATGGTGTGCTTTAAAAAGTAGAGGATGGTGATATCCTTCAACAAAAGTGACGGTGTCAAAAAAAAGTCGTTGCCTTAAAATAGCACTCATAGTGAGGCTAGGGAACCGGGTTTTGCAACCAGGATGATGTGGCATCGTCATAAGAGATTTTTTATAACCTCGAGATACACACACCTTTTGAGGATGTCATCATTTTTTCGAGATCACGCCACATCACTGATTGCAAAACATAATTGCAAAAACCTAATTTCCTAGCATTTTGTAGCAGTTAAGGATGTCTTTAAATACAAAAACTGAGTGAACTAAATCATTTTCTTTCTTGCTTGTCATTGTCAGATTCTTGTTCACAACACTAAATAATAGACAGTTGAAAATAATATATGATCTCAAATGCACATATTCTTTCTTGCTTGTCATTGTCAGATTCTTGTTCACAACACTAAATAATAGACAGTTGAAAATAATATACAACACAAATGCATTCTAGAAGATACGTTGAATTAGAGAATGGTGAGCACATATTCTTATTCATGAAAATTATATCAAAGAGAGTATACTATATACTTTTTCAAATATATGATCTCATCTTATTAACTTATGCAATTCAATCCCAACAATCAAGCTTAAATTAAGCACTAACGAGATGATTGTGATGACCTTCAGGCTCCTGATTAATCCATAAATTAAGAAAAAAGTTGACAAAGAAAACAAATAAACAAATAAGCAACCAAATTGTGGTCGAGTTTCCATCACGAAAAAAATAATATTTCGCAAGCATACGCCGAAAGATTAAGCTAATATTTAGATTAGTTGAAGCTTATCACCTCTTGAGCATCTCCATTGGGTGATCATAAACCCTAAACTAGTTCTCCAATATGATTAGTCCACGAACCTCTCAAATATATCTAGGTATCTTATATAAGTTTTCCACTTCAAACTCTGAAGGGTTGAAACAATTTGTGCCAGATTTTGCAGGCGTATTCTAGGAAACATTGTAATGACCTACTCTTCGTCAAAATGAGCCACATCAATTCAATTCAAGCAATTCGATTTGTATTATTGCTGCATTCACGGTTATATTTGATTTGTTTTCACTGCAAAGTAGTATTTGTCTTGATTCATCCCACGTCTGATATTGTAATTGTAAACGTAGCTCAATTTCGCATCACATGATGCTACTCTGGTCCAAGTAGCGAAGGGTGCAGCTTCATCATTAAGAAGGTGCCAATAAGTTTTCAGTGGGCACTGATTCCATGTAACTGGTTTAAATCCTGTTTTCACCATTAACTAGACCAACAAGAGAAAAAGAAAGCAAAAGGGTACTACAGTAAATACCTGGAGAAAGCAGCTTAATGCAACAGTACTGCGATCAGTCTCAAACATGTATAGCTCACATTTTACTGTCACAATTACAGATTCAGAAATTTTGTGAAATTCAAACATGAATAATCTCTACAATTAACCACTAATCTCACCTGCAGCGGAATTTTCTAATTTAAGCTAGTTGTATATGATCTATACAAAACTGTCACTACAAAAAAAAATTGAACTCAGCAACGGCTAAAACCCGTTGCTAATTGTCCCAAAACCGTAGCTAAAATGAATCAGCGACGGCGCAACAACCGTCGCAATACCGTAACTATTATTATCGTCACTAATTGAATCAGCAACGGTAAAATATCCCGTCGCTAATTAGCCACGGCAAATAAACCGTGGCTAAGTCAGCAAATTTCGTCGCTAAAGCTGTTGAAAAATTCGACGAAGACTGTTGCTAAAAAAAATATTTTAACATTATTTTTATATTAGCGACGGCATTTTGTCGTGGCTAATTGTTTTTTAAAAAATAATTTAACATTATTTTTATATTAGCGACAGCATTTTGCCGTGGCTAAATGGTTTTTAAAAAAATAAATTTTTACATTAATTTTATATTAGCGACGGCATTTTGCCGTGGCTAAATGGTATTTAAAAAAATATTTTAATATTAGCGACGGCATTTTGCCGTGGCTAATTGATTTTTACAAAAAATATTTTAACATTATTTTTATATTAGCGACGACATTTTTATATTAGCGACGGCATTTTTCCGTGGCTAAATGGTTTTTAAAAAAAAATATTTTAACATTATTTTTATATTAGCGACGGCATTTTGCCATCGCTAAATTGCAAATCTAATTGACAAAACAGCCACGGTATTTCCCGTGGCTATTTAGGGACAACTTTGTTGCAAATCATATTGACAAATGAAATTTACAAATTATAATTCATTTTTTATAATGAAATTAGCTATTAATGATTTTTCATTCTGAAAATTAGTATCAACTACTAAAACTAAACTTAATTGATCGAAATTATAACAAAAATTACACAGTCTATAGAATATCATACAAAATTACAAAGAATCCATACAAAAATGACAAAAAAAAAAAATCGATCTATAGAATATCGGAGATCTCAGATATCTCAGATCTAAGAGATCTCAGATCTCCGAGAGAGAGGCGGCGGAGGAAGGGAGGGGAGAGAGGCGATCGGGATCGGTGTCGAGGGAGACGGCCGGGATCGGTGTCGAGGAAGCGGCAGACTTCTCCTCTGTGGGTTTCTTCTCTGGAGGTTGAGAGAAAAATTTTTGTTGAGAGAAATTTTTTGTTTAAGTTGGTTTGTAGAAAAAATTGAAATTTATATAGAGAAAGGTAATTGAAAGGGATTGGTTGTCTTAGTTTCACGCGGATCGGTGACGTGGTTTGGTTTAGTGCGTTGGATTGAGCTAAATTTTTGGGTGTTATTGACGGTTGAGATTAAGTTTCACGTGGATCGGTGATTTTTTTTTAAACAATTAGCGACGGTAAATTGCCGTTGCTAAATTCTTTAGTGTTTAATTTTTTTAAAAACAATTAGCGACGGTTATTTGCCGTCGCTAATTTCAAAATAATGTTAAATTTTTTTTAAAAAGCCAATTAGCCACGGCAAAATGCTAATATAAAAATAATGTTAATTTTTTTTAAAAGCCAATTAGCCACGGCAAATGCCGTCGCTAATATAAAAATAATGTTAAAATTTTTTTAAAAGCCAATTAGCCACGCCAAAATGCCGTCGCTAATATAAAAATAATGTTAAATTTTTATCAAGATCAAGATCTTCTTCTTCGATCTGATCTGATCTCATATTTGATCAAGATCATATCTTCTTCTTCGATCTTGATCAAGATCTTATCTTCTTCTTCGATCTTGATCTTGATCAAGATATGATCAAGATCGGATCATATCTTCTTCTTCGATCTGATCTGATCTCAGATCTGATCAAGATCATATCTAAGATCATATCTTCTTCTTCGATCTTGATCAAGATCTTCTCTTCTTTATCGATCTTGATCATATCTTCTACTTCGATCTCGATCTTGATCATATCTTCTTTTTCGATCTTGATCATATCTTATCTTCTTCGATCTTGATCATATCTTCTTTTTCGATTTCGATCTTGATCATATCTTCTACTTCGATCTGATCTGATCTCATATCTTCTTATTCGATCTTGATCAAGACTTATCTTCTTCTTCGATCTTGATCATATCTTTTTCTTCGATCTGATCTCAGATCTGATCAAGATCATATCTTCTTCTTCGATCTTGATCATATCTTATCTTCTTCTTCGATTTTGATCATATCTTCTACTTCGATCAAGATATGATCATATCTTCTTCTTCGATCTTGATCATATCTTATCTTCTTCTTCGATCTTGATCATATCTTCTTCTTCGATCTGATCTGATCTCAGATTTGATCAAGATCATATCTTCTTCTTCGATCTTGATCAAGATCATATCTTCTTATTCGATCTTGATCAAGACTTATCTTCTTCTTCGATCTTTATCATATCTTTTTCTTCGATCTGATCTCAGATCTGATCAAGATCATATCTTCTTCTTCGATCTTGATCATATCTTCTACTTCGATCAAGATATGATCATATCTTCTTCTTCGATCTTGATCATATCTTCTTCTTCGATCTAATCTGATCTCAGATTTGATCAAGATCGTATCTTCTTCTTCGATCTTGATCAAGATCTTATCTTCTTCTTCGATCTTGATCATATCTTATCTTCTTCTTCGATCTTGATCTTGATTAAGATATGATCAAGATCTGATCATATCTTCTTCGATCCGATCTGATATCAGATCTGATCAAGATCATATCTACTTCTTCGATCTTGATCAAGATCTTATCTTCTTCTTCGATCTTGACCATATCTTCTTCTTCGATCTTGATCTTAATCATATCTTGATCAAGATCTGATCATATCTTCTTCTTCGATCTGATCTCAGATCTGATCAAGATCATATCTTCTTCTTCGATCTTGATCATATCTTATCTTCTTCTTCGATCTTGATCAAGATATGATCAAAATCTGATCATATCTTCTTCTTCGATATGATATTCTTCGATCTGATCTCAGATCTGATCAAGATCATATCTTCTTATTCGATCTTGATCAAGATCTTATCTTTTTCTTCGATCTTGATCATATCCTTTTTTTTTTTTTTTTTTTTTGAAAGGCAAGCCGGTTTTTTTAGCCTAGGATCCGTAACCTAGTCCCGAGATGCGACCTACGGGTCGAACACCACCCCGAAATAAAGATGCCTCCAGTGGGTCTCGAAGCAAGGATCTGTGGATCAAGTCCACAACGCCTTAACCAATCTGTGGATCTTGATCATATCCTTATCTTCTTCTTCGATCTTGATCTTGATCAAGATATGATCAAGATCTGATCATATCTTCTTCTTCGATCTGATCTCAGATTTGATCAAGATCATATCTTCTTCTTCGATCTTGATCATATCTTCTTCTTCTATCTTGATCTTAATCATATATTGATCAAGATCTGATCATATTTTCTTCTTCGATCTTGATCATATCTTATCTTCTTCTTCGATCTGATCTGATCTGATCTCAGATCTGATCAAGATCATATCTTCTTCTTTGATCTTGATCATATCTTATCTTCTTTTTCGATCTTGATCATATCTTCTTCTTCGATCTTAATCTTGATCAAGATCTAATCATATCTTCTTCTTCGATATGATATTCTTCGATCTGATCTGATCTCAGATCTGATCAAGATCATATCCTCTTATTCGATCTTGATCAAGATCTTATCTTCTTCTTCGATCCTGATCATATCTTCTTCTTTGATCTTGATCATATCTTGATCAAGATATGATCAAAATCTGATCATATCTTCTTCTTCGATCTGATCTGATATCAGATCTGATCAAGATCATATCTTCTTATTCAATCTTGATCATATCCTTATATTCTTCTTCGATCTTGATCATATCTCCTTCTTCGATCTTGATCTTGATCTTGATCAAGATCTTATCATATCTTCTTCTTCGATCTGATCTGATTTGATCTCAGATTTGATCAAGATCATATCTTCTTCTTCGATCTTGATCAAGATCTTATCTTCTTCTTTGATCTTGATCAAATCTTATCTTCTTCTTCGATCTTGATCATATCTTCTTCTTCGATCTTGATCTTAATCATATCTTGATCAAGATATGATCATATCTTCTTCGATCTGATCTGATCTCAAAAAAACCAATTAGCCACGATTTTTTTGCCGTCGCTTATAAAAAAAATTTAACACTTAGCCACGGTTTTGTGTCGTAACTAAATTCTTTAATGTTTAATTTTTACAAACCATTTAGCCATGGCAAAATGTCGTCGCTAATATAAAAATATTTTTTTAAACCATTTTGGGAGGGAAAACCCATCCACAAAAGTTCACACAACTAGCACCAACATAAAAATGAAATGCGATGGGTTTCTAGCCAGAAAACCTCGAGCTCCCCTAGGGAATTGCAAAGATGAATCGAAGAGGACAAGATTAGTCAATTAGGGAGAAATTTGAGATCCCCATAAAGGATAGGGCGGTAGTGGCGAAGAAGAATATCAAAATTCATAGGGAACAAGGGCAAGAGTTTTGGAATCGGAGAGCCCTTTTGATGGTTATAAAGTATGGGATCGGCTACAAAAAGTAGTTTTAGTCCCTCGGTTTGTGGAGTAGAACAACTCAAAAAACATGATGAAGTGGGCAATTTCATAAGGTGGTCGCATTGGTGAGTAGGTTTTCGAAGAATTTGTTGGGTCTATTTCTGTATGGAGATGGAGGAGTACGGAGAGAGGTCTACTCACAATATAGTGGGCAAGTAGCTATAATAGAACTCGCTATTTTAAAAAGTGAAACTCGAGATTGATTTTTGTTAGACCAAACTCAAAATAATTGTTAAAATGGTGAGTATGTAAACATTGACTTGCCGTATAATGGGCGAGTATCTCTACCGGAACTCGCCAGTTTCATAAGCGAAAAAAAAATGTGAAACCCAAGAGTACTTTTTCAATGTCAAACTCAAAAAATCTCAAGATTGCGACTACATAAAAGCTAACTCAATGCATAAGGTGTGAGTAGTTCTAGTGCTACTTGCCATTATCAGTTGCTTGCCCCAAATATGTTCATTCGGTTTCACAGATTTATTTATGTATCCTTGCTACTATTGTTTTAAATCGAAATCAAAACATTGTCATGTGTCACCCCCTTCTTCCTCATATCCGTCAACGTCAGTTTCCCAACTTCATATCTATATTAAATTTGAATTTGACAAGGATTTGCATCACATGAGTGAATCGTGAGGTATATCGAAGATCAGGAAGTTGAAGGGTGAGCTCTTTTAGGACATTGTCGAGACCCTAATCTCTGCCAGGGATCGGTGCAGAACATTTTTTAAGTTGCATAGTGAATAATTGGATCGATTTGTGGATCTCGATCAGGGGATGAAGACTTTGTCTAATTTTAAACTTTTCTACTCTCTGCTCTATGGGTGGGGGCAATACATATGGTGGGTAATGGAAAGAAATGAGGGAAATGGGGAAAAGAAGAAAAGAAAATGATAGAGAACTGACTTCATCATCGGTAGCTCACGGTGATGATTTATGTTTGCTAGGTGGAAGAGTGATGGGGCGATAATGAGTTTTTTTTGTCGTCAAAACTGAATTTGGGGTTTTCTGGTCGGTAGTGAGGAGAAAAAAGTACAATTTGTTTGTGGTAGTGGAAGTAAATGGTGGCGAGAAGAATAAATTGCGGTGTAGATAGAAGCATTCCTAACTATACCCATTTTCCTCTTCTCGCCACCTTGTACGAATGACAGTTTCAATCTGTGCTGCCACTTTTTTCTCCTTGTCACAGACCAAAAAAATTGTTGAATTCTATTTGAAACTCCATTTTCAGATGTCTCCACCTTACTTCGACACTCCTTCAACTCTTCCACGCTCATTCTCCATCTCCACTACTATAAATCTACTCCACACTCCTTCAACTCCCCATCTCTAAATTTAAAGGTAGTCTTGGAATAATCAAAGAAAAAGTACAATGGGTACCAAGGAAAAATTAGACTTAGGTTTAGCATCCACTACCTGAACTATTAACACCTTTGTGTTAAACCATAAAGCTTTATACCTCGATCTTATTGTCACTTGACCTTAGGACCTAAGCCTTTCAAGTTCTTTCTAATGTGGATAAACATCCTGCATGTCACTTACTTGCATTAAAATCATGGCTTCCTACATATTACCTTCTCCAATCCATCAATTTTCATGTTAAAGCTAAAAAAAAAAAAAAAAAAAAAAACTCAACAAAACCCTGACAAAATAGAATGAATCTAATTTCCAAAATATACAGGCTTTTATTCAAGAAACTCAAAAAGATATTGACGAACCACAAAATGAACCTATTTTTTTTATGAAAATCCGACTGTTCTCTCCTTGTTAGAAGATTGGAAGATTAATTGTAGGATATGATTATCAAGGAAGAAAAATATTTTGGAAAAACAAATCGGAAAACGTTGTATCTTGTATGGAGATAAAAACACTAAGTATTTACCATGGCTTCAGTCTTTGATGAAAATAAATGTGATTATCATAATGTGAGACATTGCAACCAATGGCATAGATATCATGAAAATTGGAGATGTCATGAACGCTTATTGTCAAATAATTTCAAATTTGACAAACCAGTGTCTAGTCCTTATATTCTAGATTTCTTCCACGTAGTGATTACTTCAGGAGATAAATGACTTGTTCTTCACAGTTTCAAATGATAGAGAAAATCAACAATACAATTTTGATTATGCCATAAAACCCCAGGTCCCCATGCATATCATGTTGTCTTCTTGAAACACTATTGGAACATGTAGAGCATGCGAGGATGTAATAGTAGTAAAAAACTTCTATACCACTAGATTGATAGTATCAAAAGTCAGTAAGACATTTCTAGCTCTCATTCCTAAAATTATATCCAAAAGTTAAAGAGAATTAAGTCTATTGTCGAAAATTGTATAGCCCCCCCTCAACCAAGGTATTTTTTTCGAAGGCGACTAATCTATTAGACAATGTAGGGGGCTCATGAGGATTTTTTTCAAATCAAAATTTTCAGAAATAAAAACAAAGGACAAATTACAGTTAACATGGATATGTCTAAAGCCTAAGATGGAGTCGAATAGTTCTTCCATCATCACCGACATCATGACCAAAATGGTTTTCTCAAATCACGATCAAATTCATTTTCCAATGCATCTCTACTACCTCATTTCATTTTCTGCTCAATGGATCCCTCATCCATAAATTTACTCCGTCAAGAGGTACTGGACAAGAGGACCATTTTTTTAAAATTTATTATCATTGTAGCATAAACACTTTCTCGATAGTTTGGCCAAGTTTAAGTTAAATGTGATATTCAAGAATCAAGATAAGGAGACACGTTGTCTAACCATCAACCACATCCTTTATGCAGAAGATTTTATGCTCTTTTGCAGGGCTTCCATTCTTGATTGCCATAACATAAAAGATCTTATGGCTAAATTTTAAAAAGTCATTAATTTTCTTCGGCTCTATTGGACACCACAAATTCCATAAGATTTACAAAACTTTGATGTGTCAGAGCCTTTCTTAAAGCTCTACACTTGCTTTGAAAATTTTATAAAAACATATATAAATCTTAACACTAAAAGGCTTTACAAACACGAATTAAATTTTGATAATCTATATCCACTTTGTAGCTCTTGTCCTGAATTTGTACTTCACTTTTCTTTTTATAGGGATCTCCTAAATATGGTGCACAATGTCATCATGCCCATAGTTGGGAGATCTTCTAGCCACAAACTATTCACAAAACCCATGCAACAAATGCTTGAAATTTCAGCCTGCTCCCATATGAAAATGTCTCAATGTACAACAACTCCTATGACAATTTAACCACCTCGTTTTTCTCCTGGTGCTTCATCTTCAACCCCACGCCCCTACTGTTGGACAAATTCAATAATGTGGGCACACATATGTAATATAATGTGTATTGCTATCTTAAAGTGTAGTCCATCTAATATGTGATCTAATAGGGGTGTTGGACTATATTGTATTAATAAATAACATGGTGTAAATAAGGATGTAATTTCTAATTCAATGAGGGGCAGAATTGGAAATTCACAGCCCGTAAGTTGAAGGGTTATGACTTATGAGCATTATAAATATGGATTGGTCCCCGATTGAGCGTTGTGCGTGAAAAGAGATAACATTTGGCATTGTCTTCTGTATTCTCTCAACAGAGACTCTAAGGAAACGCTTGAATCAATCGGAAGATCCAAACTCATCACAATAAAAGGGGAAATCGCTATGGATCAAGGTATGTTTCTATTCTTCTTGTTTCCATTGAATCAACTAGAGTCTTAAGCTTTTGGTTTACTTTTACACCTACTCCTTATCTACTACGCCCTCTTCCACATCCCCAACAACATTGACCAATGCAGTGATACAAGAGATGAGACACTCGCATGCTGCATCCTCTTCCTTTAGGTTCAGGGGGTGTTCATTAATCCAGCCTCCAATGAAGACTTCCACCTGAACAACTCTAAATCAGTAATCGAGCAAAACTTTGGCCCCCTTTCACCAACTGTCAATGCAATCCTGGACTCGTTTTCAGTTGAACCTCCATCTCTTGATTGTAATGCAGTTAACATCGAGCACTTTCGAGCTAATCCAATGGGTGCTCGACCTACTTATGAACATTCACTGAATACTTTGACTGACCATGTAAATATTGTTGATGGTACACACAATGATACTCATGAGCTAATTCAACAGAACGTTGCTGCTCAACAAAGAGCCACTAGACGAAAAACAATTCTTCATATGGGAGCTCAATGCCTGAATCAGGGAACTAATCCAACTCACAGCTCTAGGCAACTTGGTACCCGCACTTGCAATGTTGCAAACACAGTGACCACAGGTCAGTCAGGTGACACAATGCATGCAGTGAAAAGGTCAGCAAGAAGCAAGGCTACCGGTCCACGTTCTCGAAAAGGGAAATGCAAATGTGACAACATTCAGGAATGTGGCTTTATGACTACAGGCAAGCGTGCAGTTATTGGTATCACTTTTCTTGACTTAGGCAATCAGCCACAGGTCATGACTGAGACTGCTCCTACCTTACCTTCTACTGATATAGCTCCACCGGTGAGCTCTACTCACATCACAGTACATGATGCTTTTGACACATCACAGCCTCCTCCTTTGGGCCTACCCACTTTGTTGGGTGTAGATATATTACAGATAACCATGAAATTTGGCCCACAATCTGAACATCCAGAATCTTCTAGTCAGTTTTCCACTACTATGGGGAATACCATCCAGGAAGCGACGACCGCCATCATAGGGTCGCCCAAGTTGCCATGATACTTAGTTGGAATGCAAGGGGTCTTGGGTCACCCTGCGCATTTAGATCTTTGAAGGCTTTCTCCGGACAGTCCAATCCCGATATTATCTTCTTATCTGAAACAAAAGCATCTTCATCTACTATAGGACGCATACACAGGAGACTAGGCTACAAACATAGAATTTCAGTGCCAGTTAGCGACCTTTCAGGTGATTTTGCTTTGTTTTGGAAAGAATATATGTATTTAAATATTATTTCTAGTTGTAAATATTTCTTTTGTTGCACTGTGGATGAATTTTATTCTCTTGACACATGGGCCATTATTTTTGCTTATGGAGAACCAAACCCTTCTCTCAGCTCGCATTTTTGGGACGATCTCTCCAAAATTTACTCTTTGCTACAGTTTCCCACCATGATTATAGGAGATCTAAATGCTATAGCTTCTCAGGATGATAAAATGGGTAGTAATAAAGTCACTAATCACAATGTGAAACATCTCAGACACCTCAAGAACTCACATAACCTTATTGATTTCCCTCTCACCGGGTCCAGATTCACTTGACATAACAAAAGACAAGATATTCATGGCATCAAATTCAAATTAGATAGGATCTTTGTCTCAATTGAATAGATGACATCCTTCCCTCGGCTTTTGCTAGATCTATCCATACCTCTTCTTCGAGCCATAGAGCCATTTCCCTAAAACTAGTGTCTACTCTGAATTCTGGACCCAAGCCTTTTAGATTTTTCCATATGTGGACCAGAGATCCTCATTGTCGTCACTTGGTTCAAAATTCTTGGAACTCCAGTATTCATCCCCAACCTGCTAATAACTTTGCTAATAAGACAAAATAAAAGCTGAGCTATCAACTCTCTAGGTGGAACAAAACTGTCTTCCGAAACATTGACCAGAATATCATTGATACTCTTGCTGACTTGGACAATCTCCAAAACTCTCCGCCATCATCTATAAATACATCAACTATCATGGTCTTGGAAGACCGTCTCTCTGAACTCTACTATCAACAAGAACTTTTTTGGAGAAACAAATCTGGGGAATCTTGGCTCCAAGATGGCAACAAACATACCTGATTCTTCCATCTATCTCATCTGCTTCGCCGAAAAAGAAATCAAATTCTCCATTTTTGGGATTCAACAAACAATTGGCAATCCTCCCATTATTCAATCAGTCACATTCTTAATGGTTATTTTACGAATATTTTCCAATCAGCTTCCCCCGAGTCCAATCAAGATATCCTATCCTTATTCACTCCTGTGATCTCGGATACAGATAACGAACTCCTTCTCAAGATCCTTGATGAAGAAGAAGTCTGGGCTACCATTTTTGCCATGGGCAGCCACAAAGCCTCGGGTCCGGATGGTTTTCACGCATACTTCTTCCAACACTATTGGGATATAGTGAAAAAGGATGCCATTGCTGTGATCACTGAATTCTTCTAATCTCGGTCTTTAAACCCCAAATTCAATGAAACATTTTTAGCCTTAATCCCTAAGGTTTCAAACCCAGCCACTTCCGACAAATTTCGGCCAATTGGACTTTGCAATGTTATTTATAAGACTCTCTCGAAGATTATGGAAAATCGCATGAAACCTCTGCTTGACAACATCATCTCCCCAAATCAAGGGGCCTTTTCTTCAAGGACGATCGATCTCAGATAATGTCAGTCTTGCACATGATACCTTTTTTCCAAATGAAGCATTGTCGCAAGAAAAAGCAAGGCTGGATGGCGATCAAAATCAATATGTCGAAAGCTTATGACCGAGTGGAATGGTCACTTCTCCTCCAAATCCTTAAACAACTGGGTTTTTTCTGACAACTGGATACAACTCATTGAGCAATGCATTTCAACATCCTCTCTTAGAGTACTGCTTAATGACTCCCCCTTGGAGACAATCAAACCTACTAGGGGTATTCAACAAGGTGACCCCCTGTCTCCATATCTTTTCATCATCGTTGTTGAAGCTCTATCCCGACTGCTGGCTCAAGCAGAAGCCAATAGTACTCTTCGAGGCATTCAACTGCGGCGACAATCTCCCTCCATTAGTCACCTTCTTTATGTAGATGAAAGTTTGCTCTTCTTTAGAGCCTCACTTGCGGAGGCTCACTCTATCAAGGATATTCTCACATATTACTGCGACTCCTATGGGCAAGCAGTCAATTATGACAAATCCTTTGTGTTCTATAGTTCAAATGTTCATCCCAAACACACCAAGATGATTAACAAAATTCTTGGCTCTAGGCTGTATAATCCAAAGGACAAATATTTGGGTTCTCCCCTTCTTCTTTAAAAAAAGAAAGCCTCGGATTTCCAATTCTCGGTGGAAAAAATTAACAACAGATTATCATCGTGGGAATCTAAGGTTATGTCTAAAGCAGGGGACTATCATGATTAAATCAGTTATTCACTCCATCTCAATATACAATATGAAAACCTTTCTTCTACCATCTTTGGTTACCACTCAAATTGACACCTTAGCCCGGAACTTCTGGTGGAATGTTATGGAGGATGGGAAAGCAAAACATCTGTGCACTTGGGAACGTATTGCATTACCTCGACATCTAGCAAGCATTAATGTCCCACCAGCCGAAATAAAAAATCTCGCACTCAAAGCAAAACAAATTTGGCATGCTATGGTGCAACCGCTCAATCCCTGTATTGCGCAGCTTAAAGCAATTTATTTTCAAAACAGAAGCATGTTTCAACTTGATAAACCCCCGACCATGGCATCATTTGCTTGGCAAGACAATCTCACAACCCTTACTAAAATGAAAACTCACCTTTTGTGGCAAGTTCGGTCAGGAAATGACATTGATTTGTGGAGAGATTGCTGGTCAAACCAGCCTTTCTTTTAGACAAAGGCGCACTCTCACCTGACCAACTGAACTCCATCTCGTCTATCCAGGATCTTTGGATTTGGGACACGTCTCACAAGCCCCAATAGAATGTGGACCTTATCACATCTCTATTCCCACAACCTGTGGCAAATGATATTAAAGATATCGTCATTTGCACATCCACTTATCCAGACATCCGTGAAATTTTGACAAACGTGGCCTTTTCTCTATCAAAAGTGCCATCAAGGCCTTTGTGCTTGCTAATTTTGAAACCTCCACATCAGGACCCCCTGACATTCATCTCACTCCTAAAATCTCAAGAGAATTAAGGCGACTCAAGGCCCCATCTAATGCTATTTTCTTGTTGTGGAAGGTCTCCCGAAACTCGTTGCCCACTTTGACCAACTTATCTTGGATTCATGTCCTTGTCGATAATTGCTGTGTTTTTTTTATCAAGATTAGCCGGGGGACATTAATCATCTCTTTTTTCTTTGTCCTATAGTCCTGAGACACTGGTTTTTTTTCCCTTTCCCTATTAATTGGGTCTGCGCCAACCTTCCTAACCAATCGATTAGCGATTTCCTTAAGTTTCTTTGGGAAACAGTCGGGGCTCATCCCCTAACCCGAGATGAGATGCTATCTTAGTTCGTGGAAATCATTTTTTCGATCTGGCATGTTAGGAATTACATGATTTTCTGAAAGCAAAAGTTTTCCATCCAGAACTTTATTCAGGTCACCAATCACACTTGTTCAGCATGGGGAAAACAATGGTTCCTTACCGCTCATTCCAAGATTCAAGATAATCAAACCACATCTTTGCACCATGTCCTTGAAACAGCAACCTGCGACAATCCGACCCATGCCACGAGTCTTGACCCAATTAGCAACCCTTCCTATGAACCTTTATCTGAGGACCTTATTTCCAAATTACACACCATCTATGATCAGGTTAGAGCCGCTTGGAATCACAAACTTAACTTTATGTCCAGACCCATACCTACCCCTTTTTCCCATGATATGATTGTGGTGTCTTACGATGCTTTTTATTTGCATCCTCACAGCAGGGAGCTTTTGGTATCTTGGCGGTGGATGCTTTTGGGAGGGTACGTGGTAGATTGGCTGACATGATCCCTGGCCGGGTTGCAGATAGTACTATGGCCGAATGTTTTGCTGCCGAAGCCGCTTTACTACTTATCTAAGCAAGGAGTTGGCAAACTAGGTTGCTTCTAGGAGATTCTGGGAACTTACACTCTGTTTTGCAGGCTGAGATGGGGGATCAACGAACGGATTCTAGATGGGTGTGGAGACCTATAGTGTGTAGTATACAGTCACTTCTTTCATGTCTCTCTGGCTGGTCATGTAACTTTATTCCTAGGATTCTTAATCAGGAGGCACATCGTTTGGCCTCTATTGCAGGACAAGAACTATGTAACCATATTAGTTATATATAATATCTGCAGTATGCATTACCAAAAAAAAACAATCTAGTAACATGTTGGTCTTCACAAAAAAATGAGCCAAAGGTGAAAATGTTTATTAATTCGATCAAACATCTATAGAGATATTGGAAACAATACTTCTTTCCACAATCTCGCTGCAAGGATAGCAATATCCATCTTAATGTTCACTCAGCTATTGAAAATAAGTTCATGACATATCAACTTTGCAACGAAATAGCACTCTCCCATCACAATAAATCATATTACAGGCATGAGACTATTGGAAACAATCGCCATGTTGTTTGGGCTAAATTCTAAAATTTTGGATTTGGTCAGATATCCATAACCTGATTGGATAAAATGTGTTTGTCTCAGTTAAAGCCCAAATTTGTTTATTGAATTAGACTCATTTATCTTAAAGATACAAGAACCTTGCTAAGCCTGAGATGATGTAGAGTTTTTAGTTATAGGTTTTGAATTTTGGATTAGGAAGTTATTTGCTTGTAATCACTCTTGAGCCTATAAATAACACTCATTGTTCATTTGTACAATTTATAAAAACACTTCTCAACAAAAATAATTTAATTCCAACAAATCGAAACAAATAATCTTGTACATGTCAATTCTTGTAATTTACTTTCAAGCAATTTATCTTCAAGGTTTACATTTTCATTCATTTACAATTCTTGCACTTTACATATTTGTAATTATTCATTGTTCTTCATCTAGAACTCATAGTCTGATTTTAGAAGCCAGATTCCTATTGGAATTTCGCTTACACGAATCCCCGACACACCTTATTATAATATTTTTGGTGCGATCATTTGACAACAAACACATGCAAGCCTATCAAACATACCATGTCGAAATCTCATTATTCATAAATTAACTCTTGCGATCGGTCATGTCCATATTTTCTTTGATGCTCAAATCATCATTCATATTCTATTTTATGCCATATTGTTGATACTAAGGTGGTGTTTGTTTTCTTTCCAAGTGATTAGAAACTAACTTGTAACTGTAGCTAGAAGTTTTGAGCAAGCTTCTGAATGAACTGTTTGTTTTGCTTCTGAATGAGCTGTTGATTAGAAGCAGTAAAGTTAAATGGTGTTTGTTTTAGGTGGTAGCTGAAGTTTTTTTTTTTTTTTTTTTTACATTTTTGCCCACCACCACAACTCCCACCGCCCACCACAAACCATCGACATTAACCCCCTTCTCCACTTATTTTATCTCCTCCAAATACCATTGATGTCACTTTCCACCACTACTAGAAACCATCATATATCCCTCTTCATTCCTCATACAATCTTCAATAGAGAGGAATAGGAAGAAGAAGAGGAGGAGGAGGGGAGGCCAAGGAGGGTGGTGGCTATGGTGGCGACATTGCTCGCATGATAAAGAAGATGTAGAGAAAAGAGGGGAAGATTGGTAGAGGAGAGGGGTAACAACAATTGATGAGTCCAAAATTCGTTCTCCTATAAGTATGACCTGCAAAACAAAAATGTTAGATTGCCAAAGACCACCTTTTTGGTGGCCGAAAGCACTCCGATGCTTAAGTAAGTTACTTGGTTGGAGATGAAGATAAATCTAGACAGGACTCAATTAAAGTTGCATATTTTTGTCGAATGTTCCCTTTACCTTATATAATGGTCGTTGTTAATTCCCTGCGTGACTTAAGCATGCGAAGCACAACGAGAAGAAACGTTCTCTGTAACGGTCCTTCTTCATGGAGATATGTCCTTGGAGGCGTAACTCCCTCCACGACTCTTTTTCTCTGTGATGTTCATCCTCTTTAAGGGATAACTTTATCGAGTCTGGATTTGGGCCTTTAACTACAATTTATTCTGGCGAACCTGGTTTGGGCTTTCATGATTGGATTCGCTCTTTTTGAGCTTTATGAATTGGCCTGGTTCTAGCATACTTGATCCTCGTGATTAACGATCCCTGCCACGTGTACAATTGTGACATTAGTTTCATTTTATGTATTATTAGCTCTCCCCCTTTGTTAGTGGGCATGCTGACGTGGCTACTAACTCGATGACGGTTAGACTTTCGATTTCATCATAGCCTCGCATTTAATGTTGTTAGCAACTTTTAGTGGGTTTGGTATTTTGATTTCTCATTCATTCGTTCATTTTCGCGCATATTTTGGGATTTTGTGCAGCCATCATATCTCGCACGTTGTCCTCTGAGCAGTCTCTTCATTACTCAGCTCTATAAAAGGGGGCGTGATAAGTTTGTTTATCTCTTTACTCTATCTTCGAAATTAGGGTATATTCTTCTCTTATTCTTCTTCGTTTTCCTTGCTTTTTTATTCCTTTATGATGTCTGTCGGCGATATATTTGATGGCGAGGCGCTTGCTGCTTGCGAGTCTTACTTCTCGCCCAAGAAGGTTTATCAGGCGATGTTGGATAGTGTTCGTTCCGAGTATTCTTTGCATTTTCTGAGTTGTATGTTTTTCCTTCATAGTCGTAATTTGTTTTGGGTTGCCTTTTTGAGAACATTCCAAGTTTGAGCTACGTAATTTGTTGACCATATGAAATTTTTCTTTATTGGTTTTGTCGATTGAGAAGTTTTTCTCGTTCAAATCTTCATGTGTCCATTTCATGGTTGGGTGTGTTGATTGCTCCAAGAGGCTCACTGAGTAGGTATTGGCTTGTATGCTAAGGTATTTCGTGTTCCGACATACTAATCGAATTGGACAGTTTTATGAGTACGTTGAATCGTACATCTTTATAAGATTTACTTTGTTGTAGTAGGAGTAAGTCATCTTGCGTGTCTCCAACTTTTGCTTCTTGGCTCGACACTTTCAACTGATCAGAATTCGACTTGTGTGTCTTACACTTCGTAATCTGTTATGTTTGTCGGTTCGAAGGTTCTTATGAATATGTCTTAACTTATGCGTCCAAACTTCTATTCCCCGATCCAATATATAAATCTGATTAGGTTGGCTTGTTCGTTTTAACTTTTACTTCGTTGGTCTGACATATTAGTTGACTCGAAGTTTTTACGAGTAAGTTGACTTGTTCGTCCCAACTTTTACTTCGTTGGCCTGACATAATAGTCGACCCAAAGTTTTTTACGAGTGAGTTGACTTGTTTGTCTCAACTTTTACTTCGTTGGTTGGACATAATAATCAGCTCGAATTTTTTTACGAGTAAGCTGACTTGTTCGTCCCAACTTTTACTTCGTCGGTCCGACATACCAATCGACCCGAAGTTTTTTAAGAGTAAGTTGACTAGTTCGTCCCAACTTTTACTTTGTTGTTCTGACATGCTATTTGACCCGAAGTGTTTTAAGAGTAAGCTGATTTGTTCGTCCCAACTTTTATTTCGTTGGTCTGACATACTAGTCAACCCGAAGTTTTTTACGAGTAAGTTGACTGGTTCATCCCAACTTTTACTTCGTTAGTCTGACATACTGGTCAACCTGAAGTTTTTTACAAGTAATTTGACATGTTCATCCCAACTTTTACTTCGTGGTTGATCAGATCAGAAGTTTGTTGTTTCTGTCTAACTTATGTGTCTTGACCTTTTGCTCGTGGCTTGACATGTCGATTGCTTCACATTGTCTGGCTTTAATTCCTTAATCTTATTGCTCGGGCGTAAGATGGAGTTCTTGAACACAAAGTTTTATTGATAATCCCATTTCAGGTACTCAACAATATATAGTAGTAGTCGTCATTTTCTTCCCATAAAGCTATGTTGTGTTGTAGAATTTGTTTGTGAATATGCATTGCATCTTTCTGACTACTGCTCGATTGATGTCGTTTCTTATAACGATAGGAGGTTGGTTCCTGCGCGCCCTTGTTGTTTGAATAATATTTGTTTCTGATCGTCGTGAGGTAGCTAATAAACTTGGAATGCTTCTTGATCAAATCCCTGGATGTATGTTCTTGACAGGTGATGCCGAATAGCGGAGTAAAATCTAGTACCGAATTGTCCAATCATGCTCTCATCAGTACCGACTGCCAAGGCTGTCATGCATTTTACTATTGAGTTTTATTTGTCGAGTTAAATTTGTTTGCAGCAATTTCATTGTTTTCGAGATTCACTTGCTGAGGTTCTGCAGGAACTTCAGTACTTGCTTGGATTTGGTTGGCAGAGTTTTGTTTGGGCGTCGTTTGGACAGGGTCGGCGGATTGAGTGCGTTCTTGAGTGAGTTTGTCCACCATTTTGATCATATGGTCCATCTGGGCCATGAGTAGATCCACACAAGGGTCCATGGCAGCGCCACCAGATGTTTGGGATGTTCAGGCTATTACGTGTTGTGGTTCCCTGTTGTCGGGCGAGATAGCCCCGATGGTTGTCGCTTTATTAGAATCGTGCAGTGTTGGCAATGCAGCATCATTAGTTGGAGGATTACTTTGATCGTTGCTAGGTTGAGGGTCTGTAGAGTATTTCATTTATTCTAAAAGCTTCTCAATCGCCAATCAAAACTGAAGAAGTTTCCTACTGCTCTTGATAGGGTTCGTGCTCAGCTTGCTAGTATGATCCCAGGGTGTGTTTTTGACAATACCATGGCAGAGTGTTTGGCAGCTGAGGCCACACCCTTACTCATCCAAACACGCCAATGGATGACTAGGTTTCTTCTTGGAGACTTTAGAGCATTGAACTCTATCTTGTAGATGAGCACGGTGGATAGCCATACTGAATTTTGCTGGATGCGGTGGCCTTTAACTAGTAGTATTAAGACACTCATTTCTCTTAATCCTGACTGGTTCTGTAATTATATTAGGGTATTCTCCGTGTTGTTGGCACGATATAAGTTTAACATGACAATAGAGTTTATTCTATTTTAAATATCAAGATAAATAAATATCAAAATGTTGGATATGAGAATCAAACCCATGCACTCTTGGTACTTTAAGTTCCATGTGATCCGTTAGATTCTTATATTTTGGTAAATCCCAGTCGTCTTTTATCTTCAACCTTAAACACCATTCTGATTTGTAATATAGACTAGCATATTATCCGTGTCGTTGGCACTCCCCACATATGTTTATTTATTTTTACTGTTAATTATCATAACTAGACACCCACATCACCATCCCCACTATTACTCTCAATCAGTTCCATAAAAATATCATATTTTGGAATATTAATTTTTTTAAAGTGAAACTCGGTTAAAATTAGAATCGATCGAATGTTCGGAGTCTTTGTTTAAATGTTCAATAAAATGTTCATCCGTTTTTTTGAAATATATTATACTTGGCATAAAATCTTAAAAATACTTGCATGTTTTTAAAATAAAATACATATTTTTGAAATTTTAAGTGTTTGTATTGATCATTGGTTTTGTTGAAAAAATCTTCAAAATTGCATTTCAATGATACCAAGTTTATCAAAATCTGAAAACTACGTAATAGTTATGATAGTTTTCATTTTGGGAAGAAAAAAAAAAAACACAATACTTTATATCTCTGGCATGTTTTCATGCCATTGTAGATGAGAATGAAATCTCGACCCTCAACATCTTTCCAACTTTCAATTCTATCCTTTTTTTATCTTCAATTCTCATTTGATGTTTATCCCAGTTAACAATAAACAGTAAAACACCTATGTGTATTGTTCCTCGAGACCTCAATAATGAAGCAGACGAGTTAGCTAATTCTGCTTGACTACTTCATTGAAACAATTTTTTATTTTATTAAAAAAATTTGTAATGAAAAATAGAAAAATAGTGTGCATCTGATTCGTCTTCTCTATTACGACTGAGTTGTTTGATTTTGAGGAGCTGTTCACGCGGCAAACAATGCTGATGAGCTGTAACTAGCAATCCCCCTCCCTCCATTTGTCACTCGCTTATTGGTGTACCAACTCTTTCATGTTCATGTGCACATGTCCTATCAAATCATCTTCAATTACAACAGTTGTGGTAAACTCTCATTTCGTTTCGTTTTCGATGGACCCTCAGTTTTCGTAATGCCTAATTTTAGACAGCCTGGGTCCTGCTGCCTGGTTAAAAAGTGTTAAAAGAGGGGGTAAAATTATATTTTCGCCCCCACAGCAGGAAAGGCTCTGTAGAATTACTCTTCCGTAATTCCTATATCGACGATGCCGACTGTTTCGTGGCCCCACATCTATTTTGGTGTGGACAAAAACTGAGGTAAAATTCTAAAATTGTCGAGGGAAGCAGCGAGGCCCCCTGTGGAGTCAAGTCACCAGGCCCCCCCACTCCATATTTTGTGCACCTTTTCATACACAACAATAAATAGGGTTCAGCATTGTGTGGACACTCTGTTTTACCATTTTTATTTCTTCCACTGTTTTCTCTACCACCATGCTCAAACCAATTGTTTATGTTTCAGCAAATACAAATTCATTCCAAGAATAATAACCCAACCAGTGATTTTCCTGTATTTTTACTTGTAAGAAGGTTAAAAAGAGCCCCACATCCATCTAGAAGAGTAAGTTACTTGTCATTATTCACCTTGAAACCACCGCCTCAATGCAAACAAAGGAATAGGTTCGCATGTGAGCTTTATAACATTTTCCCCATAGGTTTTACTCCTTTCTCTTTTATTCTTTTTCTGCCTTTTCTAACGGCGAGTGAAGGATGGATGTAATCACCCATTTCCTCGAGAAGCATGTTATTATTAATCTCGAGAGAGATGGGTGGTTACATCCATCCCTGATTCTCTTCCCTCAACCATTCCCTCGTTGTAAAGAAGGGCTCTTCTTTTTCATGCAATAGATGATAAAAAATTCCTGAACCCTTCTAATCAGCCTGATTTTGGCGTCTAATCTGACTTTTTTACATTTTTTGCCCTCCCTTTTTTTACATCTTTGTGATTGTGTTCAAAGAGATGAGCAAAAAATATAAAAAAAAAACCCTTCTCAGGCACCAAACCAGACAAACCCAAGCCAGCTAGAATTTATGAAAATTCTTTGGCGCTCATGGTATTCAAGAAGAACTAACAATTTTTTTTTTTTTTTTTTTGTAAGTACCTACATCTTGCTAGTTATCAGTACGGAGTGAAAGACTCAAGACATGCTCACCATCATCATGATCATCATCAACGCTAGATAAATTGACTTTCCTTCACAGAATGTGCATGTGCATGTGCATGTGCATGGCAATCATTCAATATTATCATAGAAGACAGATCAGATCAAAATCAAAATTGCTTACAGATGCCACATGTCATTGTGACCTGACCTGACCTTTTCTAAACAATATTCTTGTCTCTATATTTTCTCCCCACTACCATGTGACTCTCCCCGCTAATCCAGCACAATACACGCTCCAGTAGACTTAATAATAGTACCACTCCCAACTAAACAATCTTCATAACAGCCCTTCTTTACAGCGAGGAAACGCGCTAGGGAGAGGGTGTAACCACCCATCCCTTCCTCTCTTTCTCTCACTCATTTACCTCGCCGTTTAGAAAAGCTGCTCCATAACAAACGATAACTCACTCGAGCCCTTCTAGGGAGCGAGGGTAAGGGGCGAGGGATGAGTGCATTCATCTCCTTGAGATAAGCGATGTCGTACATCTCATCTCATGACAGTTTCACTTATCTCTAAAAAAAAATACCCTGATTCTAGGAAGCGAGGTGGGCCGCCCACCACCATCCAACATCCTCGAGATGATGCGCTCTCCCTCGCTGCCTAGAAGGGCCTAAAAATATCATAAAACAGAGTGAGCTCCACTACTTCTCTCTCTTCACTCTTCTTTACTTTACTCCCTCAGTCCCTCTAGTCTAAACTCATCTATTCTCCTCTGTTTTTGTCTCCCTTTTCACTCTCCTCTCGTTATCCTTTCTGAGAGAGAGAACCAAAACCAAATCCAAAGCCACATTTCATCAAACGCAAGAAACACACCATGGGGATGGGGATGGGCATCGGCTTCCTCCCACCACAGCTGCTTCTCCTCCTTTTCCTCTCTCTATCAATCCTCTCAGAGTCGAGACTTTCACTCCAATACTACACCAAAACATGCCCAAGCCTGCAGCAAATGGTGAGAGACACAATCACAAACAAGCAAATCAACAGCCCAACAACAGCAGCAGGAACACTCCGCCTCTTCTTCCACGACTGCATGCTCAACGGCTGCGACGCCTCCATCCTAATCACCTCTAACTCATTCAACAAAGCCGAGCGTGACGCCGACATCAACCTCTCCCTCCCTGGAGACGCCTTCGACGTCGTCGTCCGCGCCAAGACTGCTGTAGAGCTCCAATGCCCCGGCATCGTCTCCTGCTCCGACATCCTTGCCCTCGCTACTCGTGATCTCGTCACCATGGTCGGCGGACCCTTCTACCAGGTCCGACTAGGGCGCAAAGACGGCCTCGTCTCAAAAGCCTCCACTGTTGAAGGAAATCTCCCAAAACCCACAATGCCCATGTCAGATATCATCACCATGTTCGCATCTCGAGGTTTCTCAGTCCAAGAAATGGTGGCTCTTAGTGGAGCTCACACCATTGGTTTCTCTCACTGCAACGAGTTCGCCACCAGGATCTACAACTACAGCAAAACCACTCCAGTCGATCCCACACTCAACCCCAAGTACGCAGAAGGGTTGATGAAAGCCTGCGAGAACTACAGAACCAACCCATCCATCTCTGCATTCAATGATTTAATGACACCAAACAAATTCGACAATATGTACTATCAAAATCTACCCAGGGGGTTGGGCATATTAGCCTCCGATCGAGCGATGATTCAAGATGCGAGAACTAGGCCGTTCGCATTGATGTATGCAAACAATCAATCAGCTTTCTTTGAGGCATTTGGTCGAGCAATGGAGAAGCTTAGTGCTTATGGGATTAAAATGGGAAGGAAAGGAGAGGTGAGGCACAGATGTGATGCTTTCAACAACATCAAGACCTAGTCTTTTACTGGATGAGGAAAATCGTTTGTTATTTGATGGCTTCACTCAGTCAATTCTTTGGTGTTATTAAAGAGGAAATTATATATAATTTGTGGTTTTTTTTTTTTTTTTTTTTTTTACATAGTTATACATATAACAGCTTGTAAGAGTGTGTGGTGGATTGAGTAATGAGTTAAGAGCTGTTGTTCTTCTTCTCATGGTATAAATGAAAGGCTACTCAAGTGAAGGATGATTCCACAATCTTCATCATTCTCTAGTTATTGGTTCACTTATTGAATTTTTGGTTGTGGTAATGATGGTGTTTGGTTGGTTGTAACTTGTATTAAAATAAAAATACGAGTTAACATGGGTGATGCAGAAAACTATCAGCACAAGACACCAATTATTATTTTCCCGTGCGTATCGAAAACGCTATTTAAGCTGAGCTTCCTCAGTTGTAGATAACTATATAGTAAGATTTTGATGCTCTTTGTTTCCCAAACAAGTATTATTTGTTGGGGTTTGAAGTTGGATCTTGGATATATAATATGGGGTTGTCATTTTGATGATTTTTAATTTATATGTTGTTTGATACTTATATAGCCAGGTCGAAATCACATGAGATGCATGAATGGGAAAGGGGGGTGTTAATGCTGATAGTCAAATGGGAAGAAAGAATAAAGAGAGGCCTCTGAAGAACATCATGAGGTTCATGGTGATCCTCTGAATGCTTTAAAAGTGATATCTAAAAGAAGTGATACAGTTTGGACTGGTCTTCTTTTCCTACAACGGCAATTCTTCTTAAAAAGGAGCATGGAAAAGGAGGATCATCATCATCACAAAGTGAATATAGCTAATATTCTGTTCAAATCATACACGCATGGATGAAAGAGCTTTTTACATGAGAGAATAGCTCAACAAAATCATGGTCGGTTGGTTGGTAATCACAGAACTATGTATTTGATCAACTTTTACAATTTGCTTTGATACAGTGGCTTGTGCTCCAGTCCTATCATTAGTGCATCAATAAAAATCTAACAATGAACATGACTGAAACAGGTACTTGAGGTTAACACCAGCTACTACACATATGATAAGTAAGCGTCAAGTCCAGATATTGTATGCAGATCAACCATCTCTGCTTTCAGAATATACACAGTATCGGTTCTGCTTAACTATTTCAACACTCACTAGGATTCTATTGGTTTTAAAGTTTTTTTAAGCCCACCAGATAACAGCAAGCAGTGGTGAACTACTGATGCAGAGAAGATTATATACAATCCAATAGGGACCATCTCTTCAATGAGTAGCACAATCCAGAGAATCGGAGTGAGACGTGTGAAGGGGAGTGGAATTTGATGAAAACAATATAGTGGTGACTAATGACTAAAAATATTCACTCAAGTTGTATACACTAATTTAGACGAAGAGAACAGGGGAACAATAGAATTTTGGAATAATCAAGTTGTGATCATTTACAAACACAGTGCCGTATCTATCATCTCCTCCACCCAGCCATTAGGAGGTAGACTTGGGTAGGGAATGATAGCAAAATGCCAGACAGAGGTTGCCTGTGCCCACATTACTTGAAAAAATGCATATCCACTGCAAATTTATAGAGTGGAATTGATACATCACACAGAAGTTGCCGGGAAGAAACATGGAGTAACCAGGTACTTGTGCGTACTACTTACCTGATTCAGCAAGGCTTCGTCTTGTCCACTTTCATCGGGATATTGAACCATTTCTTCTTCTTTGACTTGTCCTTAGTTGTAGGTTTCCTACGCCACATATGTCGCTCTTCCTTTTTACACTCCTTGAAGGAGCCTCTGTGTTTGCTACTACTAGAACTGCGCTTCAGAGGTGGAGCTGACGAGTAAGAGGCTTGGATTGCATTTCTTTGCTTAAGAAGCTCATCGATCTACAAGGAAAAAACAAAATTTATCAACAAGAATCTAAAAACTTCAATTCAACAACCATCAATAAATGAATTTGCTTTAAGGGATGAAGACTGAATTATGAACTCACAGCCTGCATTTCATGTGCGTATCTACTAGTCATTTCTGTGAACTGTGCCAACACCTCTCTATACTCTGTCTCAAAATTTGATATTTCCACCCTTTTAGTAAGAATTTGTGCTTCAACAGCTCTAAGTTGTTCCTTTTCTTCTGAAAAAGGTGCAGCACAAACAGTTTCTATTGTGTAGCTTACACTTTTGAAAAAGTTATCGCCTGCGAACATGTTTGAATTCATTAACAAAATCACATTTTGATGAATCAAAGTACATTAACAAAGTGCATATGCAAAAGGTTCATGAAATATTTGAACTGACCATAAACAGCAAATACATGCGTTCCTGCTTTTAGCTCAGATATTTCACACGGTTGAAATCCATCCAATTTTTTGAAAAAAGCAACATCGGGATCTTTTGCTGCTGCTACCTAAAACCACCAAGCGTTTTTTAAGGCATATGCAGTATGAAGAAAGATGTATAAATAACATGCATTTTAAAGAATATGAGCAAACATCGGCACAAATGATTTTGTGAACTTACCGAGTTAATTGTTTGGTCCAACCGGTAAACAGGAAAGCAAAGAAAATACATTCCAGCGGAGGTAACTTTTCCTGTCTTCGTGCTGTCCTCCTACAACAGAGAGAAAGAGTTATAATGCAATGTACCCAAAATCCTGTAATATTAGTGATGTGAAAAATTCCAAACTAGTGATCATACTTTATTTAGCATCTATTCAAAACCTGAAATACTTATAATACAAAAGGACCTCAACAACAAGTGCTAAACAGAAACCATTCAAGATACATTATCTAAAAAAAATGAAAGATACATTGTCAATGACAGATGACATACCATTTTATAGTTGTTTGTCCCATAGGCTCTTCATAAATTTAACCATTTTTCACAAAAATTCATCTTAAAACCTTCATTGCTTAAAGTAATCTACAGTAATCAAAGTGTAAATTACATTAAAAATTGAAACATTTACACCTTTCAATTCATTGTTTTACGTTGAAAAGAATCTTCAGTCTTCTTCATGGGTTTGAGTTTAATGATTGCAATAATATATTTCTCATGGTGCCAACGGGCGTTAGGTGGAGGATGATATCACAAGTCTAGGGTTTGATCAAACAATTAACGTTTCTAGTATCCAATAACCCCCCCCCCCCCCCCCCCCCCCCCACAAAAAAAAAAAAAACAAAAAAAATTCTCATAGTAACAATTTCCGGTTTGCCTTTATAAAATCACGGTCATGGCATTCGAAATTGAAACTTCAAAAAAAGGCACCATGAGAGTCAAGTCCGTCACCCTAGTAATTTCACATACAAAGTATGCTACTATTATAAATATAAAAAGCCATTAGCACATTAAACACTGACAACAAAATAAAAAGAATTTCTACAATAAGCAAATAACCCTTGACTTCTAGAGAAAATCTTCAGAGGGTTTTCTTTTAGAATCTTGAGAGAAAGGCCACACTCTGAGTTACTAGAATTTACAAAAGGTATTATACATAGATTAGTTGTAAGGACAATATATTAATCATGAGAAGTGGTTGGAACCATCAACATGTACTAATGAAACCCAAAATGAAGTTCCAAGTGCTGTATCGAACTTGTCGGTAGAAAATTGTTTTTCATTATCTCCATTTCTCAAGAATTGAAATGTATCTTAGCACACGATGTATTTTGATGTATGTCATACTAGATATACAAATTATGATAATTATTTTATCCAAAAGAGCCAGTAAGATCCATGACCACACATTAGATAGGCCATTGGCCTTCGAATACAAGACATAAATCATGTTGAGAACATATCCTGCACTTCAGACTTATTTGGAAAAAGTGTCTTAACACTAACCTTGTAGTAGATAGCACAATGAAATATAAATTGCTTTCTAGTAACTTGGCCTTCAGCAAATAGTTTTGCAGTCTCAATAAGATTTCATCCTAACTAATATGAGCAAGCTATCTGTAGCAAAGATCTGAGTATGTAAAGTACCTGTAGTGCAAGGCTTAGTCCACCATTATCTTCCTGCTCGAAGTATAATAACTGCACGTAAGCCAAACTTGTCAATGACGAGCTAAAGCTACTGGGTTCGCCAACCCAAATTACCAATATAAGTTGGTACTGGCAGGAATTGCAAACAAAAAGATACAAATACATGCTTCAGTGAATTGGACAATAAAAATCAAGTCAACATTATATCCGATTCAAAGAATATGATGTTATCAGTACTTATGATGATTAGAAAGAATAGAACACATAATTTATGTTGTCAGTTCTTCTTGGTCGCCTGATCAGGACTGTTTAAGAGTTCATTGAAAAGAATACATCTTGGGTACTGAAACCAGTTGTTACAAGAGTTTCTGGGGAATGGAACAGTTGGATGTCTGACTAATAAATGAAGAAATGTCATTCGTTCTTAATTCAAATCTCAAATTATGGAGGAGATATTAGGGTAGAAGTACATCCAATGAATATCATTTTCTTCTATAACATCTTCTGAAAATTGGTTTAATCAACAAACCTTGAATTTGCTCTTGTCCGGTGACTGCACCCGACAAACAAGACCTGCCTGTGCTTCCTTCTCTGTTATCGTGACAGAATAGAAGTGAGCACATTGTTTTTCAACCTGCAACACAAAACACAAAGGTTCAATTGTCCACCACAATAAGGTGTAATTTAATAGCTGAAGACTATATTAAAACTATTTAATACCTTACCTTTTTTACTAAAGATTGTCCTAGCTGAAGTGGACGAATGAGAACCACTCCGTTTAGTGCTTCCTCTAAAACAGTTGCTGATACAGTGGTCTTAATTGGCACGCCGAGTTTGCTGGAGTATTATAAATGTGACATCAATATGAAATGCATCAATTCACGGCGCATGATTCTTAATACAGGACTACCAAAGAAGATGCAATGGAGAAATTCATTTAGAAGGAGCTTACCTAAAAAGTGCAGCAAACATGGTGTTTACGGTTCCTAAACTTGAAAGATCGAGCTCCAATTCTCGGCTCTCTGATTCAACGGCCTGAGAAGGAGAAACTTATCTTAGCTTTTTTCATGACAGGTACATGGGGTACTATCGGAAAGTTGAACAGAAGTTTGGTAATTCAATTGTTGACAATACAATAACCTTTAAAAAAACAAATACAAAACTATACCATACCTAACAATTTCATGATGAACAAAATCTTGGAATGAAAATGATAAGGAAATCTACCTCTCAATTCTGATATGCACTATAATATTGTCTTATGGTCTTCAAAAATAAATCCATTTCTAGAATAAATAAATAAATAAATAAAAATCCATCTAAAGATTTTTTTTTTCTTTCTAGATGGGTGTCTTAGCGTAATGTCAGAATTGTTTACTATTAACACTTTATCAAGCTACTCTCACTTGTCTACTTGAAATAAACAATTTCGTTTACCAATCACAGGAGTTTAGCAATAAGATATGGAAAAGTTAATAACAATTAATTTTTCCATTATAGTATCATTATTCATTTTTCAAATTACTTATTCACAGTTTCACACATTTCTTGTTAGGTCAGATAATGTGCTAAAGAATATTATTAAACAAGTATAATTTTACTCCTCAGAAAGGATGAACAACACCAACTCATGAGCCACCAATGACAAAAGAGTATTGACTAAAGAACATGGTCGTCATCTAAAACGGGTCTATTTTTTCATTAAAATTATTTGACCATAATACAATAGATCAAATACAAAAATAAAATTTACAAAACAATGGTCGAACATTTACTAACAGGAACTGATGCATTAAATTGTCTTGGTGTTTCAAATTATGAAAACATGCTGATCTTGTAACAACATTATGAACCAATTTGTGCAACTCATTGAGATCTAGAGGTGTGGAGAAGAAAAAGAATATATATATATATATAGACTGTAAATAATGTGAGAAAGGACATACTTATGTCCAAACTCCAAAGAACAGAGGTGTATGCCTTAAGAGTTGAGACTTAAAAAATGCATAGGACATAAAACACTTAGAAAGCATTTGCTTCCTACTCAAGATCTTTGGCATACACCTAAGGTTTGGCTTCATGTATTTAGGGAGTTTCAAGTGAATGTTGCCCTCACTAAAACTCAAAAGTTATTGATCGATGAGTTGTGGAACCATAAAAGAACCAAACCATATGATTGGAAATGATGTTACCTCAAAGCCAGATGTTTCATACTGACGTCGCCTTTCGGGATCTGACAGAATATTATAGGAAAATGTAGCCTCCTTGAACATATCAGCTGCTTTAGGATCATTTGCATTTTTGTCAGGATGATACCTGAAAAAAAAAAAAAAAAAACATGAGTAAACAATATATCTAGAATGGCATAACCACTACTAGCCTGTGGCATGTGTGTTTGCAGTTGTAAGACTTAAAGTGGTTAGTTTATACAAAATACCTTGTAAAACAACCAAGAGCATCATCCAAACAAGAAAACACATTGATAAAGGTCATATCACTGCGATTGAGGAAAATCAGAGGACTGCCAAACAGATTACATGTTTAAAAAGTTGCCCCGATTAAAAATACAATCATGAAAGTCTCTACTACTCATCACCCCCTAAGTGATGCCCCAATGTCAAAAGTGGCTTTCATTTCTCTACAAATTACTTGGCCATTTCGTTTAAGGTCCTTGAAATTCAGTCATTTCTTTCTTTCCAAATCATGCAACATTTCTCCACTAAAACTATCCCGTAGCCATTTCCCTATCTAGAAAAAGTTGCCACTCTCCATTAGTCTACCCACTGTATAAGAGAGTCTCTTATATAGTGGGTAGACTAGCATTCCAAACGGTCAGAGACTGAGCGTTTGGAATGTTAGCCCCAGAATTGAGATGTTCTCCTCGATGTCCTCTGCAGGTGAAGAAGACATGGTCAATGATTTCAGCTTTCTGTCACACAATTGCTGTGGAGAGGCTCAAATTTCCTATTAGGTCCTTGACTCCTTGTTAATTCCACAGACACTTCAAATTTGAATACAAGCATGAATACGATTTTAGCACAAACACAGTGTGCTTGCACAAAGCTGGCAACTGCTAATGCTATCCCCTAAGTTCAAGATGTTGTCAAAGAACATGTATTTATATGCAACACTATCCGTGATAATAGAAAATCGATGATTTCACCAAAGCAGCTGAGGCAGCTTTCATTAGCCAGATCAAGAAATCATTTCTCAAATTTAAAAATCTTTCTCTGACCCTTAATCAATGGAGGGAATGTTGAAGTCATTTGCAAGCTCATCGCAGATAGCAAACTATTTCATTAACACAATCCTTCAAATTTTGAGCATAGCCAAAGGCCTCATTCAGGAAATAACTCAAGTCTTGGTTTATTCCATTACCACAATCCTAAATTAATGAATTATTTATTTATCCTGAATCATTTACCGATACATGAATCCTTTGATAGCACCATTACTGCTTGTACGATTTCTAAGCTACCAGTGTTAGAGTCTCCTCCATGGCAACGTCTAAAATCAAGAAGTCTTCTTCCGGAACTTCCCAAAACCATTTGAAATTTTAGGCCTAAAAGGTTGGACATTCTCCAAGGGTCACCAAAAACCTCATGCACAGTTTGCGAAAAACATATTTCAATCATGATTATCAAGTGAGCCTTGTACCACCATAGAATCTAATCACTTTTATAACAAATAGTAGTAGAAATGTAAGAAAAAGTTTGTGTTAGACAACTTATGGAGGTATGGACAATATAGGTGGTGTACCTACATATGACCATCCTAAGAAGGCTTTAAAAGAAGAAAAGGAGGGGAGAACATGGTAACCATTCAAAATTACTTGAGTTCCTCCAACTGTGGACTCCATAATTCCTTTGGCAAAACATCAAGAGGCTTTCATTAAAAGAAAATAGCAAAACGGTGGAAAAGGTCACAAGGCCACAACAACAAGTGACTACATACCTCACATGTCACAAAAATGATTGAGTGAGGCAGTTAGGTTCCCAACCTAAGTTGAAAACTCAACATCCCGAGTTCGGGGGAGTCTCCAACTTAACCACCCAAATATCCACGCAGTGTAATTAAGGCATTGAGGCAGATGAGCTTGAAAACGCCTCAGAAGCGAGGCGGTAGGCGAGGCGGTCTTTAACATTTTTTAAAGATTTTTTATTATAATAAATTGAAACATATTTAGATAAGTAATATTCATCATCATTTTGATAACTTGCATATGCCAATATGTACAAAAAGTCATACAATTATTTAGAATTGAAATGGAAACTTAATAAAGTTGCATAACATAGCAAAAAGATGCACTACATAAGTGTACTTAAGTTGCCTATCCACTAAATCACTAAAAAAGAAACAAACAAGAAAAACATCAAAGCATAATGTAAACTAGTTCATCAACTTCTCATTGGTTTAACTTTGGAAATTTGAAACAGTGTTTGGAAAATTGCAATTTGGTGAGGCATCGCCCAACGGGTCTCATTGGTTTAACTTTGAAAATTGGCATCAAATTTCAATCCATATGCTAAAATATTACGATCCATACACTGAAATATTACTTATTATTGTTTATTGTGAAGAAAAAAACGCAGCAGAACAGATCATATAAAAAAGGAGCAGAATAGATCATATAAAAAAAAAACAGAACAGATCATTAAAAAAAGGAGTAGAACAGATGATATAAAAAAGGAGTAGAACAGATCATATAAAAAAAAAGGCAGTAGAACAGATCATATAAAAAAAACACAGCAGAAGCTGCAGAACAGATCATATAAAAAAAACACAGGAAGAAGAGGGGAGAAGAAGAGAAAGGAGGAAGAAGAAGAGATGAAACATCCTGATATGAAAGAGGCAACACCTAATTTGAAGAAGATGAACCTGATTAGAAGGAGAAGAACACACACAACAACAACGATAGCCCCCAAGGAGTCGTTCTCTTGTCTAAAACTCTAAATACCCCCTCTTAACCTTAAAAGACAAGTTGGTTGCAATAGGCTTTTGGTTTTTAAGCTGTAAATGGGCTGAGGCGGTCTGAGGCGGACGCCTTACTTCACTGCTCCGCCTTGCATCATTTTGAGGCGTCTCTTTGCCAAAACGCCTCGAGGCGCGCCTTAGACGCGCCTAGGCGTCCGCCTTAACAACACTGTATCCACGGGATCCATCTTAGGCCATTTGGTGTTGGGTTTTGTCTCGAAAGGCTATGCTACAATTGAAGAGATTGACAATCCCTTATAACCCACTTGCCTACTCCTCGATATCCGCTCCGCCCCAAACCGTATGGGGCAAATTGGGTTTATTTTAACAGTTTATGGGGATCAAATCCGTCACTGTTTCGGGGCGTATATGGATTTGGCCATATCTGGCCCACGAATATCAGTTTATGTATGGATATTACAAGAATAACCTTTAACACATAAAAGCCCTAACCCTAAAGTCATTCCTCCAACTCCAACACTCCATCCCAGAGAGAGCTGAGACAACCCACGCTTCCACTAGCCACCGCCACCCCACCAGGCCGCCTCCCCCTCTCCTTCCCGCCTCCCACTCCCTCTCTCCCTAAAACCACTTACTCACGATTTTCCTCTCCACCGTATCTGAACCAAAACCCTAAAACACACATACAGAGTTCCTCCATTGAACAAGGCCATATAATGTTGTTATATCGGAGCTGTGATACCATAACGTGATAATGTCATAACGTAACGGCTCACCCCCGTTAAGTGTTATATCGAAGTTATAACACTATTTTAACTGCACAACTCGTCACAAAGTTTGTGATTCTTGAATCTGCCACTACTTTCACTGGCATTCCCAAAAAGAAGAAGGGTGAGTGAGTTAGTTGGAAGGTGTTTAGGATTTTTTTTTTGGGTTCAGTTAGAGTTTAGAAAAATGAAGAATTTGGGTATGCTCTGTTAATTCATTCGAGATGATTGTTATTGCAGGAAGGAAGAAAGACAAATTAGATTTTTTTTCTTACGGATATCCGTCTGGATCGGGGATGGCTTTTAAAAGTTTGTACAAACGGATATTCAGGACGGATTTGGGGATCCGCAATCTCTAGCGAGGCAGGGACGGATTGGGCCAAAGCCGCCCCATTGTCATCCCTAATAGAACCCATTTTGGGGGGTTTAGGACCAGACATTGGAAATGTTCTGACCATCATCACCATTAACTCCCCTCCCTCAAAACCATGAAGATTGTTCTCCATCTCTTCCTTTCTAACAAATTCCCCACCTTCTTTCAACCCCACTCACTAGGCCCCAACCACCATAACTCCACCTTCATCCAATTCCAAACTCAAACTTATTGAATATCTATATCTCAAACTCAAAAACTCATTTGCTGCGCTTGGGTTTAAAAGTTCCTCACTTTTCCTGAAAAAGTGCAACAGCAAGGAGCAAACTACGAGCCTTTCAGTTTTAGGCTTTTTAGCAATATGCAAAAACATAGGATGATAAGTCTCTGTGAAACAAATACCAAATACAGGGGCTCACATACAAACACCCCCCCCCCCCCCCCCCCCCTACCTTCACCTTCCTAAAATTATCACAAAAGGGGGTTCCACTAAGCACCAAGCTTGAGCTCTATGAACAATTAGGTAGAGAAAAACCGAATTTCATTGCCAAAACAAACACTGCTAGCAATCTAATTACAAAACCTAAGACACCAATAAACAAATAACACAATAATAGCTAAACCCCCAAATTAAAGAAAACATCATCAAATATTGAACTAAAACCGCTACAAAATTCAAATAAAAACCAATGCAAACTTTCAAAATATCAACTTACTTGAGAGCCATTTTTCGATAAGCAGTCTTAATCTCCTGATCCGTTGAGTTCCGGGAAACACCAAGAACCTCATAAGGATCCCTCCGCTGTGACTTTGCTGCAACCTCATTGCTCTCCGAAGATTTCGACGCGTGACCTGGCATTTTGCGCACCGAGACTGAATCAACAACAAAACAAAAACCCTAGAAATCTCTCTCCGTTGGTCACTCCGTCACAATGATCTCAAACAGGAAATCTTTGTGGATCTGAAGAAGTGGAAACCGATAATCATTCTTCTTCTTCTTCCGATAAGTTATGGAAAATTCGATCCCCGAAACCGTTACGTTGAGATCGAACCTCGCAAACGAACGAGAGAGACCGAGCGAGAGAAATGAAGGAAAGAGAGCTGTTGGAAGCAGAGAGAGAGAGAGAGAGAGAAAAATGGAGGGGAAATTCGGTGAGATTTAATTAGAAAATTAGATAAATAAATTTGTTTCTTACAGTGTACAGTACGCATAGAGTGTAACAGTTTGTTTGAGGATTGGCTAGGCTAGGCCTAGGGAAGGAATGGATGGACAATGCGCACTCAGGCGTGGGATAAGAGGAGAGGAGGAGGAGGTTGAAAAAGTTGGAAATTTCAAATTTGTTTGAACTTTGGAAGTGAGTGACCCTAAGCTCGACCGAACCGGACAACAGATTCCATAGATCCGGAAATTTAAATTCATCCTACACGTTTTACTTGTTAGTCTCTCTAGAGAGCCAAGCCAGGCGCGTCAAGGAGCCTCAATACCCTTTATCATCTTAGAGATCCTCATTATCCATCAATCGAATACAAACATACACAGAAAGCCTCCCCTAGCGTCCTGGCTCTCTAGAATTTTTGAAATTCTAAAGAGAGTAATTCTAGCCAGCCAGGTTGGTTAGCCATTAACTTGGCTAAAAAATGACTAGCAAACCTAACTGACTAAAAGTGTTGTTCTAAAGAGACTGGTTTTGTAGTCTTTTTAGAGGCATGGTTGACATGGCTAATGGCTTTGCAAACTAGGGATAAATATAGGATAAATCAATATAGATTGTGCTAAAAAGGCTTAATCAAAGATTTCTCTATCATCATCCCAAATCAAAGTGAAGCAAGCGAGGGTTAATCTTGGGCACGATACATGGCAGCCTTATCTCGTTCATCACCCATTGTCCCAAACCATTCGAAGAAATTGTCTTTAAACACCCACAAAGACTGTTTTTCAAGAAATTTAGTCATTATTTGTTTGAATTTTATTATATTTCAATCATATTAATTTTAGTATGAGTTTAGTCATTTATTTGTTATAAATCCACGCTATAAAAACAAGGCTCTGTAGTCTAGTTGTAACTTTTATTCCAAAATTAGGCATTGATGGTGTATTGAGATGCGTAACTATATTTTACCAAAATAATTTGTTATTAACTTTTTAGTATTTAGAGGACCACCTAAAATCCAGTCGTTGATGATGGTGCGGAAATATATTTTATTAAAAAAAGATTACGATAATGATGGCTTTACACATCCTGATACATTGTTAGGAATGAGACTATGTTTGTCCAGTTAAAGAACAAATCGTACTTATGAGTGTAAGATCGGTGTATACATTTGCACAAATGACAGATAAATAAAGAATAGATTCTAAATGAAGTTGTTTATATTTCTATACAACTATAACGACATAAGCCTTAGATAAACAATAACTACTAACAATGTTTTCAAATCTAATTTTTGTTTCCCATATGTTGCCTTTCCAATTTCATTATTTTTACAATCAAAATCATTCATCAAATATTAATTAATTCTACTAAGCCCATAAGATAATTCATTCGAAGTCCCAAATTATACATAAACTATAAACATGCCCTTACATCTAATTTTTTAATTTTCCATTTTGCCCTCCGCATTTTATACTTTTTACAATTTAAACCACCATCTCTTAAACATTATTTAATTATTCCTAAGCCCATAACATTTTGAAGCCCTATTATCTATAAAATATAAATAGGTTCTTACATTTAACTTTTTTATTTTTCATTTTACCCTTCACATTTCATACTTTTTACAATCAAAACCAACGTCTCTCAAACGTAATTTAATTATACCTAAACTCCTAACATTATTTATTTGAAACCTCCAATTATCTATTAACTATAAATAGGCCCTCGCAATAGTGAGAGTGTAATATTTGATTATAATATTTTATTTCATAATATTCTTTAACTTTTTTAATTAATTAAATTTAAATATAAATAAATTTGATGATTATTTTGCTTAGAAATCTTTCATCAAATATCATACAATTTTAATTTATTACTTATTATTGAATTTTTAGAATAAAATAAAAAATCCTACGTTGCTTTATTTGGTTGTTTCTTTTTGGATTTTTTTTGACACTTCTACCCCTTCTACGAATAGTATTTGTAGTTGTGTTTTAAAGACAAATGGTAAAAAAAAAAAAAAAAAGGCGCAAAATAGGCATCCAAACAAGGCAACATAGAATTAATATTAAATATACATGCACACAGAGCGCGTCCACCCTAGTGTTTTTGATGAAGTTGAAAAGTTTCAGTCATATCTTTCTGCTTCTTTAGTTTGTGTTTATGTGACTAAGTATTCCTCAAATAAGCCTTTTCACGGTTGTACTTTCAGTGAGACATGCTTACAAACATGGCATAAAACGAGCCATTCATGAATTTTGATATGGGAAAATTTCACTTGGGTCCTTGTAAATGATAGTGCAAATGAGTTTGTTAAAATTGACATTAAACTTGACCAAAATCCCAACTGTAAATTTAGAATTTTAGATATGAATCTCAGGAATACCATTAGCTTCTCTGTAAAAGTCATAATCATTGAGTAACAACTACTTAACAACTCACATCTCTTAATCATTGAGTACCAACTATCTAATACAGAATTGACCATCAATGCAGCACCGACACAGATGCAGGATTATAAAGCCATGCAAATATATAATCTCACAGAATCTACCCTTCTTTTTGTTTGCTTTTGTTGAACTTTCTTTAACAAGATTTTATTATGTAGAGAATGAGATGGAAACCAAAGAAGGTGGTTGTCTTTTGATTAAGAATAAGCGTTTTAGTTTTGCAGGATATCCTACCTGCCATTGACATATGTGTGAGAATACAATATTCGTGTTGAGTGCGGGGTTGGCTGGATTGATATGCAATTTAATTGAAATGTGTATTATACAATGATAAAGATTGATCTGTCTATATGTCATACTTGAGCAAAAAATAATAAGCAAAGGTCTTGACATAAACAGAATCGCGATCCTCTAGGCTTTAGCTAGCGTAAAATACAGGATTGGGACTTTGTAGCAGTGCAAACACTGATGCAGAGTTTAACGTATATTGTGGATTATAATAAGTGTGAGAAATATTTGTGAAGTTGTGAATCATTCAAAAAAACAAGCTTTCTATTAAAAGTTTTGGTTGGGAGAGGGACAGAGGACCACAAAATAGACTAGTCTTTGAGATGGAGTTTTTTTTTTTTTTTTGGGCTAATAATTTTGAGATGGAGTGTTGGATATACAGACAGCTTTTTCACTCTTTGAAGAGCCAAGAGAAAGTGAATCCACTCCTCCAAAATTAACTTGTGTAGGTAATTTGATGGGCAAAAATAAAATAAAACCGATGGATCCATGGATCATTGATGTATGTATCTAAATATCTATCATTGTAACGATGAGCAACAGTTTAGCACCCAGGTATGCTACGCTTGGACTTTTAGCTTTAAAGCCAACCTTTTGCTCAAGGACACTCACTGGTGCACTAAGGGCCTAAAACGGTCTTGATATGGTTTTGACAAATTTCATATTAGGGTATCTTTGATTAGTCATTTTTCTTTGGAAATGAAATCCATTTCCTTTGTTATGTAAATCATCGCTGTTTGGTTCTTCATTTACTACTGGAAATCGATTTTTCATATTGTTTTTCTACTACTTGGTGAGATTCCAAAGTTGAGCTTGGAATCAAACGGTTTCAATTTCTATGTCTACAAGGTAGAAGATTCGAGATCCAACTGATTTTATGCCCCACCTCATTTTGCAATTTTGTTCACTAAAAAAATGAGCCCATTATTCAAGCCCAAATCCTAAAAGAGATCCTAAGGTCGAGCTTGGGCTTGATACTAGGGTTGAACAAAAAAAACCCGATCAAACCAATTAAATCGATTGAATCAATCGATTTGGTTTAACTTCAGTTCGGTTCGGTTTTCAACCCTATTTGTTACTAAGGTGACCCGAGATAGAGTTTTCTTCACCACACTAATCTATGCCTATTGCTATTGGGTTCAGTTACCAGTTACCACCACTCCCAATCCTCCTATGACCACGCCATCAAACATCCGATTGCGCGACTACAAGACCCTATGGACCCTAGTATCCCGTATGCAGAATCGCGGCATAGGTCCGACCCACAAAACATTTGCAATTATCATCGAACACTACGTGTCCGCTGGAAATGTTGATCGAGCTATCAAGGTGTTTCTATCAATGCACGAGCACGGATGTCTTCAGGACTTGCATTCTTTCAACACATTGCTTGACGTACTCCATAAGTCAAAACGCATTGAAATGGCCTATTATTTTTTTAAAGTTTTTAGGAGTAGGTTCAATGCTGATACTGTTAGTTATAATATTATTGCAAATGGTTGGTGTTTGATTAAGAGAACCCCAAAAGCATTAGACATTTTGAAGGAAATGGTGGAGAGAGGTTTGAAGCTGACGCTGTATGCTTATAATGTGATGCTTAAAGGGATTTTTAGGGTAGGGCAGGGCAGATTAAGGAAGCTTAGGAGATTTTTTTGCAAATGAAGAAGAGAGGTTTGGAGATTGATATGGTTACTTATACTACGTGGTTCATGGGTTTGGGGTTGTTGGTGATGTTGAGGTCCAGCCCATTAGGGTGGATCCAACTTTGGTGATTAATCAAACATAATTTCAAGTTTAGTTAAATAAGGAAAAAAGTTTTCAATAAGAAACAAAAACAAAGTTTTGTTTTGAATAAGGAATGAGTTGGCAGCTGGTTAATTAAATAGAAACAAAATTCTATTTGAGGCAGTGTTGGGCGGTTGCAAACAAGTATAAATAGGTGCGTAAAACATAGTTTTATTCATAGTGTTTTCAGAGAAGCTGTTGCGTGAATAAACAACAGAGAACATAGTATTCTCTTTGGTGTTTGGTGCGGCTGTGTGCGCGTGGACGGTGACTTTGCTTCTGATTCTTTGGACGCGATTTTGTGCGACAAAGTGTGACACATGGTTGCGATATCGACTCAGTTTTGTCGATTGATTTGGTAGAACAAGTTGAAGGAGATTTTGGATTAATTTGCTGTGAGGTAACCCGTGTTATTTACTCCTTGTATTACTCAAGCTTTGGGCAAAAAGCTTGAAAAATTATTGTACTTCTTTTTATTTGATTAGTGAATTCTCTCGGATTTGCCCCGTGATTTTTCCCTTCACATTGAAGGATTTTTCACGTAAATCTTGGTGTCTCGTTTATTATTGCTTTTGATTATTTTCTTGGTATTGTTTTATTGATATTTGTCCCAACAAAGTGGTATCAGAGCAATTGTTGGGAGACTGTCAATTAAAAGAGTTGACATGGAGAATAACAACAATAGAAGGATGATTAGCCTTAATGGCTCAAACTATGTTATTTCGAAAGCCAAGATGGAAGACATATTATACTGTAAGAATTTGTACTCTCCAATTGAGGGAGATGTGATATTCACATAATTATTACATAATATATCCCTTAATTTATATATGTTAGTGTTTCGATTATTATATTTTATAATAATTATTTCGTTTTCATGTCTTTGTAGGAATTTGAGCGTGAACGATGAAATCGTATTAAGGCGACAATTTAAGGAATGACAATTGGTCGATTTTAGCGGTGGTACAAAGTAGAGGGTCACATATCTAAACCTAACCTAAATAAACCTAGGTCCACCTAATTTAACCTAAGCCCAAACCCAAAATGCTAACCTAAAAACCCAAGCCCAACGCCTTTTGGAGAACCCAAGCCCAAGAAAATAGGAGAACCCTATTTAGCTCTCCCCATTTTGGAGAAAGGTTCTTCTCTCCTCTTCCACGTTCTTTCTCCCCTCATCTCTTTTCCAGCCACCACACCAATCCACCCTACCGGCAATCCTCGCTCGATAGGAGAACCGGCAAGGTGATCATCTCGCAATCGTCACCATCACCACCTCCTCCTTCATCCCACTGAAACAGGGGCATGACAACTCTGTTTCACGTCATCACGCCACACAGCCAGCACCACCACCGAGCACCAGACGCTCTCACCTCCCTGTTCCTCGCTAACAACCACGCACAACCACCAAAACAGATCACCACCCTTTCTGTCCAGAACACAGCCGCCACCACCATCAGATGCACCACCACCGCGACAGGAGCAGGGTGCTCCCTGTTTCTCTCCCTCATGTTTGTTCTCTTTCGCTCGTCTCTCGACCCTCCTTCCTGTTTTCCTCTCTTTTCCACGGTCTCTCCCTCATCCACTTCTCTCTTTCTGCTCCTTCGTCACAACCAGACCACGCAACCACCGCCGCGAAATAGACCTCGCGTTATAGCACCGCCCTGTTTTCTTCTCTCGCTCGTTCTCGTCCTCACTCCCATCTCTCTCTGCTTGTTATTCTTATTCAGCAACGCGAGCCACATCCACCACCACATCGCAAGCAAAACAGTAGCAGAAACAGGGAGCGCCTCCTTGTTCCACAGCCACCGCTTCTCTCATTCACGTCTTTTCTTTCTCGCGTGTCTCTCTTACCCTCTCTCTATTTTTTGCAGGTAACGGAGCCAGTCGGAGGAGCGAAGATGGAGCAGCAGCAGCGGGGAACAGGGCGCTGTCGCGCTGCAGACGAAGCTCTGAGGAGCACGATATTGGCGGGAGAAAACTGATTTTCAAATCAGTTTTAGTTATTTGTACCCCGAGAACCTGTAAGAGCCACCACAGTGCCATTAGCAGCCCTTTTCTCGGGATTTGTGTTCGTGCATAGATGAGTTGCGGCGTACCACACCATGAGGAGATGACCACCGCTACCATGGAGAGCTAAACCCTTCGCCAAGGCGAAGATGAAACCACAGGTTTATTGTTTCCTTTATGCTTGAACGTTAAACACATTTGATTTCTGAGTCAATAATTTGCTTTCACCGATTATATCCGGATTAATTATCTAGACTAGTCGGTAGTTAGAAGTACCCTTTATTGACATTCAAAGCTTGAGTTAATCAATTAATCTGAATCTGTGATTGTGCGTGTCCTAAGAAGACACGCAATGCTAGGGGTTTATACCTTTGCTGAAATGAATTGCGAACTTAGATTAATCTTTAGGTTAGTCATGTTAATTCTTGAAAACAATAATTTGGATTACACAAATCTCAAAGAACCTGTGGTGGATTCAATGCCTTGGTTTCCCTTCTCATATTCTTAAAGACTTTTTATTTTGCTTTTTAATTTGATTTTTTAGTTTAGATATTTTAATTGTTGTAACCTCCACTTAAATTAGTTTAAGTCAACTCTGAAACTTAATTGCAACCACAGTCTTTGTGGGATCGACCTGTACTTGCCATTGTCTACCAGTTAGATACTGTGCACTTGCAGTTATTACAAGTGGGTTAAATTAACCTATTTATTTAGGTTTGTTAAATCTACATCAAGTTTTTGGCGCCGTTGCCGAGGATTGTAGCGGTGTAATTGAATTTAAGAGTTTATTTTCACTAATTTGTAGTTTAGGTTAATAAAAAAAAATTAGGTCAGATATAGATTGCTTTTGCTTTTAGGATAGGCTTGATTTTATTTTTTAGTTATTTCTTTGAAGTCTTAGAAGTTTTGATACTTGTTTTTATTTTTTTTTATTTTTGCAGGTATTAACAGGTAGGAAGCATATATTACAGGTTGCATATAAAAAAAAAACAAAAAAAAACATAGGGTTTGAATTGTTTACAGGTTGCTATCACGTGGACACTCTCAGAAGTCGGCAAGCCGTCAGGTGGACGGTGCTTCTGATCGACTTCAACTCGACTTCTACCCGGCGTCGCAAGTAACCAAAGAGAGGTTCACGTCGGAGGTAACTTCTTCCCACCGCATCTGCACGCGATTTCTGAGTGGATTACTGTGTGTTTTGCTTGTTTTGATTTTAGCTAGAATTGCATGCAAATTTGAATAGATTGAGGATATTTCTGATGTTGTAAAATTTTGTGCTCTCTCCCGCGGATAGGTTAACCACCATCTATTTTAGGGTTAGGGACCTAAGCCCTCACTATTAAAATGTGTAGCAAGATAAATTAGGATAAGACGCTCATAGGACCCCTCTTTTGAAACTTGAAAGTTTAAAGTAGTCAAGTGAAGGAACATATCCAATTTTGGAATAGTTCTGAAACTGGCATTACACTTTAAGCTGAAAGTAGAAAAGGAGGTAGGAGCAATTAGATTTCAGGATTTTTTTTTATGCTGGGAAACTCTGTGCTCTCTCCCGCGGATAGGATAATTAAAATAGATTTCAGCCCTTGATTAGTAACAAACATAGGTAATAAAAAGGAGTGCTTGTAGGGATTACCAGACGTTACAACCTCTACCTAGTAAATTAGTTTCTCACGAGATTAATTTGCTTCGTAGAAACCTCGACTTTTCGTGAGGCTATAACTATCAACTGCGCAGTACCCGAAGGCAATCTGAATGATTGTATTGCTAGGTACTTATCTAGGGTCGTTTGCCATTCATCTTGCTTGTGCATCATATAGGCCCTGATTAGGTTTTCCCATTTTTTTTTTTTAGAGTTAGGTCATCTTCATATAGAGGTTAGGCTTGCATAAAAATAAAATAAAAAATTACAAAAAAAATTAAAAAAATAAAAATTGAAGTCTATTTAGGAGTGTTGACTTTGAACCTTCGTTATCCATTAGTGTATGCATACCTGGGTGCGTGATTCTAAGAGTAGACTTGTCCGACAAGAATTCGAAGAGTTCTTTGAAGTCCCCATTACCTATTTAGGTTCATCATCCTTGTCCACTGAGATGGCTGAGGGGAAGGCCTTTAAGGATTACTTCGCCCCTTTTCCTAGTAGTGCTCCATCTTGCATTGTCTTACCTGAGACAAGTGCAAACAGTTTCAAACTCAAACCATCTATTATTCATCTCTTGCCCATTTTTTATGGTTTTGAGAAAGAGGACCCTTATCTTCATGTCAAAGAATTTCTTGACATCTGCGCTACCCTGAAGTACCAAAACTTTTCTGATGATTCGGTCCGTCTTAGGTTATTTCCCTTTTCTCTGAAAGACAAGGCGAAATCGTGGTTAAATGCATTAGAGATAGGATCCATCACATCATGGGATGCGTTGTCAAGAAAGTTTTTGACAAAATACTTCCCCGTTCATAAAAAAAATGCCCTCCGACGAGATTTATCTAACTTTCAACAAAAAGAGGGTGAACATTTATATGAATGTTGGGAAAGGTTCAATGAGCTCATTGTCAGGTGTCCCCATCATGGATTCGAGAAGTGGCGGCTATTTCAATACTTCCAAGACGGTTTAACCCCTCAAAATCGTCGTATGATTGATGCCACTAGTGGTGGGTCATTAATGAAAATGAGTGTCAGTGAAATTTGGGAATTCTTTGAAACACTTTTCGAAAATTCTCAGCAATGGGATTATTCGAGAAAGGAGTCTGATAGGCGTAAGGGTGGTATATATGAAGTTAGAGATACATCTGTTCAACCCCCTTCTGCCTCAAAGTTAGAGACGACTGTTATGACCATGACTCAAAAGATAGATGCACTCTTGAATTTGACTCAACCTGCACTTCCCGCAAACGCTTCATCTGAAGTATGTGCTGCATGTTCGAGTCATGGTCATTCAATAGCTAATTGTGACTTGCAAAACGATTATCCTGCATACTATGCTGAGCAAGTCAACGCTTTTAATGCGATACGGCGACCTGGCAATCATCCGCAACCTAACTATTACCAGTCAGGGTTCGCCAAACATCCAAGTCTCTTCTGGGCCCATGGCCCACACCAAGGGGGACATGTTGTTGTTTCCCAGGCTCCTCAAGCCCTTGGCCCTGTTAGGCCCCACCATAACCAAGTTCCTCCATCCAACACATCAAGTTTAGAGGAAACGATTAATCAGCTTTTGCAGCGCTCAACAAGTATAATGGATCAGAATTCTAAGGACATATCTGAGTTGAAAGCCACGACTCAAAGACTTGAGATAGCTGTGAGTAAGATTACTCAGTCTTCTTCTGAGAGAGAGCCAGGGAGATTTCCTAGTCAACCTATTCCAAACCCAAAGGGTCAATTCGCAGTTGGTAGTACATCTGAGTCCTACAATGAAGATGTCAAATCTATTACTACCCTTAGGAGTGGAAAATAGGTTGACAATCGAGTACAAGTGCCCGATTTGAGTGTCGGTGCATCCACGTCTAAGTCAAAGCAGATTGCATCTCCATCTGACAAGGAGGCTGATAAAGCCTCACCTTCTACAGATGCTCCTGTTGACTCTGACCCCACTTAGGCATCTTATTTGCCTAGAGCCCCGTTTCCGTCACGGTTAGCTCAGGCAAAGAAAGGAACAAATGTAAACGATGTAATGGAAATTTTTAGACAAGTCCACATAAATATCCCATTACTCGATGCTATCAAGCAAGTTCCTAGCTACGCCAAGTTTTTTAAGGATCTTTGCACACAGAAGCGGAAGCTATATGTGCAAAAGAGGGTCTTCCTCACCGAGCAAGTGAGCTCAATTATTCAACACAGAACCCCGCCTAAGTATAGGGATCCTGATTTCCCGACTATTTCTTATATTATCGATGACCATATGATAGATAAGGCATTATTGGATTTAGGGGCGAGTGTTAATTTGTTGCCATATTCTGTTTATGAGCAATTAGGTCTCGGTGAGTTAAAACCGACTAGAGTAACACTATGATTATCAAGGTTGAAAAATTCTATTACCATGTGGACTTTATAGTTCTTGATACACAACCTGTTCACAATCCCTCGAGTCACATCCCAGTCATTTTGGGTCGACCATTTTTGGCCACATCCAATGCCATTATTAACTGCAGGAATGGAATTATGAAATTGTCATTTGGCAACATGACTGTCGAACTCAACATTTTTAATGTTAGTCAACAACCCCCCGAGTCTGAAGATATCCATGAGGTTGACATGATTGAGAGTTTGGTGGAAAATTCTTTTCCGCAGTCCGCCTTGGATGATCCCCTAAAGGTTTGTTTGACTCATTCTGGTTTAGACTTTGATATTAATAATTCCATTAGGGAAATGAATGTTTTGCTTGATGCATCCCCTAGTATGGTTCCTGGTTATTCATGGAGGTCTAAAGTTGAACCCCTTCCACTTAGTGAGTCAAAACCCATCCCTTCGGTTGAGAAGCCACCCAAGCTTGACCTTAAACCATTACCTGACACCCTCAAGTATAAGTTTTAAGGTTCTGATGATACTTTACCTGTTATTATTTCATCGACATTGACTGTTGAACAGGAAAGTAAATTGCTAAATGTTCTGAAAGAACATAAGGCATCACTTGGGTGGACTATAGCGAATATTAAAGGAATAAATCCAACTGTTTGCATGCATCGTATTCATATGGAAGATAATGCCAAAACTCCACGTGAAATGCAACGTAGACTTAATCCTAATCTTAAGGAGGTTGTCCGAGCCGAAATGCTCAAATTGTTGGATGCTGGTATTATTTACCCCATTTCGTATAGCTCTTGGGTCAGTCCAGTTCAGGTTGTTCCCAAGAAATCAGGGGTAACTGTAGTCACAAATGATAAGAATGAGTTAGTGCCTACCCGCATGACCACTAGATGGCGAGTTTGTATTGACTACCGTAAGTTGAACTCAGGCACGAGGAAAGATCATTTTCCTCTCCCTTTTATCGATCAGATGCTTTAGAGGTTAGCTGGACATGATTACTATTGTTTTCTTGATGGATATTCCGGCTATAACCAAATCCCCATTGCACCCGAGGATCAAGAGAAAACTACATTCACTTGCCCTTTTGGGACTTTTGCTTATCGGAGAATGCCTTTTGGGTTGTCTAACGCACGTGCCACCTTTCAGAGGTGTATGCTTAGTATTTTCTCGGATATGGTTGAAAGGTTTCTTGAGGTGTTCATGGATGACTTCTCCGTGTTTGGGGATTCATTTGATGAGTGTTTGCATTATTTAACCCTAGTGTTAAAGAGGTGTGAAGAGAAAAGTCTTGTCTTGAATTGGGAGAAATGTCATTTTATGGTTAGGCAAGGTATAGTTCTTGGGCACATAATTTCTAACAAGGGCATTGAAGTTGACAAAACAAAAATTGATTTAATTTTGAGTCTTCCACCACCGAAGACGGTGAAAGACATTAGATCTTTTCTAGGCCATGCTGGTTTTTACCGTAGGTTCATTAAGGATTTTAGCAAGGCTACTCGTCCTCTATGCAATTTACTTGTTAAAGGACTCTGCCTTCGTCTTTGATGAAGATTGTTTGAAAGCCTTTGAAAAGCTTAAACAATTGTTGACTTCAGCTCCAATCATCCAACCTCCTAATTGGAATTTACCTTTTGAGCTTATGTGTGATGCTTCTGATTCTGCGGTTGGAGCTGTCTTAGGAGAACGGGTGGACAAAAAGCCCTATGTTATCTATTATGCTAGTAGAACTCTACAAGATGCGCAACTTAATTACTTCACCATGGAGAAGGAGTTACTCGCTATTGTCTTTGCATTGGACAAATTTAGGTCATACCTTATAGGATCCAAAGTTATCATTTTTACTAATCATGCAGTGCTGAAGTACCTTTTTTATAAAAAGGTTGATTCATTGGGTCCTATTGATACAGGAGTTTGATATTGAGATTTGGGACAAGAAGGGTTCTGAAAATGTTGTAGCTGACCATTTGTCTAGACTTCTTGTAGAATCATCCACTGCAGATGTGCCCTTGAATGAATCCTTTCCTGATGAGAAATTACTTGCTATCTCCCAGTTACATTGGTATGCAGATATTGTGAATTACCTTGTTACAGGTCAACTCCCTTCTAATTGGTCTAAACAAGATAAGACTAAATTTTTTGCTGAGGTCAGACATTTCTTCTGGGACGATCCTTATTTATTTAAGTATTGTCCCGATCAGGTCATTAGGAGATGTGTTCCAGAGAGTGAATTTCATAGTATCATTTCCTTTTGTCATGATCAGACGTGTGGAGGTCACTTTAGTTCTAAAAAGACAGCTGCAAAGATTTTGCAGTGTGGCTTTTATTGGCCGACTATTTTTCGGGACACCCATGCATTTTGTGCTACATGTGATAGATGCCAACGAATGGGTTCCATTTCTCGTAGGAATATGCTGCATCTCACTAACATTCTCATTGTGGAGATTTTTTATGTTTGGGGTATTGATTTCATGGGACCTTTCCCTCCATCATTTGGCTATCTTTACATTCTTTTAGCTGTTGATTATGTTTCCAAATGGGTAGAGGCGGTACCTTGTAAAACGAATGACCACAAGGTTGTGGTCAAATTTCTAAAAGATAACATCTTCTCTTGTTTTGGTACTCCGCGTGCTGTTATAAGTGATGGTGGTTCGCATTTTTGTAATAGACCGTTTGAACTGCTAGTTAAGAAATACTCCATCACTCATAAAGTAGGTACTCCATATCATCCACAAACAAGTGGGCAAGTTGAAATATCCAATCGGGAAATTAAACATATTTTAGAGAAAACTGTTCGACCAGACCGTAAGGATTGGTCACAACGTCTGAATGACGCTCTTTGGGCTTATAGGACAGCGTTTAAGACCCCGCTTGAAATGTCTCCATATAGACTTGTTTTTGGTAAGGCATGTCATTTGCCTGTAGAATTAGAACATCGTGCTTACTGGGCTATCAAAACCTTTAATTTTGATATAGGTGAGGCTGGATCACATCGTAAGCTCCAACTTAATGAGTTAGAAAAGATTAGGAATGATGCTTACCAAAGTGCTAAACTCTACAAAGAACGAACGAATGTGTTTCATGATAAATCCATTCTTCACAAGTCTTTTGAACCCTTCCAAAAGGTTTTGTTATTTAACTCTCGGTTGCGTCTATTTCTTGGCAAGTTGAGATCTCGATGGTCTGAACCTTACACGGTGAAAACAGTGTTTCCACATGGAGATGTGGAGATTGTTGATCCCAAAGATGGTCGTGCTTTTAAAGTCAATGGTCAGCGTCTTAAACCATTTTTAGAGTTGCCTACATCAGAAGTCGAGGTTGATGTGTTGTTATTAGAGGATCCTGTGTACTCAGATTGAGGAAGCGTATATGTCGGGCTGACGACGTTAAACCAAGCGCTCCTAGGAGGCAGCCTAGCTTCAGTTGTGTCATTATGGTTAGTCTGGATTGATTTTCGAGTTCTTTCTAGTTGAATTTCACTCGTACTTGTTAGCTCCGTAACAATTTTGACTTACAACTGATACATGTAATTTTTTATTTTTTTTCATTTGTGTCTTGTATTTTTTTTATCAATTTATCATGATGAGCCCACAGTTCTTATGTCTCTGAGCGTTCATTGGTGGCAAATTTCATCGAAATTGGTAAAAACTTTCCCATGGTAATATCACTTTAATTCTCATCTTATCTTTTTCCTGCATTTGTCATGAACATCATTTTATACATTGAGGACAATGTTTGGTTTAGGTTTGGGGTGAGGTTTATGAGTTTTTCTGCATTTTTCAAGAAATTTTGAACTAAAATTTATTTCAGAATTTACTATTGTATTCTACTTAATCTCCATTGAATACATAGTTAATTATGACTGTGTGAAAATTTTCGATTTGAAAATGCATTCAAAATCTAAGTTTCTTTCCAATGAAGAGGATGTGCTTTCAAGTATGCCTTCAAATTTGAGGAATACATACTTTCACTTGTCACTTTTATATATCAATAGGAAAATATATGGTTTGATATAATCCTTAAGTTAGGTCTATTTCATGAGATTTTTTTCAACTCGATTACTTTTTGCACTATAAGCCATATTAGCATGATTTGAAGTTGATGAGTGAGATATGAGCTAGAAAACCTTAGAATAATAGTGGAGACTTAACCCGTGAAAGTTTTGAGCCATTCTTTTCTTTCTGAGGGTTAGATAAATATACTCTAATTTTTCTTGAGTTCGCATTAAGTCGTTGATGACCTCATTATTCTCATTTTTCTTGTCAATTGCTTTGAAGAATGACATTAAAATTAAATTATTGCACTAGAACTTTTTAGTTTATTTAGTTGAGATGTCATAATACCAACCTGAACTTAGAAATGATGTAGGCAAGTTTTTCTTAAACCTTTTATAGCCTTTTTACTTACCCACTCATTAGTTCCCTTTTCCCTTGAGTCGTTGATAGCCTTTTATTTGTTAACCCCTTATCAATACCCAATTTATCTAAGAATGTATATGGATGAATGTCAGTTGGAAATGGGCAATTAGAAAGAATAGAGTCAAATATACCATGAGTCCTCAGTGTTGAAACATTCTATTGAGTAGAAGAGGAAAAGCATGTAGTTGAAAAAAAAAAACCATGTCAATGAAAAAAAAAAGTTGAAAAAAAAAAAAAAAGTAATTGATGGTTAGAACATTGATTTACTCTTCATAGCCCTTGTGTTAGTTTAATGGGTGTATACATTCTTAAAGATTTTTCGTATACTTCTTTCCATTATTTGTTAGCCATTACCTAAGCCCCATTACAACCTATTAAAGTCCTAGTTGATCTTAAGAGATGGTTAGTTTCGTAGATGTGGAGATTAAATAAATAAGAACTATGGTGTATGATTTAACATTCTCAAAAGTAATTGATATTCCTGTCCATGAGATCATGTTCATTCCATTCTTGAAAAGTCAGTTCTTCAATTAACTATATGTGAGATGATTGTTTTTCATTATTTACTCTTTTCCTCACATATAAACTGAGTGAAATACCAAATCTCTGAGTGTTTTATTGTGAGTGACATGAGAGGTTTGAAGTCAAAACAAACTTTCTACAGGAGATTTAGTAATTGTTTTACTCTGAAATGAAAAGTTATGTTGATAAGGCAATGCACACACACACTTCGAGTTGAGAATAATTGATGAAATTTATTTAACCTTTGGGTATTATTAAATTGTTGTGAGACTCCTTGATACATCATTGTGAGACTGTTAGCTGTTCTAAAAAGTTTTTGGCAATTAGATTCTTATTATGAGGATAATAGACTGAGTTACCATGTTTTGGAAGTTTATTGAGTCATAATGTTTGTTGGTAACATTTCTGAAAATCCTCACGAGACTATAACTCGTCAACTAGAGGTAATCTAGGGGTTTAAAGCCTTGTTGCACGTTTAAGGTAAGTGCAACCGATGATTCCTGCGAAAGTGAGTTAGATTTTATTTCTATTGTTTTGCTCGAGGACTAGCAAAATATAGGTTTGGGGGTATTTGATATTCACATAATATATCCCTTAATTTATATATGTTAGTGTTTCGATTATTATATTTTATAATAATTATTTCGTTTTCATGTCTTTGTAGGAATTTGAGCGTGAACGATGAAATCGTATTAAGGCGACAATTTAAGGAATGACAATTGGTCGATTCTAGCGGTGGTACAAAGTAGAGGGTCACATATCTAAACCTAACCTAAATAAACCTAGGTCAACCTAATTTAACCTATGCCTAAACCCAAAATGCTAACCTAAAAACCCAAGCCCAACGCCTTTTGGAGAACCCAAGCCCAAGAAAATAGGAGAACCCTATTTAGCTCTCCCCATTTTGGAGAAAGGTTTTTCTCTCCTCTTCCACGTTCTTTCTCCCCTCCTCTCTTTTTCAGCCACCACACCAATCCACCCTACCGACAATCCTCGCTTGATAGGAGAACCGGCAGGGTGATCATCCCGCAATTGTCACCATCACCACCTCCTCCTTCATCCCACTGAAACATGGGCGTGACAACCCTGTTTCACGTCATCACGCCACATAGCCACCACCACCACCGAGCACCATACGTTCTCACCTCCCTGTTCCTCGCTAACAACCACGCACAACCACCGAGACAGATCACCACCCTCTCTGTCCAGAACACAGCTGCCACCACCATCAGACGCACCACCACCGTGACAGGAGCAGGGTGCTCCCTGTTTCTCTCCCTCCTGTTTGTTCTCTTTCGCTCGTCTCTCGACCCTCCTTCCTATTTTCCTCTCTTCTCCACGGTCTCTCCCTCATCCACTTCTCTCTTTCTGCTCCTTCATCACAACCAGACCACGCAACCACCGCCATTACCGCCGCGAAACAGACCTCGCGACAGAGCACCAACCTGTTTTCTTCTCTCGCCCGTTCTCGTCCTCTCTCCCATCTCTCTGCCTGTTATTCTTATTCAGCAACGCGAGCCACATCCACCACCACCTCGCGAGCAAAGCAGCAGCAGAAACAGGAAGCGCCTCCCTGTTCCACAGCCACCGCTTCTCTCATTCACATCTTTTCTTTCTCGCGTGTCTCTCTCACCCTCTTTCTATCTTTTGTAGGTAACGGAGCCAGTCGGAGGAGCGAAGACGGAGAAGCAGCAGTGGGGAACAGGGCGCTGTCGCGCTGGAGACGAAGCTCTGAGGACCGCGATATTGGCGGAGAAAACTGATTAGCAGGAGATTTTGGTAGTGTGAAGATGGGAAACACTAGCAATTCTAAAATAGTGGAAATAGGTGATGTGTGTGTCCAGACTAATACAGGGTGCACGTTGACTTTGAAAGATGTACGTCATGTTCCTGATCTTCGTCTGAAACTGATTTCTGGACTTGTTTTGGATAAACAAGGGTATATTAATTATTTTGGTAATGGTGCATGGAAGCTTACCAAAGGTTCACTTGTTGTGGCAAAGGGTAAGGCGTGTTGCACACTATACATGACTTAGGTGAAATTGTATAAGACTGGTTTGAATGCAGCTGAAGATGGTTCTTCTACAAACTTGTAGCATAGGCGACTTGAACACATGAGTGAGAAATGTATGCACATCTTAAAAAAGAAGAGATTAATTCCCTCCTTGAAAGGTACTCCTCTTAACCCCTGTGATTATTGTTTATTTGGTAAACATCATAGAGTTGCATTTCGTAGATCATCAAAGAGAAAATATGGCTTGTTAGATTTGTTTACACTGATGTTTGTGGTCCCATTGACGTAGATTCTCTTGGTGGTAGTAGATATTTCTTGACATTTATTGATGATGCATCAAGAAAGGTGTTGATATATTTTCTCAGATCTAAGGATCAGGTTTTTCAGCTATTCCAGCAGTTTCATGTCAAGGTTGAAAGAAAAACAGGTAGAGTTTTGAAGTGTATCCGCAGTGATAATAGTGGCAAGTACACATCAAAAGAATTTAAAGCTTATTGTAGTAAGCTTGGTATACGACATGAAAAGACAGTTCCTGGCATTCCACAGCATAATGGGGTAGCAGAAAGAATAAACCAGACTATTGTAGAAAAGGTGAGATGCATGCTTCGCATGGCTAAATTGCCAAAAGAGTTATGGTCTGAAGCTGCTAGTACAACTTGTTATCTCATCAACAAGTTTCCTTCATTTCCTTTAGATGGTGACTTTCCAGAAAGAGTGTGGAGAGAGAAAGACAGTTCATACTCTCATCTGAAGGTATTTGGCTGTAAAACATTTGTTCATGTACCGAAGGAGAATAGATTAAAGTTTGATGAGAAGGCATCTCCATGTATTTTCATTAGTTATGGAGATGAGCAGTTTGGCTACAAATTATGGGATCCTAATAATAAGAAAATTATTAGAAGCAGAGATGTAGTATTTTATGAAGATCATACCATTGCAGATTTTGAGAAAATTGAAAAGCCCAAGCAGATAAATAATGAGGTAGCAGATCTTATACCACTTCTCTTCCTTTGTCGCATGTTGAAAATGGGGGAAAGAGCCAGATGATATAGTTGGTGACCATATGCCAAAAAATGAAGTTGTTAATAATGATCATGTAGAAACAGATGAGACTGCGCATGAAGAACAACCCCTTCAACAAGAAATAGTAGAGCCTCAATTAAGAAGGTCTACCATAGAGAGCCAACCTTAAAAAATGTATCCCAATGATGAGTATGTTTTCCTTATAGAAGAAGGTGAACCAGAAAATTTTCAAGAAGTACTAGATCATAAAGATAAAGATAGCTGGATGAAAGTTATGCAAGAAAAGATGAGTTCCTTGCATAATAATAGTACTTATGATTTAGTTGAGATTCCAAAAGGTAGAAAACCTTTGAAGAACAAATGGATGTACAAATTGAAAAGGATGGTGATGAAAAAAATGTGAAGCACAAAACTCGGTTAGTGGTAAAAGGCTTTGCGCAAGAGAAGGGGATAGATTTTGATGAGATATTCTCACCCGTGGTGAAGATGACATATATTAGAGTGGTGTTAAGTCTTGCAGCTAGGCTAGATCTTGAGATTGAGCAGTTAGATGTTAAAACTGCATTTCTTCATTGGGATTTGCATGAAGAAATTTACATGGCACAACTAGAAGGTTTTGAAGTGAAAGGGAAAGAACATATGGTTTGCAGATTGAAGAAAAACTTTTATGGATTGAAATAGGCTCCGAAACATTGGTATAAGAAGTTTGACTTCTTTATGGTTGAAAAAAAGATTTGTTTAGTTCTTTTGATATGAAAGACTTGGGGCCAGCTCAACACATCCTAGGGATGAAGATTACACGTGACGGAAAAATTAAGAAGTTGTGATTGTCACAAGAAAAATATGTTGAAAAAGTACTTGAAAGGTTCAACATGAATGATGTTAAGCCCGTGAGTACTCCACTTGCTAATCACTTCAAGTTAAGTGCTAAATTATATCCTCGTACTGATGAAGAAAAGAAGCATATGTCAGGTATTTTATACTCCTCCGCTGTAAGGTGTTTGATGTATGCTATGGTTTGTACAAGACCAGATATTGCTCAAGCAGTCGGTGTTGTGAGTAGGTATTCAGAAAATCCAGGAAAAGAACATTGGGCTGCAGTTAAATGGATTATGAGATATTTGAAAGGTACTTCAAAGCTTTGTTTAAGCTTTGGTAATTTAGGAGCTGTGTTAGAAGGGTACACAGATGCAGATTTTGCAGGCGATTTAGACAAGAAGAGGTCGACTTCAGGTTATGTTTTCACTTTTGCAGGGGGGAGTTGTAGCTTGGAAGTCTAGATTGAAAAAGTGTGTTGCTTTGTCAACTACTGAAGCCGAGTATATTGCCATTAATGAAGCAGGGAAGGAAATGTTATGGCTGAAAAGATTGCTCAAGGAGCTAGGTGTGAATTAGAATAAGTATGTGGTGCATTGTGATAGTCAGAGTGCTATTGATTTGAGTAAGAATGCCACATACCATGGACTTACCAAGCATATTGATACACGTTACCGCTGGATACGTTATGTGCTTGAGAAAATTGTTTCAAAGTTGCAAAGATTCATACTAGTGAAAATCCTTCCGACTTGATGATAAAAGTAGTTCCAAAAGGAAAACATGAGTTCTGTAGAGAACTCATTGGAATGGCCTAATATGATTAGACGGTGATTCTTCCCTAATGGTCTGGAGGGGGATATTTGTTGAGGTCCAGCCCATTAGGGTGGATCCAACTTTGGTAATTAATCAAACATAATTTCAAGTTTGGCTGAATAAGAAAAAATGTTTTCAATAAGAAACAAAAACATAGTTTTGTTTTGAATAAGGAATGAGTTGGCAGCTGGTTAATTAAATGAAAACAAAGTTCTATTTGAGGCGGTGTTAACCGGCTGCAAACAAGTATAAATAGGTGCATAAAACAGAGTTTTATTCATAGTGTTTTCAGATAAGCTGCTGCGTGAATAAGCAACAGAGAACATAATATTCTCTTTGGTGTTTGGTGCGGCTGTGCGCATGTGGACGGTGACTTTGTGTCTGATTCTTTGGGCGCAATTTTGTGTGACAAAGTGTAACGCGTGGCTACGATATCGACTCAGTTTTGTCGATTGATTTGGTAGAAGAAGTTGAAGGAGTTTT